>CANTAL010000050.1:0-1200000 GCA_947650365.1 Chamaelirium japonicum
CGACGGCGGCGGCGATGGTGCGCGTCGCTTGAAGACGAAGGCTTCCGTCGGCTTGGAGACGAAGGCTTCTTCGATGCTTGGAGACCGTCGGCGGAAGAGTGCTGCCTGGGGTTGCACGAGACTTGCTCCGTCTTCCCGGTGTCGCCTCTTTCGTCGGCGGCGGCGGCGATGGTGCGCGGAGCTTGAAGACGAAGGCTTCCGTCGGCTTGGAGACGAAGGCTTCTTCGATGGCTTGGAGACGAAAGCTCCTTTGGCGGCTTGACGAAGGATTCTTCGACGGCTCGCGAAGTCGAAAGCTTCAGTCTTGGCGGCGAAGCATTCTTCGGCGGCTTGGAGTCGAAAGATTCTTCAGCGGAGTGTTATCGTCTTCTTGGTGCGGGAGCATAATGACAACGGCACGGCGAAAAGACGAAGCCGAGTGTGGTGGTGATCGCCTGGTGCGAGGATGAGTCGGAGGCGTTGAAGGCCAGGGAAGGTGGCTCATTTTTTTTTTTTTTTTTTTTTTTTTCGGAATTGACTTTACCTCTCGATCGGTCTTGCACTTTTCATATCCTTGCAAGATTCGTCCCCCTGAGTACCTTCCGAAGGCTGGCTAGATTATTGATGAGGTCAACCGCGGGTTTAGAGTTACTAGCGAGGTTGCACCTTTCTGGTAGCAATGTCAGCTTGAAGGACACCGAGATGGGCGTTCTGAAGAGGATGACGAGGCCACGAGCATCAACAAGGAGTAGACTGCTTTGGTTGTCTTTTGCTTGTCGATCTTGACCTTGATGACAGCTCCAGTGGTTCTTTTGGCTTTGTGGAGGTCACGAAGGCTGCGGTTGTTGTTTATGCGTCCGTCATTCTTCGGGTTGCTGCTTTTGACTTCAGTGGCAGTTTCCATCCTTCAGGTGGGCCTGAGCTTTTGCATGAGCCCGGTGGATTTCAAGGCAACGATTCTTTTTCTGCGGAGCAGATGCGCACCTTCTTTGGAGGGTGGCGAGCTTCATTGCTTACGACGGTCTTCGCTGGAAGACGCTTCCTTGGGCTTAGCTGCGACTGAGGGGGAGAGACGTCAAGCATCGCTTCGGAAGCTGAAGAATGCCCGAGTGACCGAGAAGACTTCTGGAGCAGAGTTTGTGAAGCAGCGGAAAGCTGGCGACGCATCGAGAGTTGACTGCTTCCCTACCCCTGGAATTGCAGCGCGTGTAAGCTGTTGGGAGTGAGCCACTTTGGCGCCTTAGGGATTTCGACTTGCCACACTCGTGCGTCGCTTTAGAAGCTGGAGTTTCATTTGGGGAAAGCTCGAGCGACCGAGAAGATGTCTGGAGCAGAGCTTGCGAAGCAGCATGCATAGCTGGCGACGCGTCGGAAGCTGACGGTTTTTCTACCTCTGGAGTTGCAGCGCGTGTAAGCTGCGGAGGACGAGCCACTTCGGCGCCTTAAGGACTTCGACTTGCTACTCGTGCGTCGCTTTAGAAGCTGGAGTTCCATTTGGGGAAAGCTCGAGCAACCGAGAAGACGTTTGGAGTAGAGCTTGCGAAGCAGCGTGAAAAGCTGACGAATTGCCGGGAGCGGGTGGAGTGATCGAGAAGGCTGCCGGAGCGATCCTTGCGAAGCAGCGTGCATAGCGGGCGACGCGTCGGAAGTTGACGGCTTCTTTACCCCTAGAGTTGCGGCGCGTGTAAGCTGCGGAAGGCGAGCTGCTTTGACGCCTCAAGGACTTTGACTTTCTTGTCATCCTTTAGTTTGCTGACCGGATTGATGGTTATGCACTCACTTGCCTCTGGACTGGCCTCCTGGGACGACGTTGGGATGTTTTTTTTTTTTGTCTGGACTGAACCTTTGTAGGTTGCCTACGTACCCTACTGAGAGGGATCAAGTCGCACGTAGTTCGTTTATTCCCTTTTTTTTTTTGGGCAAGGGGGGTAACCTTGCGCTAGGCAAAGTACCTTTTAAGGGACTTGCCACTGGTAGGCAAAGTCGCCACTGGTTCGCAGCTATCGCCCGCCTTCTTCGCTTCAATATAGTTGGAAGTGAAGATCTTCTTGACTAGAGTTTTGATGATTGCTGGAGTTTGACTGGAGTCGATGCCCCGGCAATTTGGAAGGATTTGTTCGCCGCTTTTGCAGAGACGAGCTTGAGTCTTTGTCAGGCGATGTGGTATTGCAGCTGAGGGTAGTGAACCCATGTGCGCCATGCTTTCTTTGCTGCGGCTGGATTTGAACATCGACTCGGTGGAGTTTTGCCCCCGAGTGTTTTCTGACTTGATTGCGAGTTGCTCAGAGCTGGTGCACTCGGAAGACTCGGTTGAGCTCGAGACGTGCAACAGACCACGTAACGGTAGTGTCATCTCTTGCAAAGTACTGAAGTTGGCCCCGAAGAATGATAACGCTGGTTCCTTTGCTGGAGGGGAAGGCGATCGTTCTGGTTTGCGAAGCCATGGAGGTACGAGACGCAGGACTGAAGCAACTTGAGCAGGCAATGGAATGCATCGCATCGAGCTCGATTTGAAGTTGATGTGAATTTTCCGTCTTGGTGCTGGCGCTTCTTTGTCTTTGTGCGCTGTCTGGATGGAGGATGTCACTAGTTTTGCAAGTGGAGAGCTTTTGTCCCTCGCAGCTGCTTTGACTCCCTGAGCTCGTAGAGGTTTTGCTGGATGAGCTTCTGCAACGGGATCTTTCACTTGGTAAAACTCGGCATCAGCAAGGTGTGCTTTAGCCTTGTTGAACAGCTTGTCGTTGGCAGCGATGCTTCTCCCCATGCTTTCGATGTTAATGCCGCTTTCTTCATCGTCTTTCCGGAGCACTTGGTGAACTTCCATCATGCAGCAGGAGATCTTGAAGTTTTGACCAGCTTCAAGGAAGCAAATAGGAAAGAACTTCTGGAGTGTCACTGGCTCTAGAAAGCTTTGCTGGAGGAGATTTTTCAGATTTGCTGGTGGTACTTTGGACGTCTTTCTTCCTGGAGCTTCATTCTTTTCCTTGAAGGACTTTCTTCTGAGGAGTTTTCTTGTCGCCCGATCTTTCTCATGGTTAGCTAGGCGTGCTATCCTGTAGCTTGATCGTCGTGGCCTTCTCCTTCGAGGCGCCATAACCCATGTGTTAAGATCTTCCTCGCCAAGGTGAAGAACTGGTGTTGCGACTGAAGGCTCTTCCTTGATCAGAAGGACTTGCACTTCTAGAGACTGTACCGATTCATCTTCTGATCCCCAGCTGGTTGGCTTGATTTTTTCATTTGGAATCGAAGGAGGCCTGGAGTAGAGGACATAATAGTCAATTTTGCCCGATGGTTGGCCTAGCAGGTTGACTTCGGGGCTTCTTTGTTCGTCTCTAGCTTTGAGCAGGTGCCGGGACGTAGCTTCGTTTGGAAGAGGGAGTGCTTGCATGAGAGACGGTTGCCCCCAAGACAGTAAGGATTTGGCCCTAGGCACTGAAGAAGTATGCCGTCGTCGTCTTCTTGGACTGCCCCCTTTCTTTGAGTCATCAACGGTGGACTGCCCCCCTTCTGCGAGAACCGACGGGGCATTTTGCAATTCGTCGTCCGAAGTAGAAGTATCACCGTTGTCGGGATCCGTAATGGAGATATGATTGACGGCAGCCATGGGTGGGTGGGTGGGTGTTGAAGCGAAGTCCTCGATTGGCATTCCCAGACGATCGAACGCTGACTTCTTCTTTGATTGCTTAACTAGCCCGAGTCTTTCGAACACAGACGTGCGTTTTCGATTCGACCGGTTTTTACCACCTCTGATTTGCTTCTGGAACAAGGCCTGACATCGAGCCCGTCGTCGTCTTCTTTTGCTGTCGGGACGGCTTGCGTAAGCAGAGCGTGCATCGGAGATTGTTGACCCTTCAGCTGCTTCGTCTACCATCTTCGCGCCAATGTAGTTGGAGGTAAAGGTCTTCTTCGCGGCGGTTCTGATGACCAACGGAGCTTGACTGGAGCCGATGCCTCGGTGGTTCGGGAGGATTTGTTCTCCGTTATGAAACAGCCGAGCTTGAGTTTTCGTCATCCCATGTGGAGCTGCTGCTGGTGGAAGTGTGCCCATGGCGCTTTCTTCGTTGTAGCCGGCTTTGAACAGCAACTTGGCAGCGTTTTGCCCCCAACTCCCTTCTGGCTTGAATCCGAGTCGATTTGGGTCGACTGATTTGATAGGTCTGATTGGGTTCGGAGCTTGCGTCAGACTAGGTAATGGCACCGTCATTTCTTGCAGAGTGATGACATTGGCCTGAGATAACGACGGGGCCAGCTTCCTTGTCGGAGCAGAAGGCGATCGCTCAGATTTACGGAGCCACTGAGGCGCGAGACGCAGGACAGGCACCGTTTGGAGTGGCAACGGGGTATGTTGCATTGCTCTTGGCTCGAAGCTGATGCGCATCCTTTGCCCAGGTTTCGGCGTTCCTTGGACCTTGAGTCTTGCCTCGTCAGAGGGTGGCGCCGGATTCGCGGGAAGAGGAGTCTTGTCCTTCTTTATTTCTTCAATTTTCTGGATTCGAGGGGCTTTAGCTGGAAGAACTTCCGCGACTAAGCCCTTTGCTTGGTAGAACTTAGCGTCGGCCAAGTGTGCCTCGGCCTCGTTGAATGGCTTGTCGTCCGCAACTATGCACCTCTCCACGCCTTCTTCGTAGTACTTGAGGCACTGGTGCCAGGTGGATACCACGATGCCGTTCTCGTGCAGCCATGGTCTTCCCAACAGGAGGCGATATGACGTCTGGCAATCGATGATGTGGAAGAGGACGGTTGTATCTAGCGGGCTGATTGACAGCTTCAGACGAATGATTCCAATAGTGGACTGTCCGCCTTGGTTGAACCCTTGGATGACCAATTGACTGGGCGAGAGCTGGTCGTTGGTGATGCCGAGTTGCCGCATCGTCTGGATAGGCATGATGTTGACAGCGGAGCCACAGTCCAACAAGATTCGGTTCACTGGCTTCTCCTTGATGTATCCCGAGACGTAAAGAGGCCGGTTATGCAGTCGCGTTCCGAGTTGCAGGTCCTCATCCGAATAGGTTATCGTTGCATCACACGAGGCCACAGCTTTGCGCCTTTGATCGTCCTTCCTCTTCCTTTTGTACTATCCGGATCGGCCAAGGCCGCCGCCATTGCCAGGTGAGCCTTCTTCGGAAGATGCAAAGCCTCTACGAGCGGCATGTGCAAGATTGCTTCGTCGTGAGAGGCAGTGCCCCCTTCGTCGGAATCGTCTCCCTCATCTGTGGAGTCGCCTTCTCCAGAAGTTTCGCTTTCGTTCTTTCCTTCCGACGCCTCATGGACTTCGACCATGCAACAAGACACCTTGATGTGTTGGTCCGCTGGGAGGAAGTGATCTGGGAAGAACTCTTGCAAAGTTGTCGGCTCTGGAAGACTCTGCTGAAGGATATCGTCTTGGCTTGCTGGCGGCACTTTGAACGCCTTCCTCCCCGGAGTCTTGCTTTTCTTCTTGTAGGTCTTCCGCTTGGTGAATCCCCTCATCACACGGTCTTGTTTGAGCTTCTTTTCTTGCCATGGCTTTCGCCGCCGCGGTAGCATGACCCATGCTTCTTCGTCGGTGGATTCCCCTTCGCTAGGATGATGGTCGACAGCAGCAACTGGTTCCCTCGAAGGCACTTGTTCTTCCTGAGGCTCTACTGGCTCGTCTTCCGATCCCCAGCCGGTGGGCTTGATTTCGTCGATTGGAACGGACGGAGGCCTTGAGTAGAGGACGTAATAGTCGAACTTCCCCGAAGGCTGGCCCAGCAGACCGACTTCCGGATCTCCTTGCTCGTATCTTTTCCGAAGAGCGCGTTGGGACATAGCTTGACTGGAAGGGACTTGCTCTTCTCGAGGTTCCACTGGCTTGTCTTCCGATCCCCAGCCGGTGGGCTTGATTTCGTCGATTGGAACGGACGGAGGCCTTGAGTAGAGGACGTAATAGTCAAACTTCCCCGAAGGCTGGCCCAGCAGACCGACTTCCGGATCTCCTTGCTCGTATCTTTTCCGAAGAGCGCGTTGGGACATAGCTTGACTGGAAGGGACTTGTTCTTCTCGAGGTTCCACTGGCTCGTCTTCCGATCCCCAGCCGGTGGGCTTGATTTCGTCGATTGGAACGGACGGAGGCCTTGAGTAGAGGACGTAATAGTCGAACTTCCCCGAAGGCTGGCCCAGCAGGCCGACTTCCGGATCTCCTTGCTCGTATCTCCTTTGGAGCGCTCGTTGGGATGCAGTATTGCTTGGAAGAGGTACTGGCATGAGCAATGGTTGCCCCCAGGGCAGCGACGTTTCTTCCTCGGAGAATGCAGGGGTACGTTGACGTCGCTTCGAGACTTTTGGCTGGGAAGTTGACTTAGCGATTGGCGCTTGACGGTTGATGCGCAATTTGGGCATGCTTCGCCGAGCAGCAACAAGCACTGGCGAGAAGGAGCCGAAGGTGATGGACGTCATGTTGGCCGTAGCAACTTCTCCGGAGTCGATCTCTATCTTCCCTTGCTTTGCGAGTGCCATGATTCTTTCCTTGAAGACGAAGCACCTTTCAATGGGATGACTTACCACTCGGTGGTATTTGCAGAAGAGAGGGTCGTCGACGCGATGCATCTGCTCGGGCCTCTTCGAAGGAGGGAGTTCTATCATCTTCTCTTGCAGCAGTTGGTCGAACATGGAGGAGACTTCCGAGTCTGGGAAGGGGTACTCCTTGGCTTCGAGCTCCTCGAGAGTCATCCTTTGTCTTGGCGGCGGAGGCGGCGGTATGGCGGCTCCCTTCCTTTGATCTGACTTGCCACCGATCTTGAGCGGCTTGGAGGTTGAAGCTACGTCAGCCACATTGACTTGCTTTGGTTTCGGTGCCGGCGGCTTGTCCTTCTTCTCTACCTTCAGGAAGTCCTTGTTCTTCGAGTCCCCGCGGTTTGCTAGGCTGAGTTCCATGTCGTGAGCCCTAGTTGCGAGTTCTTCGAAAGACCGAGGCTTGATACCTTTGAGGATGTAGAGCAGACCCCAGTGCATGCCTTGGGTGCACATCTCGATGGCCGAGTCTTCAGACAAGCGGTCTCGTGAATTCAGCACGAGGTTCCTCTATCTGTCGATGTAGTCAATCACCGGCTCGTCCTTCCTTTGCTTGACGGCGGTAAGCTCGGTCATGCTGACGGTTCGTCTGGTGCTGTAGAAGCGATTGAGGAACTCCCTCTCCATCTGATCCCAGCTGTCGATGGTCCCTGCAGGAAGATCAACGTACCAGTCGAACGCGTTGCCTTTGAGGGTGCGAACGAATTGCTTCACCATCTCGTCGCCATATGTGCCGGCATTATTGCAGGTCTCGATGAAGTGGGCGACGTGCTGTCTCGGATTTCCCTTTCCGTCGAAGTGCTGGAACTTTGGTGGCTGGAATCCGACTGGGAAGCGTAGCTGCTGGATCCTCGCAGTGTAGGGCTTCGAGTATGCTGCCGTGATCGGAGGAAGGCTACTGCCGTGGGAACGCATCATGTCGGCTATCAACGCTTGGACTTGCTGAGCATTCATCGTTGCCGTTGTCGGAGGTTGTGTGGCCACCGAGGCTGGCGCTGGGGAGACGACTTCCAATGGGACGGGAGCCGAGGAGAGCGCTGGAGTAACTGCTTGAATCGTCGAAGCAACTTCTGCAGGAGCGGGAGTTGAAGACGGAACGGGAGCGGCTACTGGAGAAGCGACGGGTTGGCCGACTACTGCAGCATCCTTCGCGCTTAGCTTTTGGAGCAGAGTGTTGATGTGGCGATCCTTCTCCTCCATCAGCCGAGTAATCTGCGCCATGTGCTCGTTCATCTGCATGACTTGGAGCTGAAGAGCGGACGGAGGGTGGTGACGGAGAACGTCTCGGTGTTGCATATTCGTATCCTCGCCGTCATCATCGGAGACGTAGTTACGCCGACTTGCTTCTGGCTGATGATTGATGTTTGCCCCCTACAGAGGAGGTGCAACGTCTGCTGGAGAACCCGAACGGGCTCGGGGCTGTGGCTGGTCCTCCCCAAACTTCTAGACATGGACTCCAGGATCGAGGCTCGTTTCTTCATGCACCAGGGCCTCGTCGGCGCTTTGGCGAGCATCTTCGGTAGTAGTTTCCGGCACGAAGACGTCCGCAAGAGTCCGAGTACGCCGAGTGTAGACGCACACCATCGGTGGAGGATCACCCTCCGGATTTACTGGATCGCCGTGTCGGAGTAGAGGAGACTCGGCGATTGGTGAGAGGCTTGGAGCAAACGCATCGTTGTTTGTTCCGGCCATTGCAAACTTCAAGCAGCTTCTTCAGTCGTACGGATGAAAGGAGAAGAGGTCCCACCGGGCGTGCCAGAAATCTGTGGAGTCAGAAAAAAAGCGCGGGTCGTCTTTATTGCGAATCACACGAGATTACAAGTGTGGCCGGGACCCGGGTGGCTCGGGTGTAGCGAGTCCGGGTTGCGGCGAGTTTTGATCAGGGGATTGTGGGAAAGATCTTCTGGGGGATCCCTTTGATCCGCGTCTCCACGTGGTGTTCGTGCGAGAGCTCTGAAGGAGTTGCCCAGGACAGGGGTCTTTACAGGGAGAGGGTTTTGGAGAGGATAAGGAATGTCCACCGTTGCTTTGTCCCTTCCGTGCTTCGCGCTTTCTCGGCTAGGGGGTTTTCGGCTTCGTTCCTCGGTCTTCGCGTCTTCCTCGTTCCTTGCTTGACCTCGGTGTCCTTGATCGTCGGTTCGCGGCGTCGATCGAGCTTTTGGTGTTGGCTTTGGCTTTGGCTTTTTGGCTTTGGCTTGGCTCCGGCGTGGCTCTGGCTTTTGCTTTGCTTTGGCGCTTGCACTTGGACGTAGCTAGGAGAGACTTGCGATGCTTTCGTTCTTCCGGACTTCGCGTCGTATCGGCTAGAACGTGCGGTGCTTTTGCTCGTGGCCGGCGTAGTCGCTTGGCTTTGGCACTTGCGTTGCTTTGGCGCGGGCTTTACTGGGGCTTTGCTTTGGCTTCTTGCGTTGGCTTTAGCTTCAGCGTCAACTCGATCTTCTTCGAACGACGTAGGCTACTTCTTCGGTGCTTCGACGGTTTGCGTGTCGACTGGACTTCTCTTCTTCTCCGGGCTTCTTTGGCGTGATCGGAGTCGAAGAATGCTTTCGAAGATAGTGGGGGTAGCACCGATCTCCGTGCGACGGTTGTGGTGTCGGCTTTTGTTGATGAAGACGACGAGGGTAGCGACGGTCTCCGTGCGACGGTTGTAGCGTCGGCTTTTGTTGATGAAGACGACGGGGTAGCGACGCTTCAGACGATCTGCTCCAGGCTTTCTTCTTCGTGGATGGGGCAGGCGTTTGTCGAAGACAACGGGGTGATGACGCTTCGCTTCTCTCCTCCGGGCTTTGGGGCTTGATCGGGATCGAGGATTTGTTGGAGACGACGGGGTAGTGCCGCTCTTCTTCTCCGGGCTTTTGGGCTTGATCGGAGTCGAAGGCTTGTTGGAGACGACAGGGTAGTGCCGCTCCTCTTCTTCTCCGGGCTTTTGGGCTTGATCAGAGTCGAAGGCTTGTTGGAGACGACGGGGTAGTGCCGCTCCTCTTCTTCTCCGGCCTTTGCTTCTGGCGTCTTCGGAGTCGAAGGGTTCTTCTTCTCCGAGCTTTCTTCTTCGTGCACGGAGTCGAAGGGATGATCTTCGTGTGCAAGGGTCTTCACGTTGATGAGGACTTTCAGTAAGCCGATCCCTCGGGACAGGCTTGACTGTGCCTCGTGAAGCCTTGGGTCGATGAAGAAGCGTCTCCTCTTCTGCAGAGCTCCGACGTTTCGTCTTCAATTTTCCGACCTCTTCTTCATTCCCCCACCCCCTCTATTTATAGGCAAAGGGGTGGGGAGAGAGATATGGGAACTTTTTAATTTTAAATCCCTTTTGTATCTCTCTCATAATTACCCTGGATTTATTCATCCATTGATGAGGGGAATAACGTTTATTTGTTTTCCTTTTCTGGCGAGGCAATTATGGCTGGATTTCGCACACGAAATCGATGGCGATCGGGCGCTTCGTCTTGTGCGTCGGATCGAGGGATCGGCGCAGATCCGCGTGTGTGCAGACGTCATACGTAACCTCCTCCCGCGCATGACGGTATTTTCTTCCTTTTCTTTCTTTTCTTTCCTTTTCTTTTCTTTCCTTTCTTTTCTTTCTTTTTCTTTTCTTTCTTTTCTTTTCTTTCCTTTTCTTCCCTTTCCTTGCAGGACCGGCCGGCCCCTCCATGGGGTTCGGGTCCCAATAGGGCCGGCCCCCATGGGGTTCGGGTCCTAGTAGGGGCCGGCCCCATGGGGTTCGGACCCTAGTAGGGGCCGGCCCCTCTTGAAGTGGGGTCCGCTCCTCTTTTGCTAGGCGCGAGTCGGGTCCGAGTCGTCGGGTTTGCATCCACGTCGGCACGCGTAAGTCGGGTCCGGGTCCGCATCGGTGCGCGCCAGTCGGGTCCGCGTGTCGGGTTTGCATCCGCGTCGGCGCGCGCGAGTCGGGTCCGCGCGTCGGGTTTGCATCCGCGTCGGCACACGTAAGTCGGGTTCGGGTCCGATGAAATTCGTGTGTCTACAATGTTGTTTAGTTTTTGTGAAGAACCCAGACCCTTGGATACAAAGAAGGCAACACCATTATACCACCATAAGAAGGTAATACCATTACACCCATAAGAAGGCAACTCATTATAGCCTTTAATGAGTTGCTATGTGTGTCCTGTATTCGGGTCTATAAATGGACCTCAAAACCTCTTTGTAAAAACAACACAATCTATACAGAGAATCTCTCTCTCTCTCTCTCTCTCTCTCTCTCTCTCTCTCTCTCTCTCATTTCTGTGAGTTTCATAATTTTCATTGAGGTGCAAGTACTAATGAACCGATATGTATGCTCTATCGAGGCTGCTAGATGTAAAATTAGAAATGAGAGACAAAACATGATCGAGAGAATACATTTGGAATGTGGATAGGGGGGGGGGCATGCGATAACTTGGCTACTTGGAAGCAAAGTTACTTGAGTCTGTTGATTTGGGTCTTCTTTGGTTTGTTGGAAAGATCACTTAGGTACCAAGAAAGATCCTGCGATTCCATTTTTTGATTGTGCTATTTTTTGATGTAAGAATAGGGATGCATATGAGTTTGGTTTGGGCTGGTTTAGGCAGACGTGAATTAATTCATATAACCCAAGATATTGACATGGGCCCAACCTGACTCAAAGCCTACTTAATCATGCAAACTCTAGGTTGACCGGCCAACAATTAATTTAGATCTCAGCTTGACCTGGTGCTGTAATATATTGCCTCCATCAGTCACATGGAGATAGATGTCTCCTCCCCGTTGCAATGGCAGCCTTCGATTTCCGTCTGCGATTGCCGCCACCAACCATTCATTGTTGTTGTTACAAGCCTCAACCGTCATCCACCGGACCATCACCAATTGGAGAAAGAGAATCCTTTCTCGTTGCCTATGCAGTGTCGCATAGCCACTATCATTGACACAACTTGACACCCACCATCAATGCTTTATAACTTATAGTGTGCCTGACAGTCGGACCTGATTGGATTGGACCCGACATCATTTTTGGATTGGACCTAATATTAAACCTGTATTACAAGACTAAAACTGGTTTAGATTGCATGAACCGATCGGTTTATAGTGAATTGGACTAACAGTTCCTTTATAAAAGGTCTGAACTATATATAATGTTTTTATATAACATGCTTTAATTTGTTAGATTTAGTGTATGACCTATTTTTAAAACATTGCCCACCATTTGGTTCTGTTGCCTTCCATCCCCTACTGTCACTTTCTGTTCAAGTCACTGATGGAACAAAAGAGAGGTTTATCATTGTCGTAGGAATATGAAGAAAGGGGAAGGGGAACTAAATGTACGTTAGAGTTGAAACTAACTAGGTAGATCATGTCATGTTGGACTGAGATCAACATGGGCACGACTCGATAGTGATTCGAGCCAGCTAGATTGGACTCGACCCAACTGCTATGGCCGCCCTGCCTTGTCAATATTTGGAATGTAAATACTTCATATTGTATTGACATATATCATTCTTATAGGGCATAGGTTTACACTGCGCTTCTTATGTATTGTGGTTTGCTCGCCCTAACGAGCATGCTTGATATTTCACCATGTTTGTCTCTCTTTAAACTATCTTATATGTAGAGCTAGATTATTGAGGAACCTAGGGTTTGCAAGCATCATTTGTTGTGCGAACGTACTTCTCAAATACTCACCATTGTACAATCTTCTCTGAAGGAGCGAGGGAAGATTTAATCTAGGACGACCTTGTTTGACCGATTTGAACCATGAAACTATCGAAAAAGTGATCATCATAACAAGAACCTTTGTGCTTCGAGCTGAACCCTTGTGGATTACTGAATCGGGGCACTCATGCAACCCTAAACTAGCATGCTTTTCAGGAATTGATGAGCAGACTTCAACAAACAATTTTGATTTATAAAGCTCAAAAGGCTCGCATCAATCAATCATTCAAAATATAATGAGGATAAAGAATTATGATTTGCAAGATGGGTGCAACCGTGCAAGAAAAGAATTCCCGAGTTTCATAAAGCTCAATAGACGACGACCCTTTGGGAGTTGAACTCATGAGGTATAGGACAGTCTGACAATCGAAGTTGAAGTCGATTGACCCAAAAGGGTTTCAACCAATATTTAGATTTGAGTAAAAAAATAGGAAAGTTGTAGGCTCATGTACTAATAATTCGAAAACTATAGCAAGCCAACAAGGATCATTCACAAAGAAGTAAAGGATCTAGGTTTTTGTAGATTTTGAATCTATGATCAATGAAAAACTAATAAGCGCAAGGGTGAGAATTGAACAATCAAACTAGTGGTGTGAAAACGATCAGAGTTGAAGAACAGAAGAAGATGATATGTTGCTCAAGCGGATGCATGAAGATGAAGCAAGGTCGATGGCACGGTGGGCGGGACGTGTGGGCAGGAGACCAGGGGCACCGACGGACAGGTGCACGTGGACAAAGGCCTGGGGTAAGATGGCGCAGGTGGACCGGGTCGCGGGGTGGGTTAGCGCACTCGAACGGGGCTGGGGTGGCTAGCAATGGGCCCTAGGAAGCCAAGGCGGTGTCACGGTTGGCGCCGAGCTAGGCAAAAGAGGGAGTGGTGGGGGGGGGCGGTGATGATGTTGTTGTTGATGATGATGAGGAAGACCTACAATGATTCGTTGACGATGAAGATCTCGAGGATGACCACAGACATAAACCACAATGGAGATTTCGGCCAAAGCCCAGAGTCTTTCCCCTCAATGGATTTTCACAAGAAACCTTAGAAAAACTCTTTCTTTCTTCAAACATAGTACAATGAGAAAGTCGGCTTACAATGATATAAATAGAGTGCCTCCAAAATCCCTAATGGCTAATGGCCCTAAAAACAACTAGAACTGCCCTTTCTAAGTTGTGCTCACATGGTGCGGAATGTTAGTCGAATTTTAGTATGATATTATGTCTGAAAATGCATTAATAAGTGATTAAAAATAAAACGATAAATAAATGGGTCCAATAAGTGATGTCCCAAGACTCCCAACAACTAAATATCATCTCCAAGCTATACCCCAAGTTTGTGGACTGTCCTCCTTGAGTAGACTTGCGTCTCAACCAGCCGAACCAGGTCGGTTTCCCCTCCAATTACACTTTGCTAAAGTAGAATATATACATACCTAAAGGTGTGAAGGTGCTCATAGGGTATGCATCGTACAAGGTTAGGAGTACAATTAATGAAATAAGTTGAGGTGAGATTAGCTTTAGCAAAAATACATTATACACAAACTAACGCAGGCGTTAAATGCATATTTATAAGAAGCTGGTAACCCCCCCCCCCCAAACACAGACACATACATACACACCACAAAACAAGAAAAAAGAAGTAGCTGGTGCAATGTTCATAAAGAGATCAAAGTTGTTTTCTTTGCGAACTTTGTATGTGATCATTAGAATCTTAGTTATTGTAGTTTCGTTTGAACTTGTATCCGAAAATCGTCGTCGAAACGACCCTTCACTTGATATCTAGTACCTCAATGATTTTGATGGTTTTACTTTGTCTGGCTTTTATTATGTGTTACGGACAATAGATATTTCTATAATTGATGATTGAATTGAGACAGAGTCGTGAAACATTGTCTCCACGAAGCTTGCATTATAATCCACAAGAGGGCCCTGAGTTAGGTAGATGATTAAGCAGAGGTGTTGGAAGAACGTATTACCAAATTAATTTTTTTATAAAAGTAATCCTACTTCGAACCTATTTACCAAATGTATGCTCTTGTCAGCTCGGATGTCACGTGGCAAAAACTGAATATATCAATTTTTTCCAACTTTCGCTAAAACCTCCCGACATTGGTCCTCATGCAGGCTATTGTTGCTGCTATCAGTGCCCATGCAGGATGCCACTGTCTGTTCCTGTGCAGGTCACCACTGCCCGTGCCTGCAGCGTACGGTGCCCTCTTACACCAGCAGGGTCAGCGACACCCACGGCAGCTAGCGCTAGCAGTGTCTGGGCATGAAAAAGGGAAAAAGTTGAACAATTCAATTTGAGCCACGTGGCATTGAGCTGGCAAGAAGAGCATATGCGTCGTGAATAGTTTGGAAGTAGGATTACTTTAGCATTTTTTAAAAAACTATTTGGTAAAAAAATTGTTGGAAGAAAGGAAGGATAACTGATAGGGTGGGAAAGGGACTTAGGGGGCTCCAGAATAGGATTTCTCGCTCTTACATATTTTTTTTTTACGTTCGATTGGAATTTTTTTTGGGGGTTCTCCGTTTGATTGTTCTTAATCTCATATTTACTACTTTATAGCGGTGGCATTGTTATCGACTCGTGCAGGTCAGCCCCGATGGCGTGATGACCCGAGATGAAAAGGTGTTTAGATTTGCCAGAGAAAAGAATATTCCTCTTCTCATGCTTACATCAGGTTTGATCACTCGACCGCAATTTCTCTTTCAATCGTAAAATCGGTGGTCATCCAGCGATTGTTTTTTGACCTGGTGCTGTTGTTTGTTTTCAGGTGGTTATATGAAAACAAGTGCTCGAGTGATAGCAGATTCAATCCTAAACCTCTCGAAGAAGAACTTGATAGATCTGAAGTGACCTTGGCAGTGTAAATATGAGTAATGGTTGTTTGAACATACTTCGGGGCAATCTCACGGACAACCCGCGGTGGCGTGGGGGTGCGGCCAGGGCTTGATGCACTGAGCCCTGGGGACGTCGGGTTGTATACGGGTTTGCCTTGCAGTATGTTCGAATAGAATTACTCTGTGAATATTAAACGGACCAGACATTTTGCGATCAATAATGTATGTTTTAATCATCAATCGTGATGAAAGATGAATGTTGTTTAGAGAGAGAAACTATTCCAATTATTTCCTATAAAGAATTGAAAATTGATCATTATGCTCTCAATATTTTTTTAAAATTTATTTTATTTCTTAAATTATTTTGTGAGGACTCGATCCGGAAGTATAAATGAATTATTTTTTTATAAGATCCTTTCTCTTTATAGAGTATAGATTAGTGGATAAAAAAACTAGTTGAGAATGTAAAAGCAACATGAGAATAGAATACGAACAACTTAAAATAGTCGCCCCGAACCACGACGGAATCATCGTGGTTTGGGGTCTAGCCAACGACACCTGTCCCCTCCTGTTTGATCACCGTGATGGGAGCCCCCTGGAGTTCTCTCGGTGGCCCATAGATCTCAACAATCCGGAACCGTTCAATCGGACGAAAATAACATGTGTCGATGGCCGGACCTTGAACCATGGTGATTCGGGATTACCAAGTTAAGGTCTTTAAATAGAATAGAGCTTCTATGATTACCAAATTTTTTATAAAAAATCTACGGTCACAATATTTAAATAATTGGTTTGTTGGTGCTGCCCTAATATTTAAATAATGGGTTTTTTTACAAATCAACCTGTTAAATTTGGGTTATGTCTGTGTTTGTTTTGGATAAGTCCATGTTCAATAAAGATGTATCATTTTTAAGTAATTAAAACTATGGGTAAATCGATTATATCCTATTTAGATTAATAAAATAACATCATAATGAAGGAATATTTTGGAAATATTTCTTTATTTTGGATGCCAACTAACTGTAGGGGTTGATATGTAAATTTTGGATGATTTAAGGGGTTTATATGTAAATATTCATTTGATAGGGGTTTATATGTAAATAAAGAAGATTTCAGGGGTTGATTTGTAAAAAACCCTTAAATAATGGGAAATTCTCTTCATACCCCAAAAATCTGTAATTAGCCCCCGTATCCCTATCGTTTCTCAATAACTTACTCAACAATCCTTTAATACCAACAATGCCCTTTTTTTTTGTACCCCAAACCCTAAAGCCCCTTCTGGATAGAGTTCAGATCTCCTCCAGTTGGTGGGTCCGGCGAGCATCGCAGCCGCTTAGTGCGATTCACTATTGGGTCACCAGCCACTCTTCTACGGTTGTTATGCGCGCCGAGCCCACCGACCGGAGGAGATCTAAGCTATTCCGGTATTGTGTGCCGTCCCCGTCCCCAAGACGCTCAAGCTCAACTAGGGGTGGAACTTAGGCGGGTCTGACCCGAACCCGACCCGCCCAACCCGAACAATGGACAAACATGGACAAAGCTGGTTAAAAACTTGGACGGGTTTGGGCACCGATCTCCCCAACCCGAGGAACCTGAGGAAGTGATACACTAAGGTTGAATGCTTTGATAGTTTTTTTTATGGAAATCAAAGACCGCCTATTTTATGTTGAATGCTAAGAATTCGTTTGAAATATGTGAGGATATGGGTTGGACTTTATGTTTTTGTTATGCAAATCAAAGATTTTTTTTATTCAATTCAAAAATCTGTTGAATTTTTTTTCCATCTATTTATGTGCACAAATATTTCTAATTGGGCAACATGCTTATTATTTTGCAAATTGGGCAACCCGAGCAACCCGACGAACTAGAATGGGCAAGCACGGGTTGGGCTTCCACGGGTTCCCCGGGTTCCACGGTTAAAATGGGTAGAGGTTTGTGCAAGTCAGGTTGGGCATGGGCAGACCCTTCAACCCGCCCAAGTCCCACCCCTACGCTCAACTGGAACCTTCCGGTATGCCCATCTCTCACCTACTCTATGCTGATGACTTGTTCATTTTTTGGCCAGGCTAACACCCAGGAGCTGCAACACTACATCAAAAATGCCTTAAATTTCTATGAGGATCTGTCAAGTCAAAAGGCTAATTTCTCTAAATCTGCTATTCATTTTAGTAAAAATGTGCAAAGGAATCTACGAGGAAACCTTGCTAGGATGATGGAAGTACCTTAGTATGATGAAACATATCTTGGGAGTCCTCTTTTCATTGGCAGGTCAAAAAGGAAAGCTTTCGAGTTTGTTGAGCAAAAAATGAAGAACAAACTTATAAAAGGGTGGAAGTCAAATGTCCTCCCTCATGCGCGGAGGACCACTCTTGTTAAGTCCTCTCTCTCTCTCTTCCATACCTCCATATTTTTTTCTTGGCCACCACGTACTTTCTCCTCAAGGTTTGCACAGATGCTATGAGTGCCATCATTCGTGATTTTTGGTGGGGGCACACTAAAGAAGGTCGGCATCTCTATTTGAAGGCTTGGCACTACTTCCAATTACCCAAAAATAGCGGGGCCTGGGTATCAGAGAGTTTGGATGTGTGAAGAGAGCCTTTATTATGAAGTTGGTATGGTGATTTTTGATCGAACAAGATTCGTGGTGGGTGCAGATTTTGAAGAAGAAATACCTAATTGGAAGCAATTTTTGGAACTGTGGGAGTACTCGTATGCAATCTATGGTGTGGCACAATATGAATGCTTTCCGTTAGGCAGCTTGTTGGTGATGAATCTTGTTGGGTAATAGGTAACGGGGCTTCGATCGGTCTATGTTTATAAAGATCCTTGGGTTCCATCATCTGGAGTTCACACTGTGAAACTGCGCTCGAGCTCTAACCCAGACTTGCTTGTGAGTGCTCTCATAAATCAATCAGAAAAACAATGGCATATAGCGAGGATGAGGATGGAAGGTTTGAGCATAGATGACATTTCTTCTATTCTCAATATCAAAATAAGTAGACATGGGGACATTGATAAATTTTGTTGGCCAAAGTTTAAAACGAGAGTGTTTTCTATCAAATCGGCATATCGTCAAGTTTTGGCTAGCAGTTAGGTTCATAGTTCCAATGGTTCTTATCAACACCAGCAATCCTAGCTTTAACTGGAAATATATATTTGTGGAAGCCCAAGAATCTGCTCCCCCGAGTGCTACTATTCTTATGGAGGGCCATTGGCAATTGCCTCCCGAAGAGAGCTAGACTAGCATGCGTCATCCCTGATATAGTGGGAACATGCCCGTTCTGTCAGGCTCAGTCCGAAGACCTCGCCCACCTTTTCTTCTTATGCAAAAATGCCAAGGAGGTTTGGATCATGCTCTCCTCTATTCATATAGATAGCTCCAATACTGACAGATCCTTCATTGAATGGATCCAATATCTTTTGAAGTTGGGAGATAAAGTTTTTGAGACCTCTGCCTATGTACTTTGGTTTCTATGGAAAGCGAGAAATGATTTGATATTTAATCATATCCATTCCAACCCAAATAGCATATGTGCCCAGGTTAAGGCTATTTCAAATATTACGAGTAATAAGGATGAAGAAAGTAGATCAAGGCAATATATGAGAACTATTTGTTTGTGGAGATGTCCACCCACATGATTTAATAAACTGAATGTTGATACTGTAGTGGGACCGGATCTAGCGTCTTGTGGTATGATAGTTCGAGATGAAGAGAGCAAGAACCTAATCTGTGCAGGCAAAACTTTTAGCTCATGCTCCCCTTTGGGGGCTGAGGCTTTGGCGATGAAAGAAGGCAATCTTCTTCTTATCAAATTGAAGGCTAATTTTGTAGTCCTGGAAGGGAATAACCTGACATTGACTACACTCCTGTTGGAGGAGACTTCTACCCCTCTATGGTGTATCCATAATGATATTATGATAGCCATTCTAATTCTTTCGTACGAGCCATTCTAATTCATTTGTATGAATATAGCCATTCTAATTCATTTGTACGAATGAATGTAGCTATTCTAATTCATTCGTACGAGTGAAGCCGTTGTAATTCATTCGTATGATTGTAGTCATTCTAATTCATTCTTACGAACGAATGTTGCCATTCTAATTCATTCGTACGAATGTAGCCATTCTAATTCATTCGTATGAAGGTAGCCATTCTAATTCATTCATACAAGACATTCTAATTCATTTGTACGAATGTAGCAATTCTAATTCATTCGTACGAAGGTAGCCATACTAATTCATTCGTACAAGCCCTTCTTATTCATTCGTATGAATGTAGCCATTCTAATTCATTCGTACGAATGAATGTAGCCATTCCAATTCATTCCTATGAATGTAGCCATTCTAGTTCATCCGTACGAAGGTAGCCTTTCTAAGTCTTTCGTAGGATCCATTCTAATTCATTTGTACGAATATAGCCAATGTAACTCATTTGTGCGAACGAATGTAGCCATTCTAATTCATTCATACGAATGTAGCCAGTCTAATTCATTCGTACGAAGGTAGCCATTCTAATTCATTCGTACGAGCCAATCTAATACATTCGTATGAATATAGCCATTCTAATTCATTCATATGAACGAATGTAGCCATTCTAATTCGTTCGTACGAATGTAGCCATTCTAATTCATTCGTACGAAGGTAGCCATTCTAATTCATTCGTACGAGCCATTCTAATTCATTCATATGAATATAGCCTTTATAATTCATTCGTACAATGGTTGCCATTCTATTTCATTCGTACGAGCCAGTCTAATTCGTTAGTACGAATGTAGCCATTCTAATTTATTAGTATGGATGTAGCCATTCTAATTCATTCGTACGAAGGTATCTATTCTAATTCATTCGTAAGAACTATTCTAATTCATTCGTACGAATATAGCAATTGTAATTCATTCGTACGAGATTAAATGTTGTCATTCTAATTCATTCGTACGAGCTATTCTAATTCATTCGTATGAATATATCCATTATACTTCATTCGTACGAACGAATATAGCAATTCTAATTCATTCTTACAAAGGTAGCCATTCTAATTCAGTCGTATGAGCCATTCAAATTTATTCGTATGAATGTAACCATTCTAATTCATTCGTACGAACGAATATAGGCATTCTAATTCAGTCGTACGAATATAGCCATTCTAATTCATTCATACGAACGAATGTACCCATTCTAATTAATTGATACGAATGTAGCCTTTCCAATTCATTCGTACGAAGGTAGCCTTTCTAATTCATTCGTATGAGCCATTCTAATTGATTAGTACAAATATAGCTATTCTAATTCATTCGTATGATTGTAGCCATTCTAAATCATTCATACAAAGGTAGCCATTCTAATTCATTCGTACGAGCCATTCTAATTCATTCGTATGAGCCATTCTAATTTATTCATATGAGATATTCTAATTCATTCTTACGAACGGATATAACCATTCTAATTCATTCGTATGAATGTAGCCATTCTAATTTATTCGTACAAAGATAGCCATTCTAATTTATTCATACGAGCTATTCTAATTGATTCGAACGAATATAACCATTCTAATCTATTCGTATGAAGGTAGCCATTCTAATTCATTCGTATGAGTTATTTTAATTGATTCGTATGAATATAGCAATTCTAATTCATTCGTATGAATGAATATAGCCATTTTAATTCATTCTTACGAATATAGCCATTCTAATTCATTCGTACGAAGGTAGCTAGTCTAATTCAGTCGTAAGAGCTATTCTAATTCATTCGTACATATTTAGCCATTCTAATTCATTCATACGAACGAATATAGCCATTCTTATTTATTTGTACGAATGTAGCCATTCTAATTCATTCATACGAAGGTAGTAATTCTAATTCATTCGTACGAGCTTTTCTAATTCATTTGTTCGAATGTAGCTATTCTAATTCATTCATACGAATGAATGTAGCCATTCTAATTCGTTCATATGAATATAGCCATTCTAATTCATTCACACGAAGGTAGCCATTCTAATTCATTCGTACGAGCCATTCTAATTCATTTGTATGAATGTAACTATTTTAATTCATTCGTACGAATGAATAAAGCCATTCTAATTCATTTGTATGAACGTAGCCATTCTAATTCATTTGTACAAAGATAGCCATTCTAATTCTTTCGTACGAGCCATTCTAATTTATTTGTATGAATGTAGCCATTCTAATTCATTCGTTTGAATGAATGTAGCTATTCTAATTTATTCGTACGAATGAAGCCGTTCAAGTTTATTCATATGATTGCAGCCATTCTAATTCATTCGTACAAATGAATGTAGC
This sequence comes from Chamaelirium japonicum, assembly GCA_947650365.1. Taxonomy (NCBI): domain Eukaryota; kingdom Viridiplantae; phylum Streptophyta; class Magnoliopsida; order Liliales; family Melanthiaceae; genus Chamaelirium; species Chamaelirium japonicum. Next base: position 21,328 of record CANTAL010000050.1, read on the forward strand.
TATTCTAATTCATTCGTACGAATGTAACCATTCCAATTCATTCGTACAAAGGTAGCCATTCTAATTCATTCGTACAAGACATTCTAATTCATTTGTACAAATATAGCCATTCAAATTCATTCGTACGAAGGAAGCCATACTAATTTATTTGTATGAACCCTTCTAATTCATTCGACGAATATAGCCATTCTAATTCATACGTACGAATGAATGTTGCCATTCTAATTTATTCCTATGAATGTAGCCATTCTAGTTCATTCGTACGAAGGTAGCCATTCTAAGTCTTTCATATGAGCCATTCTAATTCATTCATACGAATGTAGCCATTGTAACTCATTCGTGCGAATGATTGTAGCCATTCTAATTCATTCACACAAAGGTAGCCATTCTAATTCTTTCTTACAAGACATTATAATTTATTTGTATGAATGTAGTCATTCTAATTCATTCGTATGAGCCCTTCTAATTCATTCGTACGAATGAATATAGTCATTCTAATTTATTCATGTGAATGAAGCCATTCAAGTTCATTCGTACGAAGGTAGCCATTCTAAGTCTTTTGTAGGGGCCATTCTAATTCATTCGTACGAATGTAGCCATTGTAACTCATTTGTGTGAACGAATGTAGCCATTCTAATTTATTCGTATGAATATAGCCAGTCTAATTCATTTGTATGAAAGTAGCTATTCTAATTCATTCGTACGAGCCAATCTAATACATTCGTACAAATGTAGCCATTCTAATGCATTCATACGAAGGTAGCCATTCTAATTCATTCGTAAAAACCTTTCTAATTCATTTATATGGTTGTAGCCATTTTAATTCATTCATATAATGGTAGCCATTCTATTATATTCGTATGAGCCATTCTTATTCATTAGTACGAATGTAGCCATTCTAATTCATTCGTACGAACAAATATAGCCATTCTAATTCATTCGTAAGGATATAGCCATTCTAATCCATTCGTACGAAGGTATCTATTCTAATTCAATCGTATGAAGGTATCTATTCTAATTCATTTGAATATAGCCATTCTAATTCATTCGTATAAACGAATGTAGCTATTCTCATTTATTCGTACGAATGTTGACATTTTAATTCATTCGTACGAAGGTAGCCAATCTAATTCATTCGTACGAGCTAATCTAATTCATTCGTATAAATATAGGCATTCTACTTCATTCGTACGAACGAATATAGCCATTCTAATTTATTCTTACAAAGGTAGCCATTCTAATTCATGTGTACGAGCCATTCAAATTCATTCATACGAATGTAACCATTCTAATTCATTCGTATGAACAAATATAGCTATTCTAATTCATTCGTATGAATGTAGCCATTCTAATTCATTCATACGAACGAATGTACCCATTCTAATTCAATGATACGAATGTAGCCATTCCAATTCATTCGTACAAAGGAAGCCTTTCTAATTCATTCGTACAAGCTATTCTAATTCATTCATATGAATGTAGCCATTCTAATTCATTTGTACAAGACATTCTAATTTGTTTGTACGAATGCAGCCATTCAAATTCATTCGTACGAAGGTAGCCATACTAATTCATTCGTAAGAGCCCTTCTAGTTCATTTGTTCGAATATAGCTATTATAATTCATTCGTACTAATGAATGTAACCATTGTAGTTCATTCCTATGAATATAGCCATTCTTGTTCATTCATACGAAGGTAGCCATTTTAAGTCTTTCGTAGGAGCCATTCTACTTCATTCGTACGAATGTAGCCATTGTAACTCATTCGTGTGAACGAATGTAGCCATTCTAATTCATTTATACGAATATAGCCAGACTAATTCATTCGTACAAAGGTACCTATTCTAATTCATTCGTACGAGCCATTCTAATTCATTCGTACAAATGTAGCCATTCTAATTTATTCGAATGAACGAATATAGCCATTCTAATTTATTCGCACGAATGTAGTAATTCTTATTCATTCATACGAAGGTAGCCATTCTAATTCATTCCTACGAGACATTCTAATTCATTCATATAAATATAGTCATTCTAATTCATTCATATAATGGTAGACATTCTATTTTATTCGTACGAGCCATTCTAATTCATTAGTACGAATATAGCCATTCTAATTCATTCATACAAACAAATGTAGCCATTCTAATTCATTCGTATGGATTTAGCCATTCTAATTCATTCGTACGAAGGTATCTATTGTAATTCATTCATAAGAGCCATTCTAATTCATTTGTACGAATATAGCCATTCTAATTCATTCGTATGAATGAATGTTGCCATTCTAATTCATTCATACGAATATTGCCATTCTAATTTATTCGTATGAAGGTAGCCAATCTAATTCATTCGTACGAGCTATTCTAATACATTCATATGAATATAGCCATTCTACTTCATTCGTACGAATGAAATAGCCATTCTAATTCATTCTTATAAAGGTAGCCATTCTATTTCATTCGTACGAGCCATTCAAATTCATTTATACGAATATAACCATTCTATTTCAGTCGTATGAACTAAGATAGGCATTCTAATTCATTCGTATGAATATAGCCATTCTAACTCCTTCATACGAACGAATGTACCCATTCTAATTCATTAATACGAATGTAGCCATTCCAATTCATTCATACAAAGATAGCCTTTCTAATTCATTCGTATGAACCATGCTAATACATTCGAATGAATAAAACCATTCTAATTCATTCGTACGATTGTAGTTATTCTAATTCAGTCATACACAGGTAGCCGTTCTAATTCATTCGTACGAGACATTCTAATTCATTTCTACAAGCCATTCTAATTTATTCGTACGAGATATTCTAATTCATTCATATGAACGGATATAGCCATTCTAATTCATTCGTACGAATGTAACAATTCTAATTCATTCATACAAAGATAGTCTTTCTAATTCATTTGTACGAGACATTCTAATTCATTCGTATGAATATAGCTTTTCCAATTTTTTCGTAAGGACGAATATAGCTATTCTAATTGATTCGTATGAATATTGCCTTTCTAATTCATTCGTACAAAGGTAGCCAATCTAATTTATTCGTACGAGCTATTCTAATTCATTCGTAAGAATATAGCCATTCTATTTCATTCGTACGAACGAATATAGCCATTCTAATTCATTCTTACAAAGGTAGCCATTCTAATTCATTCGTACGAGCCATTCAAATTCATTCATACGAATGTAAACATTCTAATTCATTCGTACGAACGAATATAGCCATTCTAATTCATTCATACGAATGTAGCTATTCTAATTCATTCAAACAAACGAGTGTACCCATTCTAATTCATTGATACGAATGTAGCAATTCCAATTTATTCGTACAAAGGTAGCGGGGCTTCGATTGGTCTATGTTTATTAAGATCCTTATGTTCCATCATCTGGAGTTCACACTGTTAAACTGCGCTCGAGCTCTAACCCAGCTAGACTTACTTGTGAGTGCTCTCATAAATCAATCAGAAAAACAATGGGATATAGCGAAGATGAGGATGGAAGGTTTGAGCATAGATGACATTTCCTCTATTCTCAAGATCAAAATAAGTAGACATGGGGACATTGATAAATTTTGTTGGCTAAAGTTTAAAACGAGAGTGTTTTCTATCAAATCGGCATATCATCAAGTTTTGGCTAGCAGTTAGGTTCATAGTTCTAATGGTTCTTATCAACACCGGCAATCCTTTAACTGAAAATATATATTTGTGGAAGCCCAAGAATCTGCTCCCCTGAGTGCTACTATTCTTATGGAGGGCCATTGGCAATTGCCTCCCGAAGAGAGCTAGACTAGCATGCGTCATCCCTGATATAGTGGGAACATGCCCGATCTGTCAGGCTCAGTCCGAAGACCTCGCCCACCTTTTCTTCTTATGCAAAAATGCCAAGGAGGTTTGGATCATGCTCTCCTCTATTCATATAGATAGCTCCAATACTGACAGATCCTTCATTGAATGGATCCAATATCTTTTGAAGTTGGGAGATAAAGTTTTTGAGACCTCTGCCTATGTACTTTGGTTTCTATGGAAAGCGAGAAATGATTTGATATTTAATCATATCCATTCCAACCCAAATAGCATATGTGCCCAGGTTAAGGCTGTTTCAAATATTACGAGTAATAAGGATGAAGAAAGTAGATCAAGGCAATATATGAGAACTATTTGTTTGTGGAGATGTCCACCCACATGATTTATTAAACTGAACGTTGATACTGTAGTAGGACCGGATCTAGCATCTTGTGGTATGATAGTTCGAGATGAAGAGAGCAAGAACCTAATCTGTGCAGGCAAAACTTTTAGCTCGTGCTCCCCTTTGGGGGCTGAGGCCTTGGCGATGAAAAAAGGCAATCTTCTTTTTATCAAATTGAAGGCTAATTTTGTAGTCCTAGAAGGGAATAACCTGACAGTGACTACACTCCTGTTGGAGGAGACTTCTACCCCTCTATTGTGTATCCATAATGATGTTATGATAGCCATTCTAATTCTTTCGTACGAGCCATTCTAATTCATTTGTATGAGTATAGCCATTCTAATTCATTCGTACGAATGAATGTAGCTATTCTAATTCATTCGTACGAGTGAAGCTGTTGTAATTCATTCGTATGATTGTAGTCATTCTAATTTATTCTTACGAACGAATATTGCCATTCTAATTCATTCGTACGAATGTAGCCATTCTCATTCTTTCGTATGAAGGTAGCCATTCTAATTCATTCATACAAGACATTCTAATTCATTTGTACGAATATAGCAATTCTAATTCATTCGTACGAAGGTAGCCATACTAATTCATTCGTACAAGCCCTTCTAATTCATTCGTACGAATGTAGCCATTCTAATTCATTCGTACGAATGAATGTAGCCATTCCAATTCATTTCTATGAATGTAGCCATTCTTGTTCATTCGTATGAAGGTAGCCTTTCTAAGTCTTTCGTAGGATCCATTCTAATTCATTTGTACGAATGTAGCCAATGTAACTCATTCGTGCGAACGAATGTAGCCATTCTAATTCATTCATACGAATGTAGCCAGTCTAATTCATTCGTACGAAGGTAGCTATTCTAATTCATTCGTATGAGCCAATCTAATACATGCGTATGAATGTAGCCATTCTAATTCATTCATATGAATGAATGTAGCCATTCTAATTCATTCGTACGAATGTAGCCATTCTAATTCATTCGTACGAAGGTAGCCATTCTAATTCATTCGTACGAGCCATTCTAATTCATTCATATGAATATCGCCTTTATAATTCATTCGTACAATGGTTGCCATTCTATTTCATTCGTACGAGCCAGTCTAATTCGTTAGTACGAATGTAGCCATTCTAATTTATTCGTATGGATGTAGCCATTCTAATTCATTCATACGAAGGTATCTATTCTAATTCATTCGTAAGAACCATTCTAATTCATTCGTACGAATATAGCAATTGTAATTCATTCGTACGAGATTGAATGTTGTCATTCTAATTCATTCGTACGAGCTATTCTAATTCATTCGTATGAATATATCCATTATACTTCATTCGTACGAACGAATATAGCAATTCTAATTTATTCTTACAAAGGTAGCCATTCTAATTCAGTCGTATGAGCAATTCAAATTTATTCGTATGAATGTAACCATTCTAATTCATTCGTACGAACGAATATAGGCATTCTAATTCAGTCGTACGAATATAGCCATTCTAATTCATTCATACGAACGAATGTACCCATTCTAATTAATTGATACGAATGTAGTCTTTCCAATTCATTCGTACGAAGGTAGCCTTTCTAATTCATTCGTATGAGCCATTCTAATTCATTAGTACAAATGTAGCTATTCTAATTCATTCGTATGATTGTAGCCATTTTAAATCATTCTTACAAAGGTAGCCATTCTAATTCATTCGTACGAGCCATTCTAATTCATTCGTATGAGCCATTCTAATTCATTCATATGAGATATTCTAATTCATTCTTACGAACGGATATAACCATTCTAATTCATTCGTATGAATGTAGCCATTCTAATTTATTCCTACGAAGATAGCCATTCTAATTTATTCATACGAGCTATTCTAATTGATTCGAACGAATGTAACCATTCTAATCTATTCGTATGAAGGTAGTCATTCTAATTCATTCGTATGAGCTATTCTAATTGATTCGTATGAATGTAGCAATTCTAATTCATTCGTATGAATGAATATAGCCATTCTAATTCATTCTTACGAATATAGCCATTTTAATTCATTCGTACGAAGGTAGCTAGTCTAATTCAGTCGTAAGAGCTATTCTAATTCATTCGTACATATTTAGCCATTCTAATTCATTCATACGAACGAATATAGACATTCTTATTTATTTGTACGAATGTAGCCATTCTAATTCATTCATACGAAGGTAGTAATTCTAATTCATTCGTACGAGCTTTTCTAATTCATTTGTTCGAATGTAGCTATTCTAATTCATTCATACGAATGAATATAGGCATGCTAATTCCTTCATACGAATATAGCCATTCTAATTCATTCACACGAAGGTAGCCATTCTAATTCATTTGTACGAGCCATTCTAATTCATTTGTATGAATGTAACTATTTTAATTCATTCATACGAACGAATGAAGCCATTCTAATTCATTTGTATGAACGTAGCTATTCTAATTCATTTGTACAAAGATAGCCATTCTAATTCTTTCGTACGAGCCATTCTAATTCATTTGTATGAATGTAGCCATTCTAATTCATTCGTATGAATGAATGTAGCTATTCTAATTTATTCGTACGAATGAAGTCGTGCAAGTTTATTCATATGATTGTAGCCATTTTAATTCATTCGTACAAATGAATGTAGCTATTCTAATTCATTCGTACGAATGTAACCATTCTAATTCATTCGTACGAAGGTAGCCATTCTAATTCATTCGTACAAGACATTCTAATTCATTTGTACGAATATAGCCATTCAAATTCATTCGTACGAAGGAAGCCATACTAATTTATTTGTATGAACCCTTCTAATTCATTCGACGAATATAGCCATTCTAATTCATACGTACGAATGAATGTTGCCATTCCAATTTATTCCTATGAATGTAGCCATTCTAGTTCATTCGTACGAAGGTAGCCATTCTAATTCTTTCATATGAGCCATTCTAATTCATTCATACGAATGTAGCCATTGTAACTCATTCGTGCGAATGATTGTAGCCATTCTAATTCATTCACACGAAGGTAGCCATTCTAATTCTTTCTTACAAGACATTATAATTTATTTGTACGAATGTAGTCATTCTAATTCATTCGTATGAGCCCATCTAATTCATTCGTACGAATGAATATAGCCATTCTAATTTATTCCTGTGAATGAAGCCATTCTAGTTCATTCGTACTAAGGTAGCCATCCTAAGTCTTTTGTAGGGGCCATTCTAATTCATTCGTACGAATGTAGCCATTGTAACTTATTTGTGTGAACGAATGTAGCCATTCTAATTTATTCGTACGAATATAGCCAGTCTAATTCATTTGTACGAAGGTAGCTATTCTAATTCATTCGTACGAGCCAATCTAATACATTCGTACGAATGTAGCCATTCTAATTCATTCGTACAAAGGTAGCCATTCTAATTCATTCGTAAAAACCTTGCTAATTCATTTATATGGTTGTAGCCATTTTAATTCATTCGTATAATGGTAGCCATTTTATTATATTCGTACGAGCCATTCTTATTCATTAGTACGAATGTGGCCATTCTAATTCATTCGTACGAACAAATATAGTCATTCTAATTCATTCGTAAGGATATAGCCATTCTAATCCATTCGTACGAAGGTATCTATTCTAATTCAATCGTATGAAGGTATCTATTCTAATTTATTTGTACGAATATAGCCATTCTAATTCATTCGTATGAACGAATGTAGCTATTCTCATTCATTCGTATGAATGTTGCCATTTTAATTCATTCGTACGAAGGTAGCCAATCTAATTCATTCGTACGAGCTAATCTAATTCGTTCGTATGAATATAGACATTCTACTTCATTTGTACGAACGAATATAACCATTCTAATTTATTCTTACAAAGGTAGCCATTCTAATTCATTTGTACGAGCCATTCAGATTCATTTATACGAATGTAACCATTCTAATTCATTCGTATGAACAAATATAGCTATTCTAATTCATTCGTATGAATGTAGCCATTCTAATTCATTCATACGAACGAATGTACCCATTCTAATTCAATGATACGAATGTAGCCATTCCAATTCATTCGTACAAAGGAAGCCTTTCTAATTCATTCGTACAAGCTATTCTAATTCATTCTTACGAACGTAGCCATTCTAATTCATTTGTACAAGACATTCTAATTTGTTTGTACGAATGCAGCCATTCAAATTCATTCATACGAAGGTAGCCATACTAATCCATTCGTATGAGCCCTTCTAATTCATTTGTTCGAATATAGCTATTCTAATTCATTCGTACTAATAAATGTAACCATTCTAATTCATTCCTATGAATATAGCCATTCTTGTTCATTCATACGAAGGTACCCATTTTAAGTCTTTCGTAGGAGCCATTCTACTTCATTCGTATGAATGTAGCCATTGTAACTCATTCGTGTGAACGAATGTAGCCATTCTAATTCATTTGTACGAATGTAGCCAGACTAATTCATTCGTACAATGGTACCTATTCTAATTCATTCGTACGAGCCATTTTAATTCATTCGTACAAATGTAGCCATTCTAATTTATTCGAACGAACGAATATAGCCATTCTAATTTATTCGTACGAATGTAGTAATTCTTATTCATTCATACGAAGGTAGCCATTCTAATTCATTCCTACGAGACATTCTAATTCATTCATATAAATATAGTCATTCTAATTAATTCATACAATGGTAGACATTCTATTTTATTCGTACGAGCCATTCTAATTCATTAGTACGAATATAGCCATTCTAATTCATTCATACGAACAAATGTAGCCATTCTAATTCATTCGTACGGATTTATCCATTCTAATTTATTCGTACGAAGGTATCTATTCTAATTTATTCGTAAGAGCCATTCTAATTCATTCGTACGAATATAGCCATTCTAATTCATTTGTACGAATGAATGTTGCCATTCTAATTCATTCATACGAATATTGCCATTCTAATTCATTCGTATGAAGGTAGCCAATCTAATTCATTCGTACGAGCTATTCTAATACATTCGTATGAATATATCCATTCTACTTCATTCGTACGAATGAAATAGACATTTTAATTCATTCTTATAAAGGTAGCCATTCTATTTCATTCGTACGAGCCATTCAAATTCATTTATACGAATATAACCATTCTAATTCATTCGTATGAACTAATATAGGCATTCTAATTCATTCGTATGAATATATGAATATAGCCATTCTAATTCCTTCATACGAACGAATGTACCAATTCAAATTCATTGATACGAATGTAGCCATTCCAATTCATTCATACAAAGATAGCCTTTCTAATTCATTCGTATGAACCATTCTAATACATTCATATGAATATAACCATTCTAATTCATTCGTACGATTGTAGTTATTCTAATTCAATCATACAAAGGTAGCCGTTCTAATTCATTCGTACGAGACATTCTAATTCATTTCTATAAGCCATTCTAATTTATTCGTACGAGATATTCTAATTCATTCATACGAACGGATATAGCCATTCTAATTCATTCGTATGAATGCTGCCATTCTAATTCATTCTAATTCATTCGTACGAATGTAGCCATTCCAATTCATTCATACAAAGATAGTCTTTCTAATTCATTTGTACGAGACATTCTAATTCATTCGTATGAATATAGCTTTTCCAATTTATTCGTACGGATGAATGTAGCTATTCTAATTGATTCGTATGAATATTGCCTTTCTAATTCATTCGTACAAAGGTAGCCAATCTAATTCATTCATACGAGCTATTCTAATTCATTCGTAAGAATATAGCCATTCTATTTCATTCGTACGAACGAATATAGCCATTCTAATTCATTCTTACAAAGGTAGCTATTCTAATTCATTCGTACATGCCATTCAAATTCATTTATACGAATGTAACCATTCTAATTCATTCATACGAACGAATATAGCCATTCTAATTCATTCGTACGAATGTAGCTATTCTAATTCATTCAAACAAACGAATGTACCTATTCTAATTCATTGATACGAATGTAGCAATTTCAATTTATTCGTACAAAGGTAGCATTTCTAATTCATTCGTACGATCCAATCTAATTCATTCGTACGAATGTAGCCATTCCAATTCATTCGTATGAATGAATGTAGCTATTCTAATTCATTCGTACGAATGAAGCTGTTCTAATTCATTCGTATGATTATAGCTATTCTAATTCATTCGTACGAACGAATGTAGCTATTATAATTCATTCGTACGAATATAGCCATTCTAATTCATTTGTAGGAAGGTAGCTTTTCTAATTCATTCGTACAAGGCATTCTAATTCATTTGAATGAATGTAGCTATTAAAATTCAATCGTACGAAGGTAGCGATACTAATTCATTCGTACGAGCCCTTCTAATTCATTCGTATAAATGTAGCCATTCTAATTCATACGTACGATTTAATATAGCCATTCTAATTCATTCCTATGAATGTAGCCATTCTAATTCTTTCGTCGGAGCCATTCTAATTCATTCGTACAAATATAGCCATTGTATCTCATTCGTGCGAATGAATGTAGCTATTCTAATTCATTTGTACGAATATAGCCAGTCAAATTCATTCGTACGAAGGTAGCCATTCTAATTCATTCGTACGAGCCAATCTAATACATTCATACGAATGTAGCCATTCTAATTCATTCATCTGAACGATGTAGCCATTCTAATTCATTCGTACGAATGTAGCCATTCTAATTCATTCACACGAAGGTAGCCTTTCTAATTCATTCGTACGAGCCATTATAATTCATTCATATGAATGTAGCTATTCTAATTCATTCGTACAATGGTATCCATTCTATTTTATTTGTACTAGCCATTCTAATTCATTAGTACGAATGTAGCCATTCTAATTCATTCGCACAAAAAAATGTAGCCATTCTAATTCATTTGTATGGATGTAGCCATTTGAATTCATTCGTACGAAGGTATCTATTCTAATTCATTCATAAGAGCAATTCTAATTCATTCGTACGAATATAGCCATTCTAATTCATTCGTACGAACGAATGTAGCCATTCTAATTCATTCGTATGAATGTTGCCATTCTAATTCATTCGTATGAATATTGCCATTCTAATTCATTCGTACGAAGGTAGCCAATCTAACTCATTCGTATGAGCGATTCTAATTCATTGTAATTCATTCATACGAATATAGCCACTCTAATTCATTTGTACGATCCATTCTAATTCATTCGTACGATCCATTCTAATTCATTCGTACGATCCATTCTAATTTATTCGTATGAATATATCCATTCTAATTCATTCGTACGAATATAGCCATTCTAATTCATTCGTTCGAAGGTATCCATACTAATTCATTTATACGAATATAGCCATTCTAATTCATTCGTTCGAAGGTAACCATTCCAATTCATTCATACGATCCATTCTAATTCATTTGTACGAATGTAGCCATTCTAATTTATTCGTACGAAGATATCTATTCTAATTCATTCGTACAATCCATTCTAAATTGTTCATACGATCCATTCTAATTCATTCGTTGTACGAATGTAACCATTCTAATTCATTCGTACGATCCATTCTAATTCATTCGTACGAGCCATTCTAATTCATTCGTACGGATGTAGCCATTCTAATTCATTCGTACGATCTATTCTATTTCATTTGTACGATCCATTCTAATTCATTTGTACGAATGAATTAGAATAACTTGTACGAATGAATTAGAACAGATCGTACGAATGAATTAGAATGGTTACCTTCGAACTAATGAATTAGAATGGCTATATTCGTACGAATGAATTAGAATGGATCGTACGAATGAATTAGAATAGGTCATATGAATGAATTAGAATGGTTACCTTCGAATTCGTACGAATGAATTAGAATGGATCATACGAATGAATTAGAATGGCTCTTACGAATGAATTAGAATAGATACCTTCGTACGAATGAATTAGAATGGCTACATTCGAAAGAATGAATTAGAATTACTAAATTCGTACGAATGAATTAGAATCGATCGTACGAATGAATTAGAATGTACCGTACGAATGAATTACAATGGCTACATTCATACAAATGAATTAGAATGGCTATATTCGTATGAATGAATTAGAATGGGTCGTTAGAATATAGCTATTCTAATTCATTCGTACGATCCATTCTAATTCATTCGTTCGAATGTTGCCATTCTAATTCATTCATTCGTATGATCCATTCTAATTCATTCGTACGATCCATTCTAATTCATTCATACGAATATAGGCATTCTAATTCATTCGTATGAATATAGCCATTCTAATTCATTCGTACGATCCATTCTAATTTATTCGTACGATCTATTCTAATTCATTCGTTCGATCCATTCTAATTCATTCGTACAAATGTAGCCATTCTAATTCATTCATACGAGCTATTTTAATTCTTTCGTACGATCCATTCTAATTCATTCGTACAAATGTAGCCATTCTAATTCATTCGTATGATCCATTCTAATTACGATCCATTCTAATTCATTCATACGAATATAGCCATTCTAATTTATTTGTATGATCCATTCTAATTTATTCATACGAAGGTATCAATTCTAATTCATTCATACGATCCATTCTAATTCATTCGAAAAAAAAAATTAGAATGGTTACATTCGTACGAATGAATTAGAATGGATCGTACGAATGAATTAGAATGGCTATGTTCGTACGAATGAATTAGAATGGTTATATTTGTGCGAATGAATTAGAATGGATCGTACAAATGAATTAGAATGGCTATATTCGTACGAATGAATTAGAATGGCTACATTCGTACGAATGAATTAGAATGGATTGTACGAATGAATTAGAATGGCTATTGATGGTCCCCAAAAATACCCACTACAATGGGCTCACCAGAAGGAATCGTTCCCAAGATGCAGAAGGAACCTGAAGAGTCACGAGAGCAGTGCAATTGGAGTAGGACACAAAGGGAGAAGCAGTACCCGTGGCCGTGGCTCACAGCCCGCCAGGGGCCAACCCGTGACCGTGGCTCGTAGCCCGCCCGGAGTCGCTACACAAGGCCTCCTGTGGCTGTGGCTTACGGTCCGCCCAGGGCTAACCCTGACCACATGCGACCAGCTCGCACGTGGTAGAGATTTCCCAGTGGCTGGTGCTCGTAGCCCGCCCGGCGCTTGCAGTAGCGGATCGTTGCGTCTCTGGGACAGAGATCGCCTGTGGCCGTGGCTCACAGCCCGCCCATGGCCGTGCCTTGTAGCCCGCCCGGAGTCTCTACGTGAGGCCGCCTGTGGCTATGGCTTACAGCCCACCCAGGGTCGACCCTGATCGCATGCGATAAGCTCGCACGTGGTAGAGGTTGCCCAGTGGCTGGTGCTCACAGCCCGTCCGGTGACCAGCTCGCACGCCAAGAGATCGCCCCTTTTGCTAATAGAAAACTTAGAATGGTATCCACGAACACCCACAGATCGTTCAGGAGCTCGTCAAACCAGACACCCCCAGCTCGTCAGGAGCTCGCATGACCACGCCAATGGCCAAGGAGATTGCACCCCTCCGTGGAGCTCGACTTTTGGCAATAGTAAGAAGGTGGCGGATCAGTGAAGAGGGAGCTCGCCCTCTTCCCCTCTGAGGTCGCCTACAGTAAGGCGGTGCCAAGCTGCCAGATGTCGACACCCCCATGGAGCTATATGGACGATTGTAGCCCACAGAAGCCAGCCAAAGTCGGTCTGGGACCTCCCAGACTTGAACTTTCCAGAACCTCCACCTGGCAAATGACAAGACAGGTGCTTCCCCCCTTTTTATCGCCTGGCAGGCTAGATGACAAAGGGCGTCAGAGACCCATATGGGCCGGCACATGGGGGCACTGAAGGCGCCAGAAAGACAGCCACACGTTATGCTCTGATAGGTGGCAAAAGGCTATAAAGGTACCACCCCCGGCTCCAAAGTACAGGTTCGAAACCCACAACCCTACCACTTCTAACTACTGCAGCTCTCCCTTGTTCATACCTATTCTGACTTGAGCCTCGAAGGGTCTGTGCTCCGTTGGGAGCCAACCGTTCTTATGCTTTTTCTGTCTTGCAGGGCATCTGCTCGGACCAGCAAAAAATATCCCCCAAAAAATTGGCACCGTCTGTGGGATCTTTCGACTAGTTCCTGCGAGGGCACCCACGGCCACACGGTTAAAGGCCGCGCTTATTCAGGCACCAGGATGGCTCCAGCCAGAAGAGGATAGAGGCGGGTGCAGACCCACGCGGGTTCTATGCGCAGTGGACCTCCCACCGAAGTCCCCCAGCCTCCCGTCCTGCTCAGTGACCAGCTCCTTTTGGAGATGTTGGCCACTCAGCGGGCTATGATGGAAGAACTGACGCGATTGCACCATGATCCGACGGCCAACCGACGAACTGACGCCCCGCCAAGGGGAGGATCAGTGATCTTGCCTCGATATACGGGAGGGCCATTAAGGACTGTTCCCTATAGGTGGCCTCCTCCGATCTCGGCGTCACTCCCGCCCACGGCTGTACCCACTCGGCGGGCCTCCTAGCAGGAACTCCCTATCGAGGGGATGACGACACATGGGGTGCAGACGACCCTGCTTGAGCGGTTATAGCGGCTCGTGACCCAACATTCCAGAAACAAGGCGACCCCGCAGACCGCCCCTCCTCGCCGACGAAGCAGAAGTGCGAGCTCGGACGAGTCAGAGGCAAGGTCCCAGGGACGGGACCATAACCCCCATCACAAGCGAGAGAGGGGGACCGCGGAGGAGTTACCCCGCACGGAGGCTCAAGAAACGACGGCTTCTTATCGACCTACCCCGGTGCCAAAATAGCACTCAGGAAGGCGACATAACGGTCGCCAGGAGGGCGCACTCACGCACTGCCACGACGAGGGCTCGAGCCTGCCCCGGGGAACTGTGCATGCATGACCGCTTAGGACCTGCGCAGCCACCTATGGGAGCTCTCATCGGGCACTGGCAGCAACCTAACGCGTCCGTTGATCTGTTGGAAGATCTGGTCGCTCGTGGAGGGAGCTTGCCCTTCATGAGCAAGCCAAGGGGGTTTTCCTCAGCACTGGACCCCACCAAAGTTTATGCTGTTTGATGGATCTCAAGACCCCGTGGACCACCTCCTAGCTTACCGGATGCTGTTATTCTTCTGGGACCAGTACCACATCCTTTGCCGTGCATTTCCAAGCAGTTTGACCGGCTCAACTATGAATTGGTTTCACAAGCTGCCGCCCAGCTCCATTCCAAACTTCCCCACCCTCTCGAGGCTGTTCTTGGAGCTGTACCGCTGCAATCGGCAACCCCCAAAGAGGATCGAGTCTCTGTTCACCCTAACCATGGGGGCCCGGGAAACACTCCGATGTTTCGCTACGCGATTCCGAAGCGCCTACCTTGCCCTGGAAGACTCAGTCGGCCAAGACCTTACGACGGTGAATGCCTTCAGGAGTGCCCTTCCTGAGGGGGTCAAGCTCCATGATGCACTGGTAATCTCTGACTCCCGTACAATGATCGAGCTCTTCGCCCTTGTCCAGCAACACATCAAGCTCGAAGATGTGGTGCTCGACCGGAAGGAGAAAACGGTCGAGCAATGACCTCCTCTCGCTTTGTGACCTCTCGTCGTTAAAATCGTGGAGCGGCGTGAGGTACCCCCTGTGGTGCCGTTACCCAGCCCGCCCAGGGCTCCGATCGCGTAGCTCGCGGAGATTCCAGCAGCGGCCGTTGGAAGGCCAGCGAATTGGCATTTGGTTCCAGGGCCGGGGAAGCTAGACTTCACAGTGATGACCCTTTCTTCGAGGCAAATACTGCACCAAGTTGGAGCGAGCCGTTTATCCAGTACCCCCCACCTCTGCAGCTAGGTGAGCCTGGCTCCACTAACAACACCCGACGGTGCGCGTTCCATCGAGGCGTCAGGCACCATACCAATTGGTGCCGAGCTCTGAAGAATCACCTGGAGGACTTGGTCTCTCTGGGGCACTTGGATCAAATCATCTCGCCCCTAAGGCAATTTGAGGTGATGCCCGTGCGAGTCCCCCGCGAGGGAGATCGCCCGGGATTGGTGGAGCTCGCTCTACCGCCACCTCCCCCAGGCGAGCCTATGATTTGCCACACCATCACCGGGCGCCTGAGCGAGCTGAGATCCAGTAATGAAGTTCGATGGCAAGTAAGAGAGGTAGAGCGGACTCAAAAGGTACATTCACTCTCTGTAACCCCTACTTTGCTCTAAACACCAAGAGTGGAAGCTCGAGACTTCCTATGGTTCTCAGAGGATGATATGGTTGGGGTTGTCATGCCCCACAATGACCCCCTCATCATACGCCTCATGATGGCCAATATAGAGGTGCGACGTATATTGGTGGACTCTGGGAGCGTCGTCGACATTCTCTTCTTGTCGGCTTTCCAACATATGGGATTGCGACAAATTGATTTGTCTCCGTCCACGGGCTCCCTCAGCGGCTTCACCGGCGAGGTCGCCAAGGTGGTCGGGGAGATCACCCTGACTGTAACGGCGGGCCCCGAGGTACGGCAAGCCCGCTTTGCTGTAGTGGATGGACAGTCCGTATTCAATGCCATATTAGGGCAGCCTTGGTTGAGGCAAATGAACGCGGTGTCCTCCCCCAATCACCAGGCCCTCAAGTTCCCCACCCCGAGTGGGCTTATAGTTATTCGGGGTGATCAAGTCGCTGCTACCAGATGCGAGCAGGACGTTCATAACCTCTCCGATGTTGGAGTTTCAGAGGCCAAGAGGTCGGCGCCCTCCTAGCAGTTAGCAGCCACCTCGAGCGAGCTTCTAGACAATCCAATAACGATTCCCCCTTACGGGACCCCCACTCCACCCCCAGGTGGGAGCGGCGTGGACCCAGAGTGGGGTGCGGGAGGTCGGTTGGTGGATACTGTGAAGGGAAATTTCCTATTGCGGAGACACTCCAAGAGATTGACATCGGAGATGATGGGATTCCAAAGGTAATTCACCTTGGGACATCATTGACTGAAGTTGAGGTATCGGCCTTGACTAGTCTCCTCAAAGACTATCGCGACGTATTTGCCTGGAGCTTCGCCGACATGCCAGGGATCGACCCGGAGATCTCTTGTCACCATCTGCACACCCTGCGCGACTTCTCTCCAGTCAAGCAAAAATCTCAGCATATCACAGCCGCGAAGTCCGCCGCATTAGTGACCGAGCTAGAAAAGCTAGAGCGAGCTGGCTTTATCCGAGAGGCCCACTTCCCTAAATGGATCTCCAATGTCGTGGCTGTGCCAAAAAAGTGCGGAGCTGTCAGAGTATGCATAGACTTCTCCGACCTCAATAAAGCATGCCCGAAAGACGGGTTTCCACTCCCAAGGATAGGGGCTCTGGTCGACGCGGCAGTCGGGTTCCAGGTCCTCTCATTCATAGACGGGTATTCTGGATACAATCAGATACCCCTCCACGCTGACGATTAGGAGAAGACCACTTTCTACTCCGGGGAGGGGTACCAGAAGCTCTTCTGCTACCTGGTGATGCCATTTGGGCTCAAGAATGTCGGAGCAACCTACCAAAGTTTAGTCACCCATATGTTTAAAGATCAAATCGGCAGAAATGTCGAGGTCTATGTAGACGACCTCTTGGTGAAGAGCCGCAAGCAGGAGGGGCATGTCGCCGACCTCCGAGAGGTTTTTAATGTTTTGAGAAAATTCCAAATGAGACTAAACCCAGCAAAGTGTGCATTCGGAGTGACCTCTGGGAAGTTCCTGGGATACCTGGTCACCTATCGGGGGATCGAGGCTGACCCCAGACAAATCAGAGCACTCATCGAGATACCCACACCAAGGAAGCGACAGGAGATCCAAAGGTCAAGCGGGTGAATTGCGGAGAATGGATACCTTCGAATGAATGAATTAGAATGGATCGTACAAATGAATTAGAATGGCAACATTCGAACGAATGAATTAGAATGGATCGTACGAATGAATTAGAATGGATCGTACAAATGAATTAGAATGGCTACATTTGAACGAATGAATTAGAATGGCTACATTTGTATGAATAAATTAGAATGGCTCATACGAATGAATTAGAATGGCAACATTCGTACGAATGAATTAGAATGGATCGTACGAATGAATTAGAAAAGCATCATTCGTTTGTACGAATGAATTAGAATGGATCGTACGAATGAATTAGAATAGAACGTACGAATGAATTAGAATGGCTCATATGAATGAAGTAGAATATTAATGGCTACTTTCGTACGAATGAATTAGAATGGATCATACGAATGAATTAGAATGGCTACATTCGTACGTACGAATGAATTAGAATGGATCATACGAATGAATTAGAATGGATACATTCGTACGAATGAAGTAGAATGGCTACATTCGTACGAATGAAAAAGGATGGCTATATCTGTACGAATGAATTAGAATGGCTATACTATATCCGTATGAATGAATTAGAATGGCTATACTCGTTCGAATGAATTAGAATGGCTATATTCGTATGAATGAATTAGAATGGATCGTACGAATGAATTAGAATGGCTATATTCGTACAAATGAATTAGAATGGATACCTTCGTATGAATGAATTATACAGGCTATATTCGTACGAATGAATTAGAATGGATCATACGAATGAATTAGAATGGTTACCTTCAAATGAATGAATTAGAATGGATTGTACGAATAAATTAGAATAGATCGTACAAATGAATTAGCATGGTTACCTTCGAACAAAAGAATTAGAATGGCTACATTCGTACGTACAGATGAATTAGAATGGATCATACGAATGAATTAGAATGGCTACATTTGTACGAATGAATTAGAATGACTACATTCGTACGAATGAATTAGAATGGGTAGTTAAAAAGAATTAGAATGGCTACATTCGTACGTACGAAAGAATTAGAATGGATCGTACGAATGAATTAGAATGGCTACATTCGTACGAATGAATTAGAATGGATCGTACGAACGAATGAATTAGAATGGATCGTACGAATAAATTAGAATGGCTACATCCGTACGAATGAATTAGAATAGATATCTCCGTATAAATAAATTAGAATGGATTGTACGAATGAATTAGAATGGGTCGTAAGAAAGAATTAGAATGGCTTTGTTTGTACGAATAAATTAGAATGGATCGAACGAATGAATTAGAATAGCTCATACGAATGAATTAGAATGGCTACATTCGTTCCTACGAATGAATTAGAATAGCTACATTCGTTCGTACGAATAAATTAGAATGGATTGTACGAATGAATTAGAATGGCTACATTTGTACGAATGAATTAGAATGGATCGTACGAATGAATTAGAATGGATCGTATGAATGAATTAGAATGGCAATATTCAAACGAATGAATTATACTGGCTATATTCGTACGAATGAATTAGAATGGATCGTACAAATGAATTAGAATGGATCATACGAATGAATTAGAATGGATCGTACGAATAAATTAGAATAGATACCTTCGTACGAATGAATTAGAATCACTACCTTCGAACGAATGAATTAGAATGGCTCGAACGAATGAATTAGAATGGCAACATTCGAATGAATGAATTAGAATAAATCGTACGAATGAATTAGAATGGATCGTACGAATGAATTAGAATAGATACCTTCGTACGAATGAATTAGAATGGATCGTATGAATGAATTAGAATGGCTATATTCGTACGAATGAATTAGAATGGCTATATCCGTAGGAATGAATTAGAATGGCTACATTCGTACGAATGAATTAGAACGGATACCTTCGAACGAATGAATTAGAATAGCTCGTACGAATGAATTTGAATTGGTATATTCGTACGAATGAATTATAATGGATCGTAAGAATGAATTAGAATGGATCGTACGAATGAATTAGAATGGATCGTAAGAATGAATTAGAATGTCTACATTTGTATGAATGAATTAGAATGGATCGTACGAATGAATTAGAATGGCTATATTTGTACGAATGAAATAGAATGGATCGTACGAATGAATTAGAATGGCTATATTCATACGAATGAATTAGAATGGCAACATTCGTACGAAGGTATCTATTCTGATTCATTCGTAAGAGCCATTCTAATTCATTCGTACGATCCATTCTAATTCATTTGTACGATCCATTCTAATTTATTCGTACGAACCATTCTAATTCATTCGTACTAATGAATGTAGCCATTCTAATTCATTCGTACGAAGGTAGCCATTCTAATTCATTCGTATGAGCCATTCTAATTCATTCGTACGAATGTAGCCATTCTAATTCATTCATACGATCCATTAAAATTTGATCATACGAAGGTATCCATTCTAATTCATTCGTTCGAATATAGGCATTTGAATTCATTCGTACGAAGGTAACCATTCTAATTCATTCATACGATCCATTCTAATTTGTTTGTATGAATGAATGTATCCATTCTATTTCATTCATACGAGCCATTCTAATTCAGTTGTACAAATGAACCATTCTAATTCATTCGTTCGAATGTTGCCATTCTAATTCATTCGTATGAATATAGCCATTCTAATTCATTCATACGATCTATTCTAATTCATTCGTATGAATGTATGTAGCCATTCTAATTCATTCGTACGAATGTAGCTATTCTAATTCATTCATACGATCTATTCTAATTCATTCCTACGATCCAATCTAATTCATTCATATGAACGTAGCCATTCTAATTCATTCGTACGATCCATTCTAATTCATTCCTATAAATGTAGCCATTGTAATTCATTCGTACGATCCATTCTAATTCATTCGTACGAAGGTATCTATTCTAATTCATTCGTATGATCCATTCTGGTTCATTCTTACAAATATAGCCATTCTAATTCATTCGTATGATCCATTCTAATTCATTCGTACGAATGTATGTAGCCATTCTAATTGTTTTGTACGAATATAGTCATTCTAATTCATTCGTACAATCCATTCTAATTCATTCTTACGAAGGTATCCATTCTACTTTATTCGTATGATCCATTCTAATTCATTCGTACAAATATATCCATTGTAATTCATTCGTACGATCCATTCTAATTCATTCGTACGATTGAATTAGAATAGATACATTTGTACGAATGAATTATAATTGATCGTACGAATGAATTAGAATGGCTACATTCGTTCAAATGAATTAGAATGGCTATATTCGTACGAATGAATTAGAATGGATCGTACGAATGAATTAGAATGGCTCGTATGAATGAATTCGAATGGATTGTACGAATGAATTAGAATGGATCATTCGAATGAATTAGAATGGCTACATTCGTACGAATGAATTAGAATGGCTACATTCGTTCGCATGAATGAGTTACAATAGCTACATTCGTATAAATGAATTAGAATGGCTATATTCGTATGAATGAATTAGAATGACTATATTCTTACGAATGAATTAGAATGGATCGTACGAAAGAATTAGAATAGTTACCTTCGTACGAATGAATTAGAATGGCTATATTCATACGAGTGAATTAGAATGGATCGTACTAATGAATTTGAATGGATCGTATGAATGAATAAGAATAGATATCTTTATAAGAATGTATTAGAATGGCTACATTCATTCATACGAATGAATTAGAATGGATCATAGGAATGAATTAGAATGGCATCATTCGTACGAATGAATTAGAATAGCTATATTCGTACGAATGAATTAGAATGGTTATATTCGTACGAATGAATTAGAATGGATCATACAAATGAATTAGAATGGCTATATTCGTATGAATGAATTAGAATGGTTCGTACGAATGAATTAGAATGGCTAGATTCGTTTGCACGAATGAGTTACAATGGATACATTCGTACGAATGAATTAGAAAGGATCGTACGAAAGAATTAGAATGACTATATTCGTACGAATGAATTAGAATAGTTAAATTCGTACGAATGAATTAGAATGGCTACATTCATACGAATGAATTAGAATGGATCGTACAAATAAATTAGAATGGCTACATTCGTACGAATGAATTAGAATAGCTACAATCGTACGAATGAATTAGAATGGCTATATTTGTGCAAATGAATTAGAATGACAACATTCGAATGAGTGAATTAGAATGGCTATATTCGTACGAATGAATTAGAATGGATCATACGAATGAATTAGAGTGGATCATACGAATGAATTAGAATGGCTACATTCGTTCGTACAAATGAATTAGAATGGCTACAATCATTCGTACAAATAAATTAGAATGGATCGTATGATCGAAATAGAATGATTACATTTGTACGAATGAATTAGAATGGCAACATTCGAACGAATGAATTAGAATGGATCGTACGAATGAATTAGAATGACTATATTCGTATGAATGAATTAGAATGGATCGTACGAATGATTTGGAATGGCTATATTCATACGAATGAATTAAAATGGCTATATTCGTTCTTACGAATGCGTTAGAATGACTACATTCATACGAATGAATTAGAATGGCTACATTCGAACGAATGAATTAGAATAGCTCTTACGAATGAATTAGAATAGATACCTTCGTATGAATGAATTAGATTGGATCGTACCAATGAATTAGATTGGGTCGTACGAATGAATTAGAATGGCTCTTACGAATGAATTAGAATAGATACATTCGTATGAATAAATTAGAATGGCTACTTTCGTACGAATGAATTAGAATGGCAATATTCATTCGTACTAATGAATTAGAATGGCTACATTCGTACGAATGAATTAGAATGGATCGTACGAATGAATTAGAATGGGTCGTACGAATGAATTAAAATGGATCGTACGAATGAATTAGAATGGATCGTATGAATGAATTAGAATGGATCATATGAATAAATTAGAATGGCTATTATTGTACGAATGAATTAGAATGGCTACATTCGTTCGAATGAATTAGAATGGATCGTATGAATGAATTAGAATGGATATCTTCGTTCGAATGAATTAGAATAGATATATTAGTACGAATGAATTAGAATGGCTACATTCGTACGAATGAATTAGAATGGATATCTTCGTATGAATGAATTAGAATGGATCGTACGAATGAATTAGAATTGATCGTACGAATAAATTAGAATGGATACATTCGTATGAATGAATTAGAATGGATCGTACGAATGAATTAGAATAGATCATACGAATGAATTAGAATGGCTACATTCACTCGTATAAATATAGCCATTCGAATTCATTCGTACGAATGTAGCCATTCTAATTCATTCGTACGAGCTATTCTAATTCATTTGTACGATCCATTCTAATTCATTCGTACGAATGTAGCCATTCTAATTCATTTGTACGATCCATTCTCATTCATTCTTATGATCCATTCTAATTCATTCATTCGAATGTAGCCATTTTAATTCATTCGTACGATCCATTCTAATTCAATTGTACGAATGTAGCCATTTTAATTCATTCATCGGAGCCATTCTAATTCATTTGTACGATCCATTGTAATTCATTCGCACGAATGTTGCCATTCTAATTTATTCGTGCGATCCATTCTAATTCATTTGTATGATCCATTCTAATTCATTCTTATGATCCATTCTAATTCATTCG
Source organism: Chamaelirium japonicum (assembly GCA_947650365.1). Classification (NCBI taxonomy): domain Eukaryota; kingdom Viridiplantae; phylum Streptophyta; class Magnoliopsida; order Liliales; family Melanthiaceae; genus Chamaelirium; species Chamaelirium japonicum. Next base: position 45,105 of record CANTAL010000050.1, read on the forward strand.
TTCGAACCATTATAATTCATTCGTACGAACGTAGCCATTCTAATTCATTCGTACGAATAAATTAGAATAGCTATATTCATACAAATGAATTAGATTGGATACATTCGTACGATTGAATTAGAATGGCTCTTACGAATGAATTAGAATGGTCATATTCATACGAATGAATTATACTGGCTATATTCGTACGAATGAATTAGAATGGATAGTATGAATGAAATAGATTGGATCGTACGAATGAATTAGAATGGATCATACAAATGAATTAGAATGGCAATATTCGAATGAATGAATTAGATTGGTTTCCTTCGAACGAATGAATTACATTGGCAATATTTGAACTAATGAATTAGAATGGATTGTACGAATTAATTAGAATGGATCGTACGAATGAATTAGAACAGATACCTTTGTACGAATGAATTAAATGTCTACATTCGTATCAATTAATTATAATGGATCGTATGAATGAATTAGAATGGATCGTACGAATGAGTTAGAATGGATCATACGAATGAATTAGAATGGATATCCTAGTACGAATGAATTAGAATGGCTAAATTCGTACGTACGAATGAATTAGAATGGCTACATTCGAATGAATGAATTATACCTAGATATATTCGTACGAATGAATTAGAATTGGTCGTATGAATGAATTAGAATTGATCATACGAATGAATTAGAATGGCTATATTCGTACAAATGAATTAGAATGGCTACATTCAAACGAATGAATTAAACTGGCTATATTCGTACGAATGAATTAGAATGGGTCGTATGAATGAATTAGAATGGATCGTACAAATGAATTAGAATAGATCGTAAAAATGAATTAGAATGGATCGTATGAAAGAATTTGAATGGCTACATTCATACGAATGAAATAGAATTGATCGTACGAATGAATTAGAATGGCTCGTATGAATGAATTAGAATGGATCATACAAATGAATTAGAATGGATCGTACGAATGAATTAGAATGGCTATATTCGTACGAATGAATTAGAATAGACCGTACGAATGAATTAGAATGGATCGTACGAATGAATTAGCGTGGATCATACAAATGAATTAGAATGGATCGTACGAATGAAATAGAATGGCTACATCCATACGAATGAATTAGAATAGATCGTACGAATGAATTAGAATGGCTATATTCGTATGAATGAATTAGAATGGCTAAATTCGTTCGTACGAATTAATTAGAATGGCTATATTCGTACGAGTGAATTAGAATGGATCGTACGAATAAAGTAGAATGGCTACATTCGTACGAATGAATTAAAATGGATCATACAAATAAATTAGAATGGATCGTACGAAATAATTAGAATAGATACCTTCATACGAATGAATTTGAATGGCTACATTCGTACGAATGAAAAAGAATGACTTTTACGAATGAATTAGAATGGCAATCCTCGAACGAATGAATTAGAATGGATCATACGAATGAATTAGAATGGATCATACAATCTATTCTAATTCATTCGTATGATCAATTCTGATTCATTCATTCGAATATAGCCTTACTAATTCATTCGAACGAATGTAGCCATTCTAATTCATTCGTACGATCCATTCTAATTCATTTGTTCGAAGGTATCTATTCTAGTTCATTCGTACGAGCCATTATAATTCATTCGTACGAATGTAGCCATTCTAATTCATTCATACAAATATAACCATTCTAATTCATTCGTACAAACGAATGTAGCCATTAATTCTAATTCATTTATTCGAATGTAGTCATTCTATTTCATTCATACGAATAATTGTAGCCATTATAATTCATTCGTATGATCCATTCTAATTTATTTGAATGATCCATTCTAATTCATTCGTATGATCCATTCTAATTCTTTTGTACGAATATTGCCATTCTAATTCATTCGTACGAACGAATGTAGCCATTCTAATTTATTCGTACGAATGTAGCCATTCTAATTCATTTGTACGATCGATTCTAATTCACTCGTACGAATATAGCCATTCTAATTCATTCGTACGATCCATTCTAATTCATTTGTATGAATATAGCCATTCTAATTAATTCGTACAAATATAGCCATTCTAATTTATTCGTACGATCCATTCTAATCCAATCCTTCGAAGGAATATATTCTAATTCATTTGAATGAATGTAGCCATTCTAATTCATTCGTACGATTCATTCTAATTCATTCGTACGAATATAGCTGTTCTAATTCATTCGTACGATCCATTCTAATTCAATCGTTCGAAGGTATCTATTCTAATTCATTCGAACAAATGTAGCCATTCTAATTCATTCGTACGATCCATTCTAATTCATTCATACGATCCATTCTAATTCATTCATATGAATATAGCCATTCTAATTCATTCGCACGATCCATTCTAATTCATTCGTACGAATGTAGCCATTCTAATTCATTCGTACGATCCATTCTAATTCATTCATTCGAATGTATCTATTCTAATTCATTTGTAAGAGCCATTCTAATTCATTCATACGAATGTAGCCATTCTAATTCATTCATACGAGCTATTCTAATTCATTCGTACGATCTATTATAATTCATTTGTACAAATGTAGCCATTCTAATTCATTCGTACGAGCTATTCTAATTCATTCGTACGAAGGTATCCATTCCAATTCATTTGTACGACCCACTCTAATTCATTCATACAATCCATTCTAATTCATTCGTGCGATCCATTCTAATTCATTCGTATGAATGTAGCTATTCTAATTCATTCATACGAATGTAGCCATTCTAATTCATTTGTACGATCCATTCTAATCCATTCTAATTCATTTGTACGAAGGTATTTATTCTAATTCATTCGTACGAATGTAGCCATTCTAATTCATTCGTACGAGCCATTTTAATTTATTCGTACCTTCCATTCTAATTTATTCGTACGAGCCATTCTAATTCATTCATACGATCCATCCAAGTTCATTCGTACGATCCATTCTAGTTCATTCGTACGATCCATTATAATTCATTCGTTCGAGCCATTCTAGTTCATTAATTTGATCTATTCTAATTTATTCGTACGATCCATTCTTTTTCAAACGATATAGTCATTCTAATTCAATCGTACGAATGCAGCCATTCTAGTTCATTCGAACGAACAAATTTAGCCATTCTAATTTATTCGTACGATCCATTCTAATTCATTCGTACGATCCATTCTAGTTCATTCGTATGAATGAATGTAGCCATTCTAATTTATTCGTACGATCCATTCTAATTCATTTGTATGAGCTATTCTAATTTATTCATATGATCCATTCTAATTCATTCAATCAAAAGTAACCATTCTAATTCTTTCAAATGAATATGGCCTTTGTAATTCATTCGTACGAACGAATGTAGCCATTCTAATTCATTCGTATGAAGGTAGCCATTCTAATTCATTCGTTCGAATGTAGCCATGCTATTTCATTCATACGATCCATTCTAATTCATTCGTATGAATGTAGCCATTCTAATTTATTCGTACGATCCATTCTAATTCATTTGTACGATCCATTCTAATTTATTCGTACGAGCTATTCTAATTTATTCGTATGAATGTAGCCATTCTAATTCATTCGTACGATATATTCTAATTTATTAGTACGAATGTAGCCATTCTAATTCATTCGTACGATCCATTCTAATTCATTCGTATGACCCATTTTAGTTCATTCATACGAATGTAGCCATTTTAGTTCATTCGTACGAAGGTAGCCATAGTAATTCATTCGTACGATCCATTCTAATTCATTCGTACGATCTATTCTAATTTATTCATACGATCCATTCTAATTCATTCGTACGAATGTATCCATTCTAATTCATTCGTATGAACGAACGTAGCTATTCTAATTCATTCGTACGAATGTAGCCATTCTAATTCATTCGTACGAATCTAGCCATTCTAATTCATTCGTACAATCCATTCTAAATAATTCATACGAATATAGCCATTCTAATTCACTCGTACGATCCATTCTAATTCATTCGTACGAATATAGCCATTCTAATTCATTCGTACGATCCATTCTAATTCATTCATACGAACGAATATAGCCATTCTAATTTATTCGTACAATCCATTCTAATTCATTCGTACGATCCATTCTAATTCATTCGTCCGAGTGTAGCCATTCTAATTCATTCCTATGAATATAGCCATTCTAATTCATTCCAACGAATGTAGCCATTCTAATTCATTCATACGATCCATTCTAATACATTCGTAGGAAAATAGCCATTCTAATTCATTCTTACGACCTATTCTAATTCATTCGTACGATCCATTCTAATTCATTCGTATGAATGTTGCCATTCTAATTCGTTCGTACGAATATAGCCATTCTATTTCATTCGTACGAATGTAGCCATTCTAATTCATTCATACGAACCATTCTAATTCATTCGTACGAATGAATTCATACGATCCATTCTAATTCATTCGTACGAATGTAGCCATTCTGATTCATTCCTACGAGTGTAGCCATTTTAATTCATTCGTACTATCCATTATAATTCTTTCGTACGATCCATTATAATTCATTCTAATTCTTTCTTACGACCCTTTCTAATCCATTCTAATTTATTCTAATTCATTCGTACGAATGAATATCGCTATTCTAATTCATTCGTACAAATGAATGTATCCATTCTAATTCGTTCAGTCGAATCTTGCCAATCTAATTTATTCGTACGATCCATTCTAATTCATTAGTACGAATATAGCCATTCTAATTCATTCGTACGATCCATTCTAGTTCATTCATACGATCCATTCTAATTCATTCATACGAGCTATTCTAATTCATTTGAACGATCCATTCTAATTCATTCGTACGATCCATTATACTTCATTTGATATAGCCATTCTAAATCATTCGTATGAATGTAGCCGTTCTAATTCCTTCGTATGGAGGTATCTATTCTAATTAATTCATACGATCCATTGTAATTCATTCATTCGAAGGGATCCATTCTAATTCATTCGTACAAATGTAGCAATTCTAATTCATTCGTACGAATGTAGCCATTGTAATTCATTCATACGATCCATTCTAATTCATTCGTACGATCCATTCTAATTCATTCATACAAAGGTATCTATTCTAATTCATTCGTACGATTCATTCTAATTCATTCGAACGAATGCAGCCATTCTAATATATTCGTACGATCTATTCTAATATATTTGTACGAATATAGCCATTCTAACTCATTCGTACGAGCTATTCTAATTCATCCGTATGAAGGTATCCATTCTAATTCATTCGTATGATCTATTCTAATTTATTCGTACAAATTCATTCATACGAATATAGCCATTCTAATTCATTCGTACGATCCATTCTAATTCTTTCTTATGACCCATTCCAATTCGTTCGTACAAACAAAGCCATTCTAATTCATTTGTACGATCCATTCTAATTCATTCGTACGACCCAATCTAATTCATTCGTATGAACGAATATAGCCATTCTAATTCATTCGTTCCAATGTAGCCATTCTAATTCATTCGTATGAATGTAGCCATTCTAATTCATTTGTACGAACAAATGTAGCTATTCTAATTTATTCGTACAATCCATTCTAATTCATTCGTACGAAGGAATGTAGCCATTCTAATTCATTCAGATGAATGTAGCAATTCCAATTCATTCGTAAGAGCCATTCTAATTCATTCGTACAAAGGTATCTATTCTGATTCATTCGTACTAATATAGCTATTCTAATTCATTCGTACGATCCATTCTAATTCATTCCAACGAATATAGCCATTCTAATTCATTCGTACGAATATAGCCATTCTAACTAATTCGTACGATCCATTCTAATTCATTCATACAAATATAGCCATTCTAATTCATTCGTACGAATGTAGCCAGTCTAATTCATTCGTACGATCCATTCAAATTCATTCATACGTATATAGCTTTTCTAATTTATTCATACGAATATAGCCAGTATAATTCATTCGTATGAAGGTATCTATTCCAATTAATTCGTACGATCCATTCTAATGCATTCGTAACAGCCATTCTAATTCATTCGTATGAATACTGCCATTCTAATTCATTCGTACGAATATAGCCATTCTAATTCATATTTTCGAAGGTAACCAATCTATTTCATTCGTATGGATGTGGCAATTCAAATTCATTCGTTCGAAGGTAAGCATTCTAATCCATTCGTACAAATGTAGCCATTCTAATTCATTCGTACGAATGTAGAATGAATTAGATTGGGTTTGTTTGTATGAATGAATTAGAATGGCTACATCCGTACGAATGAATTAGAATGGATCGTACAAATGAATTAGAATGGATCGTATGAATGAATTAATATAGCTCGTACGAATGAATTAAGATGGATCGTACAAATTAATTAGAATGGCTACCATTGTATGAATGAATTAGAATGTATCGTATGAATGAATTAGAATGGATATCTTCGTATGAATGAATTAGAATGGATCGTACGAATGAATTAGAATGGACATTCGTACGAATGAATTAGAATGGATCGTACGAATAAATTAGGATGGCTACATTCGTACGAATGAATTAGAATGGCAATATTCATACGAATGATTTTAGAATAGCTACATTCGTACGATTGAATTAGAATGGATCGTACGAATGAATTAGAATGGCTACATTCGTACGAATGAATTAGAATGGCTATATTCATACGAATGAATTAGAATGGCTTCATTCGTTTATACGAATGAATTATAATAACTATATTCATACGAATAAATTAGAATAGATCGTACGAGTGAATTAGAATGGCTCGTACGAATGAATTAGAATGGATCTTACGAATGAACTAGAATGGATCGTACAAATGAATTAGAATGGCTACATTCGTACGACGAATGAACTAGAATGGATCGTACGAATGAATTAGAATCGATCGTACGAATGAATTAGAATGGCTACCTTCGTTTGAATGAATTGAATGGATTTTACTAATGTATTAGAATGGATCATATGAATGAATTAGAATAGATCGTACGAACGAATTATAATGGCTATATTTGTACGAATGAATTAGAATGGATACCATCGTACGAATGAATTAGAATGGCTACATTCGTACAAATAAATTAGAATGGATCATATGAATGAGTTAAAATGTATACATTCATATGAATGAATTAGAATGGATCATACGAATGAATTAGAATGGATTGTTCGAATGAATTAGAATGGCTATATTCATATGAGTGAATTAGAATGGCTACATCTGTACGAATGAATTAGAATGGCTACCTTTATACGAATGAACTAGAATAGCTATATTCGTACGAATGAATTAGAATGGATCGTATGAATGAATTAGAATGGCTACATTAGTTTGTATGAATGAATTAGAATGGGTCGTAAGAAAGAATTATAATGGATTGTACGAATCAATTTGAATGGCTACATTCGTACGAATGAATTAGAATGGCTACATTCGAACGAATGAATTAGAATGGAGACAATCGTTCATACAAATGAATTAGAATGGATACCTTTGAACGAATGAATTAGAATGGCTACATTCGTACGAATGAATTATAATGGATCGTACGAATGAATTAGAATGGATACCATCGTAGGAATGAATTAGAATGGCTACATTCGTACGAATGAATTAGAATGGATCGTATGAATGAATTAGAATAGATCGTACGAATGAATTATAATGGCACTTACGAATGAATTAGAATAGAAACCTTCGTACGAATGAATTAGAATGGCTATATTCATATGAATGAATTAGATTGGGTACATTCGTACGAATGACTTAGAAGGGCTACATCCTTACGAATGAATTAGAATAGATCATCGGAATGGATTAGAATGGATCGTATAAATGAATTAGAATGGATCGTACGAATGAATTAGAATAGTTACCTTCGAACGAATGAATTAGAATGACTTGTACGAATTAATTAGAATGGCTACATCCGTACAAACGAATTAGAATGGCTATATTCGTAGGAATAAATTAGAATTGCTAAATTCGTACGAATGAATTAGAATGGATATATTCGTTGGAATGTATTAGAATGGATACCTTCGAACGAATGAATTAAAATGGATATCATCGTACGAATGAATTAGAATAGATCGTACAAATGAATTAGAATGACTACATTCGTACGAATGAATTAGAGTGGATTGTAAGAATGTATTAGAATGGCTACATCCGTATGTATGAATTAGAATGGCTATATTCGTACGACCCATTCTAATTCATTTGTACAAAGATAGCAATTCAAATTCATTCGTACGAGCCATTTAATTCATTCGTATGATCCATTCTAATTCATTAGGACGATCCATTCTAATTCATTTATACGAATGCAGCTATTCTAATTCATTCGTACGATCCATTCTAATTCATTCGTACGATTTATTCTAATTCATTCGTTTGAATGTAGCCATTCTAACTCATTTGTATGAATATAGCCATTCAAATTCATTCGTTCGAACAAATTTAGCCATTCAAATTCATTTATACTATCCATTCTAATTCATTCATAAAATGTAGCCATTTTAATTTATTCGGATGATCCATTCTAATTCATTCGTATGAACATAGCCATTCTAATTCATTCGTATGGATGTAGAAGTTCTAATTTATTCGTACGATCCATTCTAATTCATTTGTACAATCCATTCTATTTTATTCGTTCGAATGTTGCCATTCTAATTCATTCGTATGAATGTAGCCATTCTAATTCATTTGTATGAATGTAGCTATTCTAATTCATTCATACGAACCATTCTAATTCATTCGTACGAAAATAGCCATTCTAATTCATTCGTACGAATGATGCCATTCTAATTCTTTCAAATGAATATAGCCATTCTAATTCATTCGTACGAATATAGCCATTCTAATTCATTCGTACAAATATAGACATTCTAATTCATTCATACGAATATCGCCATTCTATTCCATTCGTACGAATAGAGCCATTCTAATTCATTCGTACGAATGTAGCCATTCTAATTCATTTGTACGATCCATTCTAATTCATTCGTACGATCCATTGTAATTCAATCGTACAAATGTAGCCATCATAATTCATTCCTACGATCCGTTCTAATTCATTCGTACGAGCAATTCTAATTCATTCGTACGAATGTTGCCATTCTAATTCATTCGTACGAATGTAGCCATTCTAATTTATTCGTTCGAACGAATGTAGCCATTCTAATTTATTCGTACGAACCACTCTAATTCATTCATACGAATTTACCCTATCTAATTCGTTCGTACGATCCATTCTAATTCATTCGTACGACCCATTCTAATTCATTCGTACGAATATAGCCATTCTAATTCATAGTTACGAATATAGCCATTCTAATTCATTCGTATGAATGTAGCAATTCAAATTTATTCGTACGAAGGTAGCAATTGTAATTCATTCATACGATCCATTCTAATTCATTCGTTCGAATGTTACCATTCTAATTTATTCGTACGATCCATTCTAATTCATTCGTACGAGCTATTCTAATTCATTCGTTCGAAGGTAGCCATTCTAATTCATTCGTACGATCCATTCTAATTCATTCGTTCGAGTGTAACCATTCCTAATTCATTCGTACGAATGTAGCCATTCTAATTCATTCCTATGAACGAATGTAGCCATTCTAATTCATTCGTACGAGCTTTTCTAATTCATTTGTACGATCCATTCTAATTCATTCATATGAATGTGCCATTCTAATTCATTCGTATGATCCATTCTAATTTATTCATATAATTCATTCGTTCGAAGGTATCTATTCTAATTCATTTGTACGATTGATTCTAATTCATTCGTACGATCCATTCTAATTTATTCGTACGATTGTAGCCATTCTAATTCAGTCTTATGATCCATTCTAATTCATTTGTATGATCCATTCTAATTCATTCGTTAGATCCATTCTAATTCATTCATACGAATATAGCCATTCTAATTCATTCGTACGAATATAGCCATTCTATTTCATTCCTACGATCAATGCTAATTCATTCGTACGATGGTATCCATTCTAATTCATTCATATGAATGTTGCCATTCTAATTCATTCGTATAAATGTAGCCATTCTAATTCATTCATACGAATGTAGCCATTCTAATTCATTCGTACCAATGTAGCCATTCTAATTCATTCGTACATATATAGATATACTAATTCATTAGTACGAATGTTGTCATTCTAATTCATTCGTACGATCCATTATAGTTCATTCGTATGATCCATTCTACATCATTCATATGAATATAGCCATTCTAATTCATTCGTATGAGCTATTGTAATTTATTCTTTCGAAGGTATCTATTCTAATTCCTTCGTTCAAATGTTGCCATTCTAATTCATTCGTACGAGCTATTCTAATTTATTTATATGATCCATTCTAATTCATTTATACGAGCCATTCTAATTCATTCGTACGATCCATTCTAAGTCATTCGTACAAACCATTCTAATTCATTTGTACGAATATTCCCAATCTAATTCATTCGTATGAATATAGCCATTCTAATTCATTTGTACAATCCATTCTAATTCATTCATACGAACCATTCTAATTCATTCGTACGATCCATTCTAATTCATTCATACAAATATAGCCATTCTTATTCATTCGTACGATCCATTCTAATTCATTCGTACGAATATAGCTATTCTAATTCATTCGTACGATTCATTCTAATTCATTTGTAATAATGTAGCCATTCTAATTCATTTGTACGAGCTATTCTAATTCAGTCGTACGATCCATTCTAATTCATTCGTACGAATGTAGCCATTCTAATTCATTCGTACGAATATAGCCATTATAATTCATTCGAACGAATGTAGCCATTCTTATTCATTCGTACGATCCATTCTAATTCATTCGTACGAATATAGCCATTCTAATTCATTCGTATGAATATAACCATTCTAATTCATTCGTACGATCCATTCTAATTTATTAGTATGATCCATTCTAATACATTCATACGATCCATTCTAATTCATTTATACGAATGTAGTTGTTCTATTTCATTTGTATGAATATAACCATTCTAATTTATTCGTACGAAGGTATCTATTCTAATTCATTCATACGATCCATTCTAATTTATTTGTTCGATCCATTATAATTCATTCATACGAATGTAGCCATTCTATTTCATTCGAATGAACGAATGTAGCCATTCTAATTCATTCGTACGAATGCGTTCAAATATTGCCATTCTATTTCATTCGTACGAGCCATTCTAACTCATTCGTATGAATATAGCCATTCTAATTCATTCGTACAAGCTATTCTAATTCATTCGTACGATCCATTCTAATTCATTCATATGATCCATTCTAATTCATTCGTTCGAAGGTATCCATTCTAATTCATTCGTTCGAATATTGCCATTCTATTCATTCATACATACGAATTTAGCCATTCTAATTCATTCGTATGAATATTGACATTCTAATTCATTCGTACAAATTAAGCCATTCTAATTCATTCGTACAAATGTAGCCATTCTAATTCATTCGTATGACCCATTCTAATTCATTCGTTCGAATGATGCCATTCTAATTCATTTTTACGACCCATTCGAACTCATTTGTACGAATATAGCTAGTCTAATTCATTCGTACGATGCATTATTATTCATTCGTAGGAGCCATTCTAATTCATTCGTACGAACGAATATAGCCATTCTAATTCATTCGTTCGAAGGTATCCATTCTAATTCATTCGTACGAATGTAGCCTTTCTAATTTATTCGTACGATCTATTCTAATTCATTCGTATGTACGAATGTAGCCATTCTAATTCATTCATACGATCCATTCTAATTCATTCGTACGATCCATTCTAATTCATTCGTACAAATATAGCCATTCTAATTCATTCGTATGAATATTGCCATTCTAATTCATTCGTACGAACCAATGTAGCCATTCTAATTCATTCGTACGATCTATTCTAATTCATTCATACGAATGTAGCCATTCTAATTCATTCATATGATCCAGTCTAATTCATTCGTACGAATGTAGCCATTCTAATTCATTAGTACGAATGAATTAGAATGGCTACATTCGTATGAATGAATTAGAATAGCTCGTACGAATGAATTAGAATGGCTACATTCGTACGAATGGATTAGAATGGATTATACAAATGAATTAGAATAGGAAAATTCGTACGAATGAATTAGAATGGATACATTCGAATGAATGAATTGGAATGGCTACATTCATACGAATGAATTAGAATAGATCGTACGAATGAATTAGAATGGCTATATTCGTACGTATGAATTATAATGGCAATATTCGTACGAATGAATTTGAATGGCAATATTCGTACGAATGAATTAGAATACATTCGTACGAATGAATTAGAATGGATCGTACGAATGAATTAGAATGGCTACATTCGTTCGAATGAATTAGAATGGCTACATTCGTTCGTACGAATGAATTAGAATGAGTCGTACGAATGAATTCGAATGGTTCGTACGAATGAATTAGAATGGATCATACGAATGAATTAGAATGGATCGTACAAATGAATTAGAATGGCTACATTCATACGAATAAATTAGAAGATATCGTACGAATGAATTAGAATGGCTACATTCGTACAAATGAATTAGAATGGGTACATTCGTACCATTGAATTAGAATGGATCGTACGAATGAATTAGAATGGTTCGTACGAATGAATATAATGGATCATATGAATAAATTAGAATGACTCGTACGAATGAATTGGAATGGCTCTATTCGTACGAATGAATTAGAATGGATCGTACGAATGAATTAGAATGGTTCTTACGAATAAATTAGAATGGCTACATTCGTTCGTATGAATGAATTAGAATGGCTATATTTGTACGAATGAATTAGAATGGCTATATTCGTACGAATGAATTAGAATGGATCCTAAGAATGAATTAGAATGGATTGTATGAATGAATTAGAATGGCTAAACTCGTACGAATGAATTAGAATGGATCGTACGCATGAATAAGAATGGATCGTACGAATGAATTAGAATGGATCATATAAATAAATTCTAACTAATTCATTCGTACGAATGTGGCCATTCTAATTCATTTGTACGACCCATTCTAATTCATTCGTACGAATATAGCCATTCTAATTCATTCGTACGATCCAATCTAATTCATTCGTACGATCCATTCTTATTCATTCGTAAGAGCCATTCTAATTCATTCGTACAATCCATTCTAATTCATTCATACGATCCATTCTAATTCATTCGTACGAATGTAGCCATTCTAATTCATTCGTATGATCCATTCTAATTCATTTGTATGAATGTATCAATTCTAATTCATTCGTACGAATATAGCCATTCTAATTCATTCGTACGAACGAATGTAGCTATTCTAATTCATTCGTACGAATATAGCCATTCTAATTCATTCGTACGAATAAATGTAGCCATTCTAATTCATTCGTACGATCCATTCTAATTCATTCGAATGATCCATTCTAATTCATTTGTTTGATCCATTCTAATTCATTCGTACGAATATAGCCATTCTAATTCATTTGTTTAAAGGTATCCATTCTAATTCATTCGTTCGAAGGTATCAATTCTAATTCATTCTTCAATCCATTCTAATTCTTTCTTAAGACCTATTCTAATTCATTTGTACGATCCATTCTAATTCATTCCTGCAATCCATTCTAATTCCTTCATACGAATGTATCTATTCTAATTCATTCGTACGATCCATTCTAATTCATTCGTAGAAATATAGCCATTCTATTTCATTCGTACGAATATAGCCATTCTAATTCATTCGTACGATCCATTCTAATTCATTCGTACGATCCATTCTAATTCAATTGTATGAGCCATTCTAATTAATTCGTACGAATGTAGCCATTCTAATTCATTCGTACGATCCATTCTAATTCATTCGTACGAGCTATTCTAATTCATTCGTACGATCCATTCTAATTCATTCGTACGATCTATTCTAATTCATTCGTACGAATATAGCTAGTATAATTCATTTGTACTAAGGTAGCCATTCTAATTCATTGGTTCAAAAGTATCCATTCTAATTCATTTGTACGATCCATTCAAATTCATTTGTTCGAACGAATGAATTAGAATGGATCGTACGAATGAATTAGAATGGATTGTATGAATGAATTAGAATGGCTCATACGAATAAATTAGAATAGATACCTTCGTGTGAATGAATTAGGATAGATCGTACGTATGAATTAGAATTGATCGTACGAATGAATTAGAATGGCTACATTCGTATGAATTAATTAGAGTGGCTACCTTCGTACGAATGAATTAGAATGGCTACCTTCGTCCAAACGAATTAAAATGGCAATATTCAAACGAATGAATTAGAATAGCATGTACGAATGAATTAGAATGGATCGTACGAATGAATTAGAATGGCTACACTCATACGAATGAATTATAATCGATCGTACGAATGAATTAGAATGGCTCTTACGAATGAATTAGAAAGGCTACATTTGTACGAATAAATTAGATTGGCTATATCAAATGAAGTATAATGGATCGTACGGATGAATTAGAATGGATCTTACATCTGAATTAGAATAGCTCTTACAAATGAATTAGAATGGATTGTACGAATGAACTAGATTGGATCGTACGAATGAATTAGAATGGCTACATTCATACTAATGAAATAGAATGGATCGTACGAATGAATTAGAATGGCAACATTCGAACGAATGAATTAGAATGGATACATTCGTTCGTACGAATAAATTTGAATGGATTAGAAAGGGTCGTAAGAACGAATTAGATGACAATATTCGACCGAATAAATTAGAATGTATCCATTCTAATTCATTTGTACGATCCATTCTAATTCATTTGTTCGATCTATTCTAATTCATTAGTACAATCCATTCTAATTCATTCGTACGAATGTAGCCATTCTAATTCATTCGTACGAATATAGCCATTCTAATACATTCGTACGATCCATTCTAATTCATTCGGACGAATGTAGCCATTTTAATTCATTCATACGATTCATTCTAATTCATTCGTACGATCCATTCTAATTCATTCGTACAAATATAGCCATTCTAATTCATTCGTACGTATGTAGCCATTCTATTTCATTCATAAGATCCATTCTAATTTATTCATTCGAGCTATTCTAATTCATTCGTTTGAAGGTAGCCATTCTAATTCATTCGTACGAAGGTATCTATTCTAATTCATTCGTACGATCCATTCTAATTCATTCATACGAATGTATCTATTCTAATTCATTCGTACGAATGTAGCCATTCTAATTCATTCGTACGAATATAGCCAATCTAATACATTCTGTCGAATGTGGCCATTCTAATTCATTCGTATGATCCATTCTAATTGATTCGTACGATCCATTCTAATTGATTCGTACGAGCCATTCTAATTCATTTGTACGATCCATTCTAATTCGTTCGTACGATCCATTCTAATTCTGTGGGTGCAAATTTTGGCAAGAAATCTACAAACAGCGGGACCCACCGGCCCTGCCTGGTGGGCCCCCGAAGACTACAGCGGGACCCACCGGCCCTGCCTGGTGGGCCTAAAAGCCTGTGGAATCTCCCAGGGGATGGTAGCGGGGCCCACCAGCTTTACCTGGAGAATCCCCAGATACGACAGCAGAAACCCCCATTTACCCCGGAATTCCTCCCCGGGAATTCTATAAATAGCAGAACCTTCGAATGTAAAAGGATCCAAAAATTCTGATTTCCATTTCTGAGATCTGATTTTCAGAACCCAGAGCTCTGAAATTTCTTAGCTCTCCCTCTTTCACCTCTCTTTGATCTTCTTCTCTCCTTTGAAGAGATTAGAGTGGATTCAGTGATACTCGGCCTGTCGAGATCACTTCGATACAAGTGTTAGTGAATTCGGGTTGCTCCCTATAGCACGGAGACGTAGGCTTCGGCTGAACTCCGTGATCACATCTCTGTGTCCAACTTTCTCTGCTTGCATATTGAGAGTTCCAACTCCCATCGACAGATCAAACAAAGGTCTTCGACTTAAAACATCAACTGACTGGTGAGGAGAAGTCTTCGGGTCGGCACGAAGATTTCCCCCCACAGTTTGGCGCCGTCTGTGGGATCCGAACGAGAAGCTGTGTCCGTTCCACGACTACTATTAGATTAGTCGAGTAGACAACTGATCAATAGTCAAACTTCCTCGCCCCCTCGGTTAAACAAACAACTGCTCGGACGTCGGCACTCTCGTTGCACCCTTCGCTTACTGAATGGCGAGGACGAAGCACCAGGGTCAACCAGAAGGAAGTAACACACGTCAACCTCGCCCCGAGACTCGATCAATGAGTCAAAGGCTCAATTTCGGGCAGCCCCTTGCTGCCCCCAATACGGATACTCGATCAGGTAGTGGGAGATCGGTTGATCGACCGATTGCCCCACCTCCTCATCCATCAATAGGGCATACAACCCCTACTCCCGCTGAAGACCTTCCCTCAACCTATCAAATCTCGGCGGTTGATTTCTAACTACTTCAATTGGCAAAGCAGAATGCCACCCTCACTGCTGAGAGGGACGCACTCAAGAAAGCAGCCTCCGAGGCAGGAATTGCTCTTCCCATCCCCTCGACTAATGAGAGGGTCGATTGGCCACGACCATCAATCCACTGCGAGCAACGGAGGTCAATGGGCACTGCTGCCCCCGGGAGGATTCATCGCGACCCAACTCCCTCTGCTGCCCCATGGAAGCAGAGTGTTTGGGATCGCCTTGACGATGAGTCCTCCCAATCCTCTTCTGGTCACAACTGCGACAGGAAGGCACCTTCAAAGCTCGACATACCAAGGAAGCATTAGATAAAAGGCGCTCCTTCAAAGAGTAGAGTCTCTCCTTCCATTCCACTTCAACGTGGACTTGGATCGGACCTTCGACACCGACTTCAACCGGCTAATACTCCAATGCCTGAGCAAGACCTTGTGATCTTGCCTCTTGACCCACACCTAGGTAGAGGACACGGTCGTAGGGATGGGTATTCCTCTGCCGGACCTCTCCATTGGAGCCTCTTCGAGTCAACATTTCCAAGGGGATGGAGAACTCCTATCCTCCCCAAATTCAACTGCGTCAAAGGAGATCCGACTCTCCATATACTTGCCTTTAAGCAAGCCTTGACACCGCACGAAGAAGAGAACAACGTGCTTTATCGCACTTTCACCGGGAGTCTCGATGAGCCATCACTCGATTGGTATCATAATCTCCGAGCTGGGTCCATCACCCAGTTCGGTGTTTTGGCTAACCTCTTCGTGCAGCACTATCAACTCAATCTGAAGCTGGAAAAGAAGCTCGACTCCCTCTATTGGTTGAGGATAGGTGCTGACGAGACTCTCCGCAGTTTCACAAGGAGATTTCGCAACGAGCATGCTGCCCTCTCTGGAAGACATCTGGATGATGAAGCTATCATGTTGGCTTTCCAGAACGCCCTCCGCTTCGATCTACACATCTACAATGACTTCATTCGCAATCCCCCTCCTTCCCTAGGTTCAATGTTTGATCGAATTCAGAGGGAGATTGAGGTCGAAGATGATCAAGTGGCCCGAAAAGGGCGAGAGTCAAAGCGAAGGCCTGCAGAGAGAGAGGCTCCGAAGTATGCTGCCAAAGCTCACAACGCTGAGGCAGCAGCTCCCCCAGCCAACAAACGGCCAAAGAATGATGGAAGGCGATCTCCGACGAAAACCACTTTCACCGAGTGGAATTTACCGGCCGAACAGATCCTCGACCGCATTCAACACGAAGAATTCCTCCGAAGGCCTAATCCGCTTCAGCCAAACACTAAATTCATGGCTGACAAAACGGTCTACTGCGAATTCCACCGAAGTCACGGCCATTCCACCGATCGGTGCTATCGGCTGAAATTTCATCTCGAAGACTTATTGCGAGAAGGCCACCTTCAAGAGTACGTCAAAGGCGGACAAGATCAACGTCGAACCTCTGCAAAGGGGAAAGAAGCATGTTGGGTCCATCAAATCTCCTCCAACTGGCAACCTATCTCTGTGAATGCCAATGTTTTTGGTATTCATGGAACATTGCACAATCAAAACTTGATCGGGAAGGAAGTGGATCGGCAAGTTCGACGTATCTTTCACGTTCGTTCTGCTGCGAACAAGGAGGATACCTGGATCGAGAAGCCTATCGAAGGTTTGGCTTGGCCATCCATTGGTTTCAACGACTCTGATCTTCAAGGAGTTCATACTCCCCATCGAGACCCCCTGGTCTTGAAACTCCTCATCGACGGAAGCACCGTCAATCGAATCCTCATCGACACAGGGAGCTCCATCGACATTATGTTCTCAGATTGTTTCAAACGTCTGGGACATAAATACTCAAGCCTCGACGTCGTCCCGACTGTGATCACTGGCTTCAATGGCAAACAAAGCATTACTGTGGGCGAATCAAGGTTCACTCTTGATCTTAGCCGAGAGACTCGGGTCTCGGTTAGGTTTGCGATTATCGAAGGAGTATCCAGCTACAACGCCATTCTCGGGCGACCATTCCTCCACCAGATCAATGCCATCTCCTCTTCTTACCACCAACTCCTCAAGTTTGCAATAGGAGAGGGCATTGTCTGCATTCGAGGCGATCAGCAAGCTGGGAGGTCTTGTGAGGCTGCTGCAGCTAAAACAGATCGTAAGATCAATATCGCTCCTCCAAAGCGGCAGCGAGACGAAGCTGGTCCCTCTTCCAAATAGCAATTAAAGGAGATTCCATTGACCGAGCCTCCACCAATCGAATGGGAAGCCTCACCTTCAATTGAAGAAATCATCCCAATCAATATCGGCGGCGGAGATCTCCATCGACAAACTTTCATTGGTACCGGTCTTAGCGACGCAGAAGCGCGAGACATGGTATCTTTCCTCCAATCCAATATCGACGTCTTTGCTTGGTGCTTTGAAGATATGCCTGGGATCAATTTAGATAACGCTTGTCACCGGCTCGCGATCAAAGCAGAAGTGAAACCCGTCAAGCAAAAGCCACGCACCATCCGACCAGAACTCCAAGCTGCAGTTCAAGAAGAGATCAGTAAGTTACTCACCGCAGGCTTCATTCGTGAAGTAGAGTATCCTACTTGGATCTCCAATATAGTTGCTGTGCCAAAGAAAAATGGGAAGGTCAGAGTATGCATCAACTTCACCAACCTCAACAAGGCTTGTCCCAAAGATCCATTTCCCATGCCAAGGATAGATAGACTCGTCGATGCCACTGCTGGCCACGAGCTATTATCTTTCATGGATGGATACTCTGGATATAATCAAATTTCACTCCACTCTGATGATCAAGAGAAAACATGCTTTGTGACTAGCCGAGGTCTCTACTGTTACAACGTAATGCCGTTCGGCCTCAAAAATGCTGGTTCTACCTATCAGAGGCTAGTCACAAAGATGTTTGAAGGTCAGATCGGCCGCAATGTCGAAGTATACGTCGATGATCTCCTTACCAAGAGCTCCAGTAGAGGAAAACATCTATCCGATCTGGTGGAAACCTTTCAAGTCCTTCGAAAGTATCGTATGAAGCTCAATCCGGCCAAGTGTGCTTTCGGAGTTCAATCGGGCAAATTCCTGGGTCATCTTGTGACCAGGAGGGGCATTCAAGCCAATCCCAACCAAATTCGAGCCATCCTCGACATGCCATCACCTACCAATCGGAAGGAAGTGCAACGTCTCACTGGAAGACTTGCTGCCCTCAATCGGTTCATCTCAAAGTCTTTCAACAAGTGTAAGCCTCTTTTCGACAAGCTGCGAAAGGCAGATACATCGGGATGGAGTCCAATTTGTGAAGAAGCTTTCCAAGACATCAAGAAATATTTGGTGCAAGCTCCTATCCTGACTGCTCCACTTCCGAAAGAAGACTTATGGCTCTATCTCGCCATGACCGATCAAGCAATCAGTGTGGTCCTAGTCAGTAGAAGAGAAGGCATCGAACATCCAGTTTATTACATCAGTCATACTCTTCTTCCGGCTGAGACTCGTTACTCCAAAACTGAGAAGGTCATTCTGGCCTTGCTCACTGCATCGCGTCGCCTCCAACCTTACTTTGTCTCTCATCAGATCACTGTCACCTCAGAACACCCACTCAAAGATATCATTGACAAAGCTGGGAGAGCTGGTCGAATAACCAAATAGGTGATCGAAATAAGCGCTCTGGGGATTCAATTCGAATCTCGTACTTCCATCAAAGGTCAGGCCATTGCTGATTTTCTAGCTGACTTTCCAGTTAAAGACCCCATTACTTGGGAAGAAGATGTCGATATGCACTTAGAAGATGAAGCCGATCCTCCGATCAATCCTGCAACAAAAATTGATCCGAGCATCGAGGCTATTGCCACCACTCCTCCGTGGAAGCTTTATACTGATGGAGCTTCAAGTGCGATCGGTTCGGGAACTGGGATAGTCTTGGTATCCCCCGAACTTGATCATCTCCAAAAAGCCACTCTCCTCGAATTCAATGCTACCAACAACGAAGCTGAATACGAAGCACTCATTTCCGGACTCGAAATGGCTGAATCCCTGGGGGTAGATCGAATCATCGTCTACAGCGATTCCCAGCTGATCATAAGGCAAATCAATGGGGAATACACAGCTCGTGAAGAGAGAATGCAACTCTATTTGGCCTTAGTACGACGTCTTCAACAACGTTTTACCAATACTGAATTCGTTCAAATTCCAAGAGCAGAGAATCGTGAAGCAGATGCCTTAGCCAACGCTGCCTCAGTTCTTGGCGATTTGCTCAGAGGAAGACAAATACAAATCGATTACCAAGAAGCGCCCAAGACCACCCCCGAACAACAGATCCTAGCTACTACAAAGAGATCTAGGGGTGGAGATCAATTGATGTTGAACCTTACATACAAGTGAGCTTGAAGATTGGAGACAGTCAATTTTTGACTTCTTCAAACATGGCAAAGTGCCAGAAGATCCCAATCAAGCCCGAAGACTTCAAAGGAAGCTCCCATGCTATATCACTCAAGGAGAAGACCTATACTTCAAATCTCACAACGGGGTGATGCTCAAGTGCCTTGGTCCCGAACAAGCAAAGGCAATCCTGATTGATATCTAGTCTGGAGCTTGTGGGAATCATTCGGGAGGAAGATCTCTTGAAGCCAAGACGAAGCTACAAGGTTACTACTGGCCAACAATGGCAAGGGATGCTCAGCAAGTTGTTCAAAGGTGCGAGCCTTGCCAACGACATGCCCGTGCCATCCATCTCCCTGCAGATGAGCTCCATCAACTATCAAGTCCCTGGCCTTTCCATCAATGGGGGTTGGATTTCTTGGGTCCTTTCCCTCCAACTCCGAGCAAGAAGAAGTATCTACTACTGGCCACTGATTACTTCACCAAATGGGTCGAAGCTGTGCCACTCTTCCGGGAGACTGATGATGAAGTGATCAAGTTCATTCGACACAATATCTTCTTAAGGTTTGGTACGCCCCAAGTTCTTGTTGCTGACAATAGTGCTCAATTTGACTCCGACAAGTTTCGGGAGTTCTGCCTGAATAGCCGAATCAAACTTTTTTATTCAACTCCAAGATATCCTCAATACAATGGTCAAGCTGAAGCATCCAATAGAGCTATTCTTGGTATACTCAAGAAGAAACTCAACGACAAGAAAGGATTATGGGAACAAGTCCTACCTGAAGTTCTTTGGGGATATCGCACAACTCCGAGAAGATCAACAGGGTTCTCACCTTTCCGCCTGACATATGGATCGGAAGCAATACTCCCGACAGAGAATATATCAAATACTTTGAAGACCAGGGCAGTTGAAGAAGGGATCAACGAAGAGCTTCGCGCTGACGATCTGGACTTCTTTGAAGAATTAAGAGATCAAGCATCCCTTCGTGTGGCCAAGTATCAACAAAAGATCAAGCAAGCCTACGATCTAAAAGTCTACAAACGGCAATTCCCAATCGGCAGTCTGGTCCTTAGAGCAGTCTTCTACAACACTAAAGAACACAGCAGTAGGAAACTTGCTCCCAACTGGGAAGGTCCATATATTGTCGAATCAGTGGGAGGCAAAGGCTCTTATCGATTAATCTCACCAGAAGGAGATAGATTACCGCGAGCTTGGAATTCTAGACATCTTAAATTGTTCTATCCATGATGTAAATTCCATGATGAATAAAGATCTCTTTCAAATATTTGAATGTTCTAGTTCTGAAGCAGTTTCAAATTATCCATATTCAAATTACAAGGTCTTTTAACAAGTTTGGGTGCTTGAGTTGTGACTCAACCCCTTACGTGCAAATATTAAAACGATTTCAGGTTGTCATACAACGCAACCTTCAAGTCACTAGTCGGTTTAACAGGTTTGGGAGGTTGTGTTGCGACACTGCCCCTTACTTACAGATGTTAAACTGACCTTCAATTTCAATCAACTTCGATATCGTCTAACAAGTTTGGGTGTATGAGTTGTGACTCGACCCCTCACATACAAATGTTAAACGAATTCTAGTTCAATCTTTAAGATACTTAACCAGTTCGGGTGATCAAGTTGCGACTTGGCCCCCTACATTCAAAGTGTGTGCATATCTTCAAACCTTCCAGAACTCAACATTCAAAGAATTTGATATTAGACATTCAATTTCAAGTAACCAAAAAGATATTTTCATTATAAAAAAGATTCAAGTACAGGAATGAGCTTTTACATATCAAGATTTTACAAGTGCAACAACAAAGAAGAAAGTAGAAGTACATCAGGGTTTAGCCATACTGGGAGCGCGCGACTTCTCTCCTTCGGATCCGCCTCGAGCTTTACTCGCCACATAAGCCTTAGAAGATCGTACACTGCTAGCATGGATCCTGAGTGCCTCCACCGCCTTCTCGGCCATCTCCCTGTAACTCGCACATTCAGTGCGCATATGCTCCAACTCCTTCTGAAGGGCCTCCACCTTGGCAGAAGAAGCAGCCTCCTTAACAGCTAAAGCAGCCTCTCTTGCATCAAGAGCAGCTTCCCTGCCATCAAGTTTGCCCTTCAATTCCTGGAGCTCCACCCCTCGGTCATGGGCCAGGGTCTCCATCTTGAAGAAACGTTTCTTCAACGATTCAAGTTCATGACCCCGAGCCTTGTAGCCGTTCTGCCAGCCTTTGCTTTCGAGTTTCTCCTTGCGAAGGGCCTCGATCTTGGCCTTCAAAGCCTCCTTCTTGGAGGATAGAAGCTCCCTCAGCTTATCCTTTTTCTCTTGGGTAGCTTCCAATTCAGCCGTTAGGCGAGAGACTTCAGCTGAAGCCTCTCGCTCTCTGAACTTCTTGAAAAGCTTCTTGCCAAATTTCAGAACCGCTGAGTTCTGCGAACAAGCAAGAAATGATAGAAATATATCGGAGGATTCAATTGAAAAATTCAATTCAAGATGGTGCACTTACCACAACTTCGAGCCTATAAAAGACTTCCTCGATCGGGGCCCCCGGAAGGTTGCAGAGCTTCCGGATCACGGGAGTTGGGTGGTTGATGTCAACCTCATCCAAATCTTTCAAAAGCGAAGCCATGCCAACAGGAGTCCCTGCAAATCGAACAAGAGTTCAAAAGAGTTAGAATATTTTCAAGCCTCAAAGGCAATGTGATCAGAAGTAGAATCTAGTGAGGATACCTGAGGCATCGACTTGAGACACCTTTCCCTTACCACGGTCGGAGCTCTTACCTTTGGGGGTGAGCTTCTCCTTGATGGGGGTGGGCTCCGGCTGGGGTTGGGGAATCTCATCACCCACCCGGCTTCCTCTCTCCAAGTGTGCGGGAGAGGGAACATCTCGAGGAGGGGAGACCCCCCCTTTATCTTGATGCCCGCTCGAATGCTCAAGCCTGGCCATGATGAGTGCCATCTCTTCAGCCAGAGAACGCGAAGGGGGTGGGGGGTTGTTCAACCTCCAGACCCCCGCTTGTAGTCGTGCCTTCGAGACGGGGAGTGACTGGAGGAATTTGGTCGAGGGGTGTGGGGTTGCTTCCAACCCCACCACTCCCTGAGAACTTGATCTTCAAGCGCATCGGGTGCTTCTTCAATTCCTCAAAGTGGTAGGCGGGAACCACCTTGTGGCCGTCGCCCTCCGCATCCATGACCCCCTCCATGCGACGGGCCTTAGCCTCATCGATGGGGATAGGCAGAGAATCTTCTTCTTCTTCTGCACCACCAGTGGGGGTGGGAGGAAGTTTATTCCCACCACCCCCTTGTCCTTGATCACCACCAGTGGGGGTGGGAGGAACTACTTCCTCACCACCCCCATTTCTACCATCTCCACCAGTGGGGGTGGGAGGAAGATCATCCTCACCACCCCCGTCTTCCTCCTCATCATCGTCGTCGCCGTTGCCGTTGCTGCCATTCTCGATGTCTTCTTCTTCCTCCTCCTCGCTTTCCTTCTTCTTTTCTTCTTCTTCTTCGTCTTTATGTTCTTCCTCCTTTTCTTTGTCCTCATCTTCCTTCTGCTTGATGAGGATTTTCCTTTTCTTCTTCGTTGGGCCCCTCTGCATCACCAACTTTTCCTCAGAGGTGGGTAATCGGAGCCTTGCACCGTAGGCCTTCTTCTCGATTCTAATCTTTCTGATAATCTTGCCAGACTGAGGATCCTCCTCGTAGTCTGAGTACAAGACCTCGTTGTCTTTGTATCTGGCCTACGATCGGTGGAGGAGGTTGGCGTTGCCATACCTGACTGGGCAGTTTGAAAACTGCTTCCATGACCTGGTGCCACAGGTCAACTCCAGGAATAGGTTGTCGATGGCCCCAACCCTCTCCGAAGGCCACGCCAGCTCTCCTCCTGCGTAGTACATCTTGATCTCCTTATTTACCTCAATGCGAGGAGTCTCCGCACTGAGAGTGGTGTCCAGGCACCAGCAACTGAGAGCGACCACTCAGTGTATAGCTTGTCGGAGGCAACTGTGTCGGTGAGGGGGCGTAGAGCAGAAACCCCTGTAAGGTTGAAGAAAGGGCTGTCTTTCCTCGAAGCCCATCTATAATGAAAGAAGAAGTAGCCCAATTCGATCCGGGCCTCTTCGTCGTCTGGAAGGCTGGAGTAGCATTCCCTCAGCTCATTCTGGAAATCTGACTCTACGCGGTAGAAGGTGTAGATTATCCTCCATGTGTTGCCGGTGAGCTGTCCTGGGCAAAGGCCGGAGGTATTTAGCAACCTCGCGGCAAACGGCAGCAGCGGAAGACGAAGTCCGCAGTTCAGCTGACCCACGGAGACCACTGTCCCCATCACCTGCTCCATGCTGGCAACGTTCACAAACACTGTCTGTTTGTCGATGCCAAAACCAGATTGAATCCCAAACAGTGAAGGCCGAATCTTTCCCTCTGTGAAGCACGCCAGCAGCCTTTGCCACTTTGCCCTCTTCGAGTCAGTGAGCTGGCCACCTGTGTTGTAGATGTAAGCAGGCTCCTCAGCCAGAGGCAACAGAGGACCCAAGACGAATTTTGCCTTCGGAATATGCTCCGGCCTTGATGGAGCAGAAGCGAACCCGACTCCAATATGTCGTTTGCCCAGTTGACCCAACTCCACGAGCACTGCTTTGCCCTTACCACGACCTTTGGGGGGGGATGATTCTTCAGCAATCTCCTTCCCCTTCCTCTTCGAGGGGGCCGCGCTCATCTTCTTCAAGTTACCAGAGGAGGCCATTCGATCGATCAAGAAAGGACAAAGAACAGAGAACGAGAGATTGGAAGCAAAAGCTCTGGACTTCGAAAATTTTCTGAAAGCGTGAGGCGAAAATGACAGCCAGAGAAGCTTAAGTATCCTGAGGGAATTAGGCGCACAAATCGAGATGACACGTGTTATCACCATATCAAATCGCGTGTTTTTGCAGGTACACGTGGCATCTATCCGTAGCAAGCGCAAAACCAGGCGAACAGTCGGGACCAGACGAAGTGTCGAACCAGTCGGACCACTGGTTCAAGCGAACAACCGGTTCAAGCGAACCACCGGTTCAACCAGACCACTGGGTCAGAAGATTCAACTCGTTGCACAAATATATTATCCGACCAACCGGCAGGATGTTGGGTAATTTACCAAAGGATTGGGCAAAAAATAGGCTCTTTCGCCTTATCACCTTAACCTGTTGAATTTGACCAATCGATCAGACTTGACCGATCGGTCAGAATCAATTATTCGGTTGATTTTCTACTGGATCGGGCAAAAAACTTAGTTTTTGCCCGATCACTCAAACCTTGACCGGTTGATTTTAACCGATCGGTCAAACATGACCAATCGGTCAAAATTAATCGATCGGTCGATTTTCTACTGGATCGGGCAAAAAACTTGGTTTTTTGCCCGATCACTTAAACCTTGACCGGTTGATTTTAACCGATTGGTCAAACATGACCGATCGGTCAAAATCAATCGATCGGTTGATTTTCTACTGGATCGGGCAAAAAACTTGGTTTTTTGCCCGATCACTCAAACCTTGACCGGTTGATTTTAACCGATCTGTCAAACATGACCGATCGGTCAAAATCAACTGATCGGTCGATTTTCTACTGGATCGGGCAAAAAACTTAGTTTTTTGCCCGATCACTCAAACCTTGACCGGTTGATTTTAACCGATCGGTCAAACATGACCGATCGGTCAAAATCAACCGATCGATCGATTTTCTACTGGATCGGACAAAAAACTTGGTTTTTTGCCCGATCACTCAAACCTTGACCGGTTGATTTTAACCGATCGATCAAACATGATCGATCGGTCAAAATCAACCGATCGGTCGATTTTTTATTAGATCGGGCAAAAAACTTGGTTTTTTGCCCGATCACTCAAACCTTGACCGGTTGATTTTAACCGATCGGTCAAAATCAACCGATCGGTCGATTTTCTACTGGATCGGGCAAAAAAACTTGGTTTTTTGCTCGATCACTCAAACCTTGACCGGTTAATTTTAACCGATCGGTCAAATATGACCGATCAGTCAAAATCAACCGATCAGTCGATTTTCTACCGGATCGGGCAAAAAACTTGGTTTTTTGCCCGATCACTCAAACCTTGACCGGTTGATTTTAACCGATCGGTCAAAAAAAACCGATCGGCCAAAATCAACCGATCGGTCAACTTTGACCGATCAGTCAAAATCGACTGATCGGTCAAACTTTAACCGATCAATCCTTTTTACGCTAAAAACTCGACGAGCTTCTCCATATTTTTTCGTGAACAGGAAGTTGATAGTTTTTTGCACCAAGAATCCAAGCCAGCCAAGGTGCTCTTAGCTAACTTG
Organism: Chamaelirium japonicum; assembly: GCA_947650365.1. Lineage (NCBI taxonomy): Eukaryota > Viridiplantae > Streptophyta > Magnoliopsida > Liliales > Melanthiaceae > Chamaelirium > Chamaelirium japonicum. The sequence goes on from CANTAL010000050.1 coordinate 72,384, forward strand.
GAGGGGGTAACTGTGGGTGCAAATTTTGGCAAGAAATCTACAAACAGCGGGACCCACCGGCCCTGCCGGGTGGGCCCCCGAAGACTACAGCGGGACCTACCGGCCCTGCCTGGTGGGCCCCCGAAGACTACAGCGGGACCCACCGGCCCTGCCTGGTGGGCCTAAAAGCCTGTGGAATCTCCCAGGGGACGGTAGCGGGGCCCACCAGCTTTACCTAGAGAATCCCCAGATACGATAGCAGAAACCGCCATTTACCCCAAAATTCCTCCCCGGGAATTTTATAAATAGCAGAACCTTCGAATGTAAAAGGATCCGAAAATTCTGATTTCCATTTCTGAGATCTGATTTTCAGAACCCAGAGCTCTGAAATTTCTCAGCTCTCCCTCTTTCACCTCTCTTTGATCTTCTTCTCTCCTTTGAAGAGATCAGAGTGGATTCAGTGATACTCGGCCTGTCGAGATCACTTCGATACAAGTGTTAGTGAATTCGGGTTGCTCCTTATAGCATGGAGACGTAGGCTTCGGTTGAACTCCGAGATCACATCTCTGTGTCCAACTTTCTCTGCTTGCATAATGCGAGTTCCAACTCCCATCGACAAATCAAACAAAGGTCTTCGACTTAAAACTTCAACTGACTGGTGAGGAGAAGTCTTCGGGTCGGCACGAAGATTTTCCCCCACAAATTCATTCGTACAAATGTAGGCATTCTAATTTATTCGTACGAATATAGCTATTCTAATTCATTCATACGATCCATTCTAAATCATTCGTTCGAAGGTAACCATTCTAATTCATTCGTACGAGCCATTTTAATTCATTCGTACGAATATAGCCATTCTAATTCATTCGGACGATCCATTTTAATTCATTCGTACGATCCATTCTAATTCATTCGTCGTACGAATGTAGCTATTCTAATTCATTCATACGATCCATTCTAATTCATTCGTACGATCCATTTTAATTCATTCATTCGAAGGTAACCATTCTAATTCATTTATACGAACCATTCTAATCCATTCGTACGAATGTAGCCATTCTAGTTCATTCGTACAACCCATTCTAATTCATTCGTACGAAGATAGCTATTCTAATTCATTCATTTGACCTATTCAAGTTCATTCGTACGATCCATTCTAATTCATTCGTTCGAATGTAGCCATTCTAATTCATTAGTACGATCCTTTCTAATTTTTTCGTACGATCGATTCTAATTCATTCGTACGAATGTAGTCATTTTAATTCATTCGTACGATCCATTCTAATTCATTCGTACGATCCATTCTAATTCATTCGTATGGATGTAGCTATTCTAATTCATTCGTATGATCCATTCTAATTCATTTGTACGAATATAGCCATTCTAATTCATTTGTACGATCCATTCTAATTCATTCGTACGAATGTAGCCATTCTAATTCATTTGTAGGAAGGTATCTATTCTAATTCATTCGTAAGAGCCATTCTAATTTATTCGTTCGAACCATTGTAATTCATTCGTACGAAGGTATCTATTCTAATTCATTTGTACGGAACTATCTATTCTAAATCATTCGTACAAATGTATCCATTCTGATTCATTCGTAAGGATATAGCCATTCTAATTCATTCGTACGAATGTAGCCATTCTAATTCATTCGTACGAGCTATTCTAATTCATTCGTACAATCCATTCTAATTCATTCGTACGAGCCATTCTAATTCATTCGTACAAGCCATTCTAATTCATTCGTACGAATGTCGCCATTCTAATTCATTCATACGAATATAGCTATTCTAATTCATTCGTACGAACGAATGTAGCTATTCTAATTCATTCGTACGAATGTAGCAATTCTAATTCATTCGTTCGAATATAGCCATTCTAATTCATTCGTACGATCCATTCTAATTCATTCGTATGAATATATCCATTCTAATTTATTTGTACAATCCATTCTAATTCATTTTTACGATCCATTCTAATTCATTTGTACGATCCATTATAATTCATTCAAACAAACAAAGCCATTCTAATTCATTCGTACGAAGGTTTCCATTCTAATTCATTCGTTCGAATGTTGCCATTCTACTTTATTCGTAAGAGCCATTCTAATTCATTCGTATGATCCATTCTATTTTATTCGTACGAATGTAGCAATTCTAATTCATTCGTAAGAGCCATTCTAATTCATTCGTACGAATGTAGCTATTCTAGTTCATTCATACTATCTATTCGAATTCATTCATACTAATGAATTAGAATAGATCGTACGAATGAATTAGAATGGATCGTACGAATGAATTATAAAAGATCATACGAATGAATTAGAATGGCTACATTTGTACGAATGAATTAGAATGGATCGAATGAATGAATTAGAATGGCTACAAATGTAAGAATGAATTAGAATGGATACCTTCGAAAGAATAATGTAGCCATTCTAATTCATTTGTATGATCCATTCTTATTCATACGTACGATTGAATGTAGCCATTCTAATTCATTCGCACAATCCATTCTAATTCATTCGTACGAATATAGCCATTCTAATTCATTCGTACGAATATTTCCATTCTAATTCATTCGTACAATCCAGTCAAATTTATTCGTATGAATGTAGCCATTCTAATTCATTCGTACGAATGAACTAGAATGGTTATATTCATACAAATGAATTAGAAGGGATCGTACAAATGAATTAGAATGGTTACATTTGTACGAATGACTTAGAATGGATCGTACGAATGTATTAGAATGTATCATAGGAATGAATTAGAATGGATTGTAAGAATGAATTAGAATGGATCGTACGAATAAATTAGATTGGATCATACGAATATAGCCATTCTAATTCATTCGTACGATCCATTGTAATTCATTCGTATGAATATAGCCATTTTAATTCATTCGTACGATCCATTATAATTCATTCGTAATGAAGGTAGCCACTCAAATTCATTCGTACGAAGGTATCTATTCTAATTCATTCGTACGGAACTATCTATTCTAAATCATTCGTACAAATGTATCCATTCTAATTCATTCATAAGGATATAGCCATTCTAATTCATTCGTACGAATGTAGCCATACTAATTCATTCGTACGAGCTATTCTAATTCATTCGTACGATCCATTCTAATTCATTCGTACGACACATTCTAATTCATTCGTACGAGCCATTCTAATTCATTAGTACGAGCCATTCTAATTCATTCGTATGAATGTTGCCATTCTAATTCATTCGTACGAATATAGCCATTCTAATTCATTCGTACGAATGAATGTAGGCATTCTAATTCATTCGTACGAATATAGCCATTCTAATTCGTTCGTACGATCCATTCTAATTCATTCGTATGAATATATCCATTCTAATTTATTTGTACAATCCATTCTAATTCATTCGTACTGTAACATCCCCAAAAATATTAATATAATTTAAAACTAATATAATAAGAATTTTTGATACAAAATTTAAAATAAAAATCGGACGATGCCATTGCGTCCGTCTCGTCGAAACGATCTAAAAACATATATAAACTTTTTCGTTTTAGACTCATTTAAAACATTTAAAAATTTAAAAGAAAAATGATATATATGTAATAAGTGTATTAGCCAATAGAAAGATTCGAACCCGAGACTCCTTTAATAAAATTTTAAACCAGTTTCCTCTAACCAAAAATCCCTTAAGTCTTTTCTGTTTAATTAAAGTAAACCTAATTATTATTCTCTAACTAGGAATACCAAGCGTCATCTGACCGTATGATCACAATCGAACGGCCAGAATACGAAACGACACATAGAATACGAATCGTCATCTGCGACCGTTCGTTTCCAAATCGGACGGCCAGAATACGAAACGGCAGATTTGCAATAAAGCCCCCGGGACTCTTCGTATTCCCGGGGAGCCTATATAAACCCCCCCCTCCCACAAACATCTGCACAACAGTCCTCGCGACCAAGCGGGCCCCACCACCCACCGACCACACTCAGCCGCCGCCGCCACCGGCCGCCGCCTGCCGGCCGCCGCCCGACGGCCACCGCCGGTCGCCGCCCGTCGCCGGCCACCCCACTGCCGGCCACCGCCGCCGGTCGCCGCCGCCGGCCACCGCCCGCAGCCGGCCACCCCCGCCGCCGGCCGCCGCCGGCCACCCCCGTCGCCGGCCGCCACCACCACCACCGCCCGGGTTGTTGGGTCGGGTATGTGATTTGAACCCATTAACCCATTTAATTCGGGTTTAAATCCATTTATAAAATAGTGATGCAAAAAGGCCATACTTGATTTAGAACCCACAACCTCTTCCAAATCTATTCTAAAGCCCTTTAAGACTAACCAATAGATCCATTTACATCTTATGTTTATAAATCACCTATAATTAAATATATAGATTATCTATGAAAACTATATTGACCTTATCTTACCCATACGGACTCGGAATTGAGTTCCGTCAGTGGCGTTGGATTCGTAATGACAAAATACACTTACTTAGATTATAAAATTCCACAACCGACAAATAAAAATTATATTTACCATTTTACCCCTTCATGGTCATAACCTCTTCATTCTAACTCGGAATCGAATTTCGTCTGCGGCCACGAGTTCCTAATAAAAAGCTCTACAAAAATGAATATAAATTTAAAATATTTTAGAGTTGACCAAAATGCCCCTAAAGAAGAAAACCCATTAGTTCACATCGAAAAATGTTGGAAAAATCCAGGAAAAATTAGGATAAAAACTAACCAATTATTAGTAAAATATTTACAGGTTTTGAGCGTACTAAAGCTTCTGTATCAGGAGTAAGAGTTTGCAACGGTTCAGGTAGGGGATTTAAACTCAGTTTATTCATGCAAATTATATGCTATAGAATGTCGGTAATTTGATATGGGATGGTAAATTTTGAAATACGTAATCACTTGTCTGGGTGTGGGGCTAGCCCTGGTTGAGGTCAAAAAGTTTCCTGGGTGTGGGGCTAGCCCTGGCTGAGGCCAAAAAGTTTCCTGGGTGTGGGGCTAGCCCTGGCAGAGGCCAAAAAGTTTCCTGGGTGTGGGGCTAGCCCTGGCTGCGGCCTAAAAGTTTCCTAGGTGTGGGTCTTGCCTTGTTGCGGACTAAAAGTTTTCCGGGTAAGGACTGGAGATTTCTACCCTGGCCGGATGAGCCAAAAAGGGAATCGGGTGATTAATGTTTTAATTATTTGCTTTTCGTATTCATGTTACTACTTTCAATACATATGTTTAGCATGAACAAAACTGAGTCATTGGTGAGTCAGTGGATAGAACTCACTCCCCTACAGATGATGTACACCCTATAGAGACAGACCCTGCAGTACCCGGAGAAGATGAAGAACGATCGGGATGCGACCCAGAAGGAATTGAAGACCCACTCTACACTCCTTTCTATGAAGACGCCGGAGCTGAAATATGAAGGGTCGTTGCAGGAGAATAAAATTTATGCCTTAGACTTTTGTTTCATGAAATGTATCAAACAATGGTTTTTATAATAAAGTGGCTCAGTATTTTCCATATTTGATGGAAATTATTTATATCAAGTTTTCTTCCTAACATCCCAGTATTATACGGGTTGAATTAATCCGTAAAATATCGGGGCGTTACAACTTGGTATCAGAGCCTAGGTAATAGGTCCTAGGAATAAGAATTATTAGCAAGAAGGACATTAGTAGGATAGTCACTTAACCTAGAGCATAAGTTAGGTTCATGTGAATTAGATCTAGGAACACCTAACCCTAGAGGATTAAGACATTGATGACCTAAGATAATTAATTGCTAGAACAAAGTATAGATATCTGAACTTAAATTTAGGATCTCTCTTTTAAATATGTTATAATAGCTTTTGATACGTAGGTCTGAAACAATATCACTGGACGCTGAAAAGTTAGTCAACCAAGAAGACAATATAGGTACATCGAAATTTGAACGTATGATAACCTAAAGAAAATTGAAAACTAACTATAATTATAGGATATCGCTTTGTAACAATATGAAAATCTAAGAAGGTGTTATAAACCCTAGTAATAACTCAATTAGGGTAAGAAATCCCTAAGGAGTAACTTAATTTAAGGTCCTATTTCCTAAGACCTCTTTTTGAAAACACGTTACGACAGTATCTTAGCAAAAATAATAATCATCCGAAAGAAACTATTATTAAGTCTTTTATTAGTATAAACTTAGTCGTGTATCAAAGACTAAGACCTCTTTCCTGTGTAACCTGAAACCTATCCAAAGTATTAGAACCTTACCTAGGTTCATCAATCTTGGTGAGAGTAGGTTAACTCAGGAATAAGATTTATGTACGCCAATTACTCGAGAAAATATAGCATCCATGATAACTCCTATAAGAACTAAGATACTTCTCGAATGAAATCTATAGTCGAGAAGTCCAATGGACTTCAACCTCAAGTGGTTAGTAACATACAAATGATTGACACAAATAAGTAAAGTTTTAAATATAGTCGAGTTAAATATAGAAGACCAGTCACTTCCTAGTATTTAATTTTTACGAAATCTGAGTTGAATCATTAGTAGAGAAAGAACTGATTTCAATTGACTTAAAAAATTATAACATATACTGTGATCGAGGTTAAACATCATTTCTCGAATTCAAGTTCAATGGAAAGGGCTACCTAGGAAAGGGCTGTCTGGAGTTAGGTGGAGCCGTTCCATGGGAAAAAGGGCTGCCAATTTGCCAGTGTGGAGCCACCTAAGGTGGAGCCGCCTAGGACTTTGACTTCGAGATCATGATAGTTTACCTCTACATCCTAAATGATCAGAGTCAAATAGTTAAAGCTTAAAAAAAAAAAAAAATCCTATCCAGTACGTCCTGTCCAACAAGGACCTGTGGATCATGCTGCTCAAAGAGTACGTAACAAGACTTTTGCTGTATCGACTAACAATGATGTCAATCAAAGGTACGAATTATATAGCAGTAACTACGAAAAGACTTAAATTCGTAGGATCAATTTCTTTAGACCCCGACACAAATCATACATATTCAACTGAAGGCAAAACTAACTGGATACACCGTAGTCATCACGACAACGATTAGTGTTAATCCTAAAACTTTCTATTAAATACCACAAGATACACTACTTATAAGTTATGAGCATCCATTTTTTTTTAACCTCCTTTAGGAATAAAGTATTTGCAGCCATTAATAAGTTTCTCGACGGCTGTCAAGATCAAAAGTTTTCGGATTCCAATATCTCAACCGTCCCAAACTAGATCGCTAGAATTACCCCAACTCTCAGGCTAACTCTATATCACTGTGATTCCTGGTGAATACAGTAACCAGGTACAGTTGATGTGTGAGAAGAGAAAGTCAGAAAAATTTTATTCTCAAACCCTAGAATTTATTGTCTTATTGAATCCCATAAATAAGACACCCAAATATGTTACAACTTGGATCGCGGGATCATTTTTAACGGACCTGCCCTCGTCTGAATAATAACGTTTCAGCCAGACCTCCCTTCAAGAATAATACTCAAATACCTGGGTATCGGTCTGGTCAACTTCCAAAAGTGCCTGGAAAAGCTTTTGCAATATCTACGGAAGAAGAATCAAATGACGTCATTAAAGGTACGAACTACGCATTTCAAAAAAAAAAAAAAAAAAAAAAAAAAAAAAAAACCATTTCGTAGATAAGTAATAACTGCAAAAGTAAATTTTTTTTTCGGCACTATTCTAATAGAAGTCTAGCTCGAGTAATTCTGGACCCGGGTTCGACGCATTCATTTATATCAATTCAGTTGGCAAAAGAACTGCAATTAAAGATTGAACCGCTAGGGCATATTCTGGCCGTTACTACTGCACTTAGTGATACAGCTAAAACAAAATAGAGTCTGCAGAAACTCACTATAGCTCCGATTTAGACAATACCAGAAAGTGGGAAGAAGTATACACTTTACACGGATGAGTCTCATATAGGGTTAGCAGGTATACTTATTGTAAGACGGTCAAGTAGTGGCTAAAGTACATCTAGTCTTTTAAGTAGCCATATGAGTCTGATCCTTCTTATATTTAGAATCATTCAATCAGATGCATAATACGTGGAGTACTTGTGAAGGTTTTAAAACACCAAAGATAAATTATTGCGAACCAAAACTATACGATTGGTAAAAGTACTATGGAAACTTCACAATGAGGAAGAAGTTACTTGGGAATTGGAGACAGGAATAAATTTGTTCGACAACTAAGGTAAATACTTTAAATTTCGAGGACGAAATTTTTATTAGGGGTAGAGAATGTAACATCCCCAAAAATATTAATATAATTTAAAACTAATATAATAAGAATTTTTGATACAAAATTTAAAATAAAAATCGGACGACGCCATTGCATCCGTCTCGTCGAAACGATCAAAAAACATACATAAACTTTTTCGTTTTAGACTCATTTAAAACATTTAAAAATTTAAAAGAAAAATGATATATATGTAATAAGTGTATTAGCCAATAGAAAAATTCGAACCCGAGACTCCTTTAATAAAATTTTAAACCAGTTTCCTCTAACCAAAAATCCCTTAAGTCTTTTCTGTTTAATTATAGTAAACCTAATTATTATTCTCTAACTAGGAATACCAAGCGTCATCTGACCGTATGATAACAATCGAACGGCCAGAATACGAAACGACACATAGAATACGAATCGTCATCTGCGACCGTTCGTTTCCAAATCGGACGGCCAGAATACGAAACGGCAGATTTACAATAAAGCCCCCGGGACTCTTCGTATTCCCGGGGAGCCTATATAAACCCCCCCCTCCCACAAACATCTGCACAACAGTCCTCGCGACCAAGCGGGCCCCACCACCTACCGACCACACTCAGCCGCCGCCGCCTGCCGGCCGTCGTCGCCGCCGCCCGCCGGCTACCGCCGGTCGTCGCCGGTCGCCGCCCGTCGCCGGCCACCCCACTGCCGGCCACCGCCGCCGGTCGCCGCCGCCGGCCGCAGCCGGCCACCGCCGCCGACCGCCGGCCACCGCCGGCCACCCCCGTCGCCGGCCGCCGCCCGCCACCGCCGCCGGCCGCCGCCTGCCGGCCACCGGTCGCCGCCGCCGGCCGGCCGCCACCACCACCACCACCACCGCCCGGGTTGTTGGGTCGGGTATGTGATTTGAACCCATTAACCCATTTAATTCGGGTTTAAATCCATTTATAAAGTAGTGATGCAAAAAGGCCATACTTGATTTAGAACCCACAACCTCTTCCAAACCTGTTCTAAAGCCCTTTAAGACTAACCAATAGATCCATTTACATCTTATGTTTATAAATCACCTATAATTAAATATATAGATTTTCTATGAAAACTATATTGACCTTATCTTACCCATACGGACTCGGAATTGAGTTCCGTCAGTGGCGTTGGATTCGTAATGACAAAATACACTTACTTAGATTATAAAATTCCACAACCGACAAATAAAAATTATATTTACCATTTTACCCCTTCATGGTCATAACCTCTTCATTCTAACTCGGAATCGAATTTCATCTGCGGCCACGAGTTCCTAATAAAAAGATCTACAAAAATGAATATAAATTTAAAATATTTTAGAGTTGACCAAAATGCCCCTAAAGAAGAAAACCCATTAGTTCACATCGAAAAATGTTGGAAAAATCCTGGAAAAATTAGGATAAAAACTAACCAATTATTAGTAAAATATTTACAGGTTTTGAGCGTACTAAAGCTTCTGTATCAGGAGTAAGAGTTTGCAATGGTTCAGGTAGGGGATTTAAACTCAGTTTATTCATGCAAATTATATGCTATAGAATGTCGGTAATTTGATATGGGATGGTAAATTTTGAAATACGTAATCACTTGTCTGGGTGTGGGGCTAGCCCTGGCTGAGGCCAAAAAGTTTCCTGGGTGTGGGGCTAGCCCTGGCAGAGGCCAAAAAGTTTCCTGGGTGTGGGGCTAGCCCTGGCTGCGGCCTAAAAGTTTTCTAGGTGTGGGGCTTGCCTTGTTGCGGACTAAAAGTTTCCCGGGTAAGGACTGGAGATTTCTACCCTGGCCGGATGAGCCAAAAAGGGAATCGGGTGATTAATGTTTTAATTATTTGCTTTTCATATTCATGTTACTGCTTTCAATACATATGTTTAGCATAAACAAAACTGAGTCATTGGTGAGTCAGTGGATAGAACTCACTCCCCTACAGATGATGTACACCCTATAGAGACAGACCCTGCAGTACCCGGAGAAGATGAAGAACGATCGGGATGCGACCCAGAAGGAATTGAAGACCCACTCTACACTCCTTTCTATGAAGACGCCGGAGCTGAAATATGAAGGGTCGTTGCAGGAGAATAAAATTTATGCCTTAGACTTTTGTTTCATGAAATGTATCAAACAATGGTTTTTATAATAAAGTGGCTCAGTATTTTCCATATTTGATGGAAATTATTTATATCAAGTTTTCTTCCTAATACCCCAGTATTATACGGGTTGAATTAATCCGTAAAATATCGGGGCGTTACATGTACGATCCATTCTAATTCATTTATACGATCCATTATAATTCATTCAAATAAACAAAGCCATTCTAATTCATTCGTACGAAGGTTTCCATTCTAATTCATTCATTCAAATGTTGCCATTCTAATTTATTCGTAAGAGCCATTCTAATTCATTCGTACGATCCATTCTAATTTATTCGTACGAATGTAGCAATTCTAATTCATTCGTAATAGCCTTTCTAATTCATTCGTACGAATGTAGCTATTCTAGTTCATTCGTACTATCTATTCGAATTCATTCATACTAATGAATTAGAATAGATCGTACGAATGAATTAGAATGGATCGTACGAATGAATTATAATAGATCGTACGAATGAATTAGAATGGCTATATTTGTACGAATGAATTAGAATGGCTATATTTGTACGAATGAATTAGAATGGATCGAACGAATGAATTAGAATGGCTACATATGTACGAATGAATGAGAATGGATACCTTTGAAAGAATGATGTAGCCATTCTAATTCATTTGTACGATCTATTCTTATTCATTGGTACGATTGAATGTAGCCATTCTAATTCATTCGCACGATCCATTCTAATTGATTCGTACGAATATAGCCATTCCAATTCATTCGTACGAATGTTTTCATTCTAATTCATTCATACAATCCAGTCTAATTCATTCGTATGAATGTAGTCATTCTAATTCATTTGTACGAATGAACTAGAATGGCTATATTCATACAAATGAATTAGAAAGGATCGTACAAATGAATTAGAATGGTTAGATTCGTACGAATGAATTAGAATGGATCATACGAATGTATTAGAATGTATAATACGAATAAATTAGAATGGATGGTATGAATGAATTAGAATGGATCGTACGAATAAATTAGATTGGATCATACGAACATAGCCATTCTAATTCATTCGTACGATCCATTGTAATTTATTCGTATGAATGTAGCCATTTTAATTCATTCGTACGATCCATTCTAATTCATTCGTATGAAGGTAGCCATTCAAATTCATTCGTACGAATGTGGCCATTTTAGTTCATTCGTACGATCCATTCTAGTTCATTCATATGATCCATTCCAATTCATTCGTTCGAATGTAGTCATTCTAATTCATTCATACGATTCATTCTAATTTATTCGTACAATCCAGTCTAATTCATTCGTATGAATGTAGGTATTCTAATTCATTCGTACGATCCATTCTAATTCATTCATATGAATATAGTCATTCTAATTCATTCGTACGAATGTAGCCATTCTAATTCATTCGTATGAATATAGCTATTCTAATTCATTCGTACGAATGTAGCCATTCTAATTCTTTTGTACGAATATTGCCATTCTAATTCATTCGTTCGAAGGTATCAATTCTAATTCATACGTAAGAGCCATTCTAATTCATTCGTAAGATCCATTCTAATTCATTTGTACGAATGAATTAAAATGGCTATATTCGTACGAATGAATTAAAATGGATCATACAAATGAATTAGAATGGATCGTACGAATGAATTAGAATGGCTACATTCGTACGAATGAATTAGAATGGCTACATTCAAACGAATGAATTAGAATAGATCGTACGAATGAATTAGAATGGATAGTACGAATAAATTAGAATGGCTTGTACGAATGAATTAGAATGAATACATTCGTTCGTACGAATGAATTTGAATGGCTATATTCGTACGAATGAATTAGAATGGATCGTACGAATGAATTAGAATAGCTCGTACGAATGAATTAGAATGGTTATATTCTTACGAATGAATTAGAATGGATCGTACGAATGTAGTAGAATGGATCGTACGAATGAATTAGAATGGATCGTATGAATGAATTAGAATGGTTACATTCGTACGAATGAATTAGAATGGCTAAATTCGTACGAATTAATTAGAACTGCTATATTCGTACGAATGAATTAGAATGACTACATTCGTACGAATGATTTAGAATGGATCATACGAATAAATTAGAATGGATCGTATGAATGAATTAGAATGGCTACATCCGTACGAATGAATTAGAATGGGTCGAATGAATAAATTAGAATAGATCGTACCAATGAATTAGAATGGCTATGTTCGTATGAATGAATTAGAATAGATACCTTCGTATGAATGAATTATACTGGCTATATTCGTATAAATGAATTATAATGGCAACATTCGTATGAATGAATTAGAATAGATAGTACGAATGAATTAGAATGCCTACTTTCGTACGAATGAATTAGAATGGATCGTACGAATGAATTAGAATGGATACCTTCGTACGAATGAATTATACTGGCTATATTCGTATAAATGAATTAGAATGGCTACATTCGTGCGAATGAATAAGAATAGATACCTCTGTACGAATGAATTATTCTAGCTATATTCGTATAAATGAATTAGAATGACTACATTCGTACGAATGAATTAGAATGAATCGTATGAATGAATTAGAATGGATCGTACGAATGAATTGGAATGGCTCGTACGGATTAATTAGAATGGCTATATTTGTACAAATGAATTAGAATGGCTATATTCGTTCGAATGAATTAGAATGGATCGTACAAATGAATTAGAATGGCTATTTTCGTACGAATGAATTAGAATGGATCGTACAAATTAATTAGAATGGCTACATTCATACGAATGAATTAGAATGGATCGTAAGAATGAATTTGAATGGCTAAATTCGTATGAATGAATTAGAATGGTTCGTACAAATGAATTAGAATAGCTACATTTGTACGAATTAATTACAATGGATCGTACGAATGAATTAGAATGGATCGTACGAATGAATTAGAATGGCTACATCCGTACGATTGAATTGGAATGGCCATATTCGTACGAATGAATTAGAATGGATCGTACGAATGAATTAGAATTGCTACATTCGTATGATTGAATTAAAATGGCTACATATTCGAATGAATGAATTAGAATAGCTACATTCGAACGAATGAATTAGAATGGATCATATAAATGAATTAGAAGGGCAATTCTGAATAAATTAGAATGGATCGTACAGATGAATTAGAATAGATCGTACGAATGAATTAGAATAGCTACATTCGAATGAATGAATTAGAATGGCTATATTTGAACGAATGAATTTGAATGGCTCTTACGAATGAATTAGAATGGCAACATTCGAACGAATGAATTAGAATGGATACCTTCGAACGAATGAATTAGAATGGATCATACGAATGAATTAAATGACTACCTTCATTCGAATGAATTAGAATGGCTACATTCGTTCGTACGAATGAATTTGAATGGATTATACGAATGAATTAGAATGGATCATACGAATGAATTAGAATGGCTACATTCGTTTGTACGAATGAATTAGAATGGATCGTACGAATGAATTAGAATGGATCAAACGAATGAATTAGGATGGATCATATGAATGAATTAGAATGGATCATACGAATGGATTAGAATGGATTGTGTGAATAAATTAGAATAGCTCGTACGAATGAATTAGAATGGCTACATTCGTATGAAAGAATTACAATGGATCGTACGAATGAATTAGAATGGATTGTATGAATGAATTAGAAGGGATCGTACGAATGAATTAAAATGGATCGTACGAATGAATTAGAATGGATCGTATGAATTAATTAGAATGACTTTGTTTGTTCGAATGAATTAGAATGGATACAATCATTCGTACGAATGAATTAGAATGTCAATATTCAAACAAATGAATTATAATGGATCATACAAATGAATTAGAATGGATTATTGGAATGAATTAGAATGGATCGTAGGAATGAATTAGAATGTCTATATTCGTACGAATGAATTTGAATGGATCGTACAAATAAATTAGAATGGAAATATTCAAATGAATGAATTAGAATGGCTACATTCGTACGAATAAATTAGAACGAATGAATGAATTAGAATGGAAACATTCAAACGTATGGATAAATGAATGAATTCGAATGAATGAATTAGAATAGAAACATTCAAACGAATAAATTAGAATAGCTACATTCGTACGAATGAATTAGAATGGATCGTGCGAATGAAGCCATTCTAATTCGTTCGTACGATCCATTCTAATTCATTTGTATGATCCATTCTAATTCATTCGTAAAAGCCAATCTAATTCATTTGTATGAATATAGCCATTCTAATTTATTCTTTCGAATGTAGCCATTCTAATTCATTCGTTCGAATATAGCCATTCTAATTCATTCGTTCGAATGTTGCCCTTCTAATTCATTTGTATGATTCATTCTAATTCATTCATACGAATATAGCCAATCTAATACATTCGTACGATCCATTCTAATTCATTCGTATAAATGTAGCCATTCTAATTCATTCGTACGATCCATTCTAATTCATTCCTATGATCCATTCTAATTCATTCGAACGATCCATTCTAATTCATTTGTATGATCCATTATAATTTATTCATACGAATGTAGCCATTCAAATTCATTCGTTCGAATGTTGCCATTCTAATTCATTTGTATCATTCATTCTAATTCATTCATACGAATTTAGCCATTCTAATACATTCGTATGATCCATTCTAATTCATTCGTACGAATGTAGCCTTTCTAATTCATTCGTACGGTCCATTCTAATTCATTCCTTTGATCCATTCTAATTCATTTGTACAATCGATTCTAATTTATTTGTACGATCCATTCTAATTCATTCATATGAATGTAGCCATTCTAATTCTTTCGAATGTTGCCATTCTAATTCATTTGTACGACTATTCAAATCATTCTTTCGAATGTAGCCATTCTAATTCATTCGTACATTCCATTCTAATTCATTCGTTCGAATGTTGGCATTCGAATTCATTCGTATGATCCATTCTAATTCATTCGTACGAACGAATTTAGCCATTCTAATTCATTCGTATGATCTATTCTAATTCATTCGTATGATCTATTCTAAATCATTAGTACGAATGTAACCATTCTAATTCATTCATAAGAATGTAGCCATTCTAATTCATTCGTAAGACATTTTAATTCATTCGTACAAATGTAGCCATTCTATTTCATTCGTACGAATATAGCCATTATAATTCATTCGTACGATCCATTCTAATTCATTCGTACGAATGTAGCCATTCTAGTTCATTCGTACAAATGTAGCCATTCTAATTCAGTCGTACGAGCCATTCTAATTCATTCATACGATCAATTCTAATTTATTCGTACGAGCCATTCTAATACATTCGTACGAATATAGCCATTCTAATTCATTCATACGATCCATTCTAATTCATTCGTACAAACAAAGCTATTCTAATTCATTCGTACGATCCATTCTAATTCATTTGTATGATCCATTCTAATTCATTCGTACGATCCATTCTAATTCATTCTTACGATCCATTCTAATTCATTAGTATGAATATATCCATTCTAATTCATTTGTGCGATCCATTCAAATTCATTCATACGATCCATTCTAATTCATTCGTACGAATGTAGCCATTCTAATTCATTCGTACGTTCCAATCTAATTCATTCGTACGAATGTAGCCATTTTAATTCATTCGTACGTTCCATTCTAATTTATTCGTATGTATGTAGCCAGTCTAATTCATTTTTACGATCCATTCTAATTCATTCGTATGAATATAGGCATTCTAATTCATTTGTACGAATGTAGCCATTCTAATTCATTCGAACGAATGAATATAGCCATTCTAATTCATTCGTACAAATGTAGCCATTCTAATTCATTCATACGATCCATTCTAATTCATTCGAATGAATGTAGCCATTCTAATTCATTCGTCCGAATGTAGCTATTCTAATTCATTCGTAAGTTCCATTCTAATTCATTTGTACGAAGGTAGCCATTCTAATCCATTCGTACGAGCAATTCTGATTCATTCGTTTGAAGGTATCCATTCTAATTAATTCGTACGAATGTAGCCATTCTAATTCATTCGTTCAAAGGTATCTATTTCAATTCATTTGTACGATCCATTCTGATTCATTCATATGATCCATTATAATTCATTCGTACGAGCTATTCTAATTCAATCGTACGATCCATTGTAATTCATTCGTAAGAATGTATATAGCTATTCTAACTCATTCATACGAATATACCTATTCTAGTTCATTCCTACGAATATAGCTATTCTATTTCATTCGTACAGAAATAGCCATTCTAATTCATTCGTATGAATATAGCCATTCTTATTCATTCATCGTACGAATGTAGCGATTCTAATTAATTCGTACGATCCATTCTAATTCATTCCTACCACCCATTCTAATTCATTCCTACGATCCATTCTAATTCGTTTGTTCGAATGTTGCCATTCTAATTCATTCGTACGAATGTAGCCATTTTAATTCATTCGTACGAATATAACCATTCTAATTCATTCGTACGAATGTAGCCATTCTAATTCATTCGTTCGAATGTTGCCATTCTAATTCATCTGTTCAAAGGTATCCATTCTAATTCATTTGTATGAACCATTCTAATTCATTCATACGAGCTATTCTAATTCATTCATTCGAAGGTATCCATTCGAATTCATACTTTCGAATGTTGCCATTCTAATTCATTCATAAGAGCCATTCTAATTCATTCTTACGAATATAGCCATTTTAATTCATTGGTATGATCCATTCTAATTCATTCTTATGAGCCATTCAAATTCATTCAGACGATCTATTCTAATTTATTCGTACGATCCATTCTAATTCATTCGTACGAATATACCATTCTAATTCATTCGTACGATCCATTCTAATTCATTCGTATTATCCATTCTAATTTATTCGTTCGAAGGTAACCATTCTAACTCATTCATACGAATGTTGCCATTCTAATTCATTCGTACGAAGATATTCTAATTCATTCGCTCGAAGGTATGAAGCCATTCTAATTCATTCGAAAAAATATAGCTATTCTAATTCATTCGTACGATCCATTCTAATTCATTCATACGATCCATTCTAATTCATTCCTACGATCCATTCTATAGTCTACATTCGTACGAAGAAATTTGAGTGGGTTGTACAAATGAATTAGAATGGATCATAAGAATGAATTGGAATGGATCATATGAATGAATTAGAATGGCTAGATTCATACGAATGAATTAGAATGGCAACATTCGTACGAATGTAGCCATTCTAATTCATTCGTACGATCCATTCTAATTCATTCGTACGAGCTATTCTAATTCATTCGTACGATCCATTCTAATTCATTCGTACGATTATAATTATTCTAATTCATTCATACGATCCATTATAATTCATTCGTACGAAGCATTCTAATTCATTCGTACGAATGTATCTATTCTAAGTCATTCGTTTGATCCATTGTAATTCAATCGTATGAGCTATTCAAATTCATTCGTATGATCTATTCTAATTCATTCGTATGATCCATTCTAATTCAATCGTACGAATATAGCCATTCTAATTCATTCATACGAATATAGCCATTCTAATTCATTCGTATGAAGGTATCTATTCTAATTCATTCGTTCGAAGGTATCCATTCTAATTTATTCGTATGAATGTTGCCATTCTATTTCATTCGTACGAACGAATGTAGCCATTCTAATTCATTCGTATGATCCATTCTAATTCATACGTAAGAGTCATTCTAATTCATTCATACAAATATAGCCATTCTAATTCATTCGTTTGAATATAGCCTTTCTAATTCATTCGTACGGATGTAGCCATTCTAATTCATTCGTACGATCCCTTCTAATTCATTCATATGAAGGTATCTATTCTAATTCATTCGTACAAATATATTCATTCTTATTATTTATACTAATATTGCCATTCTAATTCATTCGTACGGATGTAGCCATTCTAATTTATTCGTACGATCCATTCTAATTCATTCGTACGAATCTAGCCATTCTAATTCATTCGTACGAATCTAGCCATTCTAATTCATTCGTACGAATATAGCCATTCTAATTCATTCGTACGACGGTATTTATTCTAATTCATTCATTTGAAGGTATACATTCTAATTCATTCGTACGAATGTAGCCATTCAAATTCATTCGTACGATCCATTCTAATTCATTCGTACGAGCTATTCTAATTCATTCGTATGAGATATTCTAATTCATTCGTACGATCTATTCTAATTCATTAGTACGAATATAGCAAGTATAATTCATTCGTACGAAGGTATCTATTCTAATACATTCGTACGATCTATTCTAATTCATTCCTACAATCCATTCTAATTCATTCGTACGAATGTAGCCTTTCTAATTCATTCGTATGATCCATTCTAATTCATTTGTATGAGCTATTCTAATTCATTCGTACGAATGAATTAGACTGGATCGTATGAATGAATTAGAATTGATCGTACGAAAGAATTAGAATGGATCGTACGAATGAATTAGAATAGATACCTTCGTAGAATGAATTAGAACGGATACCTCTGTAAGAATGAATTAGAATGGATACATTCGTATGAATGAATTAGAATGGACCATACAAATGAATTAGAATGGCCACATCCGTATGAATGAATTAGATTGGCTATATTCGTACGATTGAATTAGAATAGTTACATTCTTACGAATGAATTAGAATAGCTCATACGATAGAATAAGAATGGCTACCTTCGTACGAATGAATTAGAATGGATCGTACGAATGAACTAGAATGGTTCATACGAATAAATTAGAATAGATTGTACGAATGAATTAGAATGGCTATATTAGTACAAATGAATTAGAATGGCCACATTCTTACAAATGAATTAGAATAGATCGTACGAATGAATTAGAATGGATCGTACGAATGAATTAGAATGGTTCATACGAATGAATTAGAATAGATCATACGAATGAATTAGAATGGTTCGTACGAATGAATTAGAATGGCTATATCCGTACGAATGAATTAGAATAGCTATATTCGTACGAATGAATTAGAATGGCTACCATCGTAAGAATGAATTAGAATGGATCATACGAATTAATTAGAATGGATCGTATGAATGAATTAGAATGGCTCGTACGAATGAATTAGAATGGATCGTACTAATGAATTAGAATGGCTACATTCGTACGAATGAATTAGAATGGCTACATTCGAACGAATGAATTAGAATAGCTCGTACGAATGAATTAGAATGGCTACATCCGTACAAATGAATTAGAATATATACCTTCGTACGAATAAATTAGAATGGATCATATAAATGAATTAGAATGGATCGTACGAATAAATTAGAATGGATCGTATGAATGAATTAGAATGGATCGTAAGGATGAATTAGAATGGCTATATTAATACGAATGAATTAGAATGGATCTTATGAATGAATTAAAAATGGCTCTTATGAATGAATTAGAATGGATCGTATAAATGAATTAGAATGGATCGTATGAATGAATTAGAATGGCTACATTCATATGAATGAATTTGAATGGATACTTTCAAACAAATTAATTAGAATAGCTCATACGAGTGAATTAGAATGGATCATACGAATGAATTAGAATGAATCGTACGAATAAATTAGAATGGATCATACGAATGAAGTAGAATGGTTCGTACGAATGAATTAGAATGGCTATATTCATACGAATGTATTAGAATGGCTACATCCGTATGATTGAATTAGAATGAATATCTCCATACGAATGAATTAGAATGGATATCTCCGTACGAATGAATTAGGATGGATCGTACAAATGATTTAGCATAGCTCATACGTATGAATTAGAATGGCTACATTCATAGAAATGAATTAGAATGGATCGTATGAATGAATTAGAATGGCAATAATCGTACGAATGAATTAGAATGGGTCATAAGAAAGAATTAGAATGGCTACCTTCATACGAATGAATTAGAATGGCTATATTCATACGAATGAAATAGAATAGATCATACGAATGATTTAAAATGGCTATATTCGTACGAAAGAATTAGAATGGTTCGTGCGAATGATTTAGAATGGCTATATTCGTTCGTATGAATGAATTATACTGGCAAAATTTGAATGAATGAATTAGAATGGATCATACGAATGAATTAGAATGGATCGTACGATTGAATTAGAATGGATCGTACAAATAAATTAGAATGGCTGTATTTGTTCGTACAAATGAATTAGAAAGGCTACATTCGTACGAATGAATTAGAATGGATACATTTGTACGAATGAATTAGAATGGCACGATCCATTCTAATTCATTCGTAAGAGCCATTCTAATTCATTCGTACAAATATAGCCATTCTAATTCATTCGTACGATGCATTCTGATTCATTCGTATGAGACATTCTAATTCATTTGTACGAAGATAGCCATTTTAATTCATTTGTACGATCCATTTTAATTCATTCGTACAAGCCATTCTAATTCATTCGTACGAATATAGCCATTCTAATTCATTCCCACGAATGTAGCTATTCTAATTCATTCCTATGATCCATTCTAGTTTATTCGTACGAATGTAGCCATTCTAATTCATTCGTACGATCTATTCTAATTCATTCATACGGATGTAGCCATTCTAATTCATTCATACGGTCCATTCTAATTCATTCGTACAATCCATTCTAATTCATTCATACAAGCTATTCTATTTCATTCGTACAAATGTTGCCATTCTAATTCATTCGTACGAATATAGCCATCTTAATTCATTCGTATGAATATAGCCATTCTAAATCATTCGTACGAATGTAGCCATTCTAGTTCATTCGTACGAATGTAGCCATTCTAATTCATTCGTATGAGCTATTTTACCCATTCTATTTCATTCGTTTGAAGGTATCTATTCAAATTCATTCGTATGATTATAGCCATTCTAATTTATTCGTATGAGCCATTCTAATTCATTCGTAAGAGCCATTATAATTCATTCGTATGATCCATTCTAATTCATTTGTATGAGCTATTCTAATTCATTCGTATGATCCATTTTAATTCATTCATATGATCCATTCTAATTCATTCGTACGAACCATTCTAATTAATTCGTTCGAATGTTGCCATTCTAATTCATTCGTACAAATGAATGTAGCCATTGTAATTCATTCGTATGAATGTAGATATTCTAATTCATTTGTACGACCCTTTCAAATTCATTCGTACGAACCATTCTAATTAATTAGTTTGAATGTTGCCATTCTAATTCATTCGTACAAATGAATGTAGCCATTGTAATTCATTCGTATGAATGTAGATATTCTAATTCATTCGTATGAATGTAGATATTCTAATTCATTCGTACGACCCTTTCTAATTCATTCGTACGAACCATTCTAATTAATTCGTTTGAATGTTGCCATTCTAATTCATTCGTACAAATGAATGTAGCCATTGTAATTCATTCGTATGAATGTCGATATTCTAATTCATTCGTATGAATGTAGCCATTCTAATTCATTCGTACGACCCTTTCTAATTTATTCATACAAGCCATTCTAATTCGTTCGTATGAACCTAACCAATCTAATTTATTCGTACGATCCATTCTAATTTCTTTGTACGATCCATTCTTATAAATTTGTATGAACGAATATAGCCATTCTAATTCATTCGTTCTATCCATTCTAATTTATTCATTTGATCCATTCTAATTCATTCGTACGATCCATTCTAATTCATTCGTACGAATATAGCCATTCTAATTTATTTGTACGATCCATTCTAATTCATTCGTACGAACCATTTTAATTCATTCGTACGATCCATTCTAATTCATTCGTATGGATGTGGCCATTCTAATTCATTCATACGATTGTAGCCATTCTAATTCATTCGTACGATCCATTCTAGTTCAGTTGTATGATTCGTTCTAATTCATTCATACAAACCAATCTAATTCAATCGTACGAATGTAGCCATTCTAATTCATTTGTACAAATGTAGCCATTCTAATTCATTCGTACGATCCATTCTAATTCTTTCGTACAATCCATTCTAATTCATTCGTACGAATGTAGCTATTCTAATTTATTTGTACGATCCATTCTAATTCATTCGTATGAATGTATCCATTCTAATTCATTTATACATGCCATTCTAATTCATTTGTACGAACGAATGTAGCCTTTCTAATTCATTCGTACGAACGAATGTAGTTAATCTAATTCATTCGTACGAACGAATATAGCCATTTAATTCATTCGCACGATCTATTCTAATTCATTCATACGAGCTATTCTAATTCATTCGTTTGAAGGTATCAATTCTAATTTATTCGTTCGAGTGATGCCATTCTAATTCATTCGTATGATCCATTCTAATTCATTCTTTCCAATATTGCCATTCTCATTCATTTGTACGAATATAGCCATTCTAATTTAGTCGTACGATCCATTCTAATTCATTCGTACGATCCATTCTAATTCATTCATACGAATACAGCCATTCTAATTTATTCGTACGAATATAGCCATTCTAATTCATTCGTACGAGCCATTCTAATTCATTCGTACGAATATAGCCATTCTAATTTATTCATACGATCCTTTCTAATTCATTCATATGAATGTAGTCTTTCTAATTCATCCATACGAAGGTATCCATTCTAATTTATTCGTACGATCCAATCTAATTCATTCGTATGATCCATTCTAATTCATTCGTACGAATGTAGCCATTCTAATTCATTCGTACGATCCATTCTAATTCATTCATACGAGCCATTATAATTCATTCGTACAAATGTAGCTATTCTAATTAATTCGTACGATCCATTCTAATTCATTAGTAAGATTCATTCTAATTCATTCGTACAAAAGTAGCCATTCTAATTCATTCGTACGATCCATTCTAATTTATTCGTACGAATATAGCCATTCTAATTCATTCGTTCGAAGGTAACCATTCTGATTCATTCGTGCGATCCATTCTAATTCATTCGTACGATCCATTCTAATTCAGTCGTATGAATATAGCCATTCTAATTCATTCGTTCGAAGGCAACCATTTAATTCATTCGTAAGATCCATTCTAATTCATTCATTCAAAGGTAACCATTCTAATTCATTCGTACGATCCATTCTAATTCATTCGTACAAATAAATTAGAATGGATCATAGGAATGAATTAGAATAGCTCGTATGAATGAATTAGAATGGCTATATTCGTACGAATGAATTAGAATGACTACCTTTCGTGCGAATGAATTAGAATGGCTACATTCGTACGAATGAATTAGAATGGATCGTAGGGATGAATTAGAATAGCATGTACGAATAAATTAGAATGGTTACAATCGTACGAATGAATTAGAATGGATTGTACGAATAAATTAGAATGGATCGTACTAATGAATTAGAATGGCTCGTACGAAAGAATTAGAATGGATCATACAAATGAATTAGAATGGATCGTACGACTGAATTAGAATGGATCGTACGAATGAATTAGAATGGCTACATTTGTACGAATGAATTAGAATGGCTACATCCGTACGAATGAATTAGAATGGCTATATTCTTACGAATGAATTAGAATGGCTCGTACAAATGAATTGGAATGGCTACATTCGTACGAATGAATGTAGCCATTCTAATTTTTTTGTACGAGCTATTCTAATTCATTCATTCAAAGATATCCATTCTAATGCTTTCCTTTGATCCATTCTAATTCATTCGTACGATCGATTCTAATTCTTTCGTACGATCCATTCTAATTCATTCATAAGAGCAATTCTAATTCATTCGTACGATCCATTCTAATTCATTCGTACGAAGGTATCTATTCAAATTCATTCGTACGATCCATTCTAATTCATTCGTACAATCCATTTTAATTCATTCTTACGATCCATTCTAATTCATTCGTATGAATATAGCAATTCTAATTCATTCATATGATCCATTCTAATTCATTCGTACGATCCATTCTAATTCATACGTATGAATCTAGCCATTCTAATTCATTCGTATGAATGTAGCCATTCTAATTCATTTGTATGAACGAAGCCATTCTAATTCATTCATACGAACAAAGCCATTCTAATTCATTCGTACGAGCCATTCTAATTCATTCGTATGATCCATTGTATTTCATTCGTACGATCCATTCTAATTCATTCGCATGAGTATAGCCATTTTAATACATTTGTATGAATATAGCCATTCTAATTCATTCGTACGAATGTAGCCATTCTAATTCATTCGTAAGAGCCATTCTAATTCATTTGTACGATCCATTCTAATTTATTCATACGATCCATTCTAATTCATTCCTATGAATATAGCATTCTAATTCATTTGTACGAATGTAGAATGGATTAGAATGGCAACATTCGAACGAATGAATTAAAATGGATCAAACGAATGAATTAGAATGGATCATACGAATGAATTAGAATAGATACCTTCATACTAATGAATTAGAATGGATCGTACGAATGAATTAGACTGGCAATATTTGTATAAATGAATTAAAATGGATTGTACGAATGAACTAGAATGGCTACATTCGTACGAATGAATTAGATTGGATCGTACAAATGAATTAGAATGGCTATATTCGTACGAATGAAGTTGAATCGCTACCTTCGTCTGAATGAATTAGAATGTCTACATTCGTACGAGCTATTCTAATTCATTCGTACGAATATAGCCATTCTAATTCTTCGTACGAATATAGCCATTCTAATTCATTCGTACGAATGTAGAATGAATTAGGATGGCTATATTCGTACGAATGAATTAGAATAGCACGTACGAATGTAGCCATTCAAATTCATTCGTACGAAGGTAGCCATTATAATTCATTCGTACAATCCATTCTAATTCATATGTACGAATGTAGCCATTTTAATTCATTCGTACGATCCATTCTAATTCATTTGTACGAATGTAGCCATTCTAATTCATTTGTACGACCCATTCTAATTCATTCGTACGAATATAGCCATTCTAATTCATTTGTACGATGGTAGCTTTTCTAATTCATTCGTACGAATGTAGCCATTCTAATTTATTCATACGATCCATTCTAATTCATTTGTACAAATATAGCCATTCTAATTCATTTGTACAATCCATTCTAATTCATTCGTACTAATATAGATATTCTAATTCATTCGTACGATCCATTCTAATTCATTCGTTCTAATATAGCCATTCTAATTCATTCGTTCAAATGTAGCCATTCTAATTCATTCGTACGATCCATTCTAATTCATTCGTACGACCCATTCTAATTCATTCGTAAGAATGTAGCCATTCTAATTCATTCGTACGAATATAGCCATTCTAATTCATTTGTATTATGGTAGACATTCTAATTCATCTGTACGAATATTGCCATTTTAATTCATTCGTACGATCCATTCTAAGTCATTCGTACGATCCATTCTAATTCATTCATACGAAGGTAGCCATTCTAATTCATTCGTACGATCCATTCAAATTAATTTGTATGATCCATTCTAATTCATTCATACGAAGGTATCCATTCTAATCCATTCGTTCGAATGTTTCCTTTCCAATTCATTCGTAATAGCCATTCTAATTTATTTGTACGAATGTAGCTATTCTAATTCATTCTTACGATCCATTCTAATTCATTCGTACGATCCATTCTACTTCATTCCAACGGATGTGGCTATTCTTATTCATTTGTGCGAATGTTGCCATTCTAATTCATTTGTACGATCGAATGTTGCCATTCTAATTCATTCGTTCGAATATAGCCATTTTAATTCATTTTTACGATCTATTCTAATTTATTCCAACGATCCAATCTAATTCATTCGTACGAACGAATGTACCCATTCTAATTCATTCGTACGAACCATTCTAATTCATTCGTACGAATGTAGAATGAATTAGAATGGCTTTGTTTGAATGAATGAATTAGAATGGGTCGTACGAATGAATTAGAATGGCTATATTCGTACGAATGAATTAGAATAGCTATATTCGTACAAATAAATTAGAATGGATCATATGAATAAATTAGAATGAAAATATTCGTACGAATGAATTAGAATGGCAATATAAGTACGAGTGGATTAGAATGGCTACATTCGAATGAATGAATTAGAATGGATCGTACGAATGAATTAGAATGGATCGTACAAATGAATTAGAATGGCTATATACGTACGAATGAATTAGAATGGCTATATTCGAACGAATGAATTAGAATGGCTATATTCATACGAATGAATTAGAATATCTATATTCGTATGAATGAATTAGAATGGCTCTAATCGTACGAATGAATTACAATGGCTACGTTCGTTCTTACAAATGAATTAGAATGGATCGTATGAATGAATTAGAATGGATCATATGAATGAACTAGAATGACTCGTATGAATGAATTAGAATGGCTACATTCGTACGATTGAACTAGAATGGCTACATTCGTACGAATGAATTAGAATGGCTACCTTCGAACGAATGAATTAGAATGGATTGTACGAATGAATTAGAATGGTTCGTACAAATGAATTAGAATAGTTATCTTCGTACGAATGAATTAGAATGGTTACATTCGTACGAATGAATTAGAATGGGTACATTCGTACGAATGAATTAGAATGGCTAAATTCTTTCATTCTAATGAATTATAATGGCTCGTACGAATGAATTAGAATAAATCGTACGAATGAATTAGAATAGTTACATAGCTTCGTACGAATGAATTAGAATGGGTCGTAAGAATGAATTAGAATGGATCATACGAATGAATAAGAATGGCTACATTCGTAATAATGTAGCCATTGTAATTCATTCGAAGGTATCCATTTAATTCATTCGAACGATACATTCTAATTCATTCATACGAATGTAGCTATTCTAATTCATTCGTACGAATCTAGCCATTCGAATTCAATTGTATGAATATAGCCTTTCTAATTCATTCGTAAGATCCATTCTAATTTATTCGTATTATCTATTCTAATTCATTCATACGTACGAATGTTGCCATTCTAATTCATTCGTACGAATGTAGCCATTCTAATTCATTCGTACGAATGTAGCCATTCTAATTCATTTGTATGAATGTAGCCATTCTATTTCATTCCTACGATCTATTCTAATTCATTCGTACGATCTATTTTAATTCACTCGTACGAATGTAGCCACTCTAATTCATTCGTACGAATGTAGCCATTCTAGTTCATTCGTATGAATGTTGCCATTCTAATTCATTCGTACGATCCTTTCTAATTTATTTCTACGATCCATTGTAATTCGTTCATATGAATGTAGCCATTCTAATTCATTCGTACGAATATAGCCATTCTAATTAATTCGTACGGTCCATTATAATTCATTCGTTCGAACATAGCCATTCTAATTCATTCGTACAATCCATTCAAATTCATTTGTACGATCCATTCTAATTCATTCGTACGAATATAGCCATTTTAATTCATTCGTACAATACATTCTAGTTCATTCGTATGGATGTAGTTTTTCTAATTCATTCGTACGATCCAGTCTAATTCATTCGTACGAATGTAGCCATTATAATTCATTTGTACGATCCATTCTAATTTATTCGTATGAATATAGCAATTTTAATTCATTTGTAGGAAGATATCTATTCTAATTCATTCGTAAGAGCTATTCTAATTTATTCATATGAACCATTGTAATTCATTCGTATGAAGGTATCTATTCTAATTCATTCGTACGATCCATTCTAATTCATTCGTACAAATGTAGCCATTCAAATTCATTAGTACAAGCGTAGCCATTCTAATTCATTCGTACGATCCATTCTAATTCATTCGTTCGAAGGTATCTATTCTAATAAACTCGAACGGATGTATCTATTCTAATTCATTCGTACGAATGTATCCATTCTAATTCATTCTTAAGGATGTAGCCATTCTAATTCATTCATACGAATATAGCCATTCTAATTCATTCGTACGAGCTATTCTAATTCATTCGTACGATCCATTCTAATTCATTCGTATGAGCCATTCTAATTCATTCGTACGAGCCATTCTAATTCATTCGTACTAGTTATTCTAATTCATTCGTACAAATGTTGCAATTCTAATTCATTCGTACGAATATAGACATTCTAATTCATTAGTACGAACAAATGTAGCCATTCTAATTCATTCGTATGAATGTTGCAATTCTATTTCTTTGTACGAATGTAACCATTCTAATTCATTTGTACGATCCATTCTAATTCATTCATACGAATATATCCATTCTAATTCATTTGTACGATCAATTCTAATTCATTCGTACAATCCATTCTAATTCATTCGTACAAACAAAGCCATTCTAATTCATTCATACGAAGGTATCCATTCTAATTCATTCATTTGAATGTTGCCATTCTAATTCATTCGTACGATCCATTCTAATTTATTCATACCATCCATTCTAATTCATTCGTACAAACAAAGCCATTAGTATGAATTCATTCATACTAATGAGTTAGAATGGATTGTACGAATGAATTAGAATGGATCGTACGAATGAATTAGAATGGCTACATTCATACGAATGAATTAGAATGGATCGTACGAATGAATTAAAATGGCTATATTCGTACGAATGAATTAGAATAGATACCTTCAAAAGAATGATGTAGCCATTCTAATTCATTTGTACGATCCATTCTAAATCATTTGTACGAACGAATATAGCCATTCTAATTCATTCGCACGATCCATTCTAATTCATTTATCCGAATATAGCCATTCTAATTCATTCGTACGAACGTTTCCATTTTAATTCATTTATACGATCCCTTCTATTTCATTCATACGAATGTAGCCATTCTAATTCATTCGTACGAATGAACTAGAATGGCTACATTCTTACAAATGAATTAGAATGGATCGTACAAATGAATTAGAATGGTTAGATTCGTACGAATGAATTAAATGGATCTTACGAATGTATTAGAATGTATCGTATGAATGAATTAGAATGGATCGTACGAATGAACTAGAATGGATCGTAAGAATATAGCCATTCTAATTCATTCGTACGATCCATTCCAATTTATTCGTACAAATATAGCCATTCTAATTCATTCGTACGATCCTTTCTAATTCATTCGTATGAAGGTAGCCATTCTAATTCATTCGTACAAATGTGACCATCCTAATTCATTTGTACGATCCATTATAGTTCATTCGTACGATCCATTCTAATTCATTCGTTCGAATGTAGCCATTCTAATTCATTCGTACGATCCATTCTAATTCATTCGTACGATCCAGTCTAATTTATTCGTATGAATGTAGCCATTCTAATTCATTCGTATGATCCATTCTAATTCATTCGTACGAATATAGCCATTCATATTCATTCGTATGAATATAGCCATTCTAGTTCATTCATACGACCCATTCTAATTCATTTGTACGAATATAGCCATTCTAATTCATTTGTACGAATGTTGCCATTTTAATTCATTCGTTTGAAGGTATCCATTCTAATGCATTCGTATGAATGTAGCTATTATAGTTCATTCATACGATCCATTCATATTCATTCATACTAATGAATTAGAATGGATCGTACGAATGAATTAGAATGGCTATATTCGTACAAATGAATTAAAATGGATCATATGAATGAATTAGAATGTATCGTACGAATGAA
The DNA here is from genome assembly GCA_947650365.1 of Chamaelirium japonicum. Lineage (NCBI taxonomy): Eukaryota > Viridiplantae > Streptophyta > Magnoliopsida > Liliales > Melanthiaceae > Chamaelirium > Chamaelirium japonicum. The sequence continues at coordinate 102,453 of CANTAL010000050.1, forward strand.
TTAGAATGGCTATATTCGTACGAATGAATTAGAATGGCTACATTCGAAAGGATGAATTAGAATAAATCGTATGAATGAATTAGAATGGATCGTACGAATGAATTAGAATGGCTCGTACGAATGAATTAGAATGCCTATATTCGTTCGTTCGAATGAATTAAAATGGTGATATACGTACGAATGAATTAGAATGGATCGTACGAATGAATTAGAATAGCTCGAATGAATGAATTAGAATGGCTACATTCATACGAATGAATTAGAATGGATCGTACGAATGAAGTAGAATGTGTCATACGAATGAATTAGAATGGATCGTATGAATGAATTAGAATGGTTACATTTGTACGAATGAATTAGAATGGCTAAATTTGTACGAATTAATTAGGATGGCTATATTCGTACGAATGAATTAGAATGGCTACATTCGTACGAATGAATTAGAATGGATCATACAGATGAATTAGAATGGATCATACGAATGAATTAGAATGGCTATATCCGTACGAATGAATTAGAATGGGTCGAACGAATGAATTAGAATGGATCGTACGAATGAATTTGAATTGCTACATTCGTACAAATGAATTAGAATAGATATCTTCGTACGAATGAATTATACTGGCTATATTCGTACAAATGAATTAGAATGGCTATATTTGTACGAATGAATTAGAATAGATCGTACGATTGAATTAGAATGGCTACCTTCGTACGAATGAATTAGAATGGATCGAACGAATGAATTAGATTGGCTACTTTCGTACGAATGAATTTGAATGGATACCTTCGTACGAATGAATTATACTGGCTATATTCGTACAAATAAATTAGAATGGCTACATTCGTACGAATGAATTTGAATTGATACCTTCGTACGAATGAATTATACTGGCTATATCCATACAAATGAATTAGAATGGCTACATTCGTACGAATAAATTAGAATAGATCATTTGAATTAATTAGAATGGTTCGTACGAATGAATTAGAATAGCTCGTATGGATGAATTAGAATGGCTATATTGGTACAAGTGAATTAGAATGGCTACATTTTTATGAATGAATTAGAATGGATCATACGAATGAATTAGAATAGCTATATTCGTACGAATGAATTAGAATGGATCGTACAAATGAATTAGAATGGCTAGATTCGTACGAATGAATTAGAATGGCTATATTCGTACGAATGAAATAGAATGGATCATAAGAATGAATTAGAATGGCTATATTCGTACGAATGAATTAGAATGGATCGTACAAATGAATTAGAATGGCTAGAATCGTATGAATGACTTAGAATGGATCGTATGAATGAATTAGAATGACCATATTCGTATGAATGAACTAGAATGGCTTATACAAATGAATTAGAATAGCTCGTACGAATGAATTAGAATGGATCGTACGAATGAATTAGAATGGATCATGCAAATGAATTAGAATAGTTACATCCATACGAATGAAGTAGAATGTCCATATTCGCACGAATGAATTAGAATGGCTCGTATGAATGAATTAGAATGGATCGTACGAATGAATTAGAATGGATTGTACGAATGAATTAGAATGGATAGGACAAATGAATTAGAATGGCTATATTTGTACGAATGAATTAGAATGGGTCGTAAGCAAGAATTAGAATGGCTATATTCATACGAAAGAATTAAAATGGATCGTATGAATGAATTAGAATGACTCTTACGAATGAATTAGAATGGCTATATTCGTACGAATGACTTAGAATTGCTACATCCGTATGAATGAATTAGAATAGATACCTTCGAATGAATGAATTAGAATAGATTGTACGAATGAATTAGAATGGATCGTAAGAATGAATTAGAAAGGATCATACGAATGAATTAGAATGGCTACATTCATACGAATAAATTAGAGTGGCTATATTCGTACGAATGAATTAGAATAGCTCATACGAATGAATTTGAATAGATAATACGAATGAATTAGAATGGCTACATTCGTTCGTACGAATGAATTAGAATGGCTACACTCGTACGAATAATTAGAATAGCTATATTTGTATGAATGAATTAGAATGGATCATACGAATGAATTAGAATGGCTACATTCATACGAATGAATTAGAATGGCTATATTCGTAAAAATAAATTTGAATGGATCGTATGAATGAATTAGAATGGATCGTACGAATGAATTAGAATAGCTACATTCGTATGAATGAATTAGAATGGCTATATTCGAACGATTGCATTAGAATAGCTACATTCGAACGAATGAATGAGAATGGATCATACAAATGAATTAGAATGGCTCTTACGAATGAATTTGAATCGATCGTACACATGAATTAGAATGGATCGTACAAATGAATTAGAATGGCTCTTACAAACGAATTAGAATTGCTACATTCGAACGAATGAATTAGAATGGCTATATTCGAATGAATAAATTAGAATGGCTCTTACGAATGAATTAGAATGGCAATATTAAAACGAATGAATGAGAATGGATACCTTCGAACGATTGAACTAGAATGGATCGTACGAATAAATTAAATGGTAACTTTCGTATGAATGAATTTGAATGGCTATATTCGTTCGTACAAATGAATTAGAATGTATCATACGAATGAATTAGAATGGATACATTCGTACGAATGAATTAAAATGGCTACATTCATTCATACGAATAAATTAGAATGTATCGTACGAACGAATTAGAATGGATCATAAAAATGAATTAGAATGGATCGTACTAATGAATTAGAATGGATTATACGAATGAATTAGAATGTATCGTACAAATAAATTAAAATATTAGAATGGATCATACAAATAAATTAAAATAGCTCGTACGAATGAATTTGAATGGCTATATTCGTTTGAATGAATTAGAATGGATCGTATGAATGAATTAGAATGGATCGTACGAATGAATTAAAATGGATTGTACGAATGAATTAGAATGGATCGTACGAATGAATTAGAATGACTTTGTTTGCTCGAATGAATTAGAATGGCTACAATCGTTCGTACGAATGAATTATAATGGCAATATTCGAACGAATAAATTAGAATGGATCATATATGTGAATTAGATTGGATCGTAGGAATGAATTAGAATGGATCGTACGAATGAATTAGAATGGCTATATTCGTATGAATGAATTCGAATGGATCTCACAAATTAATTAGAATGGCAACATTCGAACGAATAAATTTGAATGGCTACATTCGAACAAATGAATTAGAATGGCTATATTTGTACAAATGAATTAGAATGGATCGTACGAATGAAGCCATTCTAATTTATTCGTACGATCCATTCTAATTCATTTGTATGATCCATTCTAATTCATTCGTAAGAGCCATTCTAATTCATTCATACGAATGTAGCCATTCTAATTCATTCGTTCGAATGTAGCTATTCTAATTCATTTGTTCAAATATTGCCATTCTAATTCATTTGTATGAGTCATTCTAATTTATTCGTACTAATATAGCCATTCTATTACATTCGTACGATCCATTCTAATTCATTCGTACGAATGTAGCCATTCTAATTCATTCAAATGATCCATTCTAATTCATTCCTATGATCCATTATAATTCATTCAAACGATCCATTCTAAATCATTCGTACGAATGTAGACATTCTAATACATTCGTACGAATATAGCGCATTCTAATTCATTCGTACGAATGTAGCTATTCTAATTCATTCGTTCGAATGTAGCTATTCTAATTCATTCATTCGAAGGCATCGATTCTAATTCATTTGTACGAATGTAGCCATTCTAATTCTTTCGTATGATCCATTCTAATTCATTCGTACGATCCATTCTAATTCATTCATACGAATGTAGCCATTCTAATTCATTTATACGAATATAGCTATTCTAATTCATTCGTACGGATGTATCCATTTTAATTAATTCATTCGAATGTTGCCATTCTAATTCATTTGTATGATCTATTCTAATTCATTCTTTCGAATGAAGCCATTCTAATTCATTCGTATGATCCATTCTAATCCATTTGTTAGAATGTTGCCATTCTAATTAATTCGTACGATCCATTCTAATTCGTCCGTACGAACGAACGTAGTCATTCTAATTCATTCGTATAATCCATTCTAATTCATTCGTACGATCTATTCTAATTCATTCATACGATCCATTCTAATTCATTAATATGAATGTAACCATCCTAATTCATTCGTACAAAAGTAGCCATTTTAATTCATTCGTAAGAGCCATTCTAATTCATTTTTATGATTGTAGCCATTCTAATTCATTCGTACAAATATAGCCATTATTATTCATTCGTATGATCCATTCTAATTCATTCACATGAATGTAGCCATTCTAGTTTATTCGTACGAATGTAGCCATTCTAATTCATTCGTACGAGCAATTCTAATTCATTCGTACAATCAATTTTAATTTGTTTGTACATGCCATTCTAATTCATTCATACGAATATAGCCATTCTAATTCATTCGTACGATTCATTCTAATTTATTCGTACAAACAAAGCCAATCTAATTCATTCATACGATCAATTCTAATTCATTCGTATGATCTATTCTAATTTATTTGTACGATCCATTCTAATTCATTACTATGAATATATCCATTCTAATTCATTCATATGATCCATTCAAATTCATTCGTACGAACCTTTCTAATTCATTCGTACGAATGTAGTCAATCTACTTCATTCGTACGATCCATTCTAATTCATTCGTACGATCCATTCTAATTCATTCATACGAATGTAGCCATTCTAATTCATTCCTATGATCCATTCTAATTCATTCGTACGAATATAGGCATGCTATTTCATTTGTACGAATGTAGCCATTCTAATTCATTCGAACGAATGAATGTAGCCATTCTAATTTATTCTTACGAATGTAGCCATTCTAATTCATTCATACGAATGTAGCTATTCTAATTCATTCGTACGATCCATTCTAATTCATTCGAACGAATGTAGCCATTCTATTTTATTCGTAAGAATGTAGCAATTCTAATTCATTCGTAAGAGCCATTCTAATTCATTTATACGAAGGTAGCCATTGTAATTCATTCGTACGAGCTATTCTAATTCATTCGTTTGAAGGTATCCATTCTAATTCATTCGTACGAATGTAGCCATTCTAATTCATTCGTTCAAAGGTATCCATTGTAATTCATTCGTAAGAATGTATATAGCCATTCTAATTGATTCATACAAATATACACATTCTACTTCATTCGTACGAATATAGCAATTCTAATTCATTCATACGGATGTAGCCATTCTAATTCATTCATACGAATATAGCCATTCTTATTCATTCGTCGTATGAATGTAGCTATTCTAATTCATTTGTACCATCCATTCTAATTTATTTGTACGATCCATTATAATTCATTCCAACCACCCATTCTAATTCATTCGTACGATCTATTCTAATTCGGTCATTTGAATATTGCCATTCTAATTCATTCGTACGAATGTAGCCATTCAAATTCATTCATACGAATATAGCTATTCGAATTCATTCGTACGAATATTGCCATTCTAATTCATTTGTTCGAATGTTGCCATTCTAATTCATTCATTTGAAGATATCCATTCTAATTCATTCGTACGAACCATTCTAATTCATTCATACGAGCTATTCTAATTCATTCATTCGAAGGTATCCATTCTAATTCATACGTTCGAATGTTTCCATTCTTATTTATTCATAAGAGCCGTTCTAATTCATTCGTACGAATGTAGCCATACTAATTTATTCATACGATCCATTCTAATTCATTCGTATGAGCCATTCAAATTCATTCGTTCAATCCATTCTAATTCATTCGTACGATCCATTCTAATTCATTTATACGAATATAGCCATTATAATTCAATCGTACGATCCATTCTAATTCATTCGTACGAGCCATTCAAATTCATTCGTTCGATCCATTCTAATTCATTCGTATGATTCATTCATACGAATATAGCCTTTCTAATTCATTCGTACGAACGAATATAGCCATTCTAATTCATTCGTATGATCCATTCTAATTTATTCGTACGAACGAATATAGCCATTCTAATTCATTGGTATGGATGTAGCAATTCTAATTCATTCGTACGAATGTAGCCATTCTATTTCATTTCGTATGATCCATTCTAATTCATTCGTACGAATGTATCCATTATAATTTATCTGTATGATCCATTCTAATTCATTCCTACGGATGTAGCGATTCTAATTCATTCGTACGAGCTATTCTAATTCATTCATACGAAGGTATCTATTCTAATTCATTCGTACGAATGTAGCCATTCCAATTCATTCGTACGAGCCATTGTAATTCATTCGTACAAATGTAGCCATTCTAATTCATTAGTACGAATGTAGCGATTCTAATTCATTCGTACGATCCATTCTAGTTCATTCATACAATCTATTCTAATTCATTCGTTCGAAGATAGCCATTCTAATTCATTCGTACGAATATAGCTATTCTAATTCATTTGTACGATCCATTCTAACTCATTCGTACGAGCCATTCAAATTCATTCATATGATCTATTCTAATTCATTTGTATGATCTATTCAAATTTTTTTGTATGAATATAGCTATTCTAATTCATTCGTATAAATATAGCCATTTTAATTCATTTGTATGATCCATTTTAATTCATTCCTACGATCCGTTCTAATTCAATCGTACGATCCATTCTAATTCATTCGTACGAACGAATATAGCCTTTCTAATTCATTCGTACGAGCTATTCTAATTCATTCGTACGAATGTAGGCATTCTAATTCTTTTATACGATCCATTCTAATTCATTCGTACGATCCATTTTAATTCATTCATTCGATCCATTCTAATTCATTCAAATGAATGTAGCCATTTTAATTCATTTGTACGAAGGTATCTATTCTAATTCATTCATACGATCCATTCTAATTCATTCGTACGTACGAATGTAGCTATTCTAATTCATTCGTATGATATATTCTAATTTATTCGTACGAATGTAGCCATTCTAATTCATTCCTGCAATCCATTCTAATTCATTTGTACGAATATATCCATTCTATTTCATTCGTACGAATATAGCCATTCTAATTCATTCGTACGATCCATTCTAATTCATTCGTACGATCCATTCTAATCCATTCGTACGAAGGTATCTATTCTAATTTATTTATACAATCCATTCTTATTCATTCGTACGAATGTAGCCATTCTAATTCATTCGTACGATCCAGTCTAATTCATTCATACGATCCATTCTAATTCATTACGAATGTAGCCATTCTAATTCATTCGTATGAATATAGCCATTCTAATTCATTCGTACGAATATAGCCATTCTAATTCTTTTGTACGACCCATTCTAATTCATTCATACGATCCATTCTAGTTCATTCGTATGATCAATTCTAATTCATTTGTACGATCCATTCAAATTCATTCGTACGATCCAATTTAATTCATTCGTACAATATATTCTAATTCACTCGTACGAATGTAGCCATTCTAATTCATTCGTCGTATGTATGTAGCCATTCTAATTCATTCATTGTATGTATTAATTAGAATGGCTATATCTGTACGAATGAATTAGAATGGCTACATTCGTACGAATTAGTTAGAATGGATCGTACGAAAGAATTAGAATTGCTGTATTCGTACGAATGAATTAGAATGGATCGTACGAATGAATTAGAATGGCTATATTCGTACGAATAAATTAGAATGGCTACATACGTACGAATGAATTAGAATGGATCGTACGAATGAATTAGAATGGCTATATATATTCGTACGAATAAATTAGAATGGCAACATTCGTACGAAGGAATTAGAATGGATCGTACGAATGAATTTGAATAGATACCTTCGTACGAATGAATTAGAATGACTACACTCGTACGAATGAATTAGAATGGATCGTACGAATGAATTAGAATGGCTACATACATTCGTACGAATGAATTAGAATGGATTAGACAAATAAATTAGAATGGCTATACTCGTACGAATGAATTAGAATGGCTATATTCGTAAGAATGAATTAGAATAGGTTGTAGGAATGAATTAGAATGGCTACATTCGTTCGTACGAATGAATTAGAATGGCTACATTCGTATGATTGAATTTGAATGGATCGTACGAATAAATTAGAATGGCTACATTCGTACGAATGAATTAGAATGGATCATAAGAATGAATTAGAATGGATCGTACGAATGAATTAGAATGGATCGTACGAATAAATAAGAATGGCTACATTCATACGAATGAATTAGAATGGAACATACGAATGAATTAGAATGGTTATATTCGTATGAATGAATTAGAATGGATCGTACGAATGAACTAGAATGGATACCTTCGTACGAATGAATTAGAATGGCTACATTCGTACAAATAAATTAGAATGGATCGTATGAATGAATTAGAATGGATACATTCATGTGAATGAATTAGAATGGATCGTACGAATGAATTAGAATGGCTATATTCGTATGAATAAATTAGAGTAGATTGTATGAATGAATTAAAATGGCTACATTCGTACGAATGAATTAGAATGGATCATACGAATATATTAGAATGGCAACATTTGAACGAATGAATAAGAATGGATCGTACGAATGAATCAGAATAGATACCTTCATACGAATGAATTAGAATGGCTTCATTCATACGAATGAATTAAAATGGCTATATTCGCACAAATGAATTAGAATGAATACCTTCGAACGAATGAATTAGAATGGCTACATTCGTTCGTATGAATGAATTAGAATGGCTACATTCGTTCGTACGAAAGAATTAGAATGGGTCGTATGAAAATAGCCATTCTAATTCATTCGTACGAGTGTAGCCATTCTAATTCATTCGTACGATCCATTCTAATTTATTCATTCGAAGGTATCCATTCTAATTCATTCATACGAGCTATTCTAATTCATTTGTATGAACGAATGTAGCCATTCTAATTCATTCATACGAATATAGCCATTCTAATTCATTATTATGAATATAGCCATTCTAATTCATTCGTACGAATGTAGCCTTTCTAATTCATTCGTACGAATATAGCCATTCTAATTCATTCGTATGAACGAATGTAGCCATTTTAATTTATTCGTACGATCCATTCTAATTAATTCATTCGAAGGTATCCATTCTAATTCATTTCTGTGACCCTTTCTAATTCATTCGTACGAGCTATTCTAATTCATTTGTACGAACGAATGTAGCTATTCTAATTCATTCGTACGAATAAAGCCATTCTATTTTATTCGTAATAATATAACCATTCTAATTCATTCGTACGATCCATTCTAATTCATTCATACGAATGTAGCCATTCTAATTCATTCGTACGAATGTTTCCATTCTAATTCATTCGTACGAATGTAGCCATTCTAATTCATTCGTTCGAATGTAGCCATTATAATTCTTTCGTACGAATGTTGCCATTCTAATTCATTCGTACAAATATAGCTATTCTAATTCATTCGTACGAATGTAGCTATTCTAATTCATTCGTTCGACGGTATCCATTCTAATTCATTCCTTCGAATATAGCCATTCTAATTCAGTCGTATGAATATAGCCATTCTAATTAATTCGTATGAATGTAGCCATTCTAATTCATTCGTACGATCCATTTTAAATCATTCGTACGAATGAATTAGAATGGCTACATTCGTTTATACAAATGAATTAGAATGGATCGTACGAATGAATTAGAATGGATCATACGAATGAATTAGAATGGCAATATTCGAACGAATGAATTAGAATGGCAATATTCGTATGAATGAATTAGAATGGATCATACGAACGAATTAGAATGGTTAACTTAAAACGAATGAATTAGAATGGCTACATTCGTACGAATGAATTAGAATGGATTGTACGAATGAATTAGAATAGATCGTACGAATGAATTAGAATGGCTACATTCGTACGAATAAATTAGAATGGCTACATTCGTACGAATTAGAATAGCTCGTACGAATGAATTAGGATGGATCATATGAATGAATTAGAATAGCTCGTACGAATGAATTAGAATGGCTATATTCGTACGAATGAATTAGAATTGCTATATTCGTACGAATGAATTAGAATGGATCGTACGAATGAATTAGAATGGCTATATTCGTACGAATGAATTAGAATAGATCGTACGAATGAATTAGAATGGCTACATTCGTCTGAATGAATAACAATAGCTCGTACGAATAAATTAGACTTGCTATATTCGTTCATTCAAATGAATTAGAATGGGTACGAATAAATTAGAATGGATCGTATGAATGAATAAAAATGGGTCGTATGAATGAATGAGAATGGCAGCATTCGTACGAATGAATTATAATGGCTATATTAGTACGAATGAATTAGAATGGATCGGACGAATGAAGAGAATGGCTACATTCGTACAAATAAATTAGAATGGATACATTTGTGCGAATGAATTAGAATGGATCATACGAATGATTTAGAATAGATCGTTTAAATGAATTAGAATGGGTCGTACGAATGAATTAGAATAGCTCGTACGAATGAATTAGAATGGATCGTACGAATGAATTAGAATGGATCATACGAGTAAATTAGACTAGAGACATTCGTCCGATTATAGCTTGTACGAATGAATTAGAATGGATCATACGAACGAATGGATTAGAATGGATCGTACGATCCATTCTAATTCATTAATACGAGCTATTCTAATTCATTCGTACGACCCATTCTAATTCTTTCGTACGACCCATTCTAATTCATTCTCGTGATCTATTCTAATTCATTCGTACGAGCTAGTCTAATTCATTCGGACGAATGTATCCATTCTAATTCATTCGTACGATCCATTCTAATTCATTCGTACGATCCATTCTAATTTATTCGTACGAACCATTCTAATTCATTCGTACAATCAATTCTAATTCATTCGTACGATCCATTCTAATTCATTCGCACGATCCATTCTAATTCATTCGTTCGAATGTAGCTATTCTAATTCATTCGTACGATCCATTCTAATTCATTCGTACAATGTACATTCGCACGAATGTATCCATTCTAATTCACTCATACGATCCATTCTAATTCATTCGTACGATCCATTCTAATTCATTCGTACGAACCATTCTAATTCATTCGTACGAGCTATTATAATTTATTCGTACGATCCATTCTAATTCATTCGTACGATCCATTCTTATTCATTCGCACGATCCATTCAAATTCATTCATCGAATGTAGCTATTCTAATTCATTTGTACGATCCATTCTAATTCATTCGTACGATCTACAATTGGACGAATGTAACCATTCTAATTCATTCGTACGATCCATTCTAATTCATTCGTATGATCCATTCTAATTTATTCGTAGAAGCTATTCTAATTCATTCACACGAATGTATCCATTCTAATTCCTTCGTATGATCAATTCTAATTCTTTCGTAAGATCCATTCTAATTCATTCGTACGAAGGAATGTAGCCATTATAATTCATTCGTACGAACCATTCTAATTCATTCGTACGAACTATTCTAATTCATTCATACGACCCATGCTAATTCATTCGTACAATCTATTCTAATTCATTCGCACGATCCATTCTAATTCATTCGTACGATCCATTCTAATTTATTCGCATGATTGTATCCATTCTAATTCATTCGTACTAGAATGGATACATTCGTGCGAATGAATTAGAATGGATCGTATGAATAAATTAGAATGGATCATACGAATAAATTAGAATGGGTTGTATGAATGAATTAGAATAGCTCGTACGAATGAATTAGAATGGATCGTACGAATGAAATAGAATGGATCGTACGAAAGAATTAGAATAGCTCGTACGAATGAATTAGAATGGTTCAGACGAATGAATTAGAATGGATCGTATGAATAAATTTTAATGGATCGTACGAAAGAATTAGAATGGATACATTCGTGCGAATAAATTAGAATGGATCGCACGAATGAATTAGAATAGTTCATACGAATGAATTAGAATGGATCGTATGAATGAATAAGAATGGATCGAATGAATGAATTAGAATGGCTCGTACGAATGAATTATAATGGATCATACGAATGAATTAGAATGGATCGTACGGATGAATTAAAATGGCTCATACGAATGAATTAGAATGGATCGTACGAATGAATTAGAATGGACCATAAAAATTAATTAGAATGGATACATTCGTGCGAAAGAATTAGAATGGGTCGTACCAATGAATTAGAATGGCTATATTCGTTCGTACGAATGAATTAGAATGGATCATATGAATTAATTATAATGGATCGTATGAATGAACTAGAATGGATACATTCGTGCGATTGTAGCTCGTATGAATGAGATCGTGGGTACGATTATAGCCATTCTAATTCATTCGTAATATCCATTTTAATTCATTTGCACGATCTATTTTAATTCATTCGTATGATCTATTCTAATTCATTCATACGATCCATTCTAATTCATTCGCACGAATGTATCCATTATAATACATTCGTGCTAATGAATTAGAATAGCTCGTACGAATGAATTAGAATGGTTCGTATAAATGAATTAGAATGGATCGTACGAATGAATTAGAATGGATCGTGCAAATGAATTAGAATGGATCGTACGAAAGAATTAGAATGGATCATGCAAATGAATTAGAATGGATCGTACGAATGAATTAGAATGGATCGTACGAATGAATTAGAATGGGTCGTACAAATGAATTAGAATAGCTCGTACGAATTAATTAGAATGGATTGTGCGAATGAATTAGAATGGATCATACGAATGAATTAGAATAGGTCGTTAGAATGAATAAGAATAGCTCGTATGAATGAATTAGAATGGGAATGGATCATACGAATGAATTAGAATGGATGCATTTGTGCGAATGAATTAGAATAGATCGTACGAAATGGCTACGATCGTACGAATGAATCAAAATGGCTACATTCGTACGAATGAATTTGAATGGATCGTATGAATGAATTAGAATGGATACATTCGTGCGAATGAATTAGAATGGATCGTATGAATGAATTAGAATGGATCGTGCGAATGAATTAGAATGGATTGTATGAATGAATTAGAATGGGTCGTACGAATGAATTATAATAGCTCATGTGAATGACTTAGAATGGATCATACGAATGAATTAGAATGGTTCGTACGAATGAATTAGAATGGATACATTCGTGCGAATGAATTAGAATGGATCGTACGAATGAGTTAGAATGGATACATTCGAGCGAATGAATTAGAATCGATCGTACGAATGAATTAGAATGGACCGTGCGAATGAATTTGAATAGCTCGTGCGCTTTCTAATTCATTTGTATGAACCATTATAATTCATTCGTACGAGCTATTCTAATTCATTCGTATGACCCATTGTAATTCATTCGTACGAGCCATTCTAATTCATTCGTATGATACATTCTAATTCATTCGTACGATCCATTCTAATTCATTCGTACGATCCATTCTAATTCATTCGCACAAATGTATACACCATTCTAATTCATTCGTAAGAACCATTCTAATTCATTCGTACAATCCATTCTAATTCATTCATACGAGCTATTCTAATTCATTCATACGACCCATTCTAATTCATTCATACGATCCATTCTAATTCATTCGCAAGATCTATTCTAATTAATTCGTACGATCCATTCTAATTCAATCGCACAAATGTATCCATTCTAATTTATTCGTATGATCCATTCTAATTCATTCGTACGAATATAGCCATTCTGATTCATTCGTACGATTGTAGCCATTTTGTATGATCTATTCTAATTCATTCGCACGAATGTATCCATTCTAATTCATTCGTATCATCCATTCCCATTCTAATTCATTCGTACGTGCTATTCTAATTCATTTGTTCGACCCATTCTAATTCATTCGTACGATCCATTCTAATTCGTTTGCATTATCCATTCTAATTCATTCGTACGAGCTATTCTAATTACTTCGTACGACCCATTCTAATTCATTCGTACGATCCATTCTAATTCATTTGTACGATCCATTCTAATTCATTCGTACGATCCATTCTAATTCATTCGCACGATACATTCAAATTCATTCGTACGATCCATTCTAATTCATTCGCATGAATGTATCCATTATAATTCATTTGTACGATCGTGCAAATGAATTAGAATGGGTCGTACAAATGAATTAGAATAGCTCGTACGATCCATTCTAATTCATTCGTATGATCCATTCTAATTCATTCTAATACATTCGTACGACCCATTCTAATTCATTCCTATGATCCAATCTAATTCATTCGTATGATCCATTCTAATTCATTCGTTCTATCCATTCTAATTCACTCATACGAACGAATGTAGCCATTATAATTCATTCGTACGAACCATTCTAATTCATTCGTACGAGCTATTCTAATTCATACGTACGGCCCATTCTAATTCATTCATACGATCCATTCAAATTCATTCGCACGATCCATTCTAATTCATTCGTACGATCCATACCAATTCATTCGCACGAATGTATCCATTCTAATTCATTCGTATGATCCATTCTAATTCATTCGTACTAGAATGGATACATTCGTGCGAATGAATTAGAATGGATCGTACGAATGAATTAGAATGGATCGTGCGAATGAATTAGATTGGATCGTACGAATGAATTAGAATAGGTCATACGAATAAATTAGAATAGATTGTACAAATGAGTTAGAATGGCTCGTACGAATGAATTAAAATGGATCGTACGAATGAATTAGAATGGATCGTACGAATGAATTAGAATGGCTGTATTCATAGAATGAATTAGAATGGCTACGTAGGAATGAATTAGAATGGTTCGTACGAATGAATTAGAATGGATAGTATGAATGAATTTGAATGGATCGTACGAATGAATTAGAATAGCTTATCGAATGAATTAAAATGGCTCGTACCAATGATTTAGAATGGATCGTACGAATGAATTAGAATGGATACATTCGTGCGAATGAATTAGAATGGGTCGTACGAATGAATTAGAATAGTTCTTACGAATGAGTTAGAATGGATTGTACGAATGAATTAGACTGGATCGGACGAATGAATTAGAATGGCTACATTCTTGCGATTGTAGCTCGTACGAATGAATTAGAATGGATCGTACGAATGAATTATAATGGATACATTCGTGCAAATGAATTGGAATGGATCGTACGAATGAATTATAATGGATCGTGTGAATGAATTAGAATGTATCGTACGAATGAATTAGAATGGGTCGAATTAGAATAGCTCGTACGAATGAATTAGAATGGATCGTACGAATGAATTAGAATGGCTACATTCGTAGAATGAATTAGAATGGATCGTACGAATGAATTAGAATGGATCATACGAATGAATTAGAATGGATACATTTGTGCGAATGAATTAGAATAGCTCGTACGAATGAATTAGAATGGATTGTACGAATGAATTAGAATGGATACATTCATGCGATTATAGATCGTACAAATGAATTAGAATGGATCGTACGAATAAATTAGAATAGCTATATTCGAATGAATGAATTACAATGGATCGTCCGAATGAATTAGAATGAATCATCTTATTGAAGTAGAATAGATACATTCGTGCGAATGAATTTGATTAGCTCATACGAATGAATTAGAATGGATCGTGCGAATGAATTAGAATGGATCGTACGAATGAGTTAGAATGGGTCGTACGAATGAATTAGAATAGCTCATACGAATGAATTAGAATGGATCATACGATCCATTCTAATTCATTCGTTTGTATGATCCATTCTAATTCATTCGTACGAGCTATAATCGAACGAATGTATCCATTCTGACTCATTCGTACGATCTATTCTAATTCATTCTTATGATCCATTCGAATTCATTCATACGAGCAATTCTAATTCATTCGTACGACCCATTCTAATTCATTCGTACGATTCATTCTAATTCATTCATACGACCCATTCTAATTCATTCGTACGATTCATTCTAATTCATTCGTACGACCCATTCTAATTCATTCGTACGATCCATTCTAATTCATTCGCATGGCTACAAACGTACGAATGAACTAGAATGGATCTTACGAATAAATTAGATTGGATACATTCGTCTGAATGAATTGGAATGGATCATATGAATGAATTAGAATGGATCGTACGAATGAATTTGAAAGGGTCGTATGAATGGAAACGAATGGATACAATCGTGCGAATGAATTAGAATGGATCGTACGAATAAGTTAGAATGGATCGTGCGAATGAATTGGAATGGATCGTACGAATGAATTAGAATAGCTCGGACGAATTAATTAGATTGGATCATACAAATGAATTAGACTGGATCATACGAATGAATTAGAATAGCTCGTACAAATGAATTAGAATGGATCGTACGAATAAATTAGAATGGATCGTACGAATGAATTAGAATGGGTCATGCGAATGAATTAGAATTGCTCATATGAATGAATTAGAATGGTTCGTACGAATGAATAAGATTGGATACATATATGCGAATGAATTGGAATGGATCGTACGAATGAATTAGAATGGATATATTGATGCGAATGAATTAGAATGAATACATTCATACCAATGAATTAGAATGGATCGTACGAATGAATTAGAATGGATACATTCATACGAATGAATTAGAATGGATCGTATGAAAGAATTAGAATGGATCGTATGAATGAATTAGAATGGATCGTGCGAATGAATTGGAATGGATCATACGAATGAATTAGAATAGCTCAGATGAATGAATTAGAATGGATCGTACGAATGAATTAGAATGGATCATACGAATGAATTAGAATAGCTCATACGAATGAATTAGAATAGATCATATGAATGAATTAGAATGGATCATACGAATGAATTAGAATAGCTTGTACGAATGAATTAGAATGGATCATACGAATGAATTAGTATGAATCGTACGAATGAATTAGAATGGATACATTCGTGCGAATGAATTAGAATGGATCGTACGAATGAATTAGAATGGATCGTCTGAATGAATCAGAATGGATCAGACGAATGAATTAGAATGGGTCGTACGAATGAATTAGGATAGCTCGTACTAATGAATTAGAATGGATTGTGCGAATGAATTAGAATGGATCATACGAATGATATAGAATGGGTCGTACTAATGAATTAAATGGCTCGTATGAATGAATTAGAATGGCACGTACGAATGAATTAGAATGGATCGTACGAATGAATTAGAATGGGTCGTACGAATGAATTAGAATGGATATGTTCGTGCAATTGTAGCTCGTACAAATGAATTAGAATGGATCATACGAACGAATGAATTAGAATGGATCGTACGAATGAATTAGAATGGGTCATACGAATGAATTAGAATAGTTCGTACGAATGAATTAGAATAGCTCGCGTACGAATAAATTAGAATGGATTGGACGAATGAATTAGAATGGATCATACAAATGAATTTGAATAGCTCTTGTGAATGAATTAGAATGGATCGTACGAATGAATTAGAATGGATCGTGCAAATGAATTCGAATGGATCGTACGAATGAATAAGAATGGGTGGTACGAATGAATTAGAATGGGTCGTACGAATGAATTAGAATAGCTCGTACGAATGGATTATACGAATGAATTAGAATAGCTCGTACGAATGTATTAGAATGGATTGTACGAATAAATTAGAATGGATCGTACGAATGAATTAGAATGGATCGTGCGAATGAATTAGAATGGATCGTACGAATGAATTAGAATGGATCATACGAATGAATTACAATGGATACATTCGTGCGAATGAATTAGAATGGATCGTACGAATGAATTAGAATGGGTCGTACGAATAAATTAGAATAGCTCATACGAATGGATCATACGAATGAAATAAAATGGATCATACGAATGAAATAGAATGGATCGTATGAATGAATTAGAATGGCTCATGTGAATGAATTAGAATGGTTCGTACGAACTATTCTAATTCATTCGTACGACCCATTCTAATTCATTTGTACGATCCATTCTAATTCATTCGCACGATTAATTCTAATTCATTTGTACGATCCATTCTAATTCATTCACACGAATATATCCATTCTAATTCATTCATATGATCCATTCTAATTCATTCGTACGATCCATTTTAATTCATTCGTACGAGCTATTCTAATTCATTCGTACGATTATAGCCAATCTAATTTATTCTACGAATGTAACCATTCTAATTCATTCGTACGATCCATTCTAATTCATTCGTATGATCCATTCTAATTCATTCGTACTAGCCACTCTAATTCATTTGTATGAGTTATTCTAATTCATTCGTACGACCCATTCTAATTGATTACTAACGAATGTAGCTATTCTAATTTATTCCTACGATCCATTTTAATTCATTCATAAGATCTTTTCATACGATCCATTCTAATTCATTCGTACAAGCTATTCTAATTCATTCGTACGACACATTTCTAATTCATTCGTACAATCCATAGAATAGTTCATACGAACGAATTAGAATGAATCGTACGAATGAATTTGAATGGATCGTAAGAATGAATTATAATGGATACATTCGTGCGATCCATCCTAATTCATTCGTAAGAGCTATTCTAATTCATTCGTACGACCAATTCTGATTCATTCGTACAAGCTATTCTAATTCATTCGTACGACCAATGAATTAGAATGTATCATATTAGAATTCATTCGTAAGATCCATTCTAATTCATTCGTACGAACCGGTCTAATTCATTCGTACGAGCCATTCTAATTCATTCTACAAATGTAGCCATTCTAATTCATTCGTACAAGCTATTCTAATTCATTAGTACGACCCATTCTAATTCATTCGTACGAGCCATTCTAATTTGTTCGCATGATCTACAATCACACGAATGTATCCATTCGAATTCATTCGTACGATCCATTATAATTCATTCGTATGATTCATTCTAATTCATTCATACGATCCATTCTAATTCATTTGTATGATCTATTCTAATTCATTCGTATGACGCATTCTAATTCATTCGCACGACCCATTCTAATTCGTTCATACTATCCATTCTAACTCATTGTACGATCCACTCTAATTCATTTGTACGAACAATTCTAATTCATTGGCACGAGCCATTCTAATTCAATCACATGATCCATTCTAATTCATTCGTACGATCCATTCAAATTCATTCGCGCAAATATATCCATTCTAATTCATTCGTACGATCCATTCTAATTCATTCGTACGATCCATTCTAATTCATTTGTATGAACCATTATAATTCATTTGTACGAGCAATTCTAATTCATTCGTATGATCCATTCTAATTCATTTATACGATCCATTCTAATTTATTCTAATTCATTCGAACGATCGATTCTAATTCATTCGTACGAATATATCCATTCTAATCCATTCGCACGATCCATTCTAATTCATTCCTATGAATGTACCTATTCTAATTCATTCGTACGAATATATGCATTCTAAATCAATCGTACGTTCCATTCTAATTCATTCGTACGCTCCATTCTAATTCAATCGTACGATTGTAGCTATTCTAATTCATTCAACAAATATAGCTATTCAAATTCATTCATACGATCCATTCTAATTCATTTGTACGAATGTAGCCATTCTAATTCGTTCGTACGACCCATTCTAATTCATTCGTACGACCCAATCTAATTGATTCGTATGATCCATTCTAATTCATTCATACTTCCCATTCTAATTCTTTCGTACGATCAATTCAAATTCATTCGCATAATCCATTCTAATTCATTCGTACGAATGTATCTATTCTAGTTCATTCGTACAAGCTATTCTAATTCATTCGTGCGATCCATTCTAATTCATTCGTACGATCTATTGTAATTCATTCGTGCAAGCTATTCTAATTCATGCGTAAGATCCATACGATCCATTCTAATTCATTCGTACGAGCTATTCTAATTCATTCATATGACCTATTGTAATTCATTAGTACGAATGTATCCATTCTAATTCATTCGTATGATCCATTCTAATTCATTCGTATGATCTATTCTAATTCATTCGTACGAGTTATTCTAATTCATTCGTACGATTCATTCTAATTCATTCATAGGATCAATTCTAATTCATTAGCACGAATGTATTCATTCTAATTCATTCGCACAATCAATGGATACATTCGGACGTACGATCCATTCTAATATATTTGTACGAGCTATTCTAATTCATTTATACGACCTACTCTAATTCATTCGTACGAGCTATTCTAATTCATTCGTATGATCCATTCTAATCCATTCGCACGATCCATTCTAATTCACTCGTATGATCCATTCTAATTCATTCGTATAATCCATTCTAATTCATTCATAGGAGCTATTCTAATTCATTCCTACGACCTATGCTAATTCATTCGTACGAGCGATTCTAATTCATTCGTACGACCCATTCTAATTCCTTCGTACGATCCATTCTAATTCATTCGCAGGATCCATTCTAAATCATTCGTACGACCCATTCTAATTCATTCGTACGATCCATTCTAATTCATTCGTACGATCTATTCTAATTAATTCATATGATCCATTCCAATTCATTCACACGATCCATTCTAATTCATTTGTACGAACCATTCTAATTCATTCATACGAGCTATTCAAATTCATTCGTATGACCCATTCTAATTTATTCATATGATCCTTTCTAATTCATTCGTACGATCCATTCAAATTCATTCGTACGAGCTAACGTAGCCATTCTAATTTATTCGTACCATCTATTCTAATTCATTCGTATGATCCATTCTAATTCATTCGTAGGAATGTATCCATTTTAATTGATTCGTGTGATCTATTCTAATTCATTCGTACGATCCTTTCTAATTCTTTCATATGATACATTCTAATTCATTGGCACAAATGTATCCATTCTAATTCATTCTTACGATCCTTTCTAATTCATTCGTACGAGCTATTCTAATTCATTCGTACGATTGTAGCTATTCTAATTCATTCTACGAATGTTGCCATTCTAATTCATTCGTAAGATCCATTCTAATTCATTTGTATTATCCATTCTAATTCATTCGTACGAACCATTCTAATTCATTCGTAGGAGCTATTCTAATTCATTCAAATGACCCATTCTAATTCATTCGCACAACCCATTCTAATTCATTCGCACGATCCATTCTAATTCATTCGTACGATCTATTCTAATTCATTTGTAGGATCCAGTCTAATTCATTCGCACGAGCCATTCTAATTCATTCACACAATCCATTCTAATTCATTCGTAAGATCAGTTCTAATTCATTCGCACGAATGTATCTATTCTAATTCATTCGTACTATCCCTTCATTCGTACGACCTAATCTAATTCATTCGCACGATCAATTCTAATTCAATCATACGATCCATTCTAATTCATTCGTACGATCCATTCTATTTCATTCACACGAGCCATTCTAATTCATTCACACAATCCATTCTAATTCATTCGTACGATCCATTCTAATTTATTCGCACGAATGTATCCACTCTAATTTATTCGTATGATCCATTCTAATTCATTCACACGACTCATTCTAATTCATTCGAACGGTCCATTCTCATTCATTCGTACGATCCATTCTAATTCATCCGTACGGTCCATTCTCATTCCTTCGCATGAGCCATTCTAATTCATTCACACAATCCATTCTAATTCATTCGTACAAACCATTTAATTCATTCGTACGAGCTATTATAATTCATTCATATGATCCATTCTAATTCATTCGTACGACCCATTCTGATTCATTTGTACAATCCATTATAATTCATTCGCACGATCTATTCTAATTCATTCGTACGGTCCATTCAAATTCATTCGCACGAATGTATGCATTCTAATTCATTCGTACGATCCATTCTAATTCATTCGAACGATCCATTCTAATTCATTCGTATGACCCATTCTAATTCATTCGTACGATCCATTCTAATTCATTCATTCGTATGATCCATTTTAATTCATTCGTACGAGCTACAATCACACGATTGTACCCATTCTAATTCATTCGTGTGATCCATTCTAATTCATTCGTATGATCCATTCTAATTCATTCGCATGATCCATTCTAATTTATTCGTACGATCCATTCTAATTCATTTGCACGAATGTATCCATTCTAGTACGAATGAATTAGAATGGATCGTACGAATGAAATAGAATGGCAACATTCGTAGAATGAATTAGAATGGATCATACAAATGAATTAGAATGGATACATTCATAAGAATGAATTGGAATAGCTCATACGAATGAATTAGAATGGATCGTACGAATGAATTAGAATGGCTCGTGCCAATGAATTACAATGGATCGTATGAATGAATAAGAATGGATACATTCGTACGAATGAATTAGAATTGCTCGTCCGAGTGAATTAGAATAGATCGTGTGAATGAATTAGAATGGATCGTACGAATGAATTAGAATGGATCGTGCGAATGAAATAGAATGGATCGTGCGAATAAAATAGAACGGATCGTACGATTGATACATTCGTACGAATGAATTATAATAGCTTGTACGAATGAATTAGAATAGATCGTGCGAATGAATTAGAATGGATCGTACTAATGAATTAGAATGGATTACGCGAATGAATTAGAATGGATCTTACGAATGAATTAGAATGGATTGATACATTCGTACGAATGAATTATAATAGTTTGTACGAATGAATTAGAATAGATCGTGCGAATGAATTAGAATGGATCGTACTAATGAATTAGAATGGATTATGCGAATGAATTGGAATGGATCGTATGAATGAATTAGAATGGATACATTCGTACAAATGAATTAGAATAGCTCGTACGAATTAATTAGAACATATCGTGCGAATGAATTAGAATGGATCATACGAATGAATTAGAATAGATCATGTGAAAGAATTAGAATGGATCGTAAGAGTGAATTAGAATGGATCATACAAATGAATTAGTATAGATCGTGCGAATGAATTAAAATGGATCGTACGAATGAATTAGAATGGATCGTGCAAATGAATTAGAATGGATCGTACGAATGAATTAGAGTAGCTCGTACGAATAAATTAGAATAGATCGTGTGAATGTATTAGAATGGATCGTAAGAATGAATTAGAATGGATCATGCGAATGAATTAGAATGGATCGTACGAATAAATTACAATGGATACTTTCGTGCAAATAAATTAGAATAGCTCGTACGAATGAATTATAATAGATCGTACGAATGAACTTGAATGGATCGTACGAATGACTTAGAATAGTTCGTAAGAATGAATTAGAATAGATCGTGCAAATGAATTAGAATGGATAGTACGAATGCATTAGAATAGATCGTGCGAATGAATTAGAATGGATCATACGAATGAATTTGATTGGATTGTGCGAATGAATTAGAATGGATCGTACGAATGAATTAGAATGGATACATTCGTACGAATGAATTAGAATACCTCGTACGAATGAATTAGAATAGATCGTGCGAATGAATTAGAATGGATCGTATGAATGAATTAGAATGGATCATGTGCTATTATAATTCATTTGTACGAATGTAACCATTCTAATTCATTCGTACGATCCATTCTAATTCATTCGGACGATCCATTCTAATTCATTCGTACGTTCCATTCTAATTCATTCGTACGAGCTATTCTAATTCATTCGTACAAATATATCCGTTCTAATTCATTCGTACGATCCATTCTAATTCATTCGTACGATCCATTCTAATTCATTCACACAATCTATTCTAATTCATTCGTAGGAGCTATTCTAATTCATTCGTCCAAATGTATCCATTCTAATTCATTTGTACGATCCATTCTAATTCATTCACACGATCCATTCAAATTCATTCGTACGATCCATTATAATTCTTTCGCACGATTTATTCTAATTAATCCGTACGAGCTATTCCAATTCATTTGTACGAACGTATCCATTCTAATTCGTTCGTACGATCCATTCTAATTCATTCGTACGATCCATTCTAATTCAATCGCACGATCCATTCTAATTCATTCGTACGATCCATTCTAATTCATTCGCACGATCTATTCTATTTCATTCATACGAGCTATTCTAATTCATTCTTACTAATGTATCCATTCTAATTCATTCATACGTTCCATTCAAATTCATTCATACGATCCATTCTAAGTCATTTGCACGATCTATTCTAATTCATTCGTACGAGCTATTCTAATATATTCGTACGAATATATCCATTCTTATTCATTCGTATGATCCATTCTAATTCATTCGCACGATCCATTCTAATTCATTCGCACGATCTATTCTAATTTATTCATACGAATGTATCCATTCTAATTCATTGGTACAATCCATTCTAATTCATTCGCACGATCCATTCTAATTCATTCGTGCGATCCATTCTAATTCATTCGCACGATCTACTCTAATTTATTCGTACGAGCTATTCTTATTCATTCGTACAAATGTATCCATTCTAATTCATTCGTACGATCCATTCTAAATACGAATGAATTAGAATTAGAATTGATCGTACGAATGAATTAGAATAGATCGTGTGAATGAATTAGAATAGATCGTGTGAATGAATTAGAATAGATCGCACGATCCATTCTAATTCATCCGCACGATCTATTCTAATTTACTCGGTCGAATGTATCCATTCTAATTCATACGTACGATCCATTCTAATTCATTCGCACGATCCATTCTAATTCATTCATACGATCCAATCTAATTCATTTGCACGATCCATTCTACCTTATTCGTACGATCCATTCTAATTTATTCGTACGATCCATTCTAATTCATTCGCACGATCTATTCTAATTCATTCGTACGAGCAATTCTAATTCATTCGTACGAATTTATCCATTCTAATTCATTCGTACGATCAATTCTAATTCATTCACACGATCTATTCTAAAACATTCGTACGATCCATTCTAATTCATTCGCACGATCTATTCTATTTCATTCGTACGAGCTATTCTAACTCATTCGTACTAATGTATCCATTCTAATTCATTCGTACGATCCATTCTAATTCATTCGTATGATTCATTCTAGTACGAATGAATTTGAATAGATCGTGCGAATGAATTAGAATGGATCATACGAATGAATTATAATGGATCATCCGAATGAATTAGAATGGATCGTACGAATGAATTAGAATAGATACATTCTAATTAATGAATTAGAATAGCTCGTATGAATGAATTTGAATAGATCGTACGAATGAATTAGAATGGATCATACAAATGAATTAGAATGGATCATGAGCTATTCAAATTCATACGTACGAATCTAACCATTTTAATTCTTTCATACGATCCATTCTAATTCATTCGGATGATCCATTCTAATTGATTCGTACGATCCATTCTAATTCATTCGTACGATTTATTCTAATTTATTCACACAATCTATTCTAATTCATTCGTACGAGCTATTCTAATTAATTCGTATGAATGTATCCATTCTAATTCATTCGTATGATCCATTCTAATTCATTCGCACGATCCATTCTAATTCATTCGCACGATCTATTCTAATTCATTCGTACGAGCTATTCTAATTCGTCCGTTCGAATTAGAATGGATCGTGCGAATGAATTAGAATGGATCGTACGAATGAATTAGAATGGATCATACGAATGAATTAGAATGGATACATTCATACGAATTAATTAGAATAGCTCGTACGAATGAATTAGAATGGATCGTGCGAATGAATTAGAATGGATCGTGCGAATGAATTAGAATGGATCGTACGAATGAATTAGAATGGATACATTCGTACGAATGAATTAGAATAGCTCATACGAATGAATTAGAATAGATCGTACGAATGAATTAGAAAAGATCGTGCGAATGAATTAGAATGGATCATACGAATGAATTAGAATGGATCATGCGAATGAATTAGAATGGATTGTACGAATAAATTAGAATTGATATATTCATACGAATGAATTAGAATTGCTCGTACGAATGAATTAGAATAGATCGTGCGAATGAATTTAAATGGATCGTACGAATGAATTAGAATGGATCGTGCAAATGAATTAGAATGGATCGTACGAATGAATTAGAATAGATACATTCGTACGAATGAATTAGAATAGCACATACGAATGAATTAGAATTGATCGTGCGAATGAATTAGAATAGATCGTACGAATGAATTAGAATAGATCGTGCAAATGAAATAGAATGGATCGTACGAATGAATTAGATTGGATACATTCGTACGAATGAATTTGAATAGATCGTACGAATGAATTAGAATGGATCGTATGAATGAATTAGAATGGATCGTACGAATGAATTGGAATAGATCGTACGAATGAATTAGAATAGATACATTCATACAAATAAATTACAATAGCTCGTATGAATGAATTAGAATAGATCGTGCGAATGAATTAGAAAGGATCGTACGAATGAATTAGAATGGATCGTGCGATTGAATTAGAATGGATCGTACGAATGAATTAGAATGGATACATTCGTACGAATGAATTTGAATAGCTCGTACGAATGAATTAGAATAGATCGTGCGAATGAATTAGAATGGATCATACGAATGAAATAGAATGAATCGTGCGAATGAATTAGAATCAATCGTGCGAATGAATTAGAATGGATCGTACGAATGAATTAGAATGGTTCCTATGAATGATTTAGAATGGATACATTTGTACGAATGAATTAGAATAGCTCGTATGAATGAATTAGAATAGATCGTGGGAATATTTTATAATGGATCGTACGAATGAATTAGAATGGATCGTACGAATGAATTAGAATGCATACATTCGTACGAATGAATTAGTATAGCTTGTTTGAATGAATTAGAATTGATCGTGCGAATGAATTAGAATGGATCGTACGAATGAATTAGAATGGATCGTGCGAATAAATTAGAATAGAATGTATGAATGAATTAGAATGGATACATTCATACGAATGAATTAGAATAGCTCGTATGAATGAATTAGAATAGATCGTGCGAATGAATTAGATTGGATTGTATGAATGAATTAGAATGGATCATGCGAATGAATTAGAATGGATCGTACGAATGAATTAGAGTGGATACATTCGTACGAATGAATTAGAATAGCTCGTACGGATGAATTAGAATAGATCGTGCAAATGAATTAGAATGGATAGTACGAATGAATTAGAATGGATCATGTGAATAAGTTAGAATAGATCGTATGAATGAATTAGAATGGTTACATTCGTACGAATGAATTAGAATAGCTCGTACGAATGAATTAGAATAGATCGTGCGAATGAATTAGAATGGATCATACAAATGAATTATAATGGATCGTGCGAAAGAATTAGAATGGATCGTACGAATAAATTAGAATAGATACATTCGTATGAATAAATTAGAATAGCTCGTACAAATGAATTAGAATAGATCGTGCGAATGAAATAGAAAGGATCGTACGAATGAATTAGAATGGATCGTGCGAATAAATTAGAATGGGTCGTACGAATGAATTAGAATAGATACATTCGGACGAATGAATTAGAATAGCTCGTTCGGATGAATTAGAATAGATCGTGCAAATGAATTAGAATGGATCGTATGAATGAATTAGAATGGATCGTGCGAATGAGTTAGAATGGATCATACGAATGAATTAGAATAGATACATTCGTACGAATGAATTAGAATAGCTCATACGAATGAATTAGAATAGATCATGCGAATGAATTAGATTGGATCGTACGAATGAATTCGAATGGATCGTGCGAATGAATTAGAATGGATCGTACGAATGAATTAGAATGGATACCTTCATACGAATGAATTTGAAAAGCTCGTACGAATGAATTAGAATAGAACATGCGAATGTATTAGAATGGATCGTACGAATGAATTAGCATGGATCGTGCGAGTGAATTTGAATGGATCATACGAATGAATTAGAATGGATGCATTCATACGAATGAATTGGAATAGCTCGTACGGATGAATAAGAATAGATCGTGCGAATGAATTAGAATGGATCGTACGAGTGAATTAGAATGGATAAGGAGAATGAATTAGAATGGATCATACGAATGAATTAGAATGGATTCATTCGTACGAATGAATTAGGATAGCTCGTACGAATGAATTAGAATAGATCGTGCAAATGAATTGGAATGGATCATATGAATGATTTAGAATAGATCATGCGAATGAATTAGAATAGATCGTACGATTGAATTAGAATCGATACATTCGTACGAATGAATTAGAATAGCTCGTACAATTGAATTAGAATAGATCGTGCGAATGAAGAAGAATGGATACATTCCTATGAATAAATTAGAATAGATCGTGCGAATGAATTAGAATAGCTCATACGAATGAATTAGAATAGATCGTGCGAATGAATTAGAATAGCTCATACGTATGAATTAGAATAGCTCATACGAATGAATTTGAATAGATCGTGCGAATGAATTAGAATGGATCATACGAATGAATTAGAATGGATCGTACGAATGAATTAGAAGGGACACATTCGTACGATTGAATTAGAATAGCTCGTACGAATGAATTAGAATAGATCATGCGAATGAATTAGAATGGATCGTAAGAATGAATTAGAATGGATTGTTAGAATGAATTAGAATGGATCGTACAAATGAATTGGAATGGATACATTCGTGCGAATTAATTAGAATAGCACGTACGAATGAATTAGAATAGATCGTGCGAATGAATTAGAATGGATCGTGCGAATGAATTAGAATGGATTGTGCGAATGAATTAGAATGGATACATTAGTATGAATGAATTAGAATAGCTCATACGAATGAATTAGAATGGATCATGCGAATGAATTAGAATGGATCGTACGAATGAATTAGAATGGATACATTCGTACGAATGAATTAGAATAGCACATACGAATGAATTAGAATAGATTGGGCGAATGAATTAGAATGGATCATGCGAATGAAGTAGAATGGATTGTACGAATGAATTAGAATGGATCGTGCGAATAAATTAGAATGGATCGTACGAATGAATTATAATGGATACATTTGTATGAATAAATTAGAATAGTAAGTACGAATGAATTGGATTAGATCGTGCGAATGAATTTGAATGGATCGTACAAATGAATTAGAATGGTTACATTCGTACGAATGAATAAGAATAGCTCGTATGAATGAATTAGAATAGATCATGCG
Organism: Chamaelirium japonicum; assembly: GCA_947650365.1. Taxonomy (NCBI): domain Eukaryota; kingdom Viridiplantae; phylum Streptophyta; class Magnoliopsida; order Liliales; family Melanthiaceae; genus Chamaelirium; species Chamaelirium japonicum. The sequence continues at coordinate 131,763 of CANTAL010000050.1, forward strand.
AATGAATTAGAATGGATCCTACGAATGTATCCATTCTAATTCATTCGTACGATCCATTCTAATTCATTCGCACGATCTATTCTATTTCATTCGTACGATCCATTCTAATTTATTTTCACAATCTATTCCTATTCATTTGTATGAGCTATTCTAATTCATTCGTACGAATGTATCCATTCTAATTTATCCGTACGATCTATTCTAATTCATTCGTACGAGCTAATCTAATTCATTCGTACGAATGTTTCCATTTTTATTCATTCGTACGATCCATTCTAATTCATACGCACGATCCATTCTAAATCATTCATACGATCCATTCTAATTCATTCGCACGATCTATTCTAATTCATTCGTACGAGCTATTCTTATTTATTTGTATGAATGTATCCACTCTAATTCATTTGTCCGATCCATTCTAAATATTAATAAATTAGAATTAGAATGGATCGTACGAATGAATTAGAATAGATCGTGCGAATGAATTAGAATAGATCGTGCGAATGAATTAGAATGGATACATTCGTACGAATGAATCACTACAAGAAATAGGGTCTTTACCGACGGACATTATTACCACCGTCGGTAATAATACACTTTTTACCGACGATTACTATAATATCCGTCGGTATTATAACTTCAATTTTTTAAATTTTTTTTACACATTTATTACCGACAGTCAAATATTATTCGTCGGTAAAATGATTTATACCGACGGTACATATACGTACCGTCGGTACTATAGTTTATACCGACGGCTACATAAAGACCGTCGATAAAACTAATTATACCGACGGACATTTTATGGCCGTCGGTACGATACCGACGGTAATTAAATATCCGTCGGTAAAATTGTCCTGACGAAACTCAGGGTAAAAACCGAGCCTTTGGAAAAAAATAGAACCCTGAGTTTCGTCGGCGGTTTTTACCGACGGACTAAATATTTTCGTCGGCATAACTAATTATACCGATGGAAATTATATGTCCGTCAGTACAATACCAACGGTAATTAAATATCCGTCGGTAAAATTGTCCCGACGAAACTCAGGGTGAAAACCCAAGCCTCTGGAAAAAATGGAACCCTGAGTTTCATCGCTGATTTGTACCGACGGACATTATTATACCGTCGGTATAAAGTAATTATACCGACGGAACTTATAGTTCCGTCGGTAAAAACTCCTTACTTATCCACCGCAGCCTGGACCCTTTTCTTTTTGTGTTTCGACTCCGGCGCGTGCCCCTCTCTCAATCTCTCTCTCTCTCTCACCGACCCGACCCCCCGGTGACCCCGTCCCCCTCCAGCAGCCCCTCGATCCCCTCCGGCCACCCATCCCCCTCCCGGCCACCCATCCCCCTCCCGACCTCCGCCCCTCCCCGGCCTCCCGGCCCTCTCTCTTTCTCCCCGGCCTCCTCCCCCCCTCCCCGGCCTCCCTAGCCTTCCCTCTCTCTCTCTCTCTCTCTACTTCCTCCCCTCACCTGTCTCTCTCTCTCTCGATCTAAACCCCCCCTCCGGCCGGCCACCCATCCCCTCCCTTGCACCTCCGGCCACCCCTCCGCTTTCTCGCGCCACCGACTGCGACACCAGTGCTCCTCCTCCTTCTCGAGGCCTACCGACCATCGCTGGTGAGCTCCTCCTCCTCCTCCCTTTCCCCCTTCGGTTAATTTGTGGTAATATATTGTGGTAATTTTTATTTAGGTAAAATCACAGGAATTAAATATAGTGTGGTATTGTGGTAATATATTGTGGTAATTTATTTAGGTAATATATTGTGGTAATTTTTATTAGGTAATTTATTATGGAAATTTTTATCTTGTGGTAATATATTGTGATTTACAACAATACCATAATTTGTGGTAATATATTTGTGGTAATATATTGTGGTTAATTCCCTCATTTGGTAATTTTTACACTTTTTAAAACTCGCCGAGTCGACTCGAAACTCGGCCGAGTCGACTTGACTCGGCTGAGTTTCGATCCGACTCGGTCCAAAACTCGAGTTTCGATCCGACTCGGCTGAGTTTCGATCCGACTCGAGTTTTTTCGGGTTTTAGCCGAGTTGTCGTGTCTACTCGACTCATTAAGGTTTCGAGTCGAGTCGAGTTTTCGTGTTTTAAAACATTGATTTTTATCCTATCAAAACTGAATTGAATGGGGGAATGGGGGGCAAAATGTAGTTTTTAGACTAGGGTGAGCGTCGGTTTTGTCGGTCGGTTTTGGTGTGGGTTTTGTCGGTTATATTTTTTTCGGTTTATGAAAAATCAAAACCGAAACCGAAACCGAAACCGAAATAGTCGGTTTTTGTCAGTTCGATGTGATATGAGGTATGCTAAAGCCATAAATCTACTTGAGCGACAGAGAGAACCGTCAGACCCCAAGTGTTTACTTGATGAGGCTTCTTGACTTGTTGACTTACTGTCGCATAACTTTGGTGCTATGCCTAGCATTCGAACTATCAACAGTTCAAATGCTGGCCAGCAACCCTAGGTTTACTATGTGACTAGTCTACTCATCATAATACACTCATCCATTAGGGATGTGGATGGCCTGTAGAAGTTTTGGTTCGGTGTTCCATACCCGGGAACCGAAACCGAAATTGTGCGGAGTCTTATAACATTGTTAGAAATTATATGTCAGGTGTTGTATAGCCAGATAGACGAAGATGTCTTCGATCGATAAGAGTTGGATGCGTAATTCGAATCGCATGAGCCAAGAGTACAGAGAAGGAGTCAGGAAATTTCTGGATTTTGCATTTGAGCGTCTTGCACCGCTTGATGGAAAAATTGTGTGTCCCTGTATAGACTGCGGAAGGGTGATTTGGAAGGTTCGAGAGGAATGTGAGGTTGATCTGGTAATGCGTGGCATTGACATTACCTATACCCGTTGGTTCTCGCACGGTGAGGAGCTAGATGCAGTCCCCATGGCAGCTCACGGTGAAACTTCAAACACAGTGATCGCTGATGATAATATTAATACAGACGATGACGATGACATGCAGGGTATGATACATGATTTGCAAGGTGGAATAGGCACGGAAACACCGTCAGGTGATCAGCCCAATATCAAAGTGGACAAGTTCTACAGATTGCTTAAAGATGCCGAACAACCTCTATACCCGGGGTTTGAGAAGTTTTCAAAACTCTCTTTCACTGTAAAGCTTCTTTATTTGAAGTGCCTCAATGGTTGGAGTAATAAGTCATTTAATATGTTGGTAGAGTTACTGAAAGATGCTTTTCCTATGGGTGAGACAGTACCAAAATCATTCTACGAGGCGAAGAAGACAATTAAAGATCTCGGTCTGGGTTATGAGAAAATTGATGCATGCGTGAACGATTGTATGTTGTACCAGAAAGAGTACGAACATGCGCGGTCATGCCACATATGCGGAGCAACGAGATATAAAGAGACGGATGCCGAGTCTAGTACCAGTCGAAGGAAGAAAAATGTATCTGCAAAGGTTCTCCTATACTTCCCGCTCAGGGACAGGCTTCAGAGGTTGTTTATGTCATCGAAGACTGCTGAGCACATGAGGTGGCATGCACGAGAACGTACAGATGACGGGATTATGAGACATCCGGCCGACTCTCTGACGTGGAAAGATTTTGATCATACCTATCCTGAATTCGCATATGAAGTTCGCAACATCAGGTTAAGGCTTGCTAGCGATGGCTTCAATCCCTTTGGGAATATGAGTGTGTCGTACAGCATTTGGCCAGTTGTCCTAGTTCCATACAATTTGCCTCCCTGGATGTGCTTAAAAAAGCCATACACAATGCTCTCCTTACTCATTCCCGGACCCAGGTCGCCTGGTAATGATATTGACGTTTACTTGCAGCCGTTGATTGAGGAGTTGAACGAGTTATGGGAAGTTGGGGCCGATACGTATGATGCCTCGTTGCGCCAGAATTTTCGGATGCATGCGGCACTTCTATGGACCATCAACGATTTTCCTGCATATGCCAACTTATCCGGGTGGAGTACTAAAGGAAAATTGGCGTGCCCTACATGCAATAAGGAGACAGATTCATTACGGTTGAAGAACAGAGGCAAGTTCTGTTATATGGGCCATCGAAGATTCCTTGTTGACGGCCATAAGTGGAGGCAGAATAAAAGAGCTTTCAACGGCAAGAAGGAACTTGCAAAGGCCCCGGAGCAGCTTTCGGGGGTAGAAGTCTTGTGCGAATTGGATCAGCTTGATGCCGTGGCACTTGGAAAAGGTAAAAAGAAGAGAACGCATGAAGATTCTACGCGTGAGCATAACTGGAAGAAGAAGAGTATTTTCTTTAAACTACCGTACTGGAGCAGCCTACTCTTGCGGCATAACTTGGATGTCATGCATATCGAGAAAAATGTGTGTGACAATATTATAGGAACACTGCTGAATCTCGACGGTAAGACGAAGGATAATCTTAAATCTCGTCTCGATCTTAAGGAGTTGGGCATCCAAAAATCACTTCATCCCCAAGAGACTGGGGATAAGTATGTGTTGCCAGTTGCATGCTACACCATGAGCTCACAGCAAAAGGCAGCCTTATGTGCATTCCTACGGTCTGTGAAAATGCCAGACGATTATTCTTCGAATATCGCACGATGCGTGCAAGAGAACGGCCGGAAGTTGTCTGGATTAAAGAGCCACGATTGTCATGTTCTTATGCAGCGATTGTTATCTCATGTTATACGTGGGAATTTAACCGAACACGTGTCCGGTCCGTTAATTGAGCTCAGCACTTTTTTCAGACAGTTGTGCTCGAAGGTACTTAGAGTGGACCAACTTGAACAGATGGAGAGGGATATTGCGCTCACATTGTGCAAGTTAGAGATGATATTTCCACCTTCCTTCTTTGATGTCATGGTGCATTTGACCGTTCACTTGGCAAATAAGGCCAAACTCGGCGGCCCAGTTCATTACCGGTGGATGTATTTTATCGAGAGGTAATCGTCTCGTCTCATTCGCACAATGTATTTAATCATTCTTGATATATTCATCCAAATATTTTTTTCTCAAATTAGGTACTTGCGAACATTGAAATCATATGTTCGTAATAAAAGTCGTCCAGAGGGATCAATTGCTGAAGGATACCTAGCAGAAGAATATCTAATATTCTGCTCAAGATACCTACATGGTATAGACACGCGATTCAATCAACTTGAGCGGAACTATGACGGTGGTCCAATAGACTTCGATGGGGGTCTGTCTATATTTGCCGAAATGGGTAGACCCGTAGGAGGAGGCAAAACCCGTCGATTGTCTGTAGATGAGATTCAACAGGCACATATGTATGTGTTGCGCCAATGTGATGAAGTGTGGCCATTCATTGAGTAAGCATTTTACGATCATTTACTCATTCTTTCAGTCCATTCATTAAGTATATGTGCTAATTATAATCTAATTCATAACCGGTAAAACAGGAAGCATAAAGCTATTATTAATAATCAGGGTACTCGAAATACTCCCCAAATTCATGATCGTGAATTCCCATCGTGGTTCGAGAAACACGTAAGTATTCACATCATTACTGAATTTCATTGATATCCATTACCGAACAATAATCATGTGTTCATATCACGAATGTCTTGTGGTTATTATAGGCACAGGAACTGCACGACAACCACGATCCGCTGATGAATGAGGATCTCTGGCGCTTATCTTGTAGTCCTTTGCAAAACGCAATATCGTACGATGGTTATATCGTGAACGGTTATAGATTTCGGACGAAAGATAGTGAAAAATCACGAAGAACCCAAAATAGTGGGATTGTCGTCAACGGTGAGCAAGAAGAATTAGAAAATATCGACTTCTACGGCGTCCTCAACGAGATTCTCGAGATTAAATTCCTTGGCCAAAATCGGATCGTATTATTCAAATGCGATTGGTATGATGTTAATAATCGCGGGACTGGTTATAATGTCGACAAATACGGTTTTATCAGCATCAACACTGCCAAGAGATTGAATACCCAATATGAAGATCCATTCATTCTTGCCTCTCAAGCGCAACAGATATTTTATGCACCGGATAATACCTCTCTAGGTTGGCAAATTGTAGTCAGGTCACCACCCAGAGATTTTTATAACATGGGAGACAAGGATGCGGGGGTCGTCGATGATGATTTGGATGCATACCAGAATAATGAGATAATCATTGTCGACGCAGTGCATGATGAAAATGAAGATGTCGATAATATAAACTGGACAGCGAATGCAGATCAAATACTAGAAGAGGAAAGCGATGAGAGTGACAGAGATGAGACAGAAAATGACTAGACCGTATGTAAATCAAATTGTTTCATATTTAAATCAAATTGTTTCATATATAAATCATATTGTTTCATATGTAAATCATACCGTTTCACCGATCCATATGTAAATCATACCGTTTCATATGTAAATCATACTGTTTCACCGATTTATGATCCGATCGATTCACCGATTTAGAGTCTAAGAGTTGGAAAATCATAAGTTAGTGTGTTTCGGAAATGAAATAGGTTTGGATTCGATCCGATCATCATCGGATCGGCATCCGATAATTCGAAGTTGGAATTATTCCGTATTTCGGACTTGCGAGCGGGTTCTAATTGGATATTTGACCAATTTACGCTCCGATTCACCGATTTAGAGTCTAAGTGTTGGAAAATCATAAGTTAGCGTGTTTCGGATATGAAATAGGTTTGGATTCGATCCGATCGTCAGCGGATCAGCATCCGATAATTCCAACTTAGAATTATTCCGTATTTCGGACTTGCGAGCGGGTTCTAATTGGATATTTGACCAATTTACGCTTCGATTCACCGATTTAGAGTCTAAGTGTTGGAAAATCATAAGTTAGCGTGTTTCGGATATGAAATAGGTTTGGATTCGATCCGATCGTCATCGGATCAGCATCCGATAATTTAAAATTAGAATTATTCCGTATTTCGGACTTGCGAGCGGGTTCTAATTGGATATTTGACTAATTTACGCTCCGATTCACCGATTTAGAGTCTAAGTGTTGGAAAATCATAAGTTAGCTTGTCTCGGATATGAAATAGGTTTGGATTCGATCCGATCATCATCGGATCGGCATCCGATAATTCGAAGTTGGAATTATTCCGTATTTCGGACTTGCGAGCGGGTTCTAATTGGATATTTGACCAATTTACGCTCCGATTCACCGATTTACAGTCTAAGTGTTGGAAAATCATAAGTTAGCGTGTTTCGGATATGAAATAGGTTTGGATTCGATCCGATCGTCATCGGATCGGCATCTGATAATCCGAAGTTGGAATTATTCTGTATTTCGGACTTGCGAGCGGGTTCTAATTGGATATTTGACCAATTTACGCTCCGATTCACCGATTTAGAGTCTAAGTGTTGGAAAATCATAAGTTAGCGTGTTTCGGATATGAAATAGGTTTGGATTCGATCCGATCGTCATCGGATCGGCATCCGATAATTCGAACTTGGAATTATATTTCGTATTTCGGACTTGCGAGCGGGTTCTAATTGGATATTTGACCAATTTACGCTCCGATTAACCGATTTAGAGTCTAACTGTTTCATATTGTTTCATATTGCGAACGGGTTCATATTGTTTGATATTGTTTCATATCTAAATCTTACTGTTTCATATGTAAATCAAACTGTTTCATATTGTTTCATATGTAAATCTTACTGTTTCATATGTAAATTAAATTGTTTCAGATGGCATCACGGTCATATATTCGTAGAGGCAGAGGCAGGGGTGGGGTAGCTCGGAGCGCTCCGGCTGCCACCCCAGGGTCTGAGGCTGAGCCGTCCGGATCTGGTAGTGTTGTTCCTCTCTCCACACCAGCTCCTGTTGTGGTCGCAGCCTCCGGAGCTTCGAGCAGTGCTCAGTACTCGGCTACAGCGTCTACGCCCACAGGTAATGTTTAGATCTAAAGTTTTATATATGTTGTAAATACTTCTTCAGTCTGATGTATATTTTATTTGCAGGGTCGACCAGGCACGTAGGCGACCGGGGCGTGACGACGGCCCGACGCTTGTCAGCCTTACGCGAGCCGCTGTCCCTACAGTGGAGCGGCAGGACCTTTGTGGGTGAGCAAGCTTCTGACGCCGCCACGTGGGTCGGCATGATAGTACGGGAGGAGAGGAATGCCCCGATTGTGGGGTTCAGGGGGTGGAAGAACATTGATGCATCCTATAAGGAGAGGATGTATCAGCAGTTTTTGGTACGTTAGTTTCATTAAAGCATTTTAGAATAATATCATACTTCTTTATAATTTGATTTGATAAAATGACTTGTTTCTAAATTAATTTTACAGGAGAAATTTAAATGGGAGAACATGGAAACCGACACCCATCGGGAGGACTTGTGGAAGACGATGGGTGAGCGGTACAGGGATTACCGTCACGAGCTCTACCAGCTCTACGGTTACTTGGTCGGCCAGCCGGCTGAGGAGGTACAGGCTGCGGCCCGGACGAGAGACGCGCCACCGCTACACATTCTACAGTTTTTGGTCGCTCACTGGGCCACCCCTAGCTTTCAGGTATAATTATAATTTTGTTGATTCGTACTTGTTTTAATGTTATACTAAAAATTTGTGTTGATGTTTCAAAATTTAATCGATTGACACAGGCGAAATCTGCTTTAGGCAAGCAGAATAGAAGTGCCTCGACGACACCTGCTCCAGTGAAGGGGAGGACCTCCATGCCCCAGCTTGCCCAGCAGCTGGTAAATGATACAAACAATATTATTATTATTTAAAGCTCTATACATGTAATATTAACTCATCTATTTATTTTATATGTCCAACAGACATAGTCCTTGGGCCACGAGCCTAATAGGATTGACCTTTTTGAGGCCTCGAGGAGGCGGCGTATCGATGGGGCATTTCTGGACGACAGGGTTGCCTCGCAAGTGGTAAGTAATTAAATTACTGTTAATATATTCTTATACATATGCCATAAAATATCATTGAATATCATTGGTTGTTTTTATATAGGAGAGGATGCGACTTCTGGTGACCCCATCGGGCGAGGCCGGCTTCTCCTCCAACTCAGTATCTGTAGACTCAGCGATGGATATTGTGCTGAGACCTGCCACGCACGGCCGTGTCCTCTGTACGGGCCTTGGAGTCATGCCCTCCTCCTACTTTGGATGAGAGGGTATGCGCTCGAGGGCACGGGACACCCAGACCGGTGCTATCAATCAGCTGCAGTCTGCGCTAGACGCGGAGCGAGAGCAGAGGCAGGCCCTCGAGCAGAGGATTGAGGCGGAGTGAGAGCAGAGGTAGGCCCTCGAGCAGAGGGTTGAGGCGGAGAAGAAGGCCCTCGATGAGGAAAGAGAAGCTCGCAGGGAACTGGAGCGTAAATTTTATGAATTCATAAGCCGATCTAGCGGTGGCTCATCCTCATGATCATCCTCATATCCGAAATATGCTAACTTATGATTTTCCAACACTTAGACTCTAAATCGGTGAATCAGAGCGTAAATTGGTCAAATATCCAATTAGAACCCGCTCGCAAGTCCGAAATACGGAATAATTATAAGTTTGAAATATCGGATGCCGATCCGATGACGATCGGATCAAATCCAAACTTATTTTATATCCGAAACACGCTAAGTTATGATTTTCCAACACTTAGACACTAAATCGGTGAATCGGAGCGTAAATTGGTCAAATATCCAATTAGAACCCGCTCGCAAGTCCGAAATACGGAATAATTCCAACTTCGAATTATCGGATGCCGATCCGATGACGATCGGATCGAATCCAAACCTATTTCATATCCGAAACATGCTAACTTATGATTTTCCAACACTTAGACTCTAAATCGGTGAATCGAAGCATAAATTGGTCAAATATCCAATTAGAACCCGCTCGCAAGTCCAAAATACGGAATAATTCCAACTTCGAATTATCGGATGCCGATCCGATGATGATCGGATCGAATCAAAACCTATTTCATATCCGAAACACGCTAACTTATGATTTTCCAACACTTAGACTCTAAATCGGTGAATCGGAGCGTAAATTGGTCAAATATCCAATTAGAACCCGCTCGCAAGTCCGAAATACGGAATAATTCCAAGTTCGAATTATCGGATGCCGATCCGATGACGATCCAATCGAATCCAAACCTAGCTATTTCATATCCGAAACACGCTAACTTATGATTTTCCAACACTTAGACTCTAAATCGGTGAATCGGAGCGTAAATTGGTCAAATATCCAATTAGAACCCGCTCGCAAGTCCGAAATACGGAATAATTCCAACTTCGAATTATCGGATGCCGATCCGATGACGATCAGATTGAATCCAAACCTATTTCATATCCGAAACACGCTAACTTATGATTTTCCAACACTTAGACTCTAAATCGGTGAATCGGAGCGTAAATTAGTCAAATATCCAATTAGAACCCGCTCGCAAGTTCGAAATATGGAATAATTCCAACTTCGAATTATCGGATGCCGATCCGATGACGATCGGATCGAATCCAAACCTATTTCATATCCGAAACACGCTAAGTTATGATTTTCCAACACTTAGACTCTAAATCGGTGAATCGGAGCGTAAATTGGTCAAATATCCAATTAGAACCCGCTCGCAAGTCCGAAATACGGAATAATTCCAACTTCGAATTATCGGATGCCGATCCGATGACGATCGGATCGAATCCAAACCTATTTCATATCCAAAACACGCTAACTTATAATTTTCCAACACTTAGACTCTAAATCGATGAATCGGAGCGTAAATTGGTCAAATATCCAATTAGAACCCGCTCGCAAGTCCGAAATACGGAATAATTCCAACTTCGAATTATCGGATGCCGATCCGATGACGATCGGATCGAATCCAAACCTATTTCATATCCGAAACACGCTAAGTTATGATTTTCCAACACTTAGACTCTAAATCGGTGAATCGGAGCGTAAATTGGTCAAATATCCAATTAGAACTTGCTCGCAAGTCAGAAATATGGAATAATTCCAAGTTCGAATTATCGGATGCCGATCCGATGACGATCCGATCGAATCCAAACCTAGCTTTTTCATATCCGAAACACGCTAACTTATGATTTTCCACCACTTAGACTCTAAATCGGTGAATCGGAGCGTAAATTGGTCAAATATCCAATTAGAACCCGCTTGCAAGTCTGAAATACGGAATAATTCAAAGTTGGAATTATCGGATGTCGATCCGATGACGATCGGATCGAATCCAAACCTATTTCATATCCGAAACACGCTAACTAATGATTTTCCAACACTTAGACTCTAAATCGGTGAATCGGAGCGTAAATTGGTCAAATATCCAATTAGAACCCGCTCGCAAGTCCGAAATACGGAATAATTCCAAGTTCAAATTATCGGATGCCGATCCGATGACGATCGGATCGAATCCAAACCTATTTCATATCCGAAACACGCTAACTTATGATTTTCCAACACTTAGACTCTAAATCGGTGAATCGGAGCGTAAATTGGTCAAATATCCAATTAGAACTCGCTCGCAAGTCCGAAATATGGAATAATTCCAACTTTGAATTATCAGATGCCGATCCGATGATGATCGGATCGAATCCAAACCTATTTCATATCCGAAACACGCTAACTTATGACTTTCCAACACTTAGATTCTAAATCGGTGAATCGGAGTGTAAATTGGTCAAATATCGAATTAGAACCCACTCGCAAGTCCGAAATATGGAATAATTCCAACTTCGAATTATCGGATGCCGATCCGATGACGATCGGATCGAATCCAAACCTATTTCATACCCGAAACACGCTAACTTATGATTTTCCAACACTTAGACTCTAAATCGGTGAATCGGAGCGTAAATTGGTCAAATATCGAATTAGAACCCGCTCGCAAGTCCGAAATACGGAATAATTCCAAATTCGAATTATCGGATGTCGATCCGATGACGATCGGATCGAATCCAAACCAATTTCATATCCGAAACACGCTAACTTATGATTTTCCAACACTTAGACTCTAAATCGGTGAATCGGAGCGTAAATTGGTCAAATATCCAATTAGAACCCGCTCGCAAGTCCGAAATACGGAATAATTCCAAGTTGGACTTATCGGATGCCGATCCGATGACGATTGGATCGAATCCAAACCTATTTCATATCCGAAACACGCTAACTTATGATTTTCCAACACTTAGACTCTAAATCGGTGAATCGGAACGTAAATTGGTCAAATATCCAATTAGAACCCGCTCGCAAGTCCGAAATACGAAATAATTCCAACTTTGAATTATCGGATGCCGATCCGATGACGATCGGATCGAATCCAAACCTATTTCATATCCGAAACACGCTCAGTTATGATTTTCCAACACTTGGAGTCTAAATCGGTGAATCGGAGCGTAAATTGGTCAAATATCCAATTAGAACCCGCTCGCAAGTCCGAAATACGGAATAATTCAACTTCGAATTATCAGATGCCGATCCGATGACGATCGGATTGAATCCAAACCTATTTCATATCCGAAACACGCTAAGTTATGATTTTCCAACACTTAGACTCTAAATCGGTGAATCGGAGCGTAAATTGGTCAAATATCCAATTAGAACTTGATCGCAAGTCCAAAATACAGAATAATTCCAAGTTTGAATTATCGGATGCCAATCCGATGACGATCCGATTGAATCCAAACCTAGCTATTTCATATCCGAAACACGCTAACTTATGATTTTTCAACACTTAGACTCTAAATCGTTGAATCAGAGCGTAAATTGGTCAAATATCCAATTAGAACCCGTTCACAAGTCCGAAATACGGAATAATTCCAAGTTCGAATTATCGGATGCCGATCCGATGACGATCGGATCAAATCCAAACTTATTTTATATCCGAAACACGCTAAGTTATGATTTTCCAACACTTAGACACTAAATCGGTGAATCGGAGCGTAAATTGGTCAAATATCCAATTAGAACCCGCTCGCAAGTCCGAAATACGGAATAATTCCAACTTCAAATTATCGGATGCCGATCCGATCGAATCCAAACCTATTTCAAAACCGAAACACTCTAACTTATCATTTTTTAACGCTTAAACTTAGTTATAGATATAAACCATTTTTTTAACAAATACATGTTAATTGCAGGAGCAGGGCGGCGTCAGGGGATCGATGAGAGCACCAGCGTTGGTGGTGGGCGGGCGTGGTTGAGATAGGGCGGCGTCAGGGGATCGATGAGAGTACCAGCGTTGGTGGCGGGCGGGGGTGGTTGAGATAGTGCATGTGTAAATATTATTTTGTAATATGTGGTTATTTTTTGTTCTTGTCTATAATTGTCGGCCGGGTACTGTGGTAATATTTGATAATTTGCTGTAATTTTTTATCAATTTAGGTAATATTTTAAAATTTGTAGTAATATTTTATAAATTATGGTAATATTTGCTAAATTGTGGTAATATATTGTGGTATTGTTGTAAATCACAGGAATTAAATAACATTATTTAGGTAAATTTATTAAAAAAAAAACATACTTATTACCGACGAAAATTAATTATTTCGTCGGTAATAATGTTTTTATTTTTTTTAAATTATAAATAATTTGCCAACGGCATATAATATCTGTCGGTAATATATATATTATTACCGACGGTAATATGTATATGCGTCGGTAATATATATAGTATTACCGACGGATATATAATATCTGTCGGTAATATATATATTATTACCGACGGGCAATATATATATGCGTCGGTAATATATATAGTATTACCGATAGTATAAACCATAACCGTCGGTAAAATGCTTATATATTACCGACGGAGTCTTAAGTTTCGTCGGTAATAATATATTATATTAATTTTTAATTGATTAAATATTACCGACGGCTTTAATACTACCGTCGGTATTAATTCTTATTACCGACAGTAATATTTGGTCTGTCGTATTGTTTTCCCCGACGCCGTTTTTCCTGACAGCCAGCGACGGAAATATCTTCCGTCGCTATAGAACATTACCGACGGATATTGTCCGTCGGTAATAACTGTTTTTTTTGTAGTTAATTAGAATAGCTCATACGAATGAATTAGAATAGATTGTGGAGATAAATTAGAATGGATCGTACGAATGAAATAAAATAGATCGTGCGAATGAATTAGAATGGATCGTACTAATGAATTAGAATGGATACATTCGTACGATCTATTCTAATTCATTCGCACGATCTATTCTAATTCATTCATACGAGCTATTCTTATTTATTCGTATGAATGTAACCATTCTAATTCATTTGTACGATCCATTCTAAATACGAATAAATTAGAATTAGAATGGATCGTATGAATGAATTAGAATAGATCGTGCGAATGAATTAGATTAGATCGTGTGAATGAATTAGAATGGATCGTACGAATGAATTAGAATGGATACATTCGTACGAATGAATTAGATTAGCTCATACGAATGAATTAGAATAGATCGTGTGAATGAATTAGAATGGATCGTATGAATGAATTAGAATGGATCGTGCGAATGAATTAGAAATTATCGAACGAAAGAATTAGAATAGATCGTGCGAATGAATTAGAATGGATCGTACGAATGAATTTGAATAGATACATTCGTACGAATGAATTAGAATAGCACATACGAATGAATTAGAATAGATCGTGCGAATGAATTAGAATAGATTGTACAAATGAATTAGAATAGATCGTGCAAATGAAATAGAATGGATCGTACGAATGAATTAGATTGGATACATTCGTACGAATGAATTTGAATAGATCGTACGAATGAATTAGAATAGATCGTGCGAATGAATTAGAATGGATCGTACGAATAAAATGAATCGTATGAATGAATTAGAATAGATACATTCGTACAAATGAATTAGAATAGCTCGTATGAATGAATTAGAATAGATCGTGCGAATGAATTAGAAAGGATCGTACGAATGAATTAGAATGGATCGTGCGATTGAATTAGAATGGATCATACGAATGAATTAGAATGGATTCGTATGAATGAATTTGAATAGCTCGTACGAATGAATTAGAATAGATCGTGCGAATGAATTAGAATGGATCATACGAAAAAAATAAAATGAATCGTGACAATGAATTAGAATGGATTGTACAAATGAATTAGAATAGATACATTCATCCGAATAAATTAAAATAGCTCGTACGAATGAATTAGAATAGATCGTGCGAATGAATTAGAATGGATCGTATGAAAGAATTTGAATTGATCGTGTGAATGAATTAGAATGGTTAATACGAATGAATTAGAATGGATACATTTGTACGAATGTGTTAGAATAGCTCGTATGAATGAATTAGAATAGATCGTGTGGGTGCAAATTTTGGTAAGAAATCTGCAAGCAGCGGGACCCACCGGCCCTGTCTGGTGGGCCCCCGGAGACAACAGCGGGACCCACTGGCCCTGCCTGGTGGGCCCCCGAGTACCACAGCGGGACCCACCGGCCCTGCCTGGTGGGCCCCCGAGTACCACAGCGGGACCCATCGGCCCTGCCTGGTGGGCCCCCGAGTACCACAGCGGGACCCACCGGCCCTGCCTGGTGGGCCCCCGAGTACCACAGCGGGACCCACCGGCCCTGCCTGGTGGGCCCCCGAGTACCACAGCGGGACCCACAGGCCCTGCCTGGTGGGCCCCCGGAGACCACAGCGGGACCCACCGGCCCTGCCTGGTGGGCCCCCGAAGACTACAGCGGGACCCACCGGCCCTGCCTGGTGGGCCCCCGAAGACTACAACGGGACCCACCGGCCCTGCCCGGTGGGCCCCCGGAGACCGCAACGGGACCCACCGGCCCTGCCTGGTGGGCCCCTGAAGGCTTTCAAGGGACCCACCGGCCCTGCCTGGAGGATCCCCAGATACGGCAGCAGAAACCGCCATTTGCCCCGGAATTCCTCCCCGGGAATCCTATAAATAGCAGAGTCTTCAAATGTAAAAGGATCGAACTCTCAGTTCTAAAAAACAGAGCTCTGGGATTTCCAACTTCACATCCTTCCCTTGTCTTTAATCTTCATCTTCTCTTTGAAGAGGTGAAGGGTGACTTCAGTGATACTCGGCATGTCGAGATCACTTCGATACAAGTGTTAGTGAATTCGGGTTGCTCCCTATAGCACGGAGACGTAGGCTTCGGCTGAACTCCGAGATCACATCTCACGTGTCAATATTATCTCTGATTGCATCTCTCTGTTTACATATCAAAGGCTTCTACTTCAATCAACAGATCGACCAACGATCTTCGACGTCAACTTCAACTTCAATTGACAGGTGCTGCGAAAGTCTTCGGGTCGGCACGAAGATTTTCCCCCACAGTTTGGCGCCGTCTGTGGGATTCGTTCGAAAAGCTCAATGTGCTCGACGACAACATCGACATCGGATCGGTTGAGCAGACAACTGATCTTCAAAGTCAAACTTCTCAGCTCCCTCGGTTGAGCAGACAACCTATTGGACACGAGCGATCTGGTTGCTTCCTCCGCTTTCACTGAATGGCGAAGACTCTATCAGGATCATCCAGAGGGAAGTTACTCAGAACGATATCAGTTTCGACCCGAGACTCACTCAATGAGTCGGCGGCTCTTCAATCCAACAACCCGTTCTTTCTAGACAATCAGTCGTCGATATCTCCCATCGATATCCTAAGCCTTTCAAGTCTGACCCTCCTCCAATCCCTACATTGGGGGTGAGGTTCGAAACAAAGGGCTCACTTGAAGACTACAACGAGGTGATAGGCAAAAGTTCGAGGCGCACTCGCTGCCTCGGCATTTGGTGAAGCCCAAGGAGACAGCCTTGGCACTCGAATGCAAAGTTCAAGGCGCACTCGCTGCCTCGGCATTTGGTGAAGCCCAAGGAGACAGCCTTGGCACTCGAATGCAAAGTTCAAGGCGCACTCGCTGCCTCGGCATTTGGCGAAGCCCAAGGAAACAGCTTTGGCACTCGAATGCAAACTAACTCCCAACTGGGAAGGAACCTACACCGTCGAATCTATCGCAAGCAAAGGATCTTATCGACTGATCTCGCCAAAAAGAGATAGATTTCCGTCTCTGATGTAATTTCTATGATGAATAAAGATTGCTCTCAAACATCTACCTGTCTGTTCAAATTCTGAGTTATGAGACAGCGCAACATTCAGTTTCAAACCTTCAAGCAAATTCAAGTTGAGCCAGCTCAACCTTCAAGCTACCAGGTCGTTTAACAAGTTTAGGGCCTCGTGTTGCGATATGACCCTTTACGTGCAAATGTTAAACGGTTTCGGGTTGTGAAACAGCACAACTCTCAATTTCAAGCTACCAGGTCGTTTAACAAGTTTAGGGCCTCGTGTTGCGACACGACCCTTTACGTGCAAATGTTAAACGGTTTCGGGTTGTGAAACAGCACAACTCTCAATTTCAAGCTACCAGGTCGTTTAACAAGTTTAGGGCCTCGTGTTGCGACACGACCCTTTACGTGCAAATGTTAAACGGTTTCGGGTTGTGAAACAGCACAACTCTCAATTTCAAGCTACCAGGTCGTTTAACAAGTTTAGGGCCTCGTGTTGCGACACGACCCTTTACGTGCAAATGTTAAACGGTTTCGGGTTGTGAAACAGCACAACTCTCAATTTCAAGCTACCAGAATATCAACACTCAGATACATAATCCAAGACACCTTCGCTGCCTCGACGTGCAGTAAGTCCAAAATCCGAGACCAGCTCTCGGCACCCTAGCAAAGCCTAAAGCTCTTTGCCCCAACACATCTCGACATGAAGATCAAGGTCAAACGCGTCGAGCAGCATTCAGCCAATGTCACTCCAGAGGCAGGACATCTCTCAAACTTACCACTCGACACTCATAAGAGTGTTTTTTGCCGATCACTCGAACCTTGACCGGATAATTTTTACCGATCGGACAAACTTGTCCGATCGACAAAAATCCTTCGATCGGTCAAATTTCTACTGGATCTGGCAAAAAACCAAGGTTTTTTGCCGAGCACTCGAACCTTGACCGGATAATTTTTACCGATCGGACAAACTTGTCCGATCGGCAAAAATTATTCGATCGGTCAAATTTCTACTGGATCTGGCAAAAAACCAAGGTTTTTTGCCGATCACTCGAACCTTGACCGGATAATTTTTATCGATCGGACAAACTTGTCCGATCGGCAAAAATCATTTGATCGGTCAAATTTCTACTGGATCTGGCAAAAAACCAAGGTTTTTTGCCGATCACTCAAACCTTGACCGGATAATTTTTACCGATCGGACAAACTTATCCGATCGGCAAAAATCAAGCATCACGCGCTCTCATGCTCGAGGAAGACTCGTTCTGGAAGTCCACCATCGATGAGGGGGTGAATCTACAATCTTTCATAGCCAGCATCAACGACGAGACGACTATCACCCAGGAGTCGCGTGATCTTCCGACCAACCCTCAAAAATCTTCCGACGTTGCAGATCGTCCTAAGATTCAAAAGCCGATTAACAAAGGCGAAAACTCATCAACCATTCAAGGGCAAAGTCTGAGACATGAACCGCAGCATTCGAACAAACTCCAAATTTAGTCCTAGTGTTTGATAGCAAAGTCCGAGACCGACATCTTGACATTTGGTCAAAAGTCCAAGCTTGCAACCTTGGCACGTGGCAGCAAAGTCCGAGACCTGAGTCTCGGCATTCAATCAAAGTCTTCGCTCGTGGCCTCAACACTATTCAGTAGCAAGGCATTCGAATTCTATTCAGAATACCCAAACATTCAAATTGCTTTCCTAAGTTAGCAGGCACCAACTACTGTGAGAGGGCCGACAATCACGACGACGTTCAGTGCTACAAACGGTCGGTCGGTGGTCGATCTTCCGACTACCGTCAACCTTTATTTAGTAACTGGTCATCTTAACTGATCAGTCAAGATTCGATACAATTTGCAACATTCAACCAGCGACATATCAAAACGTGTCTCTACATCTACATAGGTCGTGTGCGACATCAACAGCCATGACTCGCACTTTCCTACAATACACCTTGTCCAAATACTTGACATATCAAAGAATCAGTACATTCAGTTACCCAAGGATTAGATTGCAATCAAGGAGAAGGATACTATTTAAATTGTAAAAAAGGTGTGAGTAGCATTGCTTCTTTCAAATCTATGGATTGGAGGGCATTGATTTAACCAGAGCACAGAGTGGCATCCATCCACATGGACCATATGTCATCCACTCTCAAGTGAAGCCCAAGACAAACTACAATCAGAGAGAGAGTTACCAACCAACCAAATGGGAAGGTACCACCGAATGACCCACTAGCCCACTATCAACTCCATCCATTGTGCTGCCAGCAAGGTCTTCACGTGAGAAGCCCACTATCAACTCCATCCATTGTGCTGCCAGCAAGGTCTTCACGTGAGAAGCCCACTATCAACTCCATCTATTGTGCTGCCAGCAAGGTCTTCACGTGAGAAGCCCACTATCAACTCCATTGTGCTGCCAGCAAGGTCTTCACGTGAGAGACCCACTCTCAACCCCATTGTGCAATCAGCGGCGAAGTCTTCACCGAACATCATTATCGACGGCTGAAATTTGCACTCAATGACGTGGCATCCGATCACGAGGTTTCCATTGGAGATTCAACCTGGCATTCAATCACCGGATCATGTGAACTCTCGGGACTGAAGACAACAAAATCTTCAGGCCGGACGATCAAGGGAGCAGCGCCTGCATCGACTCTGATGGCGTCAAACCTGATCGACACCAGCTCGCCATCTCCTCTCGCCGCACCGATGACAGCTCGGAGAGGGGATCGGCCTCCTTCCCCATCTTCGATCGAGCAACAGCAACGTGGGGGGCAGATCAATCTTCACCTCTTCACCCTCAGATCCAATCTAGCAGCTCCTCCCCTCTCGGCAGCCGGACTCAAGACCTCTGATCGGTTGCCCGTGACCGATCGGTTGCTGGCAACCGGTCAGGATTCGAGGGATCGGTTAAATAGAGGGGTGTTTTGCCCGATTTAGTGTAATATTTGCCGATCGGCAACCATCTCCTTCAACCCCGACTCCGATCTGTACCCTCGACCTCAACACCAGACGATGGTGGCCTCTCGCAGTAGCAGCTCCTCCACTCTCAAAACTCCGGCCCCCGAGCCTCGATCATCCTCGGAAGATCGATCCCCGAGCCTCGATCGGACACTGAGAGGGATCCCCGAGCCTCGATCATCCTCTCAACTCCGGCACCCGAGCCTCGATCATCCTCTCAACTCCGGCACCCGAGCCTCGATCATCCATCCCCGAACCTCGATCCCCTTCTTCCCCTTCATCCTCAACCTGATCGGCCAAAAACATACTGGATCTGACGCCAAACATGTGTTTCTGACCGATCAACAAAATCCTGACCGGTTGGTTTTTGCCCAATCGGCGACCTCTTCCCGAACGGCAACTGCCACCCGATCGGCAACACCTACCCGATCAGCTTCTCCAAACAGCAGCCCTTTGCCCTCAACCTAAACGACACCTGAGCGGCGAGTAGCAGATCGAAGATTGGGCAACTCAACAGCTACTTCTTTGATCATTTAGCCGATCAATCAACATTCTTCTCTCAAATCTGATCTCTACCTGATCGAAAATACCATACCATCCTCCACTTCTCCCTTTAGCACCATAAACAGACATGAAGGTGTTCGCACACTCCCCTTCCATCGGCGATTTGCACCCGATCACCTCGATCGATAGGTCGAAATTGACCGATCATTTTTTTTTTGACCGATCAAAATTTGACCGATCAAATTTTACCGATCACTTTTGACCGATCACTTTTTGACCGATCAAATTTGACCGATCAAAATTGACCGATCACTTCGACCGATCACTTTGACCGATCGGTCAGACTTGACCGATCAGTCGAATTCGACCGATCGGTCGATTTTCTACTAGATCTGTCAAAAAACCATATCTTTTGACCGATCACCCGATCCTTGACCGGTTGAATTTGACCAATCACTTTTGACCGATCAAATTTGACCGATCAAATTTGACCGATCACTTCGACCAATCACTTTGACCGATCGGTCAGACTTGACCGATCAGTCGAATTCGACCGATCGGTCGATTTTCTACTGGATCTGGCAAAAAACGTGGTTTTTTGCCAGATCACCCAAACCTTGACCGGCTGATTTTTAGCCGATCAGTCAAACTTGACTGATCGGCTAAAATCAACCGATCGGTCGATTTTCTACTGGATCTGGCAAAAAATGTGGTTTTTTTGCCAGATCACCCAAACCTTGACCGGCTGATTTTAACCGATCGATCAAAATTGACCGATCAGTCAAATTTGACCGATCAGTCAAGTTTGACCGATCAGTCAAAATTGACCGATCAGTCAAATTTGACCGATCAGTCAAGTTTGACCGATCAGTCAAAATTTGACCGATCAGTCAAATTTGACCGATCAGTCAAATTTGACCGATCAGTCAAGTTTGACCGATCAGTCAAAATTGACCGATCAGTCAAATTTGACCGATCAGTCAAGTTTGACCGATCAGTCAAAATTTGACCGATCAGTCAAGTTTGACCGATCAGTCAAAATTGACCGATCAGTCTATTTTCAAACGCTAACACTCGACAAAGCTCCTCTACGTGTGTGACAGGGGGTCGTTAGCTTTGCACCACGAATCCAAGCCAGCCAAGGTGGCCTCTTAGCTAACTTGGAGGGGGTAACTGTGGGTGCAAATTTTGGTAAGAAATCTGCAAGCAGCGGGACCCACCGGCCCTGTCTGGTGGGCCCCCGGAGACAACAGCGGGACCCACTGGCCCTGCCTGGTGGGCCCCCGAGTACCACAGCGGGACCCACCGGCCCTGCCTGGTGGGCCCCCGAGTACCACAGCGGGACCCACCGGCCCTGCCTGGTGGGCCCCCGAGTACCACAGCGGGACCCACCGGCCCTGCCTGGTGGGCCCCCGAGTACCACAGCGGGACCCACCGGCCCTGCCTGGTGGGCCCCCGGAGACCACAGCGGGACCCACCGGCCCTGCCTGGTGGGCCCCTGAAGACTACAGCGGGACCCACCGGCCCTGCCTGGTGGGCCCCCGAAGACTACAACGGGACCCACCGGCCCTGTCCGGTGGGCCCCCGGAGACCGCAACAGGACCCACCGGCCCTGCCTGGTGGGCCCCTGAAGGCTTTCAAGGGACCCACCGGCCATGCCTGGAGGATCCCCAGATACGGCAGCAGAAACCGCCATTTGCCCCGGAATTCCTCCCCGGGAATCCTATAAATAGCAGAGTCTTCAAATGTAAAAGGATCGAACTCTCAGTTCTAAAAAACAGAGCTCTGGGATTTCCAACTTCACATCCTTCCCTTCTCTTTAATCTTCATCTTCTCTTTGAAGAGGTGAAGGGTGACTTCAATGATACTCGGCATGTCGAGATCACTTCGATACAAGTGTTAGTGAATTCGGGTTGCTCCCTATAGCACGGAGACGTAGGCTTCGGCTGAACTCCGAGATCACATCTCACGTGTCAATATTATCTCTGATTGTATCTCTCTGTTTACATATCAAAGGCTTCTACTTCAATCAACAGATCGACCAACGATCTTCGACGTCAACTTCAACTTCAATTGACAGGTGCTGCGAAAGTCTTCGGGTCGGCACGAAGATTTTCCCCCACAGATCGTGTGAATTAATTATAACGGATTGTACGAATGAATTAGAATGGATCGTGCGAATGAATTAGAAATTATCGAACGAATGAATTAGAATGGATACATTCGTACGAATGAATTAGAATAGCTCGTACGAATAAATTAGAATAGATCAAGCGAATGAATTAGAATGGATCGTACGAATAAATTAGAATGGATTGTACGAATGAATTAGAATGGTTCGTACGAATGAATTAGAATGGATACATTTGTACGAATGAATTAGAATAGCTCGTATGAAAGAATTAGAATAGATCGTGCGAAGGAATTATAATGGATCGTACGAATGAATTAGAATGGATCGTGCGAATGAATTAGAATGGATCGTACGAATGAATTAGAATGCATACATTCATACGAATGAATTAGAATAGCTTGTACGAATGAATTAGAATTGATCATGTGAATGAATTAGAATGGATTGTACGTATAAATTAGAATGGATCGTGCGAATAAATTAGAATAGATTGTACGAATGAATTAGAATGGATACATTCATACGAATGAATTAGAATAGC
This sequence comes from Chamaelirium japonicum, assembly GCA_947650365.1. Lineage (NCBI taxonomy): Eukaryota > Viridiplantae > Streptophyta > Magnoliopsida > Liliales > Melanthiaceae > Chamaelirium > Chamaelirium japonicum. The sequence goes on from CANTAL010000050.1 coordinate 154,920, forward strand.
TCGTATGAATGAATTAGAATAGATCGTGCGAATGAATTAGAATGGATTGTATGAATGAATTAGAATGGATCATGCGAATGAATTAGAATGGATCGTACGAATGAATTAGAATGGATACATTCGTACGAATGAATTAGAATAGCTCGTACGGATGAATTAGAATAGATCGTGCAAATGAATTAGAATAGATAGTACGAATGAATTAGAATGGATCGTGTGAATAAGGTAGAATAGATCGTATGAATGAATTTGAATGGATACATTCCTACGAATGAATTAGAATAGCTCGCATGAATAAATTAGAATAGATCGTGCGAATGAATTAGAATGGATCATACGAATAAATTATAATGGATCGTGCGAATGAATTAGAATGGATCGTACAAATGAATTAGAATAGATACATTCGTACGAATAAAATATAATAGCTCGTACGAATGAATTAGAATAGATCGTGCGAATGAAATAGAAATGATCGTACGAATGAATTAGAATGGATCGTGCGAATAAATTAGAATGGGTCGTACGAATGAATTAGAATAGCTACATTCGGATGAATTAGAATCGATCGTGCAAATGAATTTCAATAGCTCGTATGAATGAATTAGAACAGAACGTGCGAATGAATTAGAATGGATCGTACGAATGAATTAGAATGGATCGTGCGAATGAATTTGAATGGATCGTATGAATGAATTAGAATGGATATATTCATACGAATTAATTGTAATAGCTCGTATGGATGAATTAGAATAGATCATGCGAATGAATTAGAATTGATCGTACGAGTGAATTAGAATCGATCGGGCGAATGAATTAGAATGGATCATACGAATGAATTAGAATGGATACATTCGTATAAATGAATTAGGATAGCTCGTACGAATGAATTAGAATAGATTGTGCGAATGAATTGGAATAGATCATACGAATGAATTAGAATGGATCGTGCGAATGAATTAGAATGGATCGTACGAATGAATTAGAATGGATACATTCGTACGAATGAATTACAATAGCTCGTACAATTGAATTAGAATAGATCGTGCGAATGAATAAGAATGGATACATTCCTACGAATAAATTAGAATAGATCGTGCGAATGAATTAGAATAGCTCATACGAATGAATTAGAATAGATCGTGCGAATGAATTAGAATAGCTCATACGAATGAATTAGAATAGCTCATTCGAATGAATTTGAATAGATCGTGCGAATGAATTAGAATGGATCATACGAATGAATTAGAATGGATCGTGTGAATGAATTAGAATGGATCGTACGAATGAATTAAAAGGGACACATTCGTACGATTGAATTAGAATAGCTCGTACGAATGAATTAGAATAGATCATGCGAATGAATTAGATTTGATCGTATGAATGAATTAGAATGGATCGTTGGACTGAATTAGAATGGACCGTACAAATGAATTGGAATAGATAAATTCGTGCGAATTAATTAGAATAGCACGTATGAATGAATTAGAATAGATTGTGCGAATGAATTAGAATGGATCGTGCGAATGAATTAGAATGGATCGTGCGAATGAATTAGAATGGATACATTAGTATGCATGAATTTGAATAGCCCATACGAATGAATTAGAATGGATCGTGCAAATGAATTAGAATGGATCGTACGAATGAATTAGAATAGATACATTCGTACGAATGAATTAGAATAGCTCATACGAATGAATTAGAATGGATCGTGCGAATGAATTAGAATGGATCGTGCATATGAATTAGAATGGATCGTGCAAATAAATTAGAATGGATCGTACGAATGAATTATAATGGATACATTTGTACGAATAAATTAGAATGGTAAGTACGAATGAATTGGAATAGATCGTGCGAATGAATTTGAATGGATCGTACAAATGAATTAGAATGGATACATTCATACGAATGAATTTGAATAGCTCATTCAGATGAATTAGAATAGATCGTGCAAATGAATTAGAATGGATCGTGCGAATGAATTACAAAGGATCGTACGAATGAATTAGAATGGATACATTCGTATGAATGAATTAGAATATCCCATACGAATGAATTATAATAGATCGTGCGAATGAATTAGAATGGATCGTACGAATGAATTAGAATGGATCGTGTGAATGAATTAGACAAGATCGTACGAACGAAATAGAATGGATCGTGTGAATGAATTAGAATGGATCGTGCGAAAGAATTAGAATGGATCATACGAATGAATTAGTATGGATAGATTCATACGAATGTATTTGAATAGCTCGTACGAATGAATTAGTATAGATTATGAGAATGAATTAGAATGGATCGTACGAATGAATTAGAATAGATCGTGCGAATGAATTAGAATGGATCGTACGAATGAATTAAAATGCATCATACGAATGAATTAGAATCGATCGTGCAAATGAATTAGAGTGCATTGTACGAATGAATTAGAATGGATCGTGCGAATGAAATAGAAGAGATCGTATGAATAAATTAGAATAGCTCGTATGAATGAATTAGAATAGATCGTGCGAATGAATTAGAATGGATCGTACGAATGAATTAGAATGGATCATGCGAATGAATTAGAATGGATCGTACGAATGAATTAGAATGTATACATTCGTACGAATGAATTAGAATAGCTCGTACGAATGAATTAAAATAGATCGTGCGAATGAATTAGAATGGATCGTACGAATGAATTCGAATGGATTGTGCGAATGAATTAGAATGGATCGTACGAAAGAATTTGAATGGATACATTCGTACGAATGAATTAGAATAGCTCGTACGAATGAATTAGAATAGATCATGCGAATGAATTAGAATGGATCATACGAGTGAATTAGAATGGATTGTGCGAATGAATTAGAATGGATCGTATGAATAAATTAGAATGGATACATTCATATGAATGAATTAGAATAGCTCGTACGAATGAATTAGAATAGATCATGCGAATGAATTAGAATGGATCGTACGAATAAATTAGAATGGTTCGTACGAATGAATTAGATTTGAATGACTTAGAATAAGAATAGCTCGTAAGAATGAATTAGAATGGTTCGTACGAATGAATTAGATACGAATGAATTAGAATGGGTCGTACGAATGAATTAGAATAGCTCATACGAATGAATTAGAATGGATCATATGAATGTATTTGAATGGATCGTACGAATGAATTAGAATGGGTCATACGAATGAATTAGAATCGCTCGTACGAATGAATAAGAATGGATCGTGCGAATGAATTAGAATGGATCGTATGAATGAATTAAAATGGATTGTACGAATGAATTTTAATGAATCATACGAATGAATTAGAATGGATCGTGCGAATGAATAAGAATGGATCGCACGAATGAATTAGAATATCTCATACAAATGAATTAGAAAAGATCATATGAATGAATTAGAATAGAAACATTCGTGCGAATGAATTTGAATGGATCATACGAATGAATTAGAATGGATCATACGAATGAATTAGAATAGCTACAATCCATTCTAATGGATCATACGAACTAATGAATTATAATGGATCATACGAATGAATTAGAATAGCTACATTCAAACAAATGAATTAGAATGGCTCGTACGAATGAATTAGAATGGCAACATTCGTTCATACAAATGAAATTGAATGGATTGTACGAATGAATTAGAATGGATCATACGAATGAATTAGAATGGATACATTCGAACGAATGAGTTAGAATAGCTTGTACGAATGAATTCGAATGGATTGTATGAATGAATTAGAATAGCTCATACGAATGAGTTAGAATGGATCACACGAATGAATTAGAATGGATACATTCATGCGAATAAATTAGAATGGATCGTACAAATAAATTAGAATGGATCGTGCGAATGAATTAGAATCGATCGTACAAATGAATTAGAATGGATCGTACGAATGAATTAGAATGGCTACATTCGTTCGTACGATCCATTCTAATTCATTCGAATGGACCTATTCTAATTCATTCATACGATCCATTCTAATTTATTCCTTCATATGATCCATTCTAATTCATTCGTATGAGCTATTCTAATTCATCAATACGAGCTATTCTAATTCATTCGGACGATCCATTCTAATTCATTCATACGAACCATTCAAATTCATTCGTACGAGCTATTCTAATATATTCGTCCGACCCATTCTAATTCATTCGTACGATCCATTCTAATTCATTCGTACGAACCATTATAATTCATTCATTCGAATGTAGCAATTCTAATTCATTAGTACGATCCATTCAAATTCATTCGTACGAAACATTCTAATTCCTTCATACGATCTACAATTGCATTCATTCATATGATCCATTCTAATTCATTCGTACAATCCATTCTAATTCATTCGTATGATCTATTCTAATTCATTCGTATGAACAAATGTAGCCATTCTAATTCATTTGCACAACCCATTCTAATTCATTAGTATGATCCATTCTAATACATTCATTCGTACTATCCATTCTAATTTATTTGTATGATCCATTCTAATTAATTCTAATTCATTCGTACGACCCATTCTAATTCATTCGTAGGCTTCATTCTAATTCATTCATATGAACCATTCTAATTCATTCATATGTGCTATTCTAATTTATTCGTATGATCCATTCTAATTCATTCGTTTGATCCTTTCTAATTCATTCAAATAAGCTATTCTAATTCATTCGTACGATCCATTCTAATTCATTCGCACGATCAATTCTAATTCATTCATACGATCTATTCTAATTCATTTGCACGAATGAATCTATTCTAATTCGTTCGTATAATCCATTCTAATTCATTCGTCCGAATGGGTCGTACGAATGAATTAGGATGGATACATTCGTGTGAATTAATTAGAATGGATCATACGAATGATGTAGAATGATCGTACAAATGAATTAGAATGGGTCGTACGAATGAATTAGAATAGCTCATACGAATGAATTAGAATGGATCGTACGAATGAATTAGAATGGATCATACGAGTAAATTAGAATTGATACATTCGTGCGATTCTAGCTTGTACGAATGAATTAGAATGGATCATACGAACGAATGAATTAGAATGGATCGTACGATCCATTCTAATTCATTAATACGAGCTATTCTAATTCATTCGTACGAGCCATTCTAATTCATTCGTACGATCCATTCTAATTCATTCTCGCGATCCATTCTAATTCATTCGTACGAGCTAGTCTAATTCATTCGGACGAATGTATACATTCTAATTCATTCGTACGATCCATTCTAATTCATTCGTACGATCCATTCTAATTCATTCGTACGAACCATTCTAATTCATTCGTACGATCAATTCTATTTCATTCGTACAATCCATTCTAATTCATTCGCACGATCCATTCTAATTCATTCGTTCAAATGTAGCTATTGTAATTCATTCGTACGATCCATTTTAATTCATTCATACAATGTACATTCGCACGAATGTATCCATTCTAATTCATTCATACGATTCATTCTAATTCATTCGTACGATCCATTCCAATTCATTCGTACGAACCATTCTAATTCATTCGTACGAGCTATTCTAAGTCATTCGTACGATCCATTCTAATTCATTCGTACGATCCATTCTAATTCATTCGCACGATCCATTCAAATTCATTCATCGAATGTAGCTATTCTAATTCATTTGTACGATCTACAATTGGACGAATGTATTCATTCTAATTCATTCGTACGATCCATTCTAATTCATTTGTATGATCCATTCTAATTCATTCGTAGAAGCTATTCTAATTCATTCACACGAATGTATCCATTCTAATTCATTCGGATGATCAATTCTAATTCTTTCGTAAGATCCATTCTAATTCATTCGTAGGAACGAATGTAGCCATTTTAATTCATTCGTCCGAACCATTCTAATTCATTCGTACGAACTTTTCTAATTCATTCGTACGACCCATGCTAATTCATTCGTACAATCCATTCTAATTCATTCGCACGATCCATTCTAATTCATTCGTACGATCCATTCTAATTTATTCGCTCGATTGTATCCATTCTAATTCATTCGTACAAGAATGGATACATTCGTGCGAATGAATTAGAATGGATCGTATGAATGAATTAGAATGGATCATACGAATGAATTAGAATGGGTTGTACGAATGAATTAGAATAGCTTGTACGAATGAATTAGAATGGATCATACGAATGAATTAGAATGGATCGTACGAAAGAATTAGAATAGCTCGTACGAATGAATTAGAATGGTTCATACGAATGAATTAGAATGGATCATATGAATAACTATAATGGATCGTACGAATGAATTAGAATGGATACATTCGTGCGAATAAATTATATTGGATCATATGAATGAATTAGAATAGTTCATACGAATGAATTAGAATGGATCGTACGAATGAATTAGAATGGATCAAACGAATGAATTAGAATGGCTTATATGAATGAATTATAATGGATCATACGAAAGAATTAGAATGGATCGTACGAATGAATTAAAATGGCTCATACGAATGAATTAGAATGGATCGTACGAATGAGTTAGAATGGACCGTAAAAATTAATTAGAATGGATACATTCGTGCGAAGGAATTAGAATGGGTCGTACCAATGAATTAGAATGGCTACATTCGTTCGTACGAATGAATTAGAATGGATCGTATGAATGAATTAGAATGGATCGTACGAATGAACTAGAATGGATAAATTCGTGCGATTGTAGCTCATACGAATGAGATCGTGGGTACGATTATAGCCATTCTAATTCATTCGTAATATCCATTTTAATTCATTCGCACGATCCATTCTAATTCATTCGTACGATCTATTCTAATTCATTCATACGATGCATTCTAATTCATTCGCACGAATGTATCCATTCTAATACATTCATACGATCGTGCTAATGAATTAGAATGGGTCATATGAATGAATTAGAATAGCTCGTACGAATGAATTAGAATGGTTCATACAAATGAATTAGAATGGATCGTACAAATGAATTAGAATGGATCGTGCAAATGAATTAGAATGGATCGTACGAATGAATTAGAATGGATCGTACGAATGTATTAGAATGGATCGTGCAAATGAATTAGAATGGATCGTACGAATGAATTAGAATGGATCGTACGAATGAATTAGAATGGGTCGTACGAATGAATTAGAATAGCTCGTACGAATTAATTAGAATGGATTGTGCGAATGAATTAGAATGGATCATACGAATGAATTAGAATAGGTCGTTAGAATGAATAAGAATAGCTCGTACGAATGAATTAGAATGGGAATGGAACATATTAATGAATTAGAATGGATGTATTCGTGTGAATGAATTAGAATAGATCGTACGAAATGGCTACAATCGTACGAATGAATCAAAATGGCTACATTCGTACGAATGAATTTTAATGGATTGTACGAATGAATTAGAATGGATCGTACGAATGAATTAGAATGGATTGTGCGAATGAATTAGAATGGATTGTACGAATGAATTAGAATGGGTCGTACGAATGAATTAGAATAGCTCATATGAATGACTTAGAATGGATCATACGAATGATTTAGAATGGTTCGTACGAATGAATTAGAATGGATACATTCGTGCGAATGAATTAGAATGGATCGTACGAATGAATTAGAATGGATACATTCTAGCGAATGAATTAGAATCGATCGTACGAATGAATTTGAATGGATCATGCAAATGAATTTGAATAGCTCGTACGCATTCTAATTCATTTGTATGAACCATTATAATTCATTCGTACGAGCTATTCTAATTCATTCGTATAACCCATTCTAATTCATTCGTACGAGCCATTCTAATTCATTCGTATGATACAACCGAATTTATTCGTACGATCCATTGTAATTCATTCGTACGATCCATTCTAATTCATTCGCACGAATGTATACACCATTCTAATTCATTTGTACGAACCATTCTAATTCATTCATACAATCCATTCTAATTCATTCGTAAGAGCTATTCTAATTCATTCGTACGACCCATTCTAATTCATTCGTACGATCCATTCTAATTCATTCGCACGATCTATTCTAATTAATTCATACGATCCATTCTAATTCATTCGCACAAATTTATCCATTCTAATTTATTCGTACGATCCATTTTAATTCATTCGTACGAATGTAGCCATTCTGATTCATTCGTACGATTGTAGCCATTTCGTACGATCTATTCTAATTCATTCGCATGAATATATCCATTCAAATTCATTCGTATGATCCATTCCCATTCTAATTCATTCGTACGAGTTATTCTAATTCATTTGTACGACCCATTCTAATTCCTTCGTACGATCCATTCTAATTCATTTGCACGATCCATTCTAATTCATTCGTACGAGCTATTCTAATTACTTCATACGACCCATTCTAATTCATTCGTACAATCCATTCTAATTCATTCGCACGATCCATTCTAATTCATTCACACGATACATAAAATTCATTCGTACGATCCATTCTAATTCATTCGCATGAATGTGTCCATTATAATTCATTTGTACGATCGTGCGAATGAATTAGAATGGGTCGTACAAATGAATTAGAATAGCTCGTACGATCCATTCTAATTCATTCGTATGATCCATTCTAATTTATTCTAATACATTCGTACGATCCATTCTAATTTATTCCTATGATCCAATCTAATTCATTCGTATGAACTATTCTAATTCATTTGTTCTATCCATTCTAATTCACTAGTACGAATGAAGGTAGCCATTCTACTTCATTCGTACGAACCATTCTAATTCATTCGTTTGAGCTATTCTAATTCATACGTACGACCCATTATAATTCATTCGTACGATTCATTCAAATTCATTCGCACGATCCGTTCGAATTCATTCATACGATCCATACCAATTCATTCGGACGAATGTATCCATTCTAATTCATTCGTATGATCCATTCTAATTCATTCGTACTAGAATGGATATATTCGTGCGAATGAATTAGAATGGATCGTACGAATGAATTAGAATGGATCGTGCAAATGAATTAGAATGGATCGTATGAATGAATTTGAATAGGTCGTACGCATAAACTAGAATAGATTGTATGAATGAGTTAGAATGGCTCGTACGAATGAATTAGAATGGATCATATGAATGAATTAGAATAGATCGTACGAATGAATTAGAATGGTTATATTCATAGAATGAATTAGAATGGCTACGTAGGAATGAATTAGAATGGTTCGTACGAATGAATTAGAATGGATAGTACGAATGAATTCGAATGGATCGTACGAATGAATTAGAATAGCTCATACGAATGAATTAAAATGGCTCGTACGAATGAATTAGAATGGATCGTACGAATGAATTAGAATGGATACATTCGTGCGAATGAATTAGAATGGGTCATACGAATAAATTAGAATAGTTCTTACCAATGAGTTAGAATGGATTGTACGAATGAATTAGACTGGATCGGAATAATGAATTAGAATGGCTACATTCGTGCGATTGTAGCTCGCACGAATGAATTAGAATGGATCGTACGAATGAATTAGAATGGATACATTCGTGCGAATGAATTGGAATGGATCGTAGGAATGAATTATAATGGATTGTGTGAATGAATTAGAATGGATCATACGAATGAATTAGAATGGGTCGAATTAGAATAGCTCGTACGAATGAATTAGAATGGATCATACGAATGAATTAGATTGGCTACATTCGTAGATTGAATTAGAATTGATCGTACGAATGAATTAGAATGGATCATACGAATGAATTAGAATGGATACATTAGTGCGAATGAATTAGAATAGCTCGTACGAATGAATTAGAATGGATTGTATGAATGAATTAGAATGGATACATTCATGCGATTGCAGATCGTACGAATAAATTAGAATAGATCATACGAATGAATTAGAATAGATCGTACGAATGAATTAGAATAGCTACATTCGAACGAATGAATTACAATGGATCGTACGAATGAATTAGAATGAATCATCTGAATGAATTTGAATGGATACATTCGTGCGAATGAATTTGATTAACTCATACGAATGAATTAGAATGGATCGTGCGAATGAATTAGAATGGATCGTACGAATGAGTTAGAATGGGTCGTACGAATGAATTAGAATAGCTCGTACGAATGAATTAGAATGGATCATACGATCCATTGTAATTCATTCATTTGTATGATCCATTCTAATTAATTCGTACGAGCTATAATCGAACAAATGTATCCATTCTAATTCATTCGTACGATCCATTCTAATTCATTCGTACGATCCATTCTAATTCATTCATACGATTCATTCTAATTCATTCGTACGATCCATTCTAATTCATTCGCACAAATGTATCCATTCTAATTCATTTATACGATCCATTCTACTTCATTCGTACGATCCATTCTAATTCATTCACACGGCTACAATCGTACGAATGAACTAGAATGGATCGTACGAATAAATTAGATTGGATACATTCGGGTGAATGAATTGGAATGGATCATACGAATGAATTATAATGGATCGTACGAATGAATTTGAATGGGTCGTATGAATGAATTAGAATGGATACATTCGTGCGAATGAATTAGAATGGATCGTACGAATAAGTTAGAATGGATCGTGCGAATGAATTGGAATGGATCGTACGAATGAATTAGAATAGCTCGTACGAATTAATTAGATTGGATCGTACAAATGAATTAGATTGGATCATATGAATGAATTAGAATAGCTCGTACAAATGAATTAGAATGGATCGTACGAATAAATTAGAATGGATCGTACGGATGAATTAGAATGGGTCATGCGAATGAATTAGAATTGCTCATATGAATGAATTAGAATGGTTCGTACGAATGAATAAGATTGGATACATATGTGCGAATGAATTTGAATGGATCGTACGAATGAATTAGAATGGATATATTCATGTGAATGAATTAGAATGGATACATTCATACCAATGAATTAGAATGAGTCGTACTAATGAATTAGAATGGATACATTCATACGAATGAATTAGAATGGATCGTACAAATGAATTAGAATGGATCGTATGAATGAATTAGAATGGATCGTGCGAATGAATTGGAATGGATCATATGAATGAATTAGAATAGCTCAGATGAATGAATTAGAATGGATCGTACGAATGAATTAGAACGGATAATACGAATGAATTAGAATAGCTCATACGAATGAATTAGAATAGATCATACGAATGAATTAGAATGGACCATACGAATGAATTAGAATAGCTTGTACGAATAAATTAGAATGGATCATACGAATGAATTAGTATGAATCGTACGAATAAATTTGAATGGATACATTTGTGCGAATGAATTAGAATGGATCGTACGAATGAATTAGAATGGATCGTCCGAATGAATTAGAATGGATCATACGAATGAATTAGAATGGGTCGTACGAATAAATTAGGATAGCTCATACTAATTAATTAGAATGGATCGTGCGAATGAATTAGAATGGATCGTACGAATGATATAGAATGGGTCGTACTAATGAATTAAATGGCTCGTACGAATGAATTAGAATGGCACGTACGAGTGAATTAGAATGGATCGTACGAATGAATTAGAATGGGTCATACGAATGAATTAGAATGGATACGTTCGTGCGATTGTAGCTCGTACGAATGAATTAGAATGGATCATACGAACGAATGAATTAGAATGGATCGTACGAATGAATTAGAATGGGTCATAGGAATGAATTAGAATAGTTCGTACGAATGAATTAGAATAGCTCGCGTACGAATGAATTAGAATGGATTGGACGAATGAATTAGAATGGATCATACAAATGAATTAGAATAGCTTTTACGAATGAATTAGAATGGATCGTACGAATGAATTAGAATGGATCGTGCAAATGAATTAGAATGAATCATACGAATGAATAAGAATGGGTCGTACGAATGAATTAGAATGAGTCTTACGAATGAATTAGAATAGCTCATACGAATGGATTATACGAATGAATTAGAATAGCTCGTATGAATGTATTAGAATGGATTGTACGAATGAATTAGAATGGATCGTGCGAATGAATTAGAATGGATTGTACGAATGAATTAGAATGGATCATATGAATGAATTACAATGGATACATTCGTGCGACTGAATTAGAATGGATCGTACGAATGAATTAGAATGGGTCGTACGAATGAATTAGAATAGCTCGTACGAATGGATCATACGAATGAAATAGAATGGATCATACGAATAAAATAGAATGGATCATACGAATGAAATAGAATGGATCGTATGAATTAATTTGAATGGCTTATGCGAATGAATTAGAATGGATCGTACGAACTATTCTGATTCATTCGTACGACCCATTCTAATTTATTCGTATGATCCATTCTAATTCATTCACACGATCAATTCTAATTCATTTGTACGATCCATTCTAATTCATTCGCACGAATATATCCATTCTAATTCATTCGTATGATCCATTCTAATTCATTCGTACGATCCATTTTAATTCATTCGTACGAGCTATTCTAATTCATTCGTACGATTATCGCCATTCTAATTTATTCTACGAATGTAGCCATTCTAATTCATTCGTACGATCCATTCTAATTCATTCGTATGATCAATTCTAATTCATTCGTACTAGCCATTCTAATTTATTCGTATGAGTTATACTAATTCATTCGTACAATCCATTCTAATTTATTCGTAACGAATGTAGCTATTCTAATTTATTCCTACGATCCATTTTAATTCATTCATACGATCCTTTCATACGATCCATTATAATTCATTCGTACGAGCTATTCTAATTCATTCGTACGACCCATTCTAATTCATTCGTACAATCCATAGAATAGTTCGTACGAATGAATTAGAATGGATCGTACGAATGAATTCGAATTGATCGTAAGAATGAATTATAATGGATACATTCGTGCGATCCATTCTAATTCATTCGTACGAGCTATTCTAATTCATTCGTACGACCAATTCTAATTCATTCGTACAAGCTATTCTAATTCATTCGTACGACCAATGAATTAGAATGTATCATATTAGAATTCATCCGTACGATCCATTCTAATTTAATCGTACGAACCGGTCTAATTCATTCGTACGAGCCATTCTAATTCATTCTATAAATGTAGCCATTCTAATTCATTCGTACAAGCTATTCTAATTCATTAGTACGACCTATTCTAATTCATTCGTACGAGTTATTCTAATTTGTTCGCATGATTTTCAATCGCATAAATGTATCCATTCGAATTCATTCGTACGATCCATTATAATTCATTCGTATGATTCATTTTAATTCATTCGTACGATCCATTCTAATTCATTTGTATGATCTATTCGAATTCATTCGTACGATGCATTCTAATTCATTCGCACGACCCATTCTAATTCGTTCACACTATCCATTCTAACTCATTGTACGATCCACTCTAATTCATTTGTACGAACAATTCTAATTCATTCGCACAAGCCATTCTAATTCATTCACATGATCTATTCTAATTCATTCGTACGATCCATTCAAATTCTTTCACGCAAATATATCCATTCTAATTCATTCGTATGATCCATTCTAATTCATTCGTATGATCCATTCTAATTCATTTGTATGAACCATTCTAATTCATTCGTACGAGCAATTCTAATTCATTTGTACGATCCATTCTAATTCATTTGTACGATCCATTCTAATTCTTTCATACGATCCATTCTAATTTATTCTAATTCATTCGAACGATCCATTCTAATTCATTCGTACGAATGTATCCATTCTAATCCATTCACACGATCCATTCTAATTCATTTGTACGAATGTACCCATTCTAATTCATTCGTACGATTATCTGCATTCTAATTCAATCGTACGTTCCATTCTAATTCATTCGTACGATCCATTCTAATTCATTCGTACGATTGTAGCCATTCTAATTCTTTCAACAAATGTAGCCATTCAAATTCATTCATACGATCCATTCTAATTCATTTGTACGAATGTAGCCATTCTAATTCGTTCGTACGATCCATTCTAATTCATTCGTACGACCCAATCTAATTCATTCATTTGATCCATTCTAATTCATTCATACTTCCCATTCTAATTCATTCGTACGATCTATTCAAATTTATTCGCATGATCCATTCTAATTCATTCGCACGAATGTATCTATTCTAATTCATTCGTACAAGCTATTCTAATTCATTCGTACGATCCATTCTAACTCATTCGTACGATCCATTCTAATTCATTCGTGCAAGCTATTTTAATTCATTCGTAAGATCCATACGATCCATTCTAATTCATTCGTACGAGCTATTCTAATTCATTCGTATGACCTATTGTAATTCATTCGTACGAATGTATCCATTCTAATTCATTCGTACGAATGTATCCATTCTAATTCATTCGTATGATCCATTCTAATTCATTCGTATGATCCATTCTAATTCATTCGTACGAGCTATTCTAATTCATTCGTACGATTCATTCTAATTCATTCATACGAACAATTTTAATTCATTAGCATGAATGCATTCATTCTAATTCATTCGCATAAACAATGGATACAATTGGATGTACGATCGATTCTAATTTATTTGTACGAGCTATTCTAATTCATTCATACGACCTACTCTAATTCATTCGTACGAGCTATTCTAATTCATTCGTATGATCCATTCTAATCCATTCGCACGATCCATTCTAATTCATTCGTATAATCCATTCTAATTCATTCATACGAGCTATTCTAATTCATTCCTACAACCTATTCTAATTCATTCGTACAAGCGATTCTAATTCATTCGTACGACCCATTCTAATTCATTCGTACAATCCATTCTAATTCATTCACAGGATCCATTCTAATTCATTCGTACGACCCATTCTAAATTATTCGTACGATCCATTCTAATTCATTCGTACGACCTATTCTAATTCATTCATACGATCCATTTCAATTCATTCACACGATCCATTCTAATTCATTTGTACGAACCATTCTAATTCATTCGTACGAGCTATTCAAATTCATTCGTACGACCCATTCTAATTTATTCGTACGATCCATTCTAATTCATTCGTACAATCCATTCTAATTCATTTGTACGAGCTAATGTAGCCATTCTAATTTATTCGTACCGTCCATTCTAATTCATTCTTATGATCCATTCTAATTCATTCGTACGAATGTATCCATTCTACTTGATTCGTACGATCTATTCTAATTCATTCGTACGATCCTTTCTAATTCTTTCGTATGATACATTCTAATTCATTCGAACAAATGTATCCATTCTAAATCATTCTTACGATCCTTTATAATTCATTCGTACGAGCTATTCTAATTCATTCGTACGATTGTAGCTATTCTAATTCATTCTACGAATATAGCCATTCTAATTCATTCGTATGATCCATTCTAATTTATTCGTATGATCCATTCTAATTCATTCGTACGAACCATTCTAATTCATTCTTAGGAGCTATTCTAATTCATTCAAACGACCCATTCTAATTCATTCGCACGACCCATTCTAATTCGTTTGCACGATCCAGTCTAATTCATTCGTACGATCCATTCTAATTCATTCGTAGGATCCATTGTAGTTCATTCGCACGAGCCATTCTAATTCATTCACACAATCCATTCTAATTCATTCGTAAGATCCATTTCAATTCATTCGCACGAATGTATCTATTCTAATTCATTCGTACTATCCCTTCATACGTACGGCCCATTCTAATTCATTCGCACGATGAATTCTAATTCATTCGTACGATCCATTCTAATTCATTCGTACGATCTATTCTAATTCATTCACACGAGCCATTCTAATTCATTCACACAATCCATTCTAATTCATTCGTACGATCCATTCTAATTCATTCGCACGAATGTATCCACTCTAATTCATTCGTACGATCCATTCTAATTCATTCGCACGACTCATTCTAATTCATTCGCACGATCCATTCTCATTCATTCGTACGATCCATTCTAATTCATCCGTATGATCCATTCTCATTCATTCGTATGAGCCATTCTAATTCATTCACACAATCCATTCAAATTCATTCGTACGAACCTTTTAATTCATTCGTACGAACTATTCTAATTCATTCATATGATCCATTCTAATTCATTCGTACGACCCATTCTAATTCATTTGTACGATCCATTATAATTCATTCGCACGATCTATTCTAATTCATTCGTACGGTCCATTCAAATTCATTCGCACGAATGTATCCATTCTAACTCATTCGTACGATCCATTCTAATTCATTCATTCGATCTATTCTAATTCATTCGTACGATCCATTCTAATTCATTCGTACGACCCATTCTAATTCATTCGTATGATCCATTATAATTCATTCGTTCGTATGATCTATTCTAATTCATTCGTACGAGCTACAATCGCACAATTGTACCCATTCTAATTAATTCATGTGATCCATTCGAATTCATTCGTACGATCCATTCTAATTCATTCACACGATCCATTCTAATTTATTCGTACGAATGAATTAGAATGGATCGTACGAATAAATTAGAATGGCTACATTCGTAGAATGAATTAGAATGGATCATACAAATGAATTAGAATTGATCCATTCGTACGAATGAATTGGAATAGCTCATACGAATAAATTAGAATGGATCGTACGAATGAATTAGAATGGCTCGTGCGAATGAATTACAATGGATCGTACGAATGAATAAGAATGGATACATTCGTAAGAATGAATTAGAATAGCTCGTACGAACGAATTAGAATAGATCGTGTGAATGAATTAGAATGGATCGTACGAATGAATTAGAATAGATCGTGCGAATGAAATAGAATGGATCGTACGATGGATGCATTCGTACGAATGAATTATAATAGCTTGTATGAATGAATTAGAATAGATCGTGCGAATGAATTAGAATGGATCATACTAATGAATTAGAATGGATTACGCGAATGAATTAGAATGGATCGTACGAATGAATTAAAATGGATACATTCATACGAATGAATTAGAATAGCTCGTATGAATAAATTAGAATAGATCGTGCGATTGAATTAGAAAGGATCATACGAATGAATTAGAATAGATCATGTGAATGAATTAGAATAGATCGTAAGAGTGAATTAGAATGGATCATACAAATGAATTAGTATAGATCGTGCGAATGAATTAAAATGGTTCGTACGAATGAATTAGAATGGATCGTGTGAATGAATTAGAATGGATCGTACGAATGAATTAGAATAGCTCGAACGAATAAATTAGAATAGATAGTGTGAATGTAATAGAATGGATCGTAAGAATGAATTAGAATGGATCATGCGAATGAATTAGAATGGATCGTACGAATAAATTACAATGGATACATTCGTACAAATAAATTAGAATAGCTCGTATGAATGAATTATAATAGATCGTACGAATGAACTAGAATGGATCGTACGAATGAAATAGAATAGCTCGTAAGAATGAATTAGAATAGATCGTGCAAATGAATTAGTATGGATAGTACGAATGAATTAGAATCGATCGTGCGAATGAATTAGAATGGATCATACGAATGAATTAGAATGGATTGTGCGAATGAATTAGAATGGATCGTACGAATGAATTAGAATGGATAGATTCGTACGAATGAATTAGAATAGCTCGAACGAATGAATTAGAATGGATACATTCGTACGAATGAATTAGAATAGCTCGTACAAATGAATTAGAATAGATCGTGGGAATGAATTAGAATGAATAGTATGAATAAATTAGAATGGATCATGTGCTTTTCTAATTCATTCGTACGAATGTAACCATTCTAATTCATTCATACGATCCATTCTAATTCATTCGGATGATCCATTCTAATTCATTCGTACGATCCATTCTAATTCATTCGTACGAGCTATTCTAATTCATTTGTACAAATGTATCCATTCTAATTCATTCGTACGATTTATTCTATTTCATTCGTACGATCCATTCTAATTCATTCGCATGATCTATTCTAATTCATTCGTAGGAGCTATTCTAATTCATTCGTACGAATGTATCCATTCTAATTCATTCGTATGATCCATTCTAATTCATTCACACGATCCAATCAAATTCATTCGTACGATCCATTCTAATTCATTCGCACGCTTTATTCTAATTAATCCGTACGAGCTATTCCAATTCATTCGTACGAACGTATCCATTCTAATTCATTCGTACGATCCATTCTAATTCATTCGCACGATCCATTTTAATTCATTCGTATGATCCATTCTAATTCATTCGCACGATCTATTCTATTTCATTCGTACGAGCTATTCTAATTCATTCTTACTAATGTATCCATTCTAATTCATTCGTACGTTCCATTCTAATTCATTCATACGATCCATTCTAATTCATTTGCACGATCTATTCTAATTCATTCGTACGAGCTATTCTAATATAATGGTAAGAATGTATCCATTCTTATTTATTCGTACAATCCATTCTCTCGCACGATCCATTCTAATTCATTCGCATGATCTATTATAATTTATTCATACGAATGTATCCATTCTAATTCATTCATACAATCCATTATAATTCATTCGCACGATCCATTCTAATTCATTCATACGATCCATTCTAATTCATTCGCACGATCTATTCTAATTTATTCATACGAGCTATTCTTATTCATTCGTACAAGGGTATCCATTCTAATTCATTCGTACGATCCATTCTAAATACGAATGAATTAGAATTAGACGTGATCATACGAATGAATTAGAATAGATCGTGTGAATGAATTAGAATAGATCGTGTGAATGAATTAGAATAGATCGCACGATCCATTCTAATTCATTCGCACGATCTATTCTAATTTACTCGGTCGAATGTATCCATTCTAATTCATATGTACGATCCATTCTAATTCATTCGTACGATCCATTCTAATTCATTTGCACGATCCATTCTAACTTATTCGTTCGATCCATTCTAATTCATTTGCATTATCCATTCTAATTCATTCGTACGATCCATTCTAATTCATTTGCACGATCTATTCTAATTCATTCGTACGAGCAATTCTAATTCATTCGTACGAATTTATCCATTCTAATTTATTCGTACGATCAATTCTAATTCATTCACACGATCTATTCTAAAACATTCGTACAATCCATTCTAATTCATTCGTAACATCTATTCTATTTCATTCGTATGAGCTATTCTAATTCATTCGTACGAATGTATCCATTCTAATTCATTCGTACGATCCATTCTAATTCATTCGCACGATCCATTCTAATTCATTCGTACGATCCATTGTAATTCATTCGCACGATCTATTCTAATTCATTCGTATGAGCTATTCTTATTGATTCGTACGAATGTATCCATTCTAATTCATTTGTACGATCCATTCTAAATACGAATGAATTAGAATTAGAATGGATTGTACGAATGAATTTGAATAGATCATGCGAATGAATTAGAATGTATCGTACGAATGAATTAGAATGAATACTGTTCGGGGGATCTTTTCGCTGGTCCATGCGGTCTACCTGCAAGACAAAGAAAGAACGTGAGAACGGCTGGCTCCCTTAGGAGCGCAGACCCTCGGACGCTCAAGTCAGTCTCAGGTGCTCAACGGCGAGCTATAGTAGACGAAAGTGGTAGGGATGAGGGTTTCCCCCCTGTACTTTGGAGCCTAGGGGCATGCATTTATAGACATTGACGACCTACCTTTGCCCAACACGTGGAGGTTCTTTCCAGCGCCTTCCAGGCCCCCACGTTCTGGCTCGCGTGGGTCTCTGACGGTCTTTGGAACTCGCGCCCCTGACATTCTTTGTCGTCGAGCCTGCCAGGTAGTTTGAGTGGGGGAGACCACCTAACCGACTCAGGCGGGCTTCCGTGGACTGCAATTGTCCACGTAGCTTCAGTGAGGTTTCGACACCTGGCAGCCCTTTATGCGGCTCTACTGTGGGCGACCTTAGGGGGGAAGCATGGGCGAGCTTGCCCTCCGTTGCTCCATCTTTTCCTCCGTATCTATCAAGAGTCGGATCTCGCAGGAGTGACCTCTTCGATAAACAGGGGAGCCTTGGCGAGCTTGGGCAAGCTCCTGAGCGAGCTTGGGCGGGCTCCTGAGCGCGCTTAAGCGAGCTCCTGAGCGAGCTTGATCGAGCTCCTGAGCGAGCTTGGGCGAGCTTCTGAGCAAGCTTAGGCGAGCTCCTGAGTGAGCTCTTTGCCTAGGGCCCCTTCAGCCCAATGTGGATCTCGCTCCCTGTCAAAATGATTTGGTGAGCTGGGGGGGGGCGAGATCCGGTGCGAGTTCCCCATCCCTTGGAATCCTGGTGTCTATGAGATCCATTGGTAAAGGTGAGCTGGTGGTGAGCGCGCAGAGCTAGGGGTGAGCTCTTTACGAGCTGGGAGGCGAGCTCCTGGCAATTCACCGAGCTGTAGATGTAATGTATTCAGAGATAAGGTCCCCGTCTATCCCAATGTGGATCTCGCTCCTGAAAGCCGTACGATCAACTCCTGGACGGATTTCAGCTACCCCCAACATTACCCCCTCCTGAGGGAGCGGCCAAGGAAGCTTGACGCTTGCTCAGGAGTCTTATTGCACACGCCGGTCGGACTGGGAGCACCAGTCATTGGCGACCTCCATCCTGTGAGCTGCGGGCTCCTGCCATGGGCGGTCTGCGCCGAGAGTTTTGACTGCCAGTATTTCATAAACGCCGGGCGGGCCGGGAGCATCAGCCACGAGCGATCTCCTTCCGGTACGAGCTTGCCACACGCGGTCAGGGTCTGCTTCAGGCGAGCTTCGGGCACCTGCCGTGGGTGATCTTGTGACTTGGGTATCGCTCCAAATCTCCGATGGTCGTTTCATCTTAAATGCGGTGCGAGGCTCGAGGTCGATACAATGAATCTTATCCTGAGATCCCGATCAGCGTGGTACACGCGTCGTGCTCCGATTTGCTCCTCTTTCTGTCAGCAAAAGACAGCGTCGGCACCGGCACAGCCCTTTCCACGCGTGGCCCACGTGGCGCTTTATTACTGGAAAGAAGCGAGCTGTCGCTTCAACAACCGTCACGTCGCCTCGTTGGGCGCACTTGGGCATTAACTGTGGCCTGATTCACTCGCCTCTCGCCTGCCTATAAATAGGAGACGGGGGGGGGGGGGGGTTACTTCCCTCACACGCAAACAAGAAAATAGCTCTCCCTTCTCCCTTGATTTTGTGCTAGCTCGCTCTTTCTCTTTTCCTCATGGCCTCCGTTGTCGCTGCTGTTGTTGCTACCGCTACCGCCGCCGCCCAAGCTTCTGAGCCCACCGCTGAGAGAGCAGTGGTCTGGCTGCAAAACCCTATCGGGGTGCCCGTCGGGGACAGTATCCGGGCGGCGATCGATCTCCCTCGGGAGATCCTCGTCACCGAGATGCCACTCACGGGGAGGCCGCCCCAGGGCACAGTAGCTTCCGTCGGGCTGCTGTGGTCCGGGCTGCGGTTCCCCCTGAGTCATCTCGTCGGGGAGCTCCTGGAGTTGACGGGGCTTTGCCCCGCCCAACTCTCAGGAAACTCCTGGGGGATACTCTACGGGCTGTCCCAGCTGGAAACCGCCCTGAAGGTGAGGATCCCACTGAGCTACTTGCTCAAGAAGTGGCTCCTCAAACCCGGGCCGGTCTTCAGCACCACGGGCTGCAGCTACTTTTACCTCGCCGGGCGGCCTGGCGAGGTGCTCCCCTTCTCTGCCATCGAGAACAAGGACCGCCACTGGAAGGACTATCCTTTCGTGGCGGTCGGCGACTGGCGCGGGCGGCATAGCGGAGTCCCGGCTCATCCTGGGGTTCCCACGACGGCGGTCTTCCGGGAGATCACCTTCTTCCGGGCTGGGAAGAAGAAGTGCATCGCTCCTGATCGGGAGCGATATCTGGACGAGGCGTTCCTCCACTACCTTGGTGGGCGAACCCTGGAGAAGATCACCGCCCCGGACTTCGCCTTCCAGCTGAATGACAGGAAGACCGGTGCGATTCTGCCCAAGCAGAAGGCTGTCCGGAAGAAGAAGGATGCCCCTCCTCCCTCCGAAGGGACCAGCAAGGGGGCAGGGAGCTCGGGGGGCAACCCCCGCAAGAAGGTGGTCCGCAGGCGGGCTTCGCCCATCCACCTCAACGACCCCGCCACAATGGAGATGCTCCGCGAGGAAGCGGCCTCCGCGCCTCCACCACCTCCTCGCCCAGACGCCGGCACAGGTCAGCCATCCGCCCCGTTCCCCACTATCCGTCGCAAGCTTCAATTCCTCGAGCCCGACGATCCGAATGTCGAACTCCTGCTATCCATGGCGGAGGTCGAATCCGGGATGGCTCGAATACTCATGGGCCACTTCCCAGGTGATCTGACAGTCCCTCTCCGTGTGGCAGTGATGACGCCGGAAATGGAGGGTCGCGGGAAGAAGAAGGCGAAGCGCGCGAGGCCCGCGCCTTCGAGCACCTAGGCGGAGCTACGATGAAAAGCACTAGAGGAGGCGGGCTTGGACTCGGAGCCCGATTGGACGGACTCCGAGGAGGAGGCATCGGGCTCCGAGGAGGAAGAGCCCACCCCTCAACCTTCCCGGACGGAGCCTGCCGCTTCTACCCAAGTGGAGAAGCTTCCGGCTCCTCCAGCCCCCGCACCGGAGGTGGGTTCGAGCGGGCGGGAGCTTCCATCTTCTGCCGCCGGGGTAGGGGTCCAGCAGGGTGAAACCACAGCCACCGCTGTGACCTATTCTCCGCCAGCAGCTCCAGCTCCCGTCCCTCCGGCCTCGCCTCCTGCAGGGGGCCAGGAGGGAACGGGCTCCCAGCAAGGCCTGGGGGACCTGGTCTACAGGTCCCCTAGCTTTGTGGACATTGGCTCCGACTCTGAGTCCTCCAGCTCGGAGTCGGAGGCCAAAGAGGCCAGGGCGGGCCCTCCCAGCCCGCCAGCAGCCGGAGCTCGCCCGGGGGAGGTGCCAGCCCCCACTTCTTCCCCCGTTGTGCCGCCTCCTACCGAAGCTCCAGGGGGTCCCAGCGCGGGCTCCTCTGTGGAAGAGGGAAGGGCGCCCTACTACGTGCGACAGCTGCTGGGCCGCAACGTCCTCGCCCGAGCCCCCTTCGCTTCCATAAGCGAACGCCTGGCCGAGGTATCTCTCACTTTCTCCACCCCTACGCATAAAATCTCATTTTTTCGTTAACTTTTTCATCTTCCTTATACAGGCGGAGAAACAGAGCCTGGCACTGGCCGCGGAGGTCGCTGGGGCCGGGAAAGCGCTGGCTGCCTTGTTCGACGATTCCCTTCGGGGGTCCGAGCGCAAGGTGGAAGAGCACATTCACGAGCTCCAGCGGGCTACGCACGCCGTGGCGCTGAAAGAGGCGGAGGAGCTTCAGCAGAGAGACGGCCCAGCTCAAGACCTCCGACGACCTTCGAAAGGTCACGACGGAGCGGGACGAGGCTGTGACCGCGAGAGAGACCGCTAGGAAGGAGGCGGCTTAACTTCAGGGCGAGGTCGCTGCTCTGAAGGCAGAGATCGCCGCTATGAAGGAGACGCACGCCGAAGGCCTTCGGGATCAACAAGGTCGCCTCCAAGCTCAGCTGCACGATCTCCTCAAGAAGGGCGCCCTGGCCGCTATGAAAAAATACAAGACCGAGAGGTCGAAGAAACGGCACCGAGGAGATGACAGCGGGGCAGAGACCAGCATGCCTTGAGCTCGCGAATTTTGTAACTTTTTTTGTTTTGGTCAATGAAATCTTCATCTTTTTGAGCCCGTCTCTGTGTCCATTTCTTTCTGTGTTGCTCATGAGTCTGCTTCAAAACCTTTCGCAGCGGTCTTGAGGGTCATTCCCCGGGCGAGGCAGCTAATTCGATTCAACCATTTTATTTTAAAATATATGCAGACGAAAAGCTCGGCATGCTCGCTAAAACTCAATATAGACTCTGAGCCCGGAAAAAGATAAGCGAACCGAATAACTTCAAAAACTTCTGTACACTCAGAGACTTAAATCATTTTTATTTTTGAAGAAAACTAATAAGTGCTTGCTGCCCCCTGCCCGGTTAAGTTCCCCCGAAGATCCTGTTTATTAGACATGCCCTTAGAGGGGTTACCAAGGGAAGTTCGGGCTACCTGAATGGGTGATCGCCCTTCTCAAGTATCCCTAATTCACGCCAGGATGCTTCCGTTCATGGCGGGTGAATGCGAAGGATCCTGGTTAGGTTTTGAGTACTCTAAACAGCGGATTACCCTGGAAATCTCAAGGTCGCTCACTTGCGGCCTCTGAGGATTCCAGTCTTGCTTTAAGTCCGACCAACGGCGGACTGCCCCAGGAATCTCAAGGTCGCCTACTGGCGGCCTCTGAGGATCCCGGTTTTGCTTTAAGTCCGCACGACGGCGGACTGCCCCGGAAATCTCAAGGTCGCCTACTGGCGGCCTCTGAGGATCCCGGTTTTGCTTTAAGTCCGCACGACGGCGGACTGTAGATCATGCGTGCTCTTGCTACGCCGTGCTTTTGGGCCGAATTCTTTGATATAACTGCCATCGTTCATTCACAATTTTTTCAGAAAATGACTTACAAAAAACCCCTGGTCTTACGCATAAAATTTTCGGAGGTGCATAGCATTCCAAGGTCGCTCTAACAGGTCGCTTTCAGCGGTCATCAACTAGTAAGCCCTCGAGCCTCGTGCTTCGCGTACTATGTAGGGGCCTTCCCAGTTCGTCGCGAGCTTCCCTGCATTAGGCTCTTGTGTGTTCGCGAACACCTTTCTCATTACCATGTCACCGGCTTTGAATGCTCGATGGCGGACTCTTTTGTCGTATGCGCGCTTCATTTCCTGCCGGTACCCGGCGAGGTGCAGGTTGGCGCACTCTCGTCTCTCTTCGAGCTGATCGAGGGAGTCGGCGAGCAGTTTGTCGTTGTCGACCTCCTCCGCCGCAAGCCTTCTTTCCGTGGGCAGCTCGGCCTCTACGGGTAGCATGGCTTCGCAACCATAAGTGAGACTGAAGGGCGACTCGTTAGTTGAGCGACGTGGAGTATTGCGATAGGCCCATAGGACTCCATCGAGCTCCTGCTCCCACAGTCCCTTTTTTCCTTCCAATCTCTTCTTGAGGTTGTCCAGGATTACGCGATTCGTGGCTTCGGCCTGCCCATTGCTTTGGGGGTACCTCGGGGAGGAAAACCTCAGGGCGACTCCATACTCAGCACAAAAGTTCTTGATCAAGTGATTGTCGAACTGACGACCGTTGTCTGTGACAAGTACTAGGGGTAGACCGAAACGACAGAAAATATTCTTCCAAAGGAAGTCCTTCACCTGCTTCTCACCTATCTTAGCTAGCGGGACCGCTTCCACCCATTTGGTGAAGTAGTCCGTAGCCACTAAGATGAATTTCTTTTGCCGGGCTGATACGGGGAAAGGTCCCACAATGTCCAGTCCCCATTGCTGAAAAGGCCAAGGGCTCGCCAGAGGATGCAGCTATTCTGCGGGCATATGATTTGTCGTGGCGTGCTTCTGGCATTGGACGTAGCTTTGAGCGACCCTCAAAGCATCTTGCTCCAGAGTGGGCCACCAATATCCCTGCCTTCGGACTTTCGCAGCCAGAGACCGCCCTCCAGCATGGTTCCCAAGCTCGCCAGAGTGAATGCTATTCAAAACTTCTTCGGTTTCGGGGTGCCCGATGCAACGAAGATTTGGCTCGCCGAAGGATTTCCTAAAAAGATGACCCCAGCGAATGAGATAGCGGCCAGCGCACTTCTCCGTTCGCCGAGCTTCTTCTTTGCCTTCAGGGAGCTCGCCCTTCAAGAGAAAGCAAATAACAGGCGCGGTCCATCCGCCAGGCGACCCATCAGACGATACTTGGTTAACAGCGGGTTCCGTTGGTTGGAGCCGAGACTGGCTTTGGACTTCGATGAAAATATGGCGAGCTTCCGATCCTCCCAGCAGGGAGGCGGCATTTGCCAACGCATCAGCTCACCTATTATCGGCTCACGGAATTTGCTCGAAGGAGATCTTTTCAAACTCCGCGGCCTTGCCATTGACCAGATCCACGTAACCCGCCATTCGCGTATCCCGGGAGGCATAATCTCCTTTGATTTGGCGAATGATCAGCTGGGAGTCGCTGAAGACCTTCAACCGTTTGGCGCCTACTTCTTGAGCGAGCTCTAGTCCGGCGAGCAGTGCCTCATACTCTGCTTCGTTGTTGGTGGCAGTGAAATCCAGCCGGACCGATTTTTCGAGGAGTACCGTCTGAGCGATCAGTGCGACCCCGATCCCTGCTCCCGAAGCGTTGGAGGATCCATCGACGAATAGTTCCCAACCCGCTATCTCTGAATGCTTAGTTGGAGGAAGCTCGCTTTGACCGCCCAAGAACCTCGCTTTCCCAGGGTGTGCCTCCGTTGGCTCATCCTCCTGGTACTGGACCGGTTCTTCTATGGGGAAGTCCGCCAAGAAATCCACGAGAACCTGCCCTTTGACAGCAACTCGAGGGACATACTCCAACCCATAGGCAGCGAGCTCGGCGGACCATCGATAGAGCCTGTCGGCTACCGAGGGTCTTGAGAGTGCGCTCTTCAAGGGGTGCTCCGTGATGACCTTGACGGTGTGCGCCGAGAAGTAGGGGTGAAGTTTTCTCATGGTAAGGACCAAGGCCAATGCAACCTTCTCGATTGGTCGATACCGGAGCTCGGCAGGAAGCATTGTGTGGCTTACAAAGTAAACAGGCTGCTCTATCTTTGCTTCTTCTACAACCAGGACCCCGCTTACCGCATTCTCCGTGACTGCAAGATATACGCCAAGCTCGGCGCCATCTTTTGGTACCGCCAGGATTGGCGGGCTCGCCAGATAGTCCTTGATCATTTGGAAAGCGCGCTCACACTTTTCATCCCAACAAATGCTCGCTCCTTTTCGAAGTAACTCAAAAAGAGGTCGGCAATTATCAGAGGATTTGGAGATGAACCGGTTTAGTGCGGCGATTCGCCCGCTCAACCTCTGGACCTCCTGCCGGGTTCTTGGTGCAGGCATTTCGACAAGTGCTCGGATTTGCCCAGGGTCGGCCTCGATCCCCCTGTGGGTGACCAGGTACCCTAGGAATTTCCCAGAAGTCACCCCGAATGCGCACTTTGCCGGGTTTAGCCTCATTTGGTACTTTCTCAATACTTCAAAGATTTCGCGGAGATCGGCAACATGCCCCTCTCGCTCACGACTCTT
Source organism: Chamaelirium japonicum (assembly GCA_947650365.1). NCBI lineage: Eukaryota > Viridiplantae > Streptophyta > Magnoliopsida > Liliales > Melanthiaceae > Chamaelirium > Chamaelirium japonicum. The sequence continues at coordinate 182,163 of CANTAL010000050.1, forward strand.
TGCTAGGAGGTCATCTATATAAACTTTGACATTTCTGCCGATCTGATCTTTGAACATCTGAGTGACTAACCTTTGGTAGGTCGCTCCTGCGTTCTTCAGTCCAAACGGCATTACCCGATAGCAGAAAAGCTTCTGGTAGCCCGCCCCAGAATAGAAGGCGGTCTTCTCCTGATCTTCGACGTGGAGAGGTATCTGGTTATACCCCGAATATCCATCCATAAAAGATAAGGCCCGGAACCCGACAGGTGCGTCAACCAGCGCGCCTATTTGCGGAAGGGGGAATCCATCCTACGAGCATGCTTTGTTAAGGTCGGAGAAGTCGATGCATACTCTGACCGCCACACTCTTCTTGGGCACTGCCACGATATTGGAGATCCACTCGGGGAAGTGCGCCTCGCGTATAAAGCCAGCTCGCTCTAGCTTGTCTATCTCCGCCATCACTGCGGTGGACTTTGCAGCCGGTATGTGCCGAGCTTTTTGATTGACCGGCGGGAATTCTTTCATGGTGTGTAGTCGATGACCGACGACCTCCGGGTCAATCCCTGGCATGTCCGCGAAGCTCTAGGCGAATACGTCACGGTATTCCCTGAGTATGTTGGTTATGGCCAGGACCTCACCCTTGACCAGCGAGGTTCCAAGATGAACAACTCTTGGCCCTTCTTCACCACCAATATCGATCTCTTGTAGTGGTTCGGCGATGGGAAAGCTTCTTTTCTTGGGGGTCGACAGGCGACCTTCCTCCTCCAACTTAAGATCCACACCGCTCCCATCTGGGGATGGAGTAGGGGACTTAAGCGAGGAGGCCCCTAGCGGACTCCTAAGGAGCTCGCTCGTAACGGATGGTAATTGCTAGGAGGGCATCGGCCTTTTGGCCTCAGCGACCTCTGAATCCATGAGATGAAAGACGTCCTGCTCGCACTTGGTAGCAGCGACCTGGTCTCCTCGAATTACCACGACCCCTCTATCGGTGGGGAACTTGAGGGCCTGGTGATTAGGCAAGGACACCACTTTCATTTGCCTCAACCAAGGTCGCCCTAGGATGGCATTGAAAGTGGACTGCCCATCCACCACCGCGAAGCGGACTTGACGTACCTCCGAGCCCGCCGTTACAGTGAGGGTTATCTCCCCTGCCACCTTAGCGACCTCGCTCGTGAAACCGCTGAGCGAGCCCGTTGAGGGAGACAAATCAACTTATCTCAGTCCCATTCACTGGAAGGCCGACAAGAACAGGATGTCCATGGCACTTCCTGGGTCAACCAGGACCCGCCTTACCTCGATGTTTGCCATCATAAGGCGTATGACAAGGGGATCATTGTGGGGGGTAACAACCCCAGCCATGTCCTCCTTCGAGAACCTGATGAAGTCTCGGGCTTCTACCCTTGGTGTTTGGAGCAATACAGGGTTTAGAGAAACGGAGAATACCTTCTGAGCCCGCTCTATCTCTCTAACTTGCCGACGAACCTCGTTGCTGGATCTCGGGCCGTTCAGGCACCCGCTGATGGTGTGACAGACTACCGGCCCTCCCGGTGGGGGTGGAGGCAGAGCGGGCTCAGCGGGCCCCAGGCGGTCTCCCTCCCGAGGGGCCCGTGCTGGTACCACCTCGAACCTCCTTGGGGGCGAAATGACCTGATCCAAATGGCCTTGGGTGACCAAGTCCTCCAGGTGGTTCTTCAGAGCCCGGCATCTGTTGGTGTGATGCCCGGGACTGCGATGAAAGGCGCACCTCCGTGTATTATCCGTAGAGCCGGGCTCCCCGACCTGCAAGGGTGGTGGATACTGAAAAAAGGTTCATTCCGGATCTGGTGAAAGACTTGCCCTGGGGAGTGGGTTAGCACGGTGAAATCCCGCTCCCCGGGTCCCGGAGGCAGGCGCCAGTTCGCCGGCCTTCCAGCGACCACTGCGGGGACTTCAGCGGGCTGTACTGCAGGAGCTGCAGGCGGTCCGGGCAAAGGTACCACCGGGGGTGCCTCCCATCTTTATACGGCTTTAACAATGAGAGGTCGCAGAGCCGGCGGAGGTCGCTGCTCAACTGCCTTCCCCTTCCGGTCTAACACCGCATCTTCAAGCTTGATGTGTTGCTGGACAAGGGCGAAGAGCTCGACCATCGTGCGGGGATCCTTGATCACCAGCGCGTCATGAAGTTTGCTTCCCTCGGGGAGGGCGTTCCAGAAAGCGCTCATCGTCGTGCGATCTTGACCGACCGCGTCCTCCAGGGCGAGGTAGGCACTTTGAAAGCGCGTCGCGAAGCTTCGAAGGGTTTCGCGGGCTCCCATGGCCAAGGTGAAGAGGGACTCGATCCTCTTAGGGGGTTGCCTGTTGCAGCAGTACTGCTCCAGAAACAATCTGGAGAGAGTAGGGAAGTCTGGAATGGTGCCCGATGGCAATTTGTGGAACCAGTTTAACGTCGAGCCCTTCAAGCTACTCGGGAAAGCCAGGCACAAGACATGGTCTTTGTCCCGGAAAAATAGCAGCTTCCGGTAAGCCAAGAGATGGTAGACAGGATCTTGTGATCCATCGAACAGTACAAACTTGGGCGGGGTCCAATGGTGAGGGAAACCTCCTTGGTGCACTTCACTCGTGAAGGGCGAGCTGCCTCCGTGGGCGGCGAGGTCCTCCAGCAGGTCTACAGGCGCGTTAGGTCGCTGCCAGTGCCCGGGGATAATTCCCAGAGGCGGCTGCGCAGGTCCTATGCGGTCATGCACGCTCCCTCGGGGTCCTCCCCCATGGCGACCTGAGGGGGTTCCTGCGGAGTGACATTCTCGTCGTCGATCTGCGGGCTCTCTTGGTACGATAGTGGGTCGATGAGAAGCGGTTGCCTCGCGAGCTCCATGTGGCAAAGCCACCGCGGGCTCCTTCCCCCGTCGCCGATGACGTGGGTCGCGGTCTCTCTTCAGAGATCTCGCCTCAGATTCATCTGAATCGGCGCTTCTGTCGCGACGTCGAGGAATGGTTCCTTGCGAGGTCGCCTTGTTGCTTGACCGCTGGGTTACCAGCGTTTGCAATCTCGTAAGCGAGGTTTTTGGTTCCCCGCGCACGACCGTTCTGTCAACCGGTGGTTCCCGGTGGGAGGCTTGCCGAGCCGGAATGGTCGCGGGCGGGCACGAAGTTGAAGCTGGTGGTCGCACCGGAGATGCCGTCTTCGCCAGCCCGGACCGTCGACTGGCCGTCGGAACCTGACGCAGTCGCGTCAGTTCCTCTATCATCGCCTGCTGAGTGGCCAACATCTCCAGCAGGAGCTGGTCGCTGAGAGGGACAGGGGGCTGAGGGATCTCCATGGGGGGGCCACTACGTGCAGATCCCGTAAGGGCTCTCGTTCGCCTGCGTCCCCTCGTGGCCGGAGCCATCTCAGGGTTGCTTCCGAAAGGGGGACGGCTCTCAGCCGTGTGGTCGTGGGCGTTCTCGCAGGAACCAGTCGAAGATTCCACAGACGGCGCCAAATGTTCGGGGGATCTTTTTGCTGGTCCGTGCGGTCTACCTACAAGACAAAGAAAGAACGTGAGAATAGCTGGCTCCCTTAGGAGCGCAGACCCTCCGACACTCAAGTCAGTCTCAGGTGCTCAACGGCGAGCTATAGTAGACGAAAGTGGTAGGGATGAGGGTTTCCCCCCTGTACTTTGGAGCCTAGGGGTAGGCATTTATAGACATTGACGACCTACCTTTGCCCAACACGTGGAGGTTCTTTCCAGCGCCTTCCAGGCCCCCACGTTCTGGCTCGCGTGGGTCTCTGACGGTCTTTGGAACTCGCGCCCCTGACATTCTTTGTCGTCGAGCCTGCCAGGCGGTTTGAGTGGGGGAGAGCACCTAACCGACTCAGGCGGGCTTCCGTGGACTGCAATTGTCCACGTAGCTTCAGTGAGGTTTCGACACTTGGCAGTCCTTTATGCGGTTATACTATGGGCGACCTCAGGGGGGAAGCATGGGCAAGCTTGCCCTCCGTTGCTCCATCTTTTCCTCCGCATCTATCAAGAGTCGGATCTCGCAGGAGTGACCTCTTCGATAAACAGGGGAGCCTTGGCGAGCTTGGGCGAGCTCCTGAGCGAGCTTGGGCGGGCTCCTGAGCGCGCTTAAGCGAGCTCCTGAGAGAGCTTGGGCGAGCTTCTGAGCAAGCTTAGGCGAGCTCCTGAGCGAGCTCTTTGCCTAGGGCCCCTTCAGCCCAATGTGGATCTCGCTCCCTGTCAGGATGATTTGGTGAGCGGGGGGGGGGGGGGCGATATCCGGTGCGAGTTCCCTATCCCTTGGAATCCTGGGGTCTATGAGATCCATTGGCAAAGGCGAGCTGGTTGTGAGCGCGCAGAGCTAGGGGCGAGCTCTTTGCGAGCTGGGAGGCGAGCTCCTGGCAATTCACCGAGCTGTAGATGTAATGTATTCAGAGATAAGGTCCCCGTCTATCCCAATGTGGATCTCGCTCCTGATAGCCGTACGATCAACTCCTGGACGGATTTCAGCTACCCCCAACAAATACATTCGTACGAATGAATTAGAATAACTCATACGAATGAATTAGAATAGATCGTGCGAATGAATTAGAATAGATCGTACGAATGAATTAGAATGGATCGTGCGAATGAATTAGAATGGATCGTACGAATGAATTAGAATGGATACAATCGTACGAATGAATTAGAATAGCTCATACGAATGAATTAGAATAGATCGTGCGAATAAATTAGAATGGATCGTACGAATGAATTAGAATGGATTGTATGAATGAATTAGAATGGATACATTCGTACGAATGAATTAGAATAGCTCGTTCGAATGAATTAGAATAGATCGTGCGAATGAATTAAAATGGATCGTACGAATGAATTAGAATGGATCATGCAAATGAATTAGAATGGATCGTACGAATGAATTAGAATGGATACATTCGTATGAATGAATTAGAATAGCACATACGAATGAATTAGAATGGATTGTACGAATGAATTAGAATGGATCGTGAAAATGAAATAGAATGGATCGTACGAATGAATTAGAATGGATACATTCATACGAGTGAATTTGAATAGCTCATACGAATGAATTAGAATAGATCGTGCGAATGAATTAGAATGGTTCATAAGAATGAATTAGAATGGATCGTTCGAATGAATTAGAATGGATCGTACGAATGAATTAGAATAGATACATTCGTACGAATAAATTAGAATAGCTCGTATGAATGAATTAGAATAGATCGTGCGAATGAATTAGAATGGATCGTACGAATGAATTACAATAGATCGTATGAATGAATTAGAATGGATCGTACGAAAGAATTACAATGGATAGATTCGTACGAATGCATTAGAATAGCTTGTACGAATGAATTAGAATAGATCGTCCGAATGAATTAGAATGGATCTTACGAATGAAATAGAAGGGATCGTGCGAATGAATTAGAATGGATCATACGAATGAATTAGAATGGATACATTCATACGAATCAATTAGAATAACTTGTACGAATGAATTAGAATGGATCATACAAATGAATTAGAATGGATCATACGAATGAATTTGAATGGATCATGCGAATGAATTAGAATGGATCGCATGAATGAATTAAAATAGATTGTGCAAATGAATTAGAATGCTTCGTACGAATGAATTAGAATTGATCGAGCGAATGAATTAGAATTGATCGTACGAATGAATTAGAATTGATACATTCGTACAAATGAATTAGTATAGCTCGTACAAATGAAATAGAATAGATCATGCAAATGAATTAGAATGGATCGTATGAATGAATTAGAATGGATCGTGCGAATGAATTAGAATGGATCATACAAATGAATTAGAATGGATACATTCATATGAATGAATTTGAATAGCTCGCACGAATGAATTAGAATGGATCGTACGAATGAATTAGAATGGATCGTACGAATGAATTAAAATGGATACATTCGTATGACTGAATTAGAATAGCTCGTACGAATGAATTAGAATATATCGGGGGAATGAATTAGAATGGATCGTACGAATGAATTAGAATGAATCGTGCGAATGAAATAGAATGGATCATACGATGGATATATTCGTATGAATGAATTATAATAGCTCGTACGAATGAATTAGAATAGATCGTGCAAATGAATTAGAATGGATCGTACTAATGAATTAGAATGGATTATGCGAATGAATTAGAATGGATCGTACGAATGAATTTGAATAGATACATTCGTACGAATGAATTAGAATAGCTTGTACGAATTAATTAGAATAGATCGTGCGAATGAATTAGAATGGATCATACGAATGAATTAGAATATATCATGTGAATGAATTAGAATGGATCGTAAGAATGAATTAGAATGGATCGTACGAACGAAGCATTATAGATCGTGCGAATGAATTAGAATGAATCGTACGAATGAATTAGAATGGATCGTGGGAAAGAATTAGAATGGATTGTACGAATGAATTAGAATAGATCGTGCGAATGAATTAGAATGGATCGTACGAATGAATTAGAATGGATCGTGCGAATGAATTAGAATGGATCGTAGGAATAAATTATACTGGATATATTCGTACGAATGAATTAGAATAGCTCATAAGAATGAATTAGAATAGATCGTGCGAATGAACTAGAATGGATCATATGAATAAATTAGAATAGCTCGTAAGAATGAATTAGAATAGATCGGGCTAATGAGTTAGAATGGATAGTACGAATGAATTTGGATAGATCGTGCGAATGAATTAGAATGGATCATACGAATGAATTATAATGGATCATGCGAATGAATTAGAATGGATCGTACGAATGAATTAGAATAGATACATTCGAACGAATGAATTAGAATAGCTCGTACGAATGAATTAGAATAGATCGTGCGAATGAATTAGAATGGATCGTACAAATGAATTAGAATGGATCGTGAGCTATTCTAATTCATTCGTACGAATCTAACCATTTTAATTCTTTCATACTATCCATTCTAATTCATTCGGACGATCCATTCTAATTGATTCGTACGATCCATTCTAATTCATTCGTACGATCCATTCTAATTCATTCGCACAATCTATTCTAATTCATTCGTACGAGCTATTCTAATTCATTCGTACGAATGTATCCATTCTAATTCATTCGTACGATACATTCTAATTCATTCGCACGATCCATTCTAATTCATTCGCACGATCTATTCTAATTGATTCGTACGAGCAATTCTAATTCGTCCGTTCGAGCTATTCCAATTCATTCGTACGAACATATCCATTCTAATTCATTCGTACGGTCCATTCTAATTCATTCGTACGATCCATTCTAATTCATTCGCACGATCCATTCTAATTCATTCATACGATCCATTCTAATTCATTCACATGATCTATTCTATTTCATTCGTATGAGCTATTCTTATTCATTCTTACTAATGTATCCATTCTAATTCATTCGTACGATCCATTCTAATTCATTCCTATGATCTATTCTAATTCATTCGCACGATCTATTCTAATTCATTCGTACGAGCTATTCTAATTCATTCGTACGAATGTATCCATTCTTATTCATTCGAACGATCCATTCTAATTCATTCGCACGATCCATTCCAATTTATTCGCACGATCTATTCTAATTTATTTGTACGAATGTAGCCATTCTAATTCATTCGTACGATCCATTATAATTCATTCGCATGATCCATTCTAATTCATTCGTACGATCCATTCTAATTCATTCGCACGATCTATTCTAATTCGTTCGTACGAGCTATTCTTATTCATTCGTACAAATGTATCCATTCTAATTCATTCGTACGATCTATTCTAATTCATTCGCACTATCCATTCTAATTCATTCGTACGATCCATTCAAATTCATTCGCACGATCTATTCTATTTCATTCGTACGAGCTATTCTAATTCATCCGTACGATCCATTCTAATTCATTCGTACGATCCATTCTAATTCATTCGTACAATCTATTCTAATTCATCCGTACGAGCTAATCTAATTCAATTGTACGAATGTATCCATTTTTATTCATTCGTATGATCCATTCTAATTCATTCACACGGTCCATTCTAAATCATTCGCACGATCTATTCTATTTTATTCGTACGAATGTATCTATTCTAATTCATTCATACGATCCATTCTAATTCATTCGCACATTACATTCTAATTCATTTGTACGATCCATTCTAATTCATTCGCACAATCTATTCTAATTCATTCGTATGAGCTATTCTTATTCATTCGTACGAATGTATCCACTCTAATTCATTTGTCTGATCCATTCTAAATATGAATAAATTAGAATTAGAATGGATCGTACGAATGAATTAGAATAGATCGTGCGAATGAATTAGAATGGATCGTATGAATGAATTAGAATGGATACATTTGTACGAATGAATTAGAATAGCTCATACGAATGAATTAGAATAGATTGTGCAAATAAATTAGAATGGATCGTACGAATGAAATAGAATAGATCGTGCGAATGAATTAGAATGGATCGTACGAATGAATTAGAATTGATACATTTGTACGATCCATTCTAATTCATTCGCACGATCTATTCTAATTCATTCATACGAGCTATTTTTATTTATTCGTACGAATGTAACTATTCTAATTCATTTGTACGATCCATTCTAATTAAGAATGAATTTGAATTAGAATGGATCGTGCGAATGAATTAGAATAGATCGTGCGAATGAATTAGAATGGATCGTACGAATGAATTACAATGGATACATTCGTACGAATGAATTAGAATAGCTCATACGAATGAATTAGAATAGATCGTGTGAATGAATTAGAATGGATCGTAGGAATGAATTAGAACGGATCGTGCGAATGAATTAGAATGGATCGTACGAATGAATTAGAATGGATACATTAGTACGAATGAATTAGAATAGCTCATACGAATGAATTAGAATAGATCGTACGAATGAATTAGAATAGATATTGCGAATGAATTAGAATGGATCATACGAATGAATTAGAATGGATCGTGCGAATGAATTAGAATGGATTGTACGAATGAATTAGAATTGATACATTCGTACGAATGAATTAGAATTGCTCGTATGAATGAATTAGAATAGATCGTGCGAATGAATTAAAATGGATCGTACGAATGAATTAGAATGGATCGTGCGAATGAATTAGAATGGATCATACGAATGAATTAGAATAGATACATTCGTACGAATGAATTAGAATAGCATATACGAATGAATTAGAATAGATCGTGCGAATGAATTAGAATGGATTGTACGAATGAATTAGAATGGATCGTGCAAATGAAATAGAATGGATCGTACGAATGAATTAGATTGGATACATTCGTACGAATGAATTTGAATAGATCGTACGAATGAATCAGAAAAGGTCGTGTGAATGAATTAGAATGGATTGTACGAATGAATTAGAATGGATCGTACCAATGAATTGGAATGGATTGTACGAATAAATTAGAATTGATACATTCGTACAAATAAATTAGAATAGCTCGTATGAATGAATTAGAATAGATCGTGTGAATGAATTAGAAAGGATCGTACGAATGAATTAGAATGGATCGTGCGAATGAATTAGAATGGATACATTCGTACGAATGAATTTGAATAGCTCGTACGAATGAATTAGAATAGATCGTGCGAATGAATTAGAATTGATCATACTAATGAAATAGAATGAATCGTGTGAATGAATTAGAATGGATTGTACGAATGAATTAGAATGGATACATTCGTACGAATGAATTAAAATAGCTCGTACGAATGAATTAGAATAGATCATGCGAATGAATTAGAATGGATCGTATGAAAGAATTTGAATGGATCGTGTGAATGAATTAGAATGGTTCGTACGAATGAATTTGAATGGATACATTTGTACGAATGAATTAGAATAGCTCATATGAATGAATTAGAATAGATCGTGCGAATGAATTAGAATGGATCGTGCGAATGAATTAAAATGTATCGAACGAAAGAATTAGAATGGATACATTCGTACGAATGAATTAGAATAGCTCGTACGAATGAATTAGAATAGATCATGCGAATGAATTAGAATGGATCGTACGAATAAATTTGCATGGATCGTGCGAATAAATTAGAATAGATCGAATGAATTAGAATGGATCGTACGAATGAATTAGAATAGTTCGTACGAATGAATTAGAATCGATACATTTGTACGAATGAATTAGAATAGCTCGTATGAATGAATTAGAATAGATCGTGCGAATGAATTATAATGGATCGTACGAATTAATTAGAATGGATCGTACGAATGAATTAGAATGCATACATTCCTACGAATGAATTAGAAAAGCTTGTACGAATGAATTAGAATTGATCGTGCGAATGAATTAGAATGGATCGTACGAATGAATTAGAATGGATCGTGTGAATAAATTAGAATAGATCGTACGAATGAATTAGAATGGATACATTCATACGAATGAATTAGAATAGCTCGTATGAATGAATTAGAATAGATCGTGCGAATGAATTAGAATGGATTGTATGAATGAATTAGAATGGATCATACGAATGAATTAGAATGGATCGTACGAATGAATTAGATTATATACATTCGTACGAATGAATTAGAATAGCTCGTACGGATGAATTAGAATAGATCGTGCAAATGAATTAGAATGGATAGTACGAATGAATTAGAATAGATCGTGTGAATATGTTAGAATAGATCGTATGAATGAATTAGAATGGATACATTCGTACGAATGAATTAGAATAGCTCATATGAATGAATTAGAATAGATCATGCGAATAAATTAGAATGGATCATACGAATGAATTATAATGGATCTTGCGAATGAATTAGGATGGATCGTACGAATGAATTAGAATAGATACATTCGTATGAATAAATTAGAATAGCTCATATGAATGAATTAGAATAGATCGTGCGAATAAAATAGAAAGGATCGAACGAATGAATTAGAATGGATTGTGCGAATAAATTAGAATGGATCGTACGAATGAATTAGAATAGATACATTCGGACGAATAAATTAGAATAGCTCGTTCGGATGAATTAGAATAGATCGTGCAAATGAATTAGAATGGATCGTATGAATGAATTAGAATGGATCATGCGAATGAGTTAGAATAGATCGTACGAATGAATTAGAATAGATATATTCATACGAATGAATTAGAATAGCTCATACGAATGAATTAGAATAGATCATGCGAATCAATTAGATTGGATTGTACGAATGAATTAGAATGGATCGTGCGAATGAATTAGAATGGATCGTACAAATGAATTAGAATGGATACCTTCATATGAATGAATTTGAATAGCTCATACGAATGAATTAGAATAGAACGTGCGAATGAATTAGAATGGATTGTACGAATGAATTAGAATGGATCGTGCGAGTGAATTTGAACGGATCGTACGAATGAATTAGAATAGATCGTGCGAATGACTTAGAATGGATCATACGAGTGAATTAGAATGGATCGGGCGAATGAATTAGAATGGATCATACGAATGAATTAGAATGGATACATTTGTGCGAATGAATTAGGATAGCTCGAACGAATGAATTAGAATAGATCGTGCGAATGAATTGGAATGGATCAGACGAATGAATTAGAATGGATCGTGCGAATAAATTAGAATGGATCGTATGAATGAATTAGAATGGATACATTCGTAGGAATGAATTAGAATAGGTCGTATAATTGAATTAGAATAGATCGTGCGAATGAATAAGAATGGATACATTCATACGTATAAATTAGAATAGATCGTGCGAATGAATTAGAATAGCTCATACGAATGAATTAGAATAGATCGTGCGAATGAATTAGAATAGCTCATACGAATGAATTAGAATAGATCGTGCGAATGAATTAGAATAGCTCATACGAATGAATTAGAATAGCTCATACGGATGAATTTGAATAGATCGTGCGAATGAATTAGAATGGATCATACCAATGAATTAGAATGGATCGTGCGAATGAATTAGAATGGATCGTACGAATTAATTAGAAGGGACACATTCGTACGATTGAATTAGAATAGCTCGTACGAATGAATTAGAATAGATCATGCGAATGAATTAGAATGGATCGTACGAATGAATTAGAATGGATCGTTGGAATGAATTAGAATGGATCGTACAAATGAATTGGAATGGATACATTCCTCCGAATTAATTAGAATAGCACGTACGAATGAATTAGAATAGATCGTGCGAATGAATTAGAATGGATCGTGCGAATGAATTAGAATGGATACATTAGTATGAATGAATTAGAATAGCTCATACGAATGAATTAGAATGGATCGTGCGAATGGATTAGAATGGATCGTACAAATGAATTAGAATGGATACATTCGTACGAATGAATTAGAATAGCTCATACGAATGAATTAGAATAGATCGTGCGAATGAATCAGAATGGATCGTAAGAATGAATTAGAATGGATCGTACGAATGAACTAGAATGGATCGTGCGAATAATTTAGAATGGATCGTACGAATGAATTATAATGGATACATTTGTACGAATGAATTAGAATAGTAAGTACGATTGAATCGGAATAGATCGTGCGTATGAATTTGAATGGATCGTACAAATGAATTAGAATGGATACATTCATACGAATGAATTGAAATAGCTCATTCGGATAAATTAGAATAGATCGTGTAAATGAATTAGAATGGATTGTGCGAATGAATTAGAATGGATCGTACAAATGAATTAGAATGGATACATTCGTACGAATGAATTAGAATATTCCATACGAATGAATTAGAATAGATCGTGCGAATGAATTAGATTGGATCGTACGAATGAATTAGAATGGATCGTGCGAATGAATTAGAAAAGATCGTACGAACGAAATAGAATGGATCGTGTGAATGAATTAGAATGGATCGTGCGAATGAATTGGAATGGATCATACGAATGAATTAGTATGGATACATGCATACGAATGAATTTGAATAGCTCGTACGAATGAATTAGAATAGATCGTGCGAATGAATTAGAATGGATCGTACGAATGAATAAGAATAGATCGTGCGAATGAAATAGAATGGATCGTACAAATGAATTAAAATGCATCATACGAATGAATTAGAATAGATCGTGCAAATGAATTAGAGTGCATTGTACGAATGAATTAGAATGGATCGTGCGAATGAAATAGAATAGCTCGTTTGAATGTATTAGAATAGCTCGTACGAATGAATTAGAATAGATCGTGCGAATGAATTAGAATGGATCGTACGAATGAATTAGAATAGATAATACGAATGAATTAGAATGGATCGTATGAATGAATTAGAATGGATACATTCGTACGAATGAATTAGAATAGCTCGTACGAATGAATTAAAATAGATCGTGCGAATAAATTTGAATGGATCGTACGAATGAATTCGAATTGATTGTGCGAATGAATTAGAATGGATCGTACGAATGAATTAGAATGGATACATTCGTACGAATGAATTAGAATAGCTCGTACGAATGAATTAGAGTAGTTCATGCGAATGAATTAGAATGGATCGTACAAATGAATTAGAATGGATCGTGCGAATGAATTAGAATGGATCGTACAAATGAATTTGAATGGATACATTCATACGAATGAATTAGAATAGCTCGTACGAATGAATTAGAATAGATCATGCAAATGAATTAGAATGGATCGTACAAATAAATTAGAATGGATCGTGCGAATGAATTAGAATGGATCGTACGAATGAATTAGAATGGATCGTGTGAATGAATTAGAATGGATACACTAGTACGATTGAATTATAATAGCACGTACGAATGAATTAGAATAGATCGTGCGAATGAATTAGAACGGATCGTACGAATGAAATAGAATGGATCGTGCAAATGAATTAGAATGGATCGTACGAATGATTTAGAATGGATACATTCGTACGAACGAATTAGAATAGCTCGTACGAATGAATTAGAATATATCTTACGAATGAATTAGAATGGATTGTACGAATGAATTAGAATGGATCGTGCGAAAGAATTAGAATGGATTGTACGAATGAATTAGAATGGATACATTCGTACGAATGAATTAGAATTGCTCGTACGGATGAATTAGAATAGATCGTGCAAATGAACTAGAATGGATCGTGGGAATGAGTTATAATGGATCGTATGAATGAATTAGAATGGATACATTCGTATGAATGAATTTGAATAGCTCTTACGAATGAATTAGAATAGATCGTGTAAATGAATTAAAATGGTTCGTATGAATGAATTAGAATGGATCGTGCGGATGAATTAGAATGGATCGTACGAATGAATTAGAATTGATACTTTTGTCCGAATGAATTTGAATAGCTTGTTTGAATGACTTAGAATAGATCGTGCGAATGAATTTGAAAGGATCGTACGAATGAATTAGAATGGATCGTGCGAATGAATTAGAATGGATCGTATGAATGAATTAGATTGCATACATTCGTACGAATGAATTAGAATAGCTCGTACCGATGAATTAGAATAGATCGTGCAAATGACTTAGAATGGATCGTACGAATGAATTAGAATGGATCATGCGAATGAGCTAGAATGGATCGTACGAATAAATTAGAATGGATACATTCCTACGAATGAATTAGAATAGCTCATATGAATGGATTAGAATAGATCGTGCGAAAGAATTAGAATAGATCGTACGAATGAATTAGAATGGATCGTGGGAATGAATTAGAATGGATCGTGCGAATGAATTAGAATGGATCGTACGAATGAATTAGAATGGATCATCCGAATGAATTAGAATGGATCGTATTAATAAATTAGAATGGATTTATTCGTATGAATGAATTGGAATAGCTCATACGAATGAATTAGAAAAGATCGTGCGAATGAATTAGAATGGATCCTACGAATGAATTAGAATGGATCGGGCGAATGATTTAGAATGGATCATACGAATGAATTATAATGGATACATTCGTACGAATAAATTAGAATAGCTCGTATGAATGAATTAGAATAGATCGTGCGAATGAATTGAATGGATCGTACGAATGAATTAGAATGGATCGTACAAATGAATTAGAATGGATATATTCGTACGAATAAATTAGAATAGCTCGTACGAATGGATTATAATAGATCGTGCGAATGAATTAGAATGGATCATACGAATGAATTAGAATGGATCGTGAGAATAAATTAGAATGGATGATACGAATGAATTAGAATGGATACATTCGTACGAATGAATTAGAATAGCTCGTACTAAAGAATTAGAATTAATAGATCGTGCGAATAAATTAGAATGGATCGTACGAATAAATAAGAAAGGATCGTGCGAATGATTTAGAATGGATCGTACGAATGAATTAGAATGGATACATTCGTACGAATTAATTAGAATAGCCCTCACGAATGAATTAGAATGGATCGTGCGAATAAATTAGAATGGATCGTATGAATGAATAAGAATGGATCGTGCGAATGAATTAGAATGGATCGTGCGAATAAATTAGAATGTATACATTAGTACGAATGAATTAGAATAGCTCGTACGAATGAATTTGAATTGATCGTACGAATGAATTAGAATGGATCATACGAATGAATTAGAATGGATTTTGCAAATGAATTAGAATGGATCGTACGAATGAATTAGAATGGATACATTCGTACAAATGAATTAGAATAGCTTGTACGAATGAATTAGAATAGATCATGCGAATGAATTAGAATGGATCGTATGAATGAATTAGAATGGATCGTGCGAATGAATTAGAATGGATACATTCGTACGAATGAATTAGAATAGCTCGTACGAATGAATTTGAATAGGTCGTGCGAATGAATTAGAATGGATCGTACGAATGAATTAAAATGGATCGTGCGAATGAATTAGAATGGATTGTACGATTGAATTAGAATGAATACATTCGTATGAATAAATTGGAATGGATCGTGCGATTGAATTAGAATGGATCGTACGAGTGAATTAGAATGGATACATTTGTACGAATGAATTAGAATAGCTCATACTAATGAATTAGAATGGATCGTACGAATGAATTAGAATGGATCGTACGAATGAATTAGAATGGATCGTGCGAATGAATTAGAATGTATCATAAGAATGACTTAGAATGGATCGTGCAAATGAATTAGAATGGATCATGCGAATGAATTAAAATGGATCGTACGAATGAATTAGAATGGATACATTCGTCTGAATGAATTAGAATAGCTCGTACGAATGAATTAGAATATATCGTGCGATTGAATTAGAATGGATCGTATGAATGAATTAGAATAGATCTTGCGAATAATTTAGAATCGATCGTACGAATGTATTAGAATTGATTTTACGAATGGATTAGAATAGATCGTGCGAATGAATTAGAATGGATCGTACGAATGAATTAGAATGGATCATGCGAATGAATTAGAATGGATCGTACGAATGAATTAGAATAGCTCGTATGAATGAATTAGAATGGATCGAGAGAATGAATTAGAATGGATCGTACGAATGAATTAGAATGGATCGTATGAAGGTATTAGAATGGATCGTGCAAATGAATTAGATTGGTTCGTATGAATGAATTAGAATGGATAGTGCGAGTGAATTAGAATGATCGTACGAATAAATTAGAATGGATACATTCATATGAATAAATTTGAATAGATCGTGCGAATGAATTAGAATGGATCGTACAAATGAATTACAATAGATCGTGCGAATGAATTAGAATGGATCGTACAAATGAATTAGAATGGATACATTCATACAAATGAATTAGAATAGATCATACGAATGAATTAGAACGGATCGTACGAATGAATTAGAATGGATCATGCGAATGAATTAGAATGGATCGTACTAATAAATTAAATTGGATACATTCGTACGAATGAATTAGAATAACTCGTACGAATGAACTAGAATAGATCATGCGAATGAATTAAAATGGATCGTACGAATGAATTCGAATAGATCGTGCGAAGGAATTAGAATGGATCATACGAATGAATTAGAATGGATCGTGTGAATGAATTAGAATGGATCGTACGAATGAACTAGAATAGATCGTGCGAATGAATTAGAATGGATCTTCAAATGAATTAGAATGGATCGTGCGAATGAATTAAAATAGATCGTACGAATAAATTAGAATGGATACATTCTTACGAATGAATTAGAATAGCTCGTACGAATGAATTAGAATAGATCGTGCGAATGAATTAGAATGGTTCATACGAATGAATTAGAATATATCATGTGAATGAATTAGAATGGATCGTACGAATGATTAGAATGGATACATTCGTATGAATGAATTAGAATAGTCGTATGAATGAATTAGAATAGAGCATGCGAATAAATAAGAATGGATCGTAGGAATGAATTAGAATGGATCGTGTGAATGAATTAGAATGGATACATTCATACAAATGAATTAGAATAGCTCGTACGAATGAATTGAAATAGATCATGCGAATGAATTAGAATGGATCGTACGAATGATTTAGAATAGATTGTGCGAATGAAATAGAATGGATCGTATGAATGAATTAGAATGGATCGTATGAACGAATCAGAATAGATCATGCGAATGAATTAGAATGTATCGTACGAATGAATTAGATTGGAGTGTGCGAATGAATTAGAATGGATCGTACGAATGAATTAGAATAGCTCATACGAATGAATTAGAATAGATCTTGCGAATGAATTAGAATGGATCGTACGAATGAATTAGAATGGATCGTGCGAATGAATTAGAATGGATCGTATGAATGAATTAGAATGGATACATTCATACAAATGAATTAGAATACCTCGTACGAATGAATTATAATTAATCGTGCAAATGAATTAGAATGGATCGTGCGAATGAATTAGAATGGATCGTGTGAATGAATTAGAATGGATCGTACGAATGAATTAGAATAGATACATTCGTACGAATGAATTGGAATGGATCGTGCGATTGAATTAGAATGGATCGTATGAATGAATTACAATGGTTACATTCTAACGAATGAATTAGAATAGCTCATACTAATGAATTAGAATGGATCGTACGAATGAATTAGAATGGATCGTACGAATGAATTAGAATGGATCGAGCGAATGAATTAGAATGGATCATACGAATGAATTAGAACGGGTCATGTGAATGAATTAGAATGGATCATCCAAATGAATTTGAATGGATCGAACAAATGAATTAGAATGGATACATTCATACGAATGAATTAGAATAGGTCGTATGAATGAATTAGAATATATCGTGCAATTGAATTAGAATGGATTGTATGAATGAATTAGAATAGATCTTGCGAATGAATTAGAATGGATCGTACGAATGTATTAGAATGGATCATACGAATGGATTAGAATAGATCGTGCGAATGAATTAGAATGGATCGTACGAATGAATTAGAATGGATCGTGCGAATGAATTAGAATTGATCGTACGAATGAATTAGAATAGCTCGTATGAATGAATTAGAATGGATCGTGCGAATGAATTAGAATGAATCGTGCGAATGAATTAGAATGGATCATGCGAATGAATTAGAATGGATCGAGCGAATGAATTAAAATTGATACATTCGTACGAATGAATTAGAATAGCTCATACGAATAAATTAGAATCAATCGTGCGAATGAGTTAGAATGAATCGTACAAATAAATTAGAATAGCTCAAACGAATGAATTAGAAGAGATCATGCGAATGAATTAGAATGGATCGCACAAATGAATTATAATAGATCGTACGAATGAATTAGAATGGATCATCCAATTGAATTAGATTGGATCGTGCGAATGAATTAGAATGGAACGTACAAAAGAATTAGAATGGATGCATTCGTACGAATGAATTAGAATAGCTCGTACGGATTAATTATAATAGATCGTGCGAATGAATTAGAATGGATCGTGCGAATGAATTAGAATAGAACATACGAATGAATTAGAATGGTTACATTTGTATGAATGAATTAAAATAGCTTGTACGAATGAATTAGAATAGATCGTTCGAATGAATTAGAATGGATCGTATGAATGAATTAGAATGGATCATGTGAATGAATTAGAATGGATCGTACAAATGAATTAGATTGGATACATTCGTACGAATGAATTATAATAGCTCGTAAGAATGAATTAGAATGGATCGTAAGAATAAATTATATTGGATCGTATGAATAAATTAGAATGGATCGTGCGAATGAATTAGAATTGATCGTACGAATAAATTAGAATGGATACATTCATACGAATAAATTTGAATAGATCATGCGAATGAATTAGAATGGATCGTACAAATGAATTAGAATAGATCATGCGAATGAATTAGAATGGATCGTACAAATGAATTAAAATGGATACATTTGTACGAATGAATTAGAATAGCTCGTACGAATAAATTAGAATAGATCATGCGAATGAATTAGAATGGATCATACGAATGATTTAGAATGGATCATGCGAATGAAATAGAATGGATTGTATGAATGAATTAGAATGGATACATTCGTACGAATGAATTAGAATAGATCGTGCAAATGAATTAGAATGGATCGTACGAATGAATTAGATTGGATCGTGTGAATGAATTAGAAAGAATCGTACTAATGAATTAAATTGGATACATTCGTACGAATGAATAAGAATAACTCGTACGAATGAATTATAATAGATCATGCGAATGAATTAAAATGGATCATATGAATGAATTACAATAGATCGTGTGAATGAATTAAAATGGATCGTACGAATGAATTACAATGGATCGTGCGAATGAATAAGAATGGATCGTACGAATGAATTAGAATAGATCATGTGAATGAATTAGAATGGATCTACGAATGAATTAGAATAGATCATGCGAATGAATTAGAATAGATCGTACGAATAAATTAGAATGGATACATTCTTATGAATAAATTAGAATGGATCGTACAAATGATTAGAATAGATACATTCGTACGAATGAATTAGAATAGCTCGTACGAATGAATTAGAATAGATCATGCGAATGAATTAGAATGGATCGTAGGAATAAATTAGAATAGATCGTGCAAATGAATTAGAATAGATTGTACGAATGAATTAGAATGGATACATTCATACAAATGAATTAGAATAGCTCGTACGAATGAATTGGAATAGATCATGCGAATGAATTAGAATGGATCGTACGAATGAATTAGAATAGATCGTGCGAATGAATTAGAATGGATCGTATGAATAAATTAGAATGGATCGTACAAAGGACTTAGAATATATCGTGCGAATAAATTAGAATGGATCGTATGAATGAATTAGAATAGATCGTGCGAATGAATTAGAATGGATCGTATGAATGAATTAGAATAGATACATTCATACAAATGAATTAGAATAGCTCGTACGAATGAATTAAAATTGATCGTGCGAATGAATTAGAATGGATCGTTCGAAAGAATTAGAATGGCTCATATGAATGAATTAGAATAGATCATGCGAATGAATTAGAATGAATCATACAAATGAATAAGAATAGATCCTGCGAATGAATTAGAATGGATCGTATGAATGAATAAGAATGGATCGTGCGACTGAATTAGAATGGATCATACGAATAAACTAGAAGAGATACATTCGTACGAATGAATTAGAATAGCTCGTATGAATGAATTAGAATGGATCATACGAATGAATTAAAATGGATCCATTTGTGCGATTGTAGATCGTATTAATGAATTAGAATGGATCGTACGAATGAATTAGAATGGGTTGTGCGATTGATTTAGAATAGCTTGTACGAATGAATTAGAATCGATCTTACGAATGAATTAGAATAGCTCGTACAAATGAATTAGAATGAATCATACGAATGAATTAGAATATATCGTACGAATGAA
Source organism: Chamaelirium japonicum (assembly GCA_947650365.1). Taxonomy (NCBI): domain Eukaryota; kingdom Viridiplantae; phylum Streptophyta; class Magnoliopsida; order Liliales; family Melanthiaceae; genus Chamaelirium; species Chamaelirium japonicum. The sequence goes on from CANTAL010000050.1 coordinate 203,059, forward strand.
TTAGAATAGCTCATATGAAAGAATTAGAATGGATCGTACGAATGGAATAGAATGGATCGTGCAAATGAATTAGAATGGATCTAACGAATGAATTAGAATAGCTCTTACGAATGAATTAGAATGGGTCGTACGAATGAATTAGAATGGGTCATACGAATGAATTAGAATGGTTCGTATGAATGAATTAGAATGCCCGTATGAATGAATTAGAATGGTTCGTACGAATGAATTGGAATGGATCATACGAATGAATTAGAATGGATTCATTCGTGCGATTGTAGATCCTACGAATGAATAAGAATGGATCGTACAAATGAATTAGAATGGGTCGTACGAATGAATTAGATTCGCTTGTACGAATTAATTAGAATGGATCTTACGAATGAATTTGAATAGCTCGTACTAATGAATTAGAATGGATCGTACGAATGAATTAGTATGGATCGTATGAATGAATTAGAATAGATCATACGAATGAAATAGAATGGAAATATTCGTGCGAATGAATTAGAATTGCTCGTACGATTGAATTTGAAAGGATCATACGAATGAATTAGAATAGCTCATACGAATGAATTAGAATGGATCGTATGAATATAGTCATTCTAATTCATTCATACGAACCATTCTAATTCATTCGTAGGATCCATTCTAATTCATTCGTACGTTCCATTCTAATTCATTCGTACGATCCATTTTAATTCAATCGTACGAGCTATTCTAATTCATTCACACGAGCTATTCTAAATCATTTGTATGACCCATTCTAATTCGGACGAGCTATTATAATTCATTCGTACAATCTTTGTAATTTCGTACGATCCATTCTAATTCATTCGCACGATCCATTCTAATTTATTCGTACGATCCATTCTAATTCATTCGTATGAGCCATTCAAATTCATTCGAACGATCTAGTCTAATTCATTCGTACGGGCTATTCTAATTCATTCGTACGACCCAATCTAATTCATTCGTACGTTCCATTCTAATTCATTCATACGACCCATTCTAATTCATTCGTACGATCCATTCTAATTCATTCGTACGATCAATTCTAATTTATTCCTACGATCCATTCTAATTCATTCGCATGAATATATCCATTCTAATTCATTCGTATGATCCATTCTAATTCATTCGTATGACCCATTCTAATTCATTCATATGATCCATTCTAATTCATTCGTACGCACCATTCTAATTCATTCGTACGATCCATTCTAATTCATTCGTACGAACGAATGTAGCCATTCTAATTCATTCGTACGAGCCATTCTAATTCATTCAAACGAGCCATTCTAATTCATTCATACGCACGAATGTATCCATTCTAATTCATTCGTACGATCCATTCTAATTCATTCGTGCGATCCATTCTAATTCATTCGAACGAGCTATTCTATTTCATTCGTACGAGCTATTCTAATTCATTTGTTCGATCCATTCTAATTCATTTGTATGAGCTGTTATAATTCATTCGTACGATCCATTCTTATTCATTTGTACGATCTATTATAATTCATATGTACGAGCTATTCTAATTCATTCATATGATCTATTCTAATTCATTTGCACGATCCATTTTAATTCATTCGCACGATCCATTCTAATTCATTTGTACGATCCATTCTAATTCATTCGCACGATCCATTCTAATTCATTCGTACGAATGATTGAATTAGAATGGTTCATTCGAATGAATTAGAATGGATCCTATGAATGAATTAGAATGTATCGTACGAATGAATTATAATGGATCGTGTGAATGAATTAGAACAGATCGTGTGAATGAATTAGAATGGATCGTACGAATGAATTAGAATGGCTCGTACGAATGAATTAGAATAGTTCGTACGAATAGATTGGAATGGATCGTACGAATGAATTAGAATAGCTTGTATGAATGAATTAGAATGGCTCGTTCGAATGAATTAGAATGGATCATACGAATGAATTAGAATGGGTCATTTGAATGAAATAGAATGGGTCGTACGAAAGAATTAGAATGGGTCGTACGAATGAATTAGAATGGCCTGTACGAATGAATTAGAATGGATCGTACGAATGAATTAGAATAGCGACATTCGAACGAATGTATTAGAATGGCTCATACGAATGAATTAGAATGGCTACATTCGTTCGTATGAATGAATCAGAATGGATCCGTTCTAATTCATTCGTACGACCCTTTCTAATTCTTTCACATAAGCCATTCTAATTCATTCGTACGAATGTACCTATTCTAACTCATTCGTACGATCAATTCTAATTCATTCGTACGATCCATTCTAATTCATTCGTACGATCCATTCTAATTCATTCGTACGACCCATTCTAATTCATTCGCACGAATGTATCCATTCTAATTCATTCGTACAATCCATTTTAATTCATTCGTACGATCCATTCTAATTTATTCGTATGACCCATTCTAATTCGTTCGTACGAGCTATTCTAATTTTTTCGTACGACCCATTCTAATTCATTCGTACGATCCATAAGATCCATTCTAATTCATTCATACGACCCATTCTAAATCATTCGCACGAATGTATCCATTCTAATTCATTCGTACGATCCATCTAATTCATTCATACGATCTATTTTAATTCATTCGTACGATCCATTCTAATTCTAATTCTACCAATTCTAATTCATTCGTATGATCCATTCTAATTCATTCGTGCGATCCGTTATAATTCAATTGCACGAATGTATCCATTCTAATTCATTCGTACGAGTATTCTAATTCATTCGTACGAGCTATTCTAATTCATTCGTACGATAGAATGGATCATACGAATGAATTAGAATGGATACAGTAGTGTGAATGATTTAGAATGGATCGTACAAATGAATTAGAATGGATCATACGAATGAATTAGAATATATCGTACGAATGAATTAGAATGGATCATACGAATGAATTAGAATGGGTCATAGAAATAAATTAGAATAGCTCGTACGAATGAATTAGAATGGGTCGTATGAATGAATTAAAGTAGCTCGTATGAATGAATTAGAATGGATCGTACGAATGAATTATAATAGCTCGTACGAGTGAATTAGAATGGATCATACGAATGAATTAGAATGGATACATTCATACGAATGAATTAAAATAGATCGTGCGAATGGATCGTATGAATGAATTAGAATGGATCGTATGAATGAATTAGAATGGATCGTGCGAATGAATTAGAATGGATCGTACGAATAAATTAGAATAGATACATTCGTACGAATGAATTAGAATATGTCGTACGAATAAATTAGAATAGATCGTGCGAATGGATTAGAATGGATCATATGAATGAATTAGAATGGATCATGCAAATAAATTAGAATGGATCATACGAATGAATTAAAATGGATACATTCGTACGATTGAAATAGAATAGCTCGTATGAATAAATTAGAATAGATCATGCGAATGAATTAGAATGGATCGTACGAATGAATTAGAATGGATCGTGCGAATGAATTAGAATGGATACATTCGTACGAATGAATTAGAATATCTTGTACGAATGAATTAGAATAGATCGTGAAAATGAATTAGAATGGATCGTATGAATGAATTAGAATGGATCGTGCGAATGAATTAGAATGGATCGTAAGAATGAATTAGAATGGATACATTCGTACGGATGAATTAGAATAGCTCATATGAATGAATTAGAAAAGATCGTGTGAATGAATTAGAATGGATCATACGAATAAATTCGAATGGATCGTGTGAATGAATTAGAATGGATCGTACGAATGAATTAGAATAGATATATTCGGATGAATGAATTAGAACAGATTGTACGAATGAATTAGAAAAGATCTTGGATATGAATTAGAATGGATTAGAATGAATTAGAATGGATCATGCAAATGAATTAGAATGGATCGTACGAATGAATTAGAATGGATACATTCATACGAATGAATTAAAATAGCTCATATGAATGAATTAGAATAGATCGTGAGAATGAATTAGAATGGATCGTATAAATGAATTAGAATGGATCATGCGAATGAATTGGAATGTACCATACGAATGAATTAGAATGGATACATTCCTACGAATGAATTAAAATAACTCGTACGAATGAATTAGAATAGATCGTACTACTGAATTAGAATGGATCATATGAATGAATTAGAGTGGATAATGCGAATGAATTAGAATGGATCGTATGAATGAATTACAAAGGATACATTCGTACAAATAAATTAGAATAGCTCGTACGAATAAATTAGAATAGATTGTGCGAATGAATTAGAATGGATCGTATGAATGAATTAGAACGGATCGTGCGAATGTATAAGAATGGATCGTTCGAATGAATTAGAATGGATACATTCGTACATATAAATTAGAATAGCTCGTACGAATGACTTAGAATAGATTGTAAGAATGAATTAGAATAGATCGTGTGAATGAATTAGAAGGGATTATAAGAATGAATTAGAATGGATCGTGCGAATGAATTAGAATGGATCGTGCGAATGAATTAGAATGGATACATTCGTACGAATGAATTAGAATAGCTCGTATGAATGTATTAGAATAGATCGTACGAATGAATTAGAATGGATCGTGTGAATGATATAGAATGCATCGTACGAATGAATTAGAATGGATTCATTCATACGAATGAATTAGAATAGCTTGTATGAATGAATTAGAATAGATCGTGCGAATGAATTAGAATGGATCATATGAATGAGTTAGAATGGATACATTCGAATGAATGAATTAGAATAGCTTGTATGAATGAATTAGAATAGATCATGCGAATGAATTAGAATGGATCATACGAATGAGTTAGAATGGATCGTGCAAATGAATTATAATGGATCAAATGAATGAATTAGAATGGATACATTCATACGAATAAATTAGAATAGCACGTACGAATGAATTAGAATAGATCGTGCGAATGAATTAGAATGGATCATACGAATGAATTAGAATGGATCGTACGAATGAATTAGAATGGATACATTCGTGCGAATAAATTAGAATAGCTCGTACGAATGAATTAGAATAGATCGTGCGAATGAATTAGAATGGATCATACGAATGAATTAAAATGGATACATTCGTGCGAATCAATTAGTATAGCTCATATGAATGAATTAGAATAGATCGTGCGACGAAATTAGAATGGATCGTAGGAATAAATTAGAATGGATCGTACGAATGAATTAGAATGAATACATTCGTACGAATGAATTAGAATTGCTCGTTCGAATGAATTAGAATAGATCGTGCGAATGAATTAGAATGGATCGTACGAATGAATTAGAATGGATACATTCATACGAATGAATTAGAATAGCTCATACGAATGAATTAGAATTGATCGTGCGAATGAATTACAATGGATCGTATGGATGAATTAGATTGGATCGTGTGAATGAATTAGAATGGATCGTACGAATGAATTAGAATGGATACATTCATACGAATGAATTGGAATAGCTCGTATGAATGAATTAGAATAGATCGTGCGAATGAATTAGAATGGATCGTACAAATGAATTAGAATGGATACATTCGTACGAATAAATTAGAATAGAATATACGAATAAATTAGAATAGATCGTGCGAATGAATTAGAATGGATCGTACGAATGAATTAGAATGGATCGTGCGAATGAAATAGAATGGATCGTTCGAATGGATCATACGAATGAATTAGAATAGATCGTGCGAATGAATTAGAATGGATCGTGCGAATGAATTAGAATGGATCGTACGAATGAATTAGAATGGATCTTGCTAATGAATTAGAATGGACCGTACGAATGAATTAGAATGGATATATTTGTACGAATGAATTAGAATATCCCGTATGAATAAATTAGAATAGATCGTGCGAATGAATTAGAATGGATCATACGAATGAATTAGAATAGCTCGTACGAATCAATTAGAATAGATTATGAGAATGAATTAGATTAGATCGTACGAATGAATTAGAATAGATCGTGCGAATGAATTAGAATGGATCGTACGAATGAATTAGAATAGATACAATCGTATGAATGAATTAGAATAGCTCGTATGGATGAATTAGAATAGATAGTGCGAATGAATTAGAATGGATCGTACGAATGAATTAGAATGGATCGTGCGAATGAATTAGAAAGGATCGTATGATTGAATTAGAATGGATACATTCATACAAATGATTTAGAATAGCTCATACGAATGAATTAGAATAGATCATGCGAATGAATAAGAATGGATCGTATGAATGAATTAGAATGGATCGTGTGAATTAATTAGAATGGATCGTACGAAAGAATTAGAATGGATACAGTTGTACGAATAAATTAGAATAGCTCGTACGAATGAATTAAATCCATTCTAATTAATTCGTACGAATGTATCCATTCTAATTGATTCATACCATCCTTTCTAATTCATTCGCACGTTCCATTCTACTTCATTCATACGATTCATTCTAATTCATTCGCACGATCTATTTTAATTTATTCGTACGAATGTATCCATTCTAATTTATTCGCACGAGCCATTCTAACTTTTTTGCATGATCCATTCTAATACATTCGTACGATCCATTCTAATTTATTCGCACGATCCATTTTAATTCATTCATACGATCCATTCTAATTCATTCGTATGAATGATCCATTCTAATTCATTCATACGATCCATTCTAATTTACTCGCACGATCTATTCTAATTCATTCGTACGAGCTATTCTAATTCATTCGTATGAATGTATCCATTCTAATTCATTCGTACGATCCATTCTAATTAATTCACACGATCCATTCTAATTCATTCATACGATCCATTCTTATTCATTCGCATGATCTATTCTAATTCATTCGTATGAGCTATTCTAAATCATTTGTATGAATGTATCCATTCTAATTCAATCATACGATCCTTTCTAATTCATTCGCACGATCCATTCTAATTCATTCGTACGATCCATTCTAATTCATTCGCACTATCCATTCTAATTCATCCATACGAGCTATTCTAATTCATTCATACAATTGTATCTATTCTAATTCATTCGTACGATCCATTCTAATTCATTCGCACGATCTATTCTAATTCATTCGTACGATCTAATCTAATTCATTCACATAATCTATTCTAATTGATTCGTACGAGATATTCTAATTCATTCGTATGAATGTATCCATTCGTATGATCCATTCTAATTCATTCGCATGATCTATTCTAATTCATTCGTACGGTCTATTCTAATTCATTCGTACAAATATATCCATTCTAATTCATTCGTACGGTCCATTCTAATTCATTAGCAAGATCCATTCTAATTCATTCGTACGATCCATTCTAATTCATTCGCACGATCCATTCTAATTCATTCGCACGATCTATTCTAATTCATTCGTATGATCTTTTCGAACGATCCATTCTAATTCATTCGCACGATCCATTCTAATTCATTCGTACGATCCATTCTAATTCATTCGCACGATCTATTCTAATTTATTCGTATATTATATTCTAATTTATTCGTACGAATGTATCCATTCTAATTCATTTCTATGATCCATTCTAATTCATTCGCACGATCTATTCTAATTCATTCATACGAGTTATTCTAATTCATTCATATGAATGTATCCATTCTAATTCATTCGTACGATCAATTCTAATTCATTCGCACGATCCAATCTAATTCATCCATACGATCCATTGTAATTTATTCGCACGATCAATTCTAATTCATTCGTATGACCTATTCTAATTCATTCGTATGAATGTATCCATTCTAATTCATTCGTACGATCCATTCTAATTTATTCGCACGATCTATTCTAATTCATTCGAACAAGCTATTCTAATTCATTCGTACGAATGTATCCATTCTAATTCATTCGTACGATCCATTCAAATTCATTCGCATGATCCATTCTAATTTATTCCTACGATCCATTCTAATTCCGTCGCACGATCTATTCTAATTCATTCATATGAGCTATACTAATTGATTCGCACGAATGTATCCATTTTAATTCATTCGCACGATCTATTCTAATTCATTCGCACGATCTATTCTAATTCATTCGTACGAGCTATTCTAATTTATTCGCACGAATGTATCCATTCTAATTCATTCGTACGATCCATTCTAATTCATTCGTATGATCCATTCTAATTCATTCGCACGATCTATTCTAATTCATTCGTACGTGCTATTCTAATTTATTCGTATGAATGTATCCATTCTAATTCATTCATTTGATCCGTTCTAATTCATTTGCACGATCCATTCTAACTCATTCGTATGATCCATTCTAATTCATTCGCATGATCTATTCTTATTCATTCATACATGCTATTCTAATTCATTCATTCGAATGTATCCATTCTAACTCATTCATACGATCCATTCTAATGCATTCGCACGGTCCATTCTAATTCATTCGTACGATCCATTCTAATTCATTTGCACGATCTATTCTTATTCATTCGTACGAGCTATTCTAATTCATTCGTACGATCCATTCTAATTCATTCGCACGATCCATTCTAATTCATTCGTATGATCCATTCTAATTTATTCGCACGAGCTATTCTAATTCATTTGTACGAGCAATTCTAATTCATTTGTAGAAATGTATCCATTCTAATTCATTTGTACGATCCATTCTAATTCATTCACACGATCCATTTTAATTCATTCGTATGATCCATTCTAATTCATTCGCACGATCTATTCTAATTCATTCATACGAGCTATTCTAATTTATTCATATGAATGTTTCTATTCTAATTCATTCATATGATCCATTCTAATTCATTCATACAATCCATTCTAATTCATTTTTACGATCCATTCTAATATATTCGTACGATCTATTATAATTCATTCGTACGATCTATTCTAATTTATTTGTACGAATGTATCCATTCTAATTCATTCGTACGATCTATTCTAATTCATTCACACGATCTATTCTAATTCATTCGTACGAGCTATTCTAATTTATTCGTACGAATGTATCCATTCTAATTTATTCGTACGATCCATTCTAATTCATTCGCACGATCCATTCTAATTCATTCGTACGATCCATTCTAATTCATTCGTACGATCCATTCTAATTCATTCATATGAGCTATTCTAATTCATTCGTACGAATGTATCCATTCTAATTAATTCGTACGATCCATTCTAATTCATTCGCACGATCCATTCTAATTCATTCGTAAGATCCATTCTAATTTATTCGCACGATCTATTTTTATTTATTCATACAAACTATTCTAATTCATTCATATGAATGAATCCATTCTAATTCATTCGTACGATGCATTCTATATTATTCACACGATCCATTCTAATTCATTCGTACGATCTATTCTAATACATTCATACGAGCTATTCTAATTCATTCGTACGAATGTATCCATTCTAATTCAATCGCATGATCCATTCTAATTCATTCGCACGATCCATTCTAATTCATTCTTATTATCCATTCTAATTCATTCGCACGATCTATTCTAATTCATTCTTACAATCTATTCTAAGTCATTCATACGAGCTATTCTAATTTATATGTACGAATGTATCCATTCTAATTCATTCGAACGATCCATTCTTATACATTCGTACGATCCATTCTAATTTATTCATACGATCCATTCTAATTCATTCGCACAATCTATTCTAATTCATTCGTACGAGCTATTCTAATTCATTTGTACGAATGTATCCTTTGTAATTCATTCATACGATCCATTCTAATTCATTCGCATTATCCACTCTAATTCATTCATATGATCCATTCTAATTCATTAGTATGATCTATTCAAATTCATTCGTACGAGTTATTTTAATTCATTCGTAGTAATGTATCCATTCTAATTCATTCGTATGATACATTCCAATTCATTCGCATGATCCATTCTAATTCATTCATACGATCCATTCTAATTCATTCGCACGATCTATTCTAATTCATTCATATGAGCTATTTTAATTCATTCGTATGAATGTATCCATTCTAATTCATTCGTACGATCCATTCTAATTCATTTGCATGATCCATTCTAATTCATTCTAATCCATTCTAATTCATATGCAAGATCTTTTCTAATTCATTCGTACAATCTGTTCTAATTCATTCGTCCGAAAATATCTATTCTAATTCATTCGTACGATCCATTCTAATTCATTCACACGATCCATTCTAATTTATTCGTATGATCCGTTCTAATTCATTCACACGATCTTTTCTAATTCATTCATATGAGCTATTCTAATTCATCCGTACGAATGTATCCATTCTAATTCATTCTTATGATCCATTCTAATTCATTCGCACGATCCATTCTAATTCATTCGTACGATCCATTCTAATTCATTCGCACGATCTATTCTAATTCATTCGTACAAGATATTCTAATTCATTCGTACGAATGTATCCATTCTAATTCATTCGCACGATCCATTCTAATTCATTCGTACGATCCATTCTAATTCATTCGCATGATCTATTCTAATTTATTCATACGAGCTATTCTATTTCAATCGTACGAATGAATCCATTCTAATTCATTCGTATGATTCATTCCAATTCATTCGTACGAACCATTCTAATTCATTCATACGGGCATTCTAATTCATTCATACGAACCATTCTAATTCATTCGTACGACCCATTCTAATTCATTCGTACGACCCATTCTAATTCATTCGTAAGAGCTATTCTAATTCATTCGTAAGATCCATTCTAATTCATTTGCACGATCCATTCTATTCCATTCGTACGATCCATTCTAATTCTTTCATATGAGCTATTCTAATTCATTCGTACGATATATTCTAATTTATTCGTACGATCCATTCTAATTCAATCGTATGAGCTATTCTAATTCATTCCTACGACACATTCTAATTCATTCGTACGATTCATTCTAATTGATTTGTACGAGCTATTCTAATTCATTTGTAAGATCGATTCTAATTCATTCGTACAAGCTATTCTAATTCAATCGCACAACCCATTCTAATTCATTCGTACGATCCATTCTAATTCATTAATACGATCTATAATCGCACAAATGGATCCATTTTAATTCATTCGTACGATCCATTCTAATTCATTCATACGAGCTATTCTAATTCATTCGTATGAATCATTCTAATTCATTCGTACAATCTATTCTAATTCATTTGTACGAGCCATTCTAATTCATTCATACGACACATTCTAATTCATTCGTACGATTCATTCGAATTCATTCATACGAGCTATTCTAATTCATTCGTACGACACATTCTAATTCATTTGTATGATCTATTCTAATTCATTCGTACGCGCTATTCTAATTCATTCGTAAGATCCATTCTAATTCATTCGTACGGGCTATTCTAATTCATTCGCCATTCTAATTCAATCGTACGATCCATTCTAATTCATTCGTAAGATCTACAATCACACAAATGGATCCATTCTAATTCATTCGTATGATCCATCCTAATTCATTCGTACGAGCTATTCTAATTCATTCGTATGACCAATTCTAATTTATTCATACGAACCATTCTAATTCATTCGTATAATCCATTCTATGTCATTCATACGATCCATTCTAATTCATTCTTACGACCCATTCTAATTCATTCGTACGAGCTATTCTAATTCATTCGTAAGATCCATTCTAATTCATTTGTATGATCCATTCTATTTAATTCGTACGATCCATTCTAATTCATTCGTACGAGCTATTCTAATTCATTCGTACGATCCATTATAATTCATTCGTACGAGCTATTCTAATTCACTAGTACGACCCATTCTAATTCACTAGTACGACCCATTCTAATTCATTCGTACGATCCATTCTAATTCATTCGTACGACCTACAATCGCACGAATGGATTCTAATTCATTCGTACGATCCATTCTATTTCATTCGTACGAGCTATTGTAATTAATTCGTACAACCTATTCTAATTCATTCGTACGATCCATTTTAATTCATTCGTACGACCCGTTCTAATTCATTCGTACGACCCGTTCTAATTCATTCGTACAAGCCATTCTAATTCATTCATACGAGCTATTCTAATTCATTCATACGATCCATTCTTAATCATTCATACGAGCTATTCTAATTCATTCGTACGATCCATTCTAATTCATTCATACGAGCTATTCTAATTCATTCGTACGACCCATTCTAATTCATTCGTATGATCCATTCTAATTCATTGGTACGATCTATAATCACACGAATGGATCCATTCTAATTCATTCGTACGATCCATTCCAATTTATTCGTATAAGCTATTCTAATTCATTCGTACGACCCATTCTAATCCATTCGTACGATCCATTCTAATTCATTCGTACGATCCATTCTAATTCATTCGTACGATCCATTCTAATTCATTTGTACGAGCTATTCTAAATCATTCGTACGACACATTCTAATTCATTTGTACGATCCATTCTTATTCATTCATAAGATCCATTCTAATTCATTCGTACAACCCATTCTAATTCATTCGTATGTTCCATTCTAATTCATTTGCACGATCTATTCTAATTCATTCGTACAATCCATTCTAATTAATTCGAACGATCCATTCTAATTCATTCGTACGATCCATTCTAATTCATTCGCACGAATGTATCCGTTCTAATTCATTCGTATGATCCATTCTAATTCATTCGTACGAATGAATGTAGCCATTCTAATTCATTCGTATGAACCATTCTAATTTATTCATATGAGTTATTCTAATTCATTCATACGATCCATTCTAATTCATTCGTATGATCCATTCTAATTTATTCGCAATTCATTCGTATGATCCATTCTAATTTATTCGCACGAATGTATCCATTCTTATTCATTCGTACGATCCATTCTAATTCATTCGTATAATCCATTCTAATTCATTAATTAGCACGATCCATTCTAATCCATTCGTATGATCCATTCTAATTCATTCGCACGAATATATCCATTCTAATTCATTCGTACGATCCATTCTAATTCATTCATACGATCCATTCTAATTTATTCGTACGAGCAATTCTAATTCATTCGTACGACCCAGTCTAATTAATTCGTACGATCCATTCTAATTCATTCGTACAATCTACAATCGCATGAATGGATCCATTCTAATTCATTCGTATGATCCATTCTATTTCATTCGTACGAGCTATCCTAATTCATTTGTACGACCCATTCTAATTCATTCGTATGATCCATTCTAGTTCATTCATACGAACCATTCTAATTCATTCATACAATCCATTCTAATTCATTCGGACGATCCATTCTAATTCATTCATATGATCCATTCAAATTCATTCATACGAGCTATTCTAATTTATTAGTACGACCCATTGTAATTCATTTGTACGATACATTCTAATTTATTCGCACGATCTATTCTAATTTATTCGTACGATCCATTCTAATTCATTCTTAAGAGCTATTCTAATACATTCGTACGATCCAATCTAATTCTTTCGTACGATCCATTCTAATTCATTCGAACGAGCCATTCTAATTCATTCATACGGATGTATCCATTCTAATTTATTCGTACGAGCTATTCTAATTCATTCGTACGATCTATTCTAATTCATTCGTATGAACGAATGTAGCCATTCTAATTCGTTCGTGCGATCCATTGTAATTTATTCGTACGATCCATAATAATTCATTCGTATGAGCTATTTTAATTCAATCATACGATCCATTCTAATTCATTCGTACGAGCTATTCTAATTCGACCCATTCTAATTCATTCGTACGATCGCACGAATGTATCCTTTCTAATTCATTCATGCGATCCATTCTAATTTATTCATACGATCTACAATCACACGAATGTATCCTTTCTAATTCATTCGTACGATCCATTCTAATTCATTCGTACAAGCTATTCTAATTCATTCAGACGATCCATTCTAATTTATACGAGTGAATTAGAATGGGTCATACGAATGAATTAGAATGGGTCGTACGAATAAATTAGAATGGCTACATTCGTGCGCCATTTGAATTCATTCTTATGATCCATTCTAATTCATTCGTACGAATGAATTAGAATGGATCGTACGAATGAATTAGAATGGGTCATAGGAATGAATTAGAATAGCTCGTACGAATGAATTAGAATGGATCCATACGAATGAATTAGAATGGATCGTACGAATGAATTTGAATGAGTTATACGAATGAATTAGAATGGGTCATACGAATGAATTAGAATAGCTCATATGAATGAATAAGAATGGATTGTACGAATGAATTAGAATCGATCGCACGAATGAATTAGAATGGGTACTACGAATGAATTAGAATAGCTCGTACGAATGAATTAGAATGGATCAAACGAATAAATTAGAATGGATAGTATGAATGAATTATAATGGATCGTGCGAATGAATTAGAATGGATCATACGAATGAATTAGAATAGCTCGTAGAAATGAATTAGAGTAGGTCGTGCGAATGAATTAGAATAGCTCGTACGAATGAATTAGGAATGGATCGTATGGTTCGTACGAATGAATTATAATAGATCGTATGAATGAAATATAATAGCTCGTACAATCTATTCTAATTCATCCGTACGATCCATTCTAATTCATTCGTACGATCCATTCTAATAAATTCGTACGAGCTATTCTTATTTATTCGTACGTCTCATTCTAATTCATTCGTACGAGCTATTATAATTCATTCGTACGATCCATTCTAATTCAATCATACGAGTTATTCTAATTCATTCGTACGATCCACTCTAATTCATTCATACGAGCTGTTCTAATTCATTCGTACGCCCATTCTAATTCATTCGTACGATCGATTCTAATTCATTCGTATGATCCATTCTAATTCATTCCTACGACACATTCTAATTTATTCGTACGATCCATTCTAATTCATTCGTACTAGCTATTATAATTCTGTAGGGGAAAATATTCGTGCCAACCCGAAGACCTCGCCTCACCAGTCAATCGAATGTTGAAGACGAAGATCGTTGTTCGATCTGTCGATTAGAGTTGCAGCTTTTGATATGTATGCAGAGAGATGCAATCAGAGAGAGTGTTGACACGAGAAGTGATCTCGGAGTTCAGCCGAAGCCTACGTCTCCGTGCTATAGGGAGCTACCCGAATTCACTAACACTTTTCTCGAAGTAACCTCGACAGGCCGAGTGTTACTGAAGCCTCTTTGATCTCTTCAAAGACAAGAAGAAGATCAAGGAGAGGTAGAGGGTAAGAGGAGATAGAGGTTTCTGAGACAGATATCAGATAATGGCACTGATCTGTTTTCAGAGCTCTGGTTTGAGTTCTGGAGTTTCATGTTTTGAAAATCCGATCTCCGATCCCATTACATTCGAAGGCTCTGCTATTTATAGAATTTCTGGGGAGGATTTCCGGGGCAAAAGGCGGTTTCTGCTGCCGTATCTGGGGATCCTCCAGGCAGGGCCGGTGGGTCCCTCGAAAGCCTTTGGGGGCCCACCAGGTAGGGCCGGTGGGTCCTGCTGCGGTCTCCGGGGGTCCACCAGGCAGGGCCGGTGGGTCCCGCTGTAGTCTTCGGGGGCCCACCAGGCAGGGCCGGTGGGTCCCGCTGTTGGCAACCTTCTTACCAAAATTTGCACCCACAGTTACCCCCTCCAAGTTAGCTAGAGGCTACTTTAGCTGGCTTGGAATTGGTGCAAAAAATAGCAACCCACTGTCGAAAAAAGGCACGAAGATGCCTGTCGAAAAAAAGGCATGAAAAAGCTTATCGAATGTTAGCATAAAAAAGACTGATCGGTCAATTTTGACCGATCGGTCAATTTTGACCGATCGGTCAAGTTTGACCGATCAGTCAATTTTGACCGATCGGTTAAAATCAGCCGGTCAAGGTTTGGGTGATCGGTCAAAAAACATGGTTTTTTGACCGATCCAGCAGAAAATCGACTGATCGGTTGATTTTGACCGATCGGTCAAGTTTGACCGATCGGTTAAAATCAGCCGATCAAGGTTTGGGTGATCGGCAAAAAACCTTAGTTTTTTGCCAGATCCAGTATAAAATCGACCGATCGGTTGATTTTGACCGATCGGTTGATTTTGACCGATCGGTTGATTTTGATCGATCGGTTAAAATCAGCCGGTCAAGATTTGGGTGATCGGCAAAAAACCTTAGTTTTTTGCCAGATCCAGTAGAAAATCGACCGATCGGTTGATTTTGATCGATCGATCAAGTTTGACCGATCGGTTAAAATCAGCCGGTCAAGGTTTGGGTGATCGGTAAAAAACCTCAATTTTTTGCCTGATCCAGTAGAAAATTGATCGATCGCTTGATTTTGACCGATCGGTCAAGTTTGACCGATCAGTTAAAATCAGCCGGTCAAGGTTTGGGTGATCGGCAAAAAACCTCAGTTTTTTGCCTGATCCAGTAGAAAATTGACCGATCGGTTGATTTTGACCGATCGGTCAAGTTTGACCGATCGGTTAAAATCAGCCGGTCAAGGTTTGGGTGATCGGCAAAAAACCCTAGTTTTTTGCTAGATCCAGTAGAAAATCGACCGATCGGTTGATTTTGACCGATCGGTCAAGTTTGACCGATCGGTTAAAATCAGCCGGTCAAGGTTTGGGTAATCGGTAAAAAACCATAGTTTTTTGCCAGATCCAGTAGAAAATCGACCGATCGGTTGATTTTGACCGATCGGTCAAGTTTGACCGATCGGTTAAAATCAGCCGGTCAAGGTTTGGGTGATCGGCAAAAAACCCTAGTTTTTTGCCAGATCCAGTAGAAAATCGACCGATCGGTTGATTTTGACCGATCGGTCAAGTTTGACCGATCGGTTAAAATCAGCCGGTCAAGGTTTGGGTGATCGGCAAAAAACCTCAGTTTTTTGCCAGATCCAGTAGAAAATCGACCGATCGGTTGATTTTGACCGATCGGTCAAGTTTGACCGATCGGTTAAAATCAGCCGATAAAGGTTTGGGTGATCGGCAAAAAACCCTAGTTTTTTGCCAGATCCAGTAGAAAATCGACCGATCGGTTGATTTTGACCGATCGGTCAAATTTGTCCGATCGGTTAAAATCAGCCGGTCAAGGTTAAAGTCTTGAACCTGTACTTTTGAGGGAGTGGTATAGCTTGTTCTTCTCCTTTGATCTTTGGCAGAGTTTTGAACATTATTGGAGTTCGATTTTTTCTGTTTTGAATTTTTGGTTTGCCTGAATGCAGCTTTGAACCGGCGGTCCGATTCACTCAGACCGGTGGTTTGCTTGGACCGGTGGCTAGTCTGGACCGGTGGTCTGACGCTTCGTCTGGTCCCGACTGTTCGCCTGGTTTTGCGCTTGCTATGGATGGATGCCATGTGTACCTACAAAAACACGCGATTTGATATAGTGATGACACGCGTTATCTCGATTTGTGCGCCTGAATTCCTCGGAATACTTAAGCTTCTCTGGCTGTCATTTTCGCCTCACGCTTTCAGAAAATTTTCGAAGTCCAGAGCCTTTGCTTCCAATCTTTCGTTCTTCGTCTCCTCTCAATCGGTCAAATGGCGTCTTCGGGTAGTTCGAAGAAGAGTGCAGTTCCATCCAAGAGAAAGGGGAAGGAAATTTTTAAAGAAACATCTGTCTCGAAGGGCCGTGGCAAAGGCAGGGCCGAATTGATCGAGCTTGGCCAATTGGGCAAGAGGCATCAAGGAGTGGGGTTCGCTTCTGCACCGTCAAGGCCAGAGCACATCCCCAAAGCGAGATTTGTCCTCTGCCCGCAACTACCTTTGGAGGCGGAACTTGAGTTTGGATACAATATAGGCAGTAAACTTACAGACGTGAAGAGAGAGAAGCTGCAGGAGTTACTGGCAAGTTTCACAGAGGGAAAGGCTCGCCCAGCGCTTCCGGGGGTTCTATCCGCTTTCGGTATCGACAGGCGGACAATCTTTGTCTCGTACGCGAGCAAGGAGCAAGTGATGGGAACCATCATCACGATCGGCCAGCTCAACTGTGGACTGCGCCTTCCATTGCCTCCCTTCGCCGCGAGGTTACTGAACACCTCCGGTCTTTGCCCTGGGCAGGTTTTGGGGAACGCCTGGAGGATTATCTACGCCTTCTGCCACGTAGAGTCGGACTTCCAGAAGGAGCTCAGTGAATGTTATTCCAACCTCCCTGAAAGCGAAGAAGCCAGGATCGAGCTGGGATATTTCTTTTATCATTACCGATGGGCCTGGAGGAAGGACAGCCCATTCTACAATCTGACGGGTGTCTCTGCCCTGCGTCCGATCATCGACACCATCGACTCCGACAAACTCTACACGGACTGGCCGTTATCGGTGTCTGGTGCCTGGACCCCTATGTATGTTCCTGAGGTTCCTCGGTACAAGGTGCATGAAGAGGTGGACATGTACAGCACAGGAGAAGCTCTCTCATGGCCTTCAGAGCGAGTAGGGGCCCTTGACAACCTCTTTCTGGAGTTGACATGTGGGACGCGGTCATGGAAGTAATTTTCGAATTGCCCGGTCCGACATGGCAATGCCAACCTCCTCCACCGATCGAAGCTTCGTTATGAAGATAACGAGGTCATCTACTCGGATTATGAGGAGGACCCTCAGTCAGGCAAAATCGTTAGAAAACTTCGATTTGAGAAGAAGGCTTACGGAGCCAGGCGCAGCTTGCCCTCGGAGGAGAAATTGGTGATACCTCGCCAAGGCCAAGCAAAGAAGAAGAGGAAAGTCTGTGTTGAGGAGGAGAAGAAAAAAGAAGAAGAGAATAAGGGGGAAGAAGAAGAAGAAGAAAATAAGAGAGAGGAGGAAGGTGGAGGCGAAGAAGAAGAGGACGAGGGTGGCGATGATGATGGTGATGAAGATGCTGACGACAGTACTGGCAGTGACGGGGGAGAAAATGGAGACGATGAGGATGATAAAGATGACGAAGAAGATGCAGGCAAAGGACATGGGGGTGGCGAGGAAGAAATTCCTCCCACCCCCACTGGTGGTGCTGGTGGGGACTCCTAGCCGATCCTCATAGACGAGGCTAAGGCTCGCAAGATGGAGGGGGTTATGGATGCAACGGGCGATGGCCCTAAAGTGATTCCTGCTTATCACTTTGGGGATCTGAAGAAGAACCCACTGCGCTTCAAGATCAAGATATCGGGGAGTGGTGGGGTTGGAAGCAACCCTACACCCCTCGATCAGTTACCTCCCGAGGTTCCTCGTCTGGAAGGGGCGACTACAAGTGGGGGTGTGGAGGTTGAACAACCCCCACCCCCTTCGCGATCTCTGGCTGAGGAGGTAGCTGCTATGGTGGCAGGGCTCGATAATTCGAGCGGGCATGAAGATGAAAGGGGAGCCTCACCTCCTCGAGATGTTCCCTCTCCCGTTCACTTGGAGAGAGGAAGTCGGGTGGGTGATGCTACCCCTCAACCCCTGCCAGAGCCAACCCCCATCAAGGAGAAATCGACCCCCAAGGGTAAGAGCTCCGACCATGGGAAGGGAAAGGCCCCTCAAGTTGATGCCTCAGGTAATTGTAGAACTTGCCTTGATTGTCTTGTCTTCGAAGCTTGAAAATATTCTAACACTTTGAACTCTTGTGTCGATCGCAGGTACGCCTGTTGGCTCGACTGTGAAGATAAAGAATTTGGGTGATGTTGATATCAACCACCCTACTAGCGTGATCCAGAAGCTTTGCAATCTTCCGGAGGCTACTTTTGAAGAAGCCTTCGATCGGCTAGATGTAGTGGTATGTGCATCGGCTTAATCCACTATTCAAGTTGTATCTTCGGAATAATTCTAACTCTCTGTCCATCTGCAGAGCTCAGCAGTTTTGAGAATCACAAGCACTCTCTCCAGGTGGGCAGGAGAATGGGAGGCTGCATCAGAAGTATCCCATTTGACAGCTGAACTGAAGGCTGCTCGTGAAGAAGTAGACCAGCTGAGGGAAGTACTGCGTTCAAAGAAAGAGTCTTTCAAGGCCAAGATTGAGGATCTTTGCAAAGAGAAGCAGGAGAGCAAGGGGTTGCAGAACCGTTGCGAGGCGCAGAGTCACGAACTTGAATCCTTGAAGAATCGGCTCATCAAGGTTGAGAACGTGTCCTGTGGTCGCGCAACCGAGATCAAGGAGTTGAAAGAACAACTTGCTACTCAGCATGCTGCCTTCACTGCCAGAGAAGAGACCTCCAAGAAGGAACTGGAGCATGCGCTGTCTGAATGCAAGAGCTACAGGGAAACGGCCGAGAAAGCGGCAGAGGCACTCAGGGTACATGTCAGCAGTGCCCGATCTTCTAAAGCTTCGGCTGCGAGCAAGGCTCGTGGCGGGTCTGAAGGAGAGAGGTCACGCGCTCCAAGCGTAGCCAAGCCCTGATGTATTTCTGCCTTTTTCTTTGTTGTTTACACTTGTAAACTTTTGATATGTAGCAGCTCAACATTGTACTCGGCAAATTTTGATAATAGAAGATATCTTTCTGGTGTTTGAAAGTTGGATGTCTCTTGAGTTGAATGCCTATGAATATCATGTTCTGGATAGTATTAGATAGATATAATCTTTTGAATGTATGGGGTTGAGTCGCAACTCGATTACCCAAACTTGTTGTAATTTGAAATTTGAATTTGAATTCATGTAACACTCGTATGTGAGGGGTTGAGTCGCAACTCAAGCTCCCAAACCTGTTAGATGATATAGAATTTGATTGAAATTGAATATTGAAATTGAGGGTCAGTTTAAGATTTGCTAGTAAGGGGTTGAGTCGCAACTCTAACTCCCAAACTTGTTAAAAGACCTGGTAACTTGAATATAGATAATTTGAAACTGCTTCAGATCTTGAATTGAAAAGCTGAACACTTGCACATTTGAACATTTGAAAGAGAACTTTATTCATCATGGTATTTACATCATGGATAGAACAACTTGAGGTGTCTGGCATTCCAAGCTCGTGGTAGTCTATCTCCTTCTGGCGAGATCAGTCGATAAGAGCCTTTGCCTCCCACCGATTCGACAATGTAGGGACCTTCCCAGTTGGGAGCTAGTTTTCCACTGCTATGTTCCTTTGTGTTGTAGAAGACTGCTCTAAGAACCAGACTGCCGATTGGGAATTGTCGCTTGTAAACTTTCTCATCATAGGCTCATTTGATCTTCTGCTGATACTTTGCCACACGAAGGGAAGCTTGGTCTCGTAGTTCTTCAGAGAAATCCAGATCATTGATCCGAAGCTCTTCGTTGATTCCTTCTTCAACTGCTCTGGTCTTCAGAGTACTTGATATGTTTTCTGTGGGGAGTACTGCTTCCGATCCATATGTTAGACGAAAGGGTGAGAACCATGTTGATCTTCTCGGAGTTGTACGATACCCCCAAAGGACTTCAGGTAGGACTTGTTCCCACAATCCTTTCTTGTCGTTGAGTTTCTTCTTGAGTATACCAAGAATAGCTCTATTTGAGGCTTCAGCTTGACCATTGCATTGAGGATATCTTGGAGTTGAATAGAACAGCTTGATACCGTTGTTCAGACAGAACTCTTGGAACTTGTCGGAGTCAAATTGAGCTCCATTGTCAGCAACGAGAACTCGAGGTGTACCAAATCTTGAGAAGATGTTGTGCCGAATGAATTTGATCACTTCGTCGTCGATCTCTCAGAAGAGAGGCACAGCTTCAACCCATTTGGTGAAGTAATCAGTGGCCAGTAGTAGGTACTTCTTCTTGCTTGGAGTTGGTGGGAAAGGACCCAAGAAGTCCAACCCCCACTGATGGAAAGGCCATGGACTTGATAGCTGATGAAGCTCATCTGCAGGGAGATGGATAGCTCGAGCGTGTCGTTGGCATGGTTCGCATCTTTGAACAACTTGCTGAGCATCCCTTGCCATTGTTGGCCAATAGTAACCTTGTAGCTTCGTCTTGGCTTCAAGAGATCTTCCTCCCGAATGATTTCCACAAGCTCTAGAGTGGATATCAATCAGGATTGCCTTTGCTTGATCTGGGCCAAGGCACTTGAGCAATATCCCGTTATGAGATTTGAAATATAGATCTTCTCCTTGAATAGTGTAGCAGGGGAGCTTCCTTTGAAGTCTTCGGGCTTGATTTGGATCTTCCGGCATTTTGCCATGCTTGAAGAAATCAAAGATTGATCGTCTCCAGTTTTCAGGCTCACTTGTAGTAGTGAGGTTCAATGCGAGTTGATCTCCACCCCCAGATCTCTTTGTAGTAGCAAGGATCTGTTGATCGGGGATGGTCTTGGGCACTTCTTGATAATCGATCTGTATTTGCCTTCCTCCGAGTGAGTCTCCAAGAACTGAGGCAGCATTGGCTAAGGCATCTGCTTCTCGGTTCTCTGCTCTTGGGATTTGAATGAATTCGGCATCAGTAAAATGCTGTTGAAGATATCGTACTAAGGCCAAATAGAGTTGCATTCTTTCTTCTCGAGCTGTATACTCTCCATTGATTTGCCTTATGATCAACTGGGAGTCGCTATAGACAATGATCTGATCTACCCCCAGGGATTTCGCCATCTCGAGTCCAGAAATGAGTGCTTCGTATTCGGCTTCGTTGTTGGTGGCAGTGAATCCGAGGAGAATGGCCTTCTGGAGATGATCAAGTTCGGGGGATACCAAGACTATCCCAGTTCCCGAACCGATCGCACTTGAAGCTCCATCAGTGTATAGCTTCCATGGAGGAGTTCCAGCAATAGCCTCGAGACTTGGATCAAGTTTTGTTGCAAGATTGATTGGAGGATTATCCTCATCTTCCAAGCGCATGTCGACATCTTCATCCCAAGTGATGGGGTCTTCAACTGGAAAATCAGCTAGAAAATCAGCAACAGCTTGACCTTTGATGGAAGTGCGAGATTCGAACTGAATCCCCAAGGCACTCATTTCGATCACCCATTTGGTCATTCGACCAGCTCGACCAGCCTTGTCAACGATATCTTTGAGTGGGTGTTCTAAAATGACAGTGATCTGGTGGGAGACGAAGTAAGGTTGAAGGCGACGTGATGCAGTGAGCAAAGCCAGAATGACCTTCTCAGTTTTTGAATAGCGAGTTTCAGCCGAAAGAAGAGTGTGGCTGATATAATAAACTGGATGTTCGACGCCATCTCTTCTACTGACTAGGACTGCACTGATTACTTGATTGGTCACGGCGAGATAGAGCCACAAGTCTTCTTTTAGAAGTGGAGCAGTCAGGATAGGAGCTTGCACCAGATATTTCTTGATGCCTTGAAAAGCTTCTTCACAAACAGGACTCCATCCCGATGTATCTGCCTTTCGCAGCTTGTCGAAAAGAGGCTTATATTTGTCGGAGGACTTTGAGATGAACCGATTGAGGGCAGCAAGTCTTCCAGTGAGGCGTTGCACTTTCTTCCGATTGGTAGGCGACGGCATGTCGAGGATAGCTCGAATTTGATCGGGATTGGCTTCAATACCTCTCCTGGTCATAAGATGACCCAGGAATTTGCCAGAATGAACTCCGAAAGCGCACTTGGCTGGATTGAGTTTCATGCGATACTTTCGGAGGACTTGAAAGGTTTCTGCCAGATCGGATAGATGCATACTTCGAACGGAGCTCTTTGTGAGTAGATCGTTGACGTAGACTTTGATATTGCGACCGATCGGAACTTCGAACATCTTTGTGACTAGCCTTTGATAGGTAGAACCAGCATTTTTGAGGCCGAATGGCATTACATTGTAGCAGTAGAGCCCTCGGCTAGTCACAAAACATGTCTTCTCTTGATCATCCGGATGAAGTGGATTTGATTGTATCCAGAGTACCCATCCATGAAAGACAATACCTCGTGGCCAGCAGTGGCATCGACGAGTCTATCAATCCTTGGCATGGGGAATGGGTCTTTGGGACACGCTTTGTTGAGATTGGTGAAGTCGATACAGACTCTGATCTTCCCATTCTTCTTGGGAACAGCAACTATGTTAGAGATCCAAGTAGGATACTCTACTTCACGGATGAAGCCTGCTGCGAGCAGCTTGGTGATCTCTTCTTGAACAGCAATTTGTAGCTCTGGTCGGATGGTGCGTGGCTTCTGCTTGACAGGCTTCACTTCTTCTTTGATAGCAAGTCGGTGACAAGCGTCATCTAGATTGATACCAGGCATGTCTTCGAAACACCAAGCGAAGACGTCGATGTTGGACTGTAGGAAGGACACCATGTCTCGCGCTTCTGCGTCGCTAAGACCGGCACCGATAAATGTTTGTCGAGGGAGATCTCCACTGCCGATATTGATAGGGATGATTTCTTCAATTGAAGGTGAGGCTTCCCATTCGATTGGTGGGGGCTCGATCAGTGGAATCTCCTTTGATTGCTATTTAGAAGAGGGACCAGCTTCATCTCGTGGCCGCTTTGGAGGAGCGATGTTGATCTTGCGATCTGTTTTTGCAGCAGCAGCTTCACAAGATCTCCCAGCTTGCTGATCACCTCGAATGCAGACAATGCCTTCTCCCATTGCAAACTTGAGTAGTTGGTGGTACGAAGAAGAGCTGGCATTGATCTGGTGGAGGAATGGTCGTCCGAGAATAGCGTTGTAGCTGGATGTTCCCTCGACGATCGCAAACCTCACCGAGACTCGAGTCTCTTGGCTGAGGTCGATGGTGAATCTCGACTCACCCACCGTGATGCTTTGTTCGCTGTTGAAACCAGTGATCACAGTTGGAACGACGTCAAGGCTTTGATATTTATGTCCCAGACGTTTGAAGCAGTCTGAGAATATAATGTCGATGGAACTCCCGGTGTCGATGAGGATCCGATTGACGGTGCTTTCATCGATGATGAGTTTCAAAACCAGGGGGTCCCGATGTGGAGTATGAACTCCTTGAAGATCAGTGTCGTTGAAGACGATGGACGACCAAGCAAGACCTTCGATGGGCTTCTCGATCCAGGTATCTTCTTTATTTGCAGTAGATCGAACATGGAAGATGCGCCGAATCTGCCGATCGACTTTCTTCCCGGTCACTGATTGATTGTGTAATGATCCATGAATGCCAAATATATTGGCATTCACGGTGAGAGGTGATGGGTTGGAAGAGATCTGATGAATCCAGCAAGCCTCTTTCCCTTTTGTAGAGGATCGACGCTGATCTTGTCCTTCTCTGGTGAATTCATGGAGATGGCCTTCTCTCAGCAAGTCTTCGAGATGAAACTTTAGCCGATAGCACCGATCGGTGGAATGGCCATGGCTTCGATGGAAATCGCAATAAACAGTTTTGTCAGCCGTGAACTTTGTGTTCGGCTGAAGTGGATTGGGCCTTCGAAGGAATTCTTCGTGTTGAATACGGTCGAGTATCTGCTCGACTGGTAAATTCCACTCAGTAAAAGTGGTCTTCGTCGGAGATCGACGTCCATCATTCTTTGATCGTTTGTTGGCTGGAGGGGCTGCTGCCTCAGCGTTGTGAGCTTTGGCAGCATACTTTGGAGCTTCTCTCTCAGTAGGCCTTCTCTTCGACTCTCGCCCTTTTCGAGTGACTTGATCGTCTTCCACCTCAATCTCTCTCTGGATTCGATCAAATATTTCACCCAGAGAGGGAGGGGGATTGCGAATGAAATCATTGTAGATATGTAGATCGAAGAAGAGGGCGTTCTGGAAAGCCAGCATGATGGCTTCATCATCCAGATGTCTTCCAGAGAGAGCAGCATGCTCGTTGCAAAATCTTCTCGTGAAGTTGCGGAGAGTCTCGTCAGCGCCCATCTTTAGCCGATAGAGAGAGTCGAGCTTCTTTTCTGGCTTCAGATTGAGCTGATAATGCTGCACGAACAGGTTTGCCAAAACACCGAACTGGGTGATGGACCCAGCCCGGAGATTATGATACCAGTCGAGTGACGGCTCATCAAGACTTCCTGCGAAGGTGCGGCAGAGCACGTTGTTTTCTTCTTCATGCGGCGTTAGAGCTTGCTTGAAGGCAAGTATATGGAGAGTTGGATCTCCTTTGATGCAGTTGAATTTGGAGAGGATAGGAGTTCTCCATCCCCTTGGAAATGTTGTCTCGAAGAGACTTCAATGGAGAGGTCCGGCGGAGGAATATCCATCTCTACGACCGTGTCCTCGACCTAGATGTAGATCGAGAGGTAGAATCGAGAGGTCTTGTTCAGGCCTCTGAATATCAGCAGGTTGAAGTCGATGGCGAAGGTCCGATCCGAGTCCACGTTGGAGTGGAATGGAAGGGGAGACTCTATTCTTCGAAGGAGCGCCTTTTATTTGGTGCTTCCTTGGTATGTTGAGTTTTGAAGGTGCCCTCTTATCGCAGTTGCGGCCAGAAGATGATTGGGAAGACTCATCGTCGAGGCGATCCCAAACACTCTGCTTCCAGGGGGCAGCAGAGGGAGTTGGGTCGCGTTGGATCCTCTCGAGGGCAGCAGTGCCCATTGACCTCCGTTGCTCAGAGTGAATTGAATGTCGAGGAAGATCGACCCTCTCACTTGTAGAGGGGATAGGAAGAGCGATCCCAGCCTCAGAAGCTGCCATCTTAAGAGCATCCCTCTCGGCTGTGAGGGTGGCATTTTGCTTTGCCAATTGGAGCAACTAGAAGTCGACCGCAGAGATTTGGTAGGTTGATGGAGGATCTTCAGCAGAAGCGGGTGCTGTTTGCCCAATTGACTGTCGCACGGGGTGGGCAATCGGTCGATCGACAGATCTCCCACTCCCTGAACGAACCCCCATCTCGGGGACAGCAAGGGGCTGTCCGAAGTTGAGCCTTTGACTCATTGAACGAGTCTCAGGACGAGGTTGTTGTTGAGTGTTACTTCCTTCTGGTTGACCTTGATGTTTCGTCCTCGTCATTCAGAGAGCGAAGGGTGCAACGAGAGTGCCGACGTCCGATCAGTTGTTTGATCAACCGAGGGGGCGAGGAAGTTTGGTTATCAAGATCGGTCGTATGCTCAACCGATCAAGGAGTAGCGGAGAGCTGGACTTTTTGCTCGGATCCCACAGACGGTGCCAAACTGTGGGGGAAAATCTTCGTGCCGACCCGAAGACCTCGCCTCACCAGTCAATCGAATATTGAAGTCGAAGATCGTTGTTCGATCTGTCGATTAGAGTTGCAGCTTTTGATATGTATGCAGAGAGATGCAATCAGAGAGAGTGTTGACATGAGAAGTGATCTCGGAGTTCAGCCGAAGCAACCCGAATTCACTAACACTTTTCTCGAAGTAACCTCGACAGGCCGAGTGTTATTGAAGCCTCTTTGATCTCTTCAAAGACAAGAAGAAGATCAAGGAGAGGTAGAGGGTAAGAGGAGATAGAGGTTTCTGAGACAGATATCAGATGATGGCACTGATCTGTTTTCAGAGCTCTGGTTTGAGTTCTGGAGTTTCAGGTTTTGAAAATCTGATCTCCGATCCCATTACATTCGAAGGCTCTGCTATTTAAAGAATTTCTGGGGAGGATTTCCGGGGCAAATGGCGGTTTCTGCTGCCGTATCTGGGGATCCTCCAGGCAGGACCGGTGGGTCCCTCGAAAGCCTTTGGGGGCCCACCAGGTAGGGCCGGTGGGTCCTGCTGCGGTCTCCGGGGGTCCACCAGGCAGGGCCGGTGGGTCCCGCTGTAGTCTTCGGGGGCCCACCAGGCAGGGCCGGTGGGTCCCGCTATTGGCAACCTTCTTACCAAAATTTGCACCCGCAAATTCATTCGTAAGATCCATTCTAATTTAATCGTACGAGCTATTCAAATTTATTCATACAACCCATTCTAATTCATTCGTACAATACATTCTAATTCATTCGTACGATCTACAATCGCATGAATGGATCCATCTTAATTTATTCGTATGATCCATTCTAAATTATTCGTACGAGCTATTCTAATTCATTCGTACGACCCATTCTAATTCATTCGTACGACCATTCTAATTCATTCATACGAACCGTTCTAATTCATTCATACGATCCATTCTAATTCATTCGTACAAGCAATTCTATTTCATTCGTACGACTCATTCTAATTCATTTGTACGATTCATTCTAATTCATTCGTACGAGCTATTCTAATTCATTCGTACGATACATTCTAATTCATTTGTACAATCCATTCTAATTAATTCGTATGCAGAATTCTAACTCATTCGTAAGATCCATTCTAATTAATTCATATGAGCTATTCTAATTTATTCGTACGACCCATTCTAATTCAATTGTACAATCCATTCTAATTCATTTGTACGAACTACAATCGCACGAATGGATCCATTCTAATCCATTCATACGATCCATTGTAATTCATTCGTACGAGAGATTCTAATTCATTTGTATGACCAATTCTAATTTATTCGTATGACCCATTCTAATTCAATCGTACGAACCATTCTAATTTATTTGTATGATCCATTCTAATTCATTCGTACGATCCATTCTAATTCATTCATACGACCCATTCTAATTCATTCATAAGAGCAATTCTAATTCATTCGTAAGATCCGTTCTAACTCATTCGTACGATCCATTCTACTTCATTCGTACGATCCATTCAAATTTATTCATACGAGCTATTCTAATTAATTCATACGATCCATTCTAATTCATTCATACGAGCTATTCTAGTTCACTCGTACGACCCATTCTAATTCATTCGTATGATCCATTCTAATTCATTCGTACGATCTACAATCGCACGAATGGATCCATTCTAATTCATTTGTACGATCCATTCTAATTCATTCGTACGAGCTATTCTAATTCATTCGTACAACCCATTCTAATTCATTCGTACGATCCATTCTAATTCATTCGTACGACCCATTCTAATTCATTCGTACGAGCTATTCTAATTCATTCATACGATCAATTCTAATTCATTCGTACGATCCATTCCAATTTATTCATACGATCCATTCTAATTTATTCGTACAAGCTATTCCAATTCATTCGTACAATCGATTCTAATTTATTCATACGAGCTATTCTAATTCATTCATACGACCCATTCTAATTCATTCGTATGATCCATTCTAATTCATTTGTATGATCTACAATCGCACGAATGGATCCATTATTATTCATTCGTATGATCCATTCTAATTCATTCGTACGAGCTATTTTAATTCATTCGTTCATCCCATTCTAATCCATTCGTACGATCCATTCTAATTCATTCGTACAATCCATTCTAATTCATTCGTACAAGCTATTCTAATTCATTCGTACGATACATTCTATGTCATTCATACCATCCATTCTAATTCATTCATACGATCCATTCTAATTCATTCCTACGAGCCATTCTAATTCATTCGTACGAGCTATTCTAATTCATTCGTAAGTGCTATTCTAATTCATTTGTACGAGCTATTCTAATTCATTCGTACGATCCATTCTAATTCATTCGTACGAGCCATTCTAATTCATTCGTACGACCCATTCTAACTCATTCCAGCGATCCATTCTAGTTTATTCGTACGATCTTCAATCACACGAATAGATCCAATCTAATTCATTCGTATAATCCATTCTAATTCATTCGTACGACCCGTTCTAATTCATTCATTTGATCCATTCTAATTAGATCGTACGATCAATTCTAATTCATTCGTACTTCTAATTCATTCGTACGAGCTATTCTAATTCATTCGTATGATCCATTCTAATTCATTCGTACGATCCATTGTAATTCATTCGCACGAATGTATCCATTCTAATTCATTCATACGATCCATTCTAATTCATTCGCACGATCCATTCCAATTCATTCGTATGATTCATTCTAATACATTCGCACGAATGTATCCATTCTAATTCATTCGTACTATCCATTCCAATACATTTGTAGGATCCATTCTAATTTATTCATACGACCCATTCTAATTCATTTGTATGAACCATTCTTATTGGATCGTACCAATGAATTAGAATGGATCGTACGAATGAATTAGAATGGTTCGTACAAATGAATTCGAATGGATACATTCGTGCGAATGAATTAGAATGGATTGTATGAATGAATTAGAATGGATCGTACGAATGAATTAGAATGGATCGTATGAATGTATTGGAATTGATCGTACGAATGAATTAGAATGGATCGTACGAATGAATTAGAATGGATATATTAGTACGAATGAGTTAGAACGGCTCCTACGAATAAATTAGAATGGATACATTCATGCAAATAAATTAGAATTCATTCGTACGAATGAATTAGAATGGATCGTACGAATGAATTAGAATGGGTCTTTCGAATGAATTAGAATAGTTCGTACGAATGAATTAGAATAGATCGTACGAATGAATTAGAATGGATCGCTCGTACGAATGAATTAGAATGGATCATACAAATGAATTAGAATGCATTCGTACGAGCTATTCTAATTCATTCGTACGATCCATTCTAATTCATTTGTATGATCCATTCTAATTCATTCACACGAATGTATCCATTCTAATTCATAAGTACGAATGTAGCCATTCTAATTCATTCGTACGATCCATTCTAATTCATTAGCACGAATGTATCCATTCTAATTCATTCGTGCGATTCATTCTAATTCATTCATACGATCCATTCTAATTCATTTATACGACCCATTCTAATTCATTCGTACGTGCTATTCTAATTCATTCATGAGACCCATTCAAATTCATTCGTACGATCCATTCTAATTCATTCGTATGATCTATTCTAATTCATTCGTACGACCCATTCTAATTCATTCGTACGATCCATTCCAATTCATTCGTACGAGCTATTCTAATTCATTCGTCAAACCCATTCTAATCCATTCGTACGATCCATTCTAATTCATTCGTACGATCCATTCTAATTTATTCGTACGACCCATTCTAATTCATTCGCACGATCCATTCTAATTCATTCGTACGAACCATTCTAATTCATTCGTACAAGCTATTCTAATTCATTCGTACTATCTATTCTAATTCATTCGTACAATCTATTCTAATTTATTCACACGAATGTATCCATTCTAATTCATTCATAGGAACCATTCTAATTCATTCGTACGAGCTATTCTAATTCATTCGTACTATCCATTCTAGTTCATTCGTACGATCCATTCTAATTCATTCGCACGAGTTTATCCATTCTAAGTCATTCGTATGATCCATTCTAATTTATTCATATGATCCATTCTAATTCATTCGTACGATCTATTCTAATTCATTCGCACGAATGTATCCATTCTAATTCATTCGTACGATACATTCTAAAACATTTGTACGATCCATTCTAATTCATTCGTATGATCCATTCTAATTCATTCGTACGATCCTTTCTAATTTATTCGTACGAGCTATTGTAATTCATTTGTATGACCCATTCTAATTTATTCGTACGATCCATTCTAATTTATTCGTACGATCTACAATCGTACGGATGGATCCATTCTAATTCATTCGTACGATTCATTCTAATTCATTCGTACGAGATATTCTAATTCATTCGTACGACCCATTCTAATTCATTCGTAAGATCCATTCTAATTCATTTGTACGAACCATTCTAATTCATTAATACGATCCATTCTAATTCATTCGTATGATCCATTCTAATTCATTCGTACAATCTATTCAAATTCATTCAAACGAGCTATTCTAATTCATTCGTACGACCCATTCTAATTCATTCGTACGAGCTATTCTAATTCATTCGTACGACCCATTCTAATTCATTTGTACGATCCATTCTAATTCATTTACACGATCCATTCTAATTCATTCGTACAATCCATTCTAATTCATTCTTACGAGCTATTCTAATTCATTCGTACGATCCATTCTAATTCATTCATACGATTCATTCTAATACATTCATACGGATGTATCCATTCTAATCCATTCTAATTTATTCATACGATTCATTCTAATCCATTCTAATTCATTCATACGAATGTATCCATTCTAATTCATTCGTGTGGGTGCAAATTTTGGTAAGAAGTCTGCAAAAACAGCGGGACCCACCGGCCCTGCCCGGTGGGCCCCCGAAGACAACAGCGGGACCCACCGGCCCTGCCTGGTGGGCCCCCGAGTACCACAGCGGGACCCACCGGCCCTGCCTGGTGGGCCCCCGAAGACCACAGCGGGACCCACCGGCCCTGCCCGGTGGGCCCCCGAAGACACCAGCGGGACCCACCGGCCCTGCCTGGTGGGCCCCCGAGTACCACAGAGGGACCCACCGGCCCTGCCTGGTGGGCCCCCAAGTACCATAGCGGGACCCACCGGCCCTGCCTGGTGGGCCCCCGAAGACCACAGCGGGACCCATCGGCCCTGCCTGGTGGGCCCCCTAAGGCGGCAGCGGAGCCCACCAGCCTTACCTGGAGGATCCCCAGATACGATAGTAGAAAAACCGTCATTTACCACCAGAGAATCCAATCCTATAAATAGTAGACTCTTCGAATGTAAAAAAGAAAGGGGATCTCAGATCGGATTTTCAAAACCTGAAACTCCAGAACCCAAAACAGAGCTCTGAAAACAGATCAGTGCCATCATCTGATATCTGTCTCAGAAACCTCTATCTCCTCTTACCCTCTACCTCACCTTAATCTTCTTCTTGTCTTTGAACAAGTCAAAGAAACTTCAGTGACACTCGGCCTGTCGAGGTCACTTCAAAACAAGTGTTAGTTAATTCGGGCTGCTCCCTATAGCACGGAGACGTAGGCTTCGGCTGAACTCCGAGATCACACTTGTGTCAACCTTCTCTCTGCTTGTATACTTAAAGCACTAACTCTAAGCCATCGAGACGTCAACCTTCAAACCTATCTTCCAATCAACAGATCGACCAACGATCTTCAACTTCAACTTCAATTGACTGGTGAGGTGAAGTCTTCGGGTCGGCACGAAGATTTTTCCCCCACAGTTTGGCGCCGTCTGTGGGATTCGGTCGAAAAGCTCAATGTGCTCGACGACAACATCGGATCAGTGGAGCAGACAACTGATCTTCAAAGTCAAACTTCTCAGCTCCCTCAGTTGATCAGACAACCGAATGGACACAAGCGATCTGGTTGCTTCCTCCGCTTTCACTGAATGGCGAAGACTCTAGCAGGATCATCCAGAGTGAAGTTACTCAGAATGACATCAGTCGAGACTCGCTCAATGAGTCGGCGGCTCAACTTCAATCCAACAACCCGCTCTTTCTTCAATCCAACAACCCGCTCTTTCTTCAATCCAATAACCCGCTCTTTCTAGACAATCCATCAACGATATCTCCCATCGATATCCTAAGCCTTTCAAGTTTAACTCTCCTCCAATCCCTACATTGGGGGTGAGGTTCGAAACGAAAGGGCTCACTTGAAGACTACAACGAGGTGATAGGCAAAAGTCCGAGGTGCACTGCTGCCTCGGCATTTGGCGAAGCCCAAGGACACAGCCTTGGCACTCGAATGCAAAGTCCGAGACGCACTCGCTGCCTCAGCATTTGGCGAAGCCCAAGGACACAGCCTTGGCACTCGAATGCAAAGTCCGAGACGCACTCGCTGCCTCGGCATTTGGTGAAGCCCAAGGAGACAGCCTTGGCACTCGAATGCAAAGTCCGAGGCGCACTCGCTGCCTCGGCATTTGGTGAAGCCCAAGGAGACAGCCTTGGCACTCGAATGCAAAGTCCGAGGCGCACTCGCTGCCTCGGCATTTGGTGAAGCCCAAGGAGACAGCCTTGGCACTCGAATGCAAAGTTCGAGGCGCACTCGCTGCCTCGGCATTTGGCGAAGCCCAAGGAGACAGCCTTGGCACTCGAATGCAAACTAACTCCCAACTGGGAAGGAACCTACACCGTCGAATCTATCGCAAGCAAAGGATCTTATCGACTGATCTCGCCAAAAAGAGATAGATTTCCGTCTCTGATGTAATTTCTAGGCTGAATAAAGATTGCTCTCAAACGTCTACTTGTCCGTTCAAATTCTGAATTATGAGACATGTGGGGGAAAATCTTCGTGCCGACCCGAAGACTCTCGCAGCACCAGTCAATTAAAGGTTCGAGTTGAAGATCGTTGATCGATCTGTCAATTGGATTTGAAGTTACCTCTTTCGATATGTAAACAGAGAGGCAATCAGAGAGAGTTTGACACAAGAGATTGATCTCGGAGTTCAGCCGAAGCCTACGTCTCCGTGCTATAGGGAGCAACCCGAATTCACTAACACTTATGCCGGAGTGATCTCGACAGGCCGAGTATCACTGTAAACACTGATCTCTTCGAGAGAAAAAGAAGATCAAAGAGAGGTGGAAGATGGGAAGTTGGAAATCCCAGAGCTCTGGTTTTTGAACTGAGAATTCGATCCCTTTACATTCGAAGGCTCTGCTATTTATAGGATTTCCGGGGAGGAATTCCGGGGCAAATGGCGGTTTTCTGCTGTCGTATCTGGGGATTTTCCAGGTAAAGTTAGCGGGCCCCGCTACCGTCTTCTGGGGGATTCCACAGGCTTGTGGGCCTTCCGGGCAGGGCCGGTGGGTCCCACGGTGGTCCTCGTGGGCCCACCAGGCAGGGCCGGTGGGTCCTGCGGTGGTCTTCGTGGGCCCACCAGGCAGGGCCGGTGGGTCCTGCGGTGGTCTTCGTGGGCCCACCAGGCAGGGCCGGTGGGTCCCGTGGTAGTCTCCGTGGGCCCACCAGGCAGGGCCGGTGGGTCCCGTGGTAGCTGGTAAACTTCTGCCAAAATTTGCACCTACAGTTACCCCCTCCAAGTTAGCTAGAGTTCGTTCTGGCTGGCTTGGATTTGGTGCAAAAAATAGCAACCCCCTGTCGCAAAAGGCAAGAAGAAGCTTGTCGAGTGTTAGCACAAAAAAGGGACGGACCGGTTAATTTTGATTGATCGGTCAATTTTGACCGATCGGTCAAATTTGACCGATCGGTCAAATTTTGACCGATCGGTCAAAATTCAACCGGTCAAGAATAGGGTGATCGGTCAAAAAATATGGTTTTTTGACCGATCCAGTAGGAAATTGGACCGATCGGTTGAATTTTGACCGATCGGTTAATTTTTGACCGATCGGTCAAATTTTGACCGATCGGTCAAAATTCAACCGGTCAAGAATAGGGTGATCGGTCAAAAAACATGGTTTTTTGACCGATCCAGTAGGAAATTTGACCGATCGAATGATTTTTGCCGATCGGACAAGTTTGTCCGATCGGTAAAAAATTATCCGGTCAAGGTTCGAGTGATCGGCAAAAAACCTTGGTTTTTTGCCAGATCCAGTAGAAATTTGACCGATCGAATGATTTTTGCCGATCGGACAAGTTTGTACGATCGGTAAAAAATTATCCGGTCAAGGTTCGAGTGATCGGCAAAAAACCTTGGTTTTTTGCCTGATCCAGTAGAAATTTGACCGATCGAATGATTTTTGCCGATCTGACAAGTTTGTCCGATCGGTAAAAAATTATCCGGTCAAGGTTCGAGTGATCGGCAAAAAACCTTGGTTTTTTGCCAGATCCAGTAGAAATTTGACCGATCGAATGATTTTTGCCGATCGGACAAGTTTGTCCGATCGGTAAAAAATTATCCGGTCAAGGTTCGAGTGATCGGCAAAAAACCTTGGTTTTTTGCCAGATCCAGTAGAAATTTGACCGATCGAATGATTTTTGCCGATCGGACAAGTTTGTCCGATCGGTAAAAAATTATCCAGTCAAGGTTCGAGTGATCGGCAAAAAACCTTGGTTTTTTGCCAGATCCAGTAGGAAATTTGACCGATCGAATGATTTTTGCCGATCGGACAAGTTTGTCCGATCGGTAAAAAATTATCCGGTCAAGGTTCGAGTGATCGGCAAAAAACCTTGGTTTTTTGCCAGATCCAGTAGAAATTTGACCGATCGAATGATTTTTGCCGATCGGACAAGTTTGTCCGGTCGGTAAAAAATTATCCGGTCAAGGTTCGAGTGATCGGCAAAAAACCTTGGTTTTTTGCCAGATCCAGTAGAAATTTGACCGATCGAATGATTTTTGCCGATCGGACAAGTTTGTCCGATCGGTAAAAAATTATCCGGTCAAGGTTCTAGTGATCGGCAAAAAACCTTGGTTTTTTGCCAGATCCAGTAGAAATTTGACCGATCGAATGATTTTTGCCGATCGGACAAGTTTGTCCGATCGGTAAAAAATTATCCGGTCAAGGTTCGAGTGATCGGCAAAAAACCTTGGTTTTTTGCCAGATCCAGTAGAAATTTGACCGATCGAATGATTTTTGCCGATCGGACAAGTTTGTCCGATCGGTAAAAAATTATCCGGTCAAGGTTCGAGTGATCGGCAAAAAACCTTGGTTTTTTGCCAGATCCAGTAGAAATTTGATCGATCGAATGATTTTTGCCGATCGGATAAGTTTGTCCGATCGGTAAAAAATTATCCGGTCAAGGTTCGAGTGATCGGCAAAAAACCTTGGTTTTTTGCCAGATCCAGTAGAAATTTGACCGATCGAATGATTTTTGCCGATCGGACAAGTTTGTCCGATCGGTAAAAAATTATCCGGTCAAGGTTCGAGTGATCGGCAAAAAACCTTGGTTTTTTGCCAGATCCAGTAGAAATTTGACCGATCGAATGATTTTTGCCGATCGAACAAGTTTGTCCGATCGGTAAAAAATTATCCGATCAAGGTTCGAGTGATCGGCAAAAAACCTTGGTTTTTTGCCAGATCCAGTAGAAATTTGACCGATCGAATGATTTTTGCCGATCGGACAAGTTTGTCCGATCGGTAAAAAATTATCCGGTCAAGGTTCGAGTGATCGGCAAAAAACCTTGGTTTTTTGCCAGATCCAGTAGAAATTTGACTGATCGAATGATTTTTGCCGATCGGACAAGTTTGTCCGATCGGTAAAAAATTATCCGGTCAAGGTTCGAGTGATCGGCAAAAAACCTTGGTTTTTTGCCAGATCCAGTAGAAATTTGACCGATCGAATGATTTTTGCCGATCGGACAAGTTTGTCCGATCGGTAAAAAATTATCCGGTCAAGGTTCGAGTGATCGGCAAAAAACCTTGGTTTTTTGCCAGATCCAGTAGAAATTTGACCGATCGAATGATTTTTGCCGATCGGACAAGTTTGTCCGATCGGTAAAAAATTATCCGGTCAAGGTTCGAGTGATCGGCAAAAAACCTTGGTTTTTTGCCAGATCCAGTAGAAATTTGACCGATCGAATGATTTTTGCCGATCGGACAAGTTTGTCCGATCGGTAAAAAATTATCCGTTCAAGGTTCGAGTGATCGGCAAAAAACTTTGGTTTTTTGCCAGATCCAGTAGAAATTTGACCGATCGAATGATTTTTGCCGATCGGACAAGTTTGTCCGATCGGTAAAAAATTATCCGGTCAAGGTTCGAGTGATCCGCAAAAAACCTTGGTTTTTTGCCAGATCCAGTAGAAATTTGATCGATCAAATGATTTTTGCCGATCGGACAAGTTTGTCCGATCGGTAAAAAATTATCCGGTCAAGGTTCGAGTGATCGGCAAAAAACCTTGGTTTTTTGCCAGATCCAGTAGAAATTTGACCGATCGAATGATTTTTGCCGATCGGACAAGTTTGTCCGATCGGTAAAAAATTATCCGGTCAAGGTTCGAGTGATCGGCAAAAAACCTTGGTTTTTTGCCAGATCCAGTAGAAATTTGACCGATCGAATGATTTTTGCAGATCGGACAAGTTTGTCCGATCGGTAAAAAATTATCCGGTCAAGGTTCGAGTGATCGGCAAAAAACCTTGGTTTTTTGCCAGATCCAGTAGAAATTTGACCGATCGAATGATTTTTGCCGATCGGACATGTTTGTCCGATCGGTAAAAAATTATCCGGTCAAGGTTCGAGTGATCGGCAAAAAACCTTGGTTTTTTGCCAGATCCAGTAGAAATTTGACCGATCGAATGATTTTTGCCGATCGGACAAGTTTGTCCGATCGGTAAAAAATTATCCGGTCAAGGTTCGAGTGATCGGCAAAAAACCTTTTGCCAGATCCAGTAGAAATTTGACTGATCGAATGAAAGTTTTGAACCTGCCCTCAGAGAGGGTTTTACAGCTGTTCTGTTCTGATCTTCTGGCAGAGTTTTGAACATCGATGGGGCTTGATCCTTTCTGTTTTGAATCTTTGGTTGGTTTGAATGAGGCTTTTGACCGGTGGTCCGGTTTACTCAGACCGGTGGCTTGCTTAGACCGTTTGGTTCACGTGGACCGGTGGTCCGACGTTTCGTCTGGTCCGACGGTTCGCCTGATTTTGCGCAAGCTGTGGATGGATGCCACGTGTTCCTACAAAAACACGCGATTTGATATGGTGAAGACACGTGTCTCCTCGATTTGCGTACCTGTTTCACCCTAGGTATATAAGTTTCACTGGCTGTCATTTTTGCCTCACGCTTCCAAAATTTTTCGAAGTCCAGACGCTTTTGCTCCCGATTTCTGCTTTTACTCGATCGATCAGATGGCATCTTCTGGAAGCTCGAAGAAGTCAGGCGGGGTCCCCTCGAAGAGGAAAGGGAAAGAGATTGTTGAGGTTCCATCCTCTCCGAAGGGCGGCCGCGGCAAGGGCAAGGCTGTGCTTGCCGAACTGGGGCAGCTGGGAAAAAGACACCAAGGAGTAGGGTTTGCTTCAGCGCCATCGAGGCCAGAGCATATCCCTAAAGTACAGTTCGTTCTGGGCCCGCTCATGTCTCTGTCAGAGGAAACTGAGTATGTATACAATACTGGTGGCGAGTTCACAGATTCGAAGAGGAAGAAGTGGCAGACATTGCTCTCTTTCTTCACCGAAGGGAGGGTGCAACCTTCGCTCCCCAGCATTCAGACTGCATTCGGCATCGACAAGAAGACCGTCTTCACCAGCTTTGCTAGCAATGAGAAGGTCATGGGAACCATCGTAACCATCGGCCAACTCAACTGCGGTCTGCGTCTACCGTTGCCACCCTTTGCGGCAAGATTACTGAACACTTCTGGCCTTTGCCCGGGGCAGGTCACTGGAAAAGCCTGGCGAATTATCTACGCATTCTGCCGCGTGGAGTCGGATTTTCAAGAGGACTTGAAGGCGTGCTACTCCAGCATCCCGGAAGGTGAAGACACTCGGATCGAGCTTGGATACTTCTTCTTCCACTATCGATGGGCTTACAGAAGGGACAGCCCATTCTACAATTTGACCGGTGTGTCTCCACTGCGCCCGCTAACTGATACAGTCCCTTCGGACAAATTGTATACAGATTGGCCTATCTCTGTTACCGGCGCATGGACACCCATCTCAGTGCCCGATACCCCCCGAGGTGAAGTGCATGACGCAGTGAAGATGTACTGCGAGGGAGGCATCTTTGCCTGGACCTCCGAGAGGGCTGGAGCAATCGATAACTTATTTCTGGAGTTGACCTGTGGAACCAGGTCGTGGAAGCAGTTCTCCAACTGCCCCGTGAGATATGGCAAGGCCAATCTCCTCCACCGATCAATAGATAGATACGAGGACAATGAAGTCCTATACTCTGACTATGAGGAAGACCCTCATTCGGGCAAGATTATCCGGAAGATTCGGGCCGAGAAGAAAATCTATACTGCAAGGCGCCGATTGCCCACTGTGGAGGAGAAACTGGTGATCCAAAGAGGCCCAGTGAAGAAGAGAAGAAAGACCCTCATCAAGCAAAAGGAAGATGAAGGCCAAGGGAAGAAAATTGAAGATGAAGAAGAAAAGGAGAAAAAGGGGAGCGTCGAGGAAGATGAAGAGACTGAAAATGTCAGCCACGACAACAGTGGTAATGACGAGGATGAGGAAGGGGGCGGCGAGGATGATCTGTCTTCCACCCCCTCTGGTGGAGAGGGTGAGAATGGGGGTGGTGAGGAAGAAATTCCTCCCACCCCCACTGGTGGTGCAACAGGTGAAGATTCAATTCCTATTCCTATTGACGAGGTTAAAGCCCGTCAAATGGAAGAAGTCCTCGATATAGAAGGTGATGGCCCAAAGGCGATTCCCACCTATAAATTTGATGAGTTGAAGAAGCCGCTGCGCTTCAAAATTAAGTTGTCGAGGAGTGGTAGGGTTGGAAGCAACCCCACACCCCTCGATCAAATTCCACCTGAAGTACCCCGCCTCGAAGGAGCAACCACGAGCGGGGGTATCGAAGTTGAACAACCCCCACGCCCCTCTCGGTCTCTGGCTGAGGAGGTGGCGGCCATGGTAGCGGGACTCGTCCAGCCAGGTGGGCCACAGGAGGAAGAAAGAGTCTCACCTCCCCGGGATGCTCCCTTTCCTATCCATTTGGAGAGGGAAAGTCGCGTGGGTAATGGAGCTACTCAACCTCAGCCAGCGCCGGTCCCTACCCAGGAGAAATCGACCCCTCAGGGTGGTTCCGATCGTCGAAAGGGTAAGGAGCCAAGGGTTGAAGCCTCAGGTAATTGTACTAACTTGCCTCGATTTTCTTGCCTCTGAAGATTGGAAATAATCTAACACTTTGACCTTTCGTATTAATTGTAGGTGCGCCTGTTGGCTCGACCCCGAAGATGAAGAGTTTGGGTGATGTTGACATCAACCACCCCACATCCGTGATCCGGAAACTCTGCAATCTTCCAGGGGCTACTCTGGATGAAGCTTTCGACAGGCTCAAACTGGTGGTAAGTGCATCTTGCTCGAATGATCATCTGAATTGCATCTTCAGAATAATTCTAACTCTTTTGTTCTTTTTGCAGAATTCAGCAGTTTTGAATGTCGCGACCAAGCTCTCCATGAAGGCGGGAGCCAAAGAAGCTTCAGCTGAAGTCTCCCGCTTATCTGCCGCACTGGAGGTCGTAAGCGAGGAGAGGGATAAGCTGAGGGAGGCTCTATCCTCAAAAAAGGAGGCATTGAAGGCCAAGACCGAGGCCCTTCGCAAGGAAAAGTTGGAGAGCAAGGGCTGGCAGAATGGATACGAGGCCCGGGGTCACGAGCTTGAAGATTTGAAGAAGCGATTCTTCAGGATCGAGAACTTGGGCTTCGATCGTGCTGCTCGAATAAAGGAGCTGGAGGCTCAACTTGCTGCTTCATCAGAGACTCATAAGAAGGAGCTGGAGCATATGCGGAGTGAGTGCCAGAGCTACAGGGAAACAGCTGAAAAGGCAGCAGAAGCACTCAGGGTCCATGTTGCCAGTGTCCGATCCTCCAAGGCATCAGCGGCGAGCAAAGCTCGTGCTGGATCTGAGGGGGAGAAGTCGCGTGCGCAGAGTGTGGCCAAGCCTTGAGACTTTTTCTTCCTTTTAGTTGTTGTGCTTGTAAACTCTTGATATGTAATAGCTCGCTCCTGTACTTGTCACATTTTTGATAATAATAGAAATCTCTTTGGTGTTTAAAAATTGGATGTCTCTTGAGTTGAATGTCTTTGAATCTTATGTTCTGGATAGCATTGGCATAGATACAATCTTTTGAATGTAAGGGATCGAGTCGCAACTTGATTACCCAAACTTGTTTAACTTGAAATTTGAATTTGAATCCATGCAACACTTGTATGTAAGGGGTTGAGTCGCAACTCAAGCACCCAAACTTATTGCAACTTGAAAATTGAAACTTGAATTCGTGTAACACTTGAATGTGAGGGGTTGAGTCGCAATTCAAGCACCCAAACTTGTTAGACGATATCGAACTTGATTGAAATTGAACATTGAAACTTGAAGGTCAGTTTAACATTTGCTAGTAAGGGGTTGAGTCACAACTCTAACACCCAAACTTGTTAAAAGACTTGATAACTTGAATATGGTCAGTTTTTAACATTTGCTAGTAAGGGGTTGAGTCGCAACTCTAACACCCAAACTTGTTAAAAGACCTGGTAACTTGAATATGGTCAGTTTTTAACATTTGCTAGTAAGGGGTTGAGTCGCAACTCTAACACCCAAACTTGTTAAAAGACCTGGTAACTTGAATTTGAAGCTGCTTTAGAACTTGAATTGAAAAGCTGAACACTTGCACATTTGAACATTTGAAAGAGAATTTTATTCATCACAGAATTTACATCATGGGTAGAACATCTTGAGGTGTCTGGAATTCCAAGCTCGAGGCAATCTATCTCCTTCTGGTGTGACCAGTCTGTAAGAACCTTTGCCTCCTACTGATTCAACGATATATGGACCTTCCCAGTTGGGAGCAAGCTTCCCACTGCTGTGTTCTTTGGTGTTGTAGAAAACTGCTCTGAGAACTAGGCTGCCCACTGGGAACTGTCTCTTGTAGATTTTCTTGTCGTAGGCTCTTTTGATCTTCTGTTGGTACTTGGCCACACGAAGTGATGCTTGATCTCGTAATTCTTCAGAAAAGTCTAGATCATTGATCCGAAGTTCTTCATTGATTCCTTCTTCAACTGCTTTGGTCTTCAAAGTACTTGATATATTTTCTATTGGGAGTACTGCTTCCGATCCATATGTTAGACGAAAGGGTGAGAACCCTGTTGATCTTCTCGGAGTTGTGCGATACCCCCAAAGAACTTCAGGTAGGACTTGCTCCCACAATCCTTTCTTGTCGTTGAGTTTCTTCTTGAGTATACCAAGTATGGCTCTATTTGAGGCTTCAGCTTGGCCATTGCATTGAGGATATCTTGGAGTTGAATAGAATAGCTTGATATCGTTGTTGAGACAGAACTCTCGAAACTTGTCGGAGTCAAACTGAGCTCCATTGTCAGCAACAAGAATTTGAGGTGTACCAAACCTTGAGAAGATGTTGCGCCGAATGAATTTGATCACTTCGTCGTCAGTCTCTCGGAAGAGGGGCACAGCTTCAACCCATTTGGTGAAATAATCCGTGGCCAGCAGTAGATACTTCTTGCTTGGAGTTGGAGGGAAAGGCCCCAAGAAATCTAACCCCCATTGATGGAATGGCCAGGGACTTGATAGTTGATGAAGCTCATCTGCAGGTAGATGAATAGCTCGAGCGTGTCTTTGGCATGGCTCACATCTTTGAACAACTTGTTGAGTATCCCTTGCCATTGTTGGCCAGTAGTACCCTTGTAGTTTCATCTTGGCTTCAAGAGATCTTCCTCCCGAATGATTCCCACAAGTTCCAGAGTGGATATCAATTAGGATTGCCAGTGCTTGCTCGAGACCAAGGCACTTGAGCAACATCCCGTTGTGAGATTTGAAATATAAATCTTCACCTTGCAGAATGTAGCATGGAAGCTTCCTTTGAAGTCTTCGGGCTTGATTTGGATCTTCCGGCATTTTGTCATGCTTGAAGAAATCAAAGATTGATCGTCTCCAGTCTTCAAGCTGATCTCCACCCCCAGATTCTTTTGTAGTAGTAAGGACCTGTTGATCGGGGGTGGTCTTGGGCATTTCTTGATAATCTATCTGTATTTGTCTTCCTCCGAGTGAGTCTCCAAGGATGGAGGCAGCATTGGCTAAGGCATCTGCTTCTCGGTTCTCTGCTCTGGGGATTTGAATGAATTCAGCATCAATAAAACGTTACTGAAGAAGTCGTACTATGGCCAAATAGAGTTGCATTCTTTCTTCGCGAGCTGTGTACTCTCCATTGATTTGCCTTATGATCAATTGGGAGTCACTGTAGACGATAATTCGATCTATCCCAAGGGATTTCACCATCTCGAGTCCAGAAATGAGTGCTTCGTATTCGGCTTCGTTGTTGGTGGCAGTGAATCCGAGGAGAGTGGCTTTCTGGAGATGATCAAGTTCGGGGGACACCAAGACTATCCCAGTTCCCGAACCGATCGAACTTGAAGCTCCATCAGTATAAAGTTTCTATGGAGGAGTTGCAACAGTAGCTTTGAGATTTGGATCAATTTTTGTTGCAAGGTTGATCGGAGTATTGTCCTCATCTTCCAAGCGCATATCGACATCTTCTTCCCAAGTGATGGGGTCTTCAACTGGAAAATCAGCTAGAAAATCAGCAATAGCTTGACCTTTGATAGAAGTGCGAGATTCGAACTGAATCCCCAGGGAACTCATTTCGATCACCCATTTGGTCATTCGACCAGCTTTGTCAATGATATCTTTGAGCGAATGTTCTGAAATGACAGTGATCTGGTGAGAGACGAAGTATGGTTGAAGGCGACGCGATGCAGTGAGTAAGGCTAGGATGACCTTCTCAGTTTTTGAATAGCGAGTTTCAGCCGGGAGAAGAGTGTGACTGATATAATAGACTGGATGCTCGAAGCCTTCTCTTCTACTGACTAAGACTGCACTGATTGCTTGATTGGTTACGGCGAGATAGAGCCATAAGTCTTCTTGTGGAAGTGGAGCCGTCAAGATAGGAGCTTGCACCAGATATTTCTTGATGCTTTGAAATGCTTCTTCACAGATCGGACTCCACCCTGAGGTGTCTGCC
This sequence comes from Chamaelirium japonicum, assembly GCA_947650365.1. Classification (NCBI taxonomy): domain Eukaryota; kingdom Viridiplantae; phylum Streptophyta; class Magnoliopsida; order Liliales; family Melanthiaceae; genus Chamaelirium; species Chamaelirium japonicum. Next base: position 247,204 of record CANTAL010000050.1, read on the forward strand.
TTTCGTAGTTTGTCGAAGAGAGGTTTACATTTGTCAGAAGACTTTGAGATGAACCGATTGAGGGCAGTAAGTCTTCCAGTGAGGCGCTGCACTTCCTTTCGATTGGTAGGTGATGGCATGTCGAGGATAGCTCGAATTTGATCAGGATTGGCTTCAATACCCCTCCTGGTCACAAGATGACCCAGGAATTTGCCAGATTGAACTCCAAAAGCGCACTTGGCTGGATTGAGTTTCATACGATATTTTCGAAGAACTTGAAAGGTTTCTGCCAGATCAGAAAGATGCTTGCTCCGAATGGAACTCTTGGTGAGGAGATCATCGACATAGACTTCGACGTTGCGGCCGATCTGATCTTCGAACATTTTTGTGACTAACCGTTGATAGGTGGAACCAGCATTTTTGAGGCCGAATGGCATTACGTTGTAGCAGTAGAGACCTCGGCTAGTCACGAAGCAAGTCTTCTCTTGATCGTCTGTATGAAGTGGAATTTGATTGTATCCAGAATACCCATCCATGAAAGACAATAGCTCGTGGCCAGCAGTGGCATCGACGAGTCTATCGATTCTTGGCATGGGGAATGGGTCTTTGGGACAAGCCTTGTTGAGGTTGGTGAAGTCGATGCAGACTCTGACTTTCCCATTCTTCTTTGGAACAGCAACTATGTTAGAGATCCAGGTAGGATACTCTACTTCTCGGATGAAGCCTGCTGCGAGTAGCTTGGTGATTTCTTCTTGAACAGCAACTTGCAGCTCTGGCCGGATGGTGCGTGGCTTTTGCTTGACAGGTTTCACTTCTTCTTTGATTGCAAGTCGGTGACAAGCGTCATCCGGATTGATACCAGGCATGTCTTCGAAACACCAGGCGAAGACGTCGATATTGGACTGGAGGAAGGATACCATGTCTTGCGCTTCTGCGTCGCTAAGACCGGTACCAATAAATGTTTGTCGAGGGAGATCTCCACTGCCAATGTTGATAGGGATGATTTCTTCAATTGAAGGTGATGTTTCCCATTCGATTGGTGGAGGTTCGGTCAGCGGAATCTCCTTTGATTGCTATTTGGAAGAGGGACCAGCTTCATCTCGTGGCCGCTTTGGAGGAGCAATGTTGATCTTTCGATCTGTTTTAGCTGCAGTAGCCTCACAAGACCTTCCAGCTTGTTGATCACCTCGAATGCAGACGATGCCTTCTCCTGTTGCAAACTTGAGAAGTTGGTGATAAGAAGAGTAGATGGCATTGATCTGGTGGAGGAATGGCCGCCCAAGAATGGCGTTGTAGCTAGACATTCCTTCGACGATTGCAAACCTCACCGAGACTCGAGTCTCTCGGCTGAGGTCGATGGTAAATCTGGACTCGCCCACCGTGATGCTTTGTTCGCCGTTGAAGCCGGTGATCACGGTCGGGACGACGTCGAGGCTTTGATACTTATGTCCTAGACGTTTGAAGCAGTCTGAGAACATAATATCGATGGAGCTTCCGGTGTCAATGAGGATCCGGTTGACAGTGCTTCCGTCGATGAGGAGTTTCAAGACAAGAGGGTCTCGATGGGGAGTGTGAACTCCTTGAAGATCTGCGTCATTGAAGACGATAGAGGGCCAAGCCAAACCTTCGATGGGCTTCTCGATCCAAGTGTCTTCCTTGTTTGCTGCAGCACGAACATGGAAGATGCGTCGAACTTGTCGATCCACTTCTTTCCCGGTTATTGATTGATTGTGCAATGATCCGTGAATGCCAAAGATATTGGCTTTCACAGAGATTGGTTGCCGGTTGGAGGAGATTTGATGTACCCAACACACTTCTTTCCCCTTCGCAGAGGCTCGGCGTTGATCATGTTCGCCTTTGATGAATTCTTGAAGATGGCCTTCTCGCAATAGGTCTTCAAGATGGAACTTCAGCCGAAAACACCGATCGGTGGAGTGGCCGTGACTTCGATGGAAGTCGCAATATACTGTTTTATCAGCTGTAAATTTTGAGTTCGGCTGAAGAGGGTTGGGCCTCCGAACGAACTCTTCATGTTGAATGCGGTCGAGTATCTGTTCGACCGGCATATTCTACTCGGTGAAAGTGGTCTTCGTTGGAGATCGACGCCCATCATTCTTTGATCGTTTGTTGGCTGGAGGGGCTGCTGCCTCAGCATTGTGAGCCTTGGCAGCATACTTGGGAGCTTCTCTCTCCGCAGGCCTTCGTTTTGTTTCTCGCCCTTTCCGAGCGACTTGATCGTCTTCGACCTCGATCTCTCTCTGGATTCGATCGAACATAGCACCCAGAGAAGGAGGGGGATTACGGATGAAGTCGTTGTAGATGTGTAGATCGAAGCGGAGAGCGTTCTGGAAAGCCAACATGATGGCTTCATCATCTAGGTGTCTTCCAGAGAGGGCAGCATGCTCGTTGCGAAACCTCCTAGTGAAACTTCGGAGAGTTTCGTCAGCACCCATCCTTAGCCGATAGAGAGAGTCAAGCTTCTTCTCGGGCTTTAGATTGAGCTGATAATGCTGCACAAAGAATTTAGCCAAAACATCGAACTGGGTGATGGACCCAGCTCGGAGATTATGATACCAGTCGAGCGACGGTTCATCGAGACTTCCTGCAAAGGTGCGGCAAAGCACATTGTTTTCTTCTTCATGCGGCGTTAAGGCTTGCTTGAAGGCAAGGATGTGGAGAGTAGGATCTCCTCTGATGCAGTTGAATTTGGGGAGGATTGGAGTTCTCCATACCCTTGGAAATGTTGTCTCAAAGAGACTTCGATGTAGAGGCCCGGCAGAAGAATAGCCATCCCTGCGACCATGTCCTCGACCTAGAGGTGGGTCAAGAGGCAAAATCGCAAGGTCTTGCTCAGGCATCGAAGTATTTGCCGGTTGAAGTCGATGTCGGAGGTCCGATCCAAGCCCACGCTGAAGTGGAATGGAAGGGGAAACTCGACTCTTTGAAGGAGCGCCTTTCATTTGGTGCCTCCTTGGTATGTTGAGTTTTGAAGGTGTCCTCTTATCGCAGTTGCGGCCAGAAGACGATTGGGAAGACTCGTCTTCGAGGCGATCCCAAACACTTTGCTTCCAGGGGGTAGCAGAGGGAGTTGGATCACGTCGAATCCTCTCGAGGGCAGTAGTACCCATTGACCTCCGTTGTTCGGAGTGGATGGAATGTCGAGGAAGATCGACTCTCTCGCTTGTGGAGGGGATTGGAAGAGCGATTCCAGCCTCGGAGGCTGCCTTCTTCAGAGCATCCCTCTCAGCAGTGAGGGTGGCATTCTGTTTTGCCAATTGAAGCAGCTGGAAGTCGACTACAGAGATTTGGTAGGTCGATGGAGGGTCTTCAGCAGGAGCGGGTGTTGTTTGCCCAATCGACTGTCGCGCGGGGTGGACGATAGGTCGATCGACAGATTTGCCACTCCCTGAACGAACCCCCATCTCGGGGACAGCAAGGGGCTGTCCGAAGTTGAGCCTTTGACTCATTGAACGAGTCTCAGGACGAGGTTGTTGTTGAGTGTTACTTCCTTCTGGTTGACCCTGGTGCTTCGGCCTCGCCATTCAGAGAGCGAAGGGTGCAACGAGAATGCCGACGTCCGATCAGTTGTCTGATCAACTGAGGAGGCGAGGAAGTTTGGCTATCAAGATTAGTTGTATGCTCAACCGATCAAGTAGTAGTGGAGAGTTGGACTTTTTGCTCGAAGCCCACAGACGGCGCCAAACTGTGGGGGAAAATCTTCGTGCCGACCCGAAGACTCTCGCAGCACCAGTCAATTGAAGGTTCGAGTTGAAGATCGTTGATCGATCTGTCAATTGGATTTGAAGTTACCTCTTTCGATATGTAAACAGAGAGGCAATCAGAGAGAGTTTGACACAAGAGATTGATCTCGGAGTTCAGCCGAAGCCTACGTCTCCGTGCTATAGGGAGCAACCCGAATTCACTAACACTTATGCCGGAGTGATCTCGACAGGCCGAGTATCACTGTAAACACTGATCTCTTCGAGAGAAAAAGAAGATCAAAGAGAGGTGGAAGATGGGAAGTTGGAAATCCCAGAGCTCTGGTTTTTGAACTGAGAATTCGATCCCTTTACATTCGAAGGCTCTGCTATTTATAGGATTTCCGGGGAGAAATTCCGGGGCAAATGGCGGTTTTCTGCTGTCGTATCTGGGGATTTTCCAGGTAAAGTTAGCGGGCCCCGCTACCGTCTTCTGGGGGATTCCACAGGCTCGTGGGCCTTCCGGGCAGGGCCGGTGGGTCCCGCGGTGGTCCTCGTGGGCCCACCAGGCAGGGCCGGTGGGTCCTACGGTGGTCTTCGTGGGCCCACCAGGCAGGGCCGGTGGGTCCTGCGGTGGTCTTCGTGGGCCCACCAGGCAGGGCCGGTGGGTCCCGTGGTAGTCTCCGTGGGCCCACCAGGCAGGGCCGGTGGGTCCCGTGGTAGCTGGTAAACTTCTGCCAAAATTTGCACCTACAAGACAGCGCAACATTCAGTTTCAAACCTTCAAGCAAATTCAAGTTGAGCCAGCTCAACCTTCAAGCTACCAGGTCATTTAATAAGTTTAGGGCCTCGTGTTGCGACACGACCCTTTACGTGCAAGTGTTAAACGGTTTCGGGTTGTGAAACAGCACAACTTTCAATTTCAATCTCCAAGGTCGTTTAACAAGTTTAGGGCCTCGTGTTGCGACACGACCCTTTACGTGCAAATGTTAAACGGTTTTGGGTTGTGAAACAGCACAACTCTTAATTTCAAGCTACCAGGTCATTTAACAAGTTTAGGGCCTCGTGTTGCGACACGACCCTTTACGTGCAAATGTTAAACGGTTTTGGGTTGTGAAACAGCACAACTCTCAATTTCAAGCTACCAGGTCGTTTAACAAGTTTAGGGCCTCGTGTTGCGACACGACCCTTTACGTGCAAATGTTAAACGGTTTCGGGTTGTGAAACATCACAACTCTCAATTTCAAGCTACCAAGTCGTTTAATAAGTTTGGGGCCTCGTGTTGCGACACGACCCCTTATGTGAAAATGTTAAACCTATTCAATCATTCTATTCTATTCAGAATATCAACACTCAGATACATAATCCTAGGCACCTTCGCTGCCTCGACGTGCAGCAAAGTCCAAAGACAAGCTCTCAGCCCTAACACATCTCGACATGAATATCAAGATCCCACGCGATCTGCAGCATTCAGCCAACGTCACTCCAAAGGCAGGACATCCCTCAAACTTACCAAGTCAGTACAGAAGACTTCTACCACTCGACACTCATATAAGAGAGCATCACACGCTCTCATGCTCGAGGAAGACGCGTTCTGGAAGTCCACCACTGATGAGGGGGTGAATCTACACTCTTCTATAGCCAGCATCAACATATAAAGACATGTGCTCCACGCTCTAAATTAGTTAAGAGAACGTTGCGGCCCAACTCCTGTCAATTGAGGAGATAGGATAAACAATCCTCCAACAACTTACAGACGAAGACTCATCAACCATTCAAGGGCAAAGTCTGAGGCATGAACCGCAGCATTCAATCAAAGTCCAAATTTAGTCCTAGTATTTGGTAGCATAGTCCGAGACCAACATCTTGGCATTTGGTCGAAAGTCCAAGCTCGCAACCTTGGCACGAGGTAGCAAAGTCCTAGACCTGAGTCTCAGCATTCAATCGAAGTCTTCGCTCATGGCCTCAACACTATTCGGTAGTAAAACATTCAAATTCTATTCAGAACACCCAAACATTCAATTGCTTTCCTAAGTTGGCAAGCACCAACTACTGTGAGAGGGTTTGCGATCACAACATGATGTTCAGTGCTACAAATGGTCGATCGATGGTCGATCTTCCGACTACCTTCAACCTTTCGACAATAGCTGATCGTCACGACTGATCAGCCAAAACTCGTCGCAACTTCTTCGAAGTACAAGACAAGACTACACACTTTCATTACGTGGGGGATCTCTCAAACTTGAAGAGAACGGGTGCATTCAATCGCATGCATTGAGCTATCAGCCACCTAATTCAACTCGCTGCGAGTACACAATCACATTCCCAACATCCATTACTTTTCACTTCCCCATCAAACCAACATCAATGGCCATGATTCGTTATCCATTGTTTGGGGCTGCCAACTTGGCATGGCATTCATTTAAAGCACAAAGTTTGTATGGCATCTCATGGCCCCCTTCAAATGTTTCCAGCAGCAATAAGGACATGCACCACATGATGGAGTTGGCAACACAAGGTGGCAAAACGAGTTGGCTATGTTGCCACGTCTGTGGGTGCAAATTTTGGCAGAAGTTTACCAACTACCACGGTACCCACCGGCTCTGCCTGGTGGGCCCACGAGGACTACCACGGGACCCACCGGCCCTGCCTGGTGGGCCCACGAGGACTACCACGGGACCCACCGGCCCTGCCTGGTGGGACCAAGAGCCTGTGGAATCCCCCAGAAGATGGTAGCAGGGCCCGCCAGCTTTACCTGGAGGATTCCCAGATACTACAGCAGAAACCGCCATTCGCCACCAGGAAAGCCTATAAATAGCAGAGCCTTCGAATGTAAAAAAAAGAAAAAAAAAAACTCTCAGTTCTAAAACCAGAGCTCTGGGATTTCAAACTTCTCATCTACCATCTCTCTTTGATCTTCTTCTCTCCTTCGAAGAGATCAGAGTGTTTCTAGTGATACTCGGCCTGTCGAGATCACTTCGACATAAGTGTTAGTGAATTCGGGTTGCTCCCTATAGCACGGAGACGTAGGCTTCGGCTGAACTCCGAGATCACATCTTGTGTCACAATCTCTCTGATTGCATTTCTCTGTTTACATATCAAAAGCAACAACTTCAATCAATAGATCGACCAACGATCTTCGACGTCAACTTCGACTCTAATTGACTGGTGCTGCGAGAGTCTTCGGGTCGGCACGAAGATTTTCCCCCACAGTTTGGCGCCGTCTGTGGGATCCGAACGAGAAGCCGTGTCCTCTCAATTTCGACTACTAGATCAATAGCCAAACTTCCTCGCCCCCTCGGTTGCTCAAACAACTGATCGGACATCGGCAACCTCGTTGTACCCTTCGCACTCTGAATGGCGAGAACCAAACACCAGGGTCAACCAGAAGGAAGTAACACTCAACATCAACCTCGTCCTGAGACTCGTTCAATGAGTCAAAGGCTCAACTTCGGGCAGCCCCTTGCTGTCCCCGAGATGGGGGTTCACTCAGGAAGTGGAAGATCAGTCGATCGACCGATCGCCCCTCATCCTCATCAATCAATTGGGCAGACTGTCCCTGCTCCTGCTGAAGACCCTCCATCGACATACCAAGTCTCTGCAGTCGATTTCCAATTGCTCCAACTGGCGAAACAAAACGCCACCCTCACTGCTGAGAGGGATGCTCTTAAGAAAGCAGCTTCCGAAGCTGGGATCGTTCTGCCTATCCCCTCTGCAAGTGAGAGGATCAATCTTCCACAACGTTCAATCCACTCCGAGCAACGGAGATCAATGGGCACTGCTGCCCTCGAAAGAATTCGTCGCGATCCTACTCCCTCTGCTGCTCCCTGGAAGCAGAGTGTCTGGGATCGTCTTGACGACGAGTCCTCCCAATCCTCTTCTGGTCGCAACTGCGACAAGAGGACACCTTCAAAGATCAACATGCCAAGGAAGCACCAAATGAAAGGCGCTCCTTCAAAGAGCAGAGTCTCCCCTTCCATTCCACTCCAACGTGGACTTGGATCGGACCTTCGACACCGACTTCAACCGGCAAATACTTCAATGCCTGAGCAAGACCTTGCGATCTTGCCTCTTGACCCACCTCTAGGTCGAGGACACGGTCGTAGGGACGGTTACTCCTCTGCCGGGCCTCTACATCGAAGTCTCTTCGAGACAGCATTTCCAAGGGGATGGAGAACCCCTATCCTCCCCAAATTCAACTACATCCGAGGAGATCCTGCTCTCCACATCCTCGCATTCAAACAAGCTCTTACGCCTCATGAAGAAGAAAACAACGTGCTCTGCCGCACCTTCGCGAGAAGTCTCGATGAGCCTTCGCTCGACTGGTATCACAATCTCCGAGCTGGGTCCATCACCCAGTTCGGCGTTTTGGCTAACCTCTTTGTGCAGCACTATCAACTCAATCTAAAGCCAGAGAAGAAGCTCGACTCTCTCTACCGACTGAGGATGGGTGCAGACGAGACTCTCCGCAGCTTCACGAGGAGGTTTCGCAACGAGCATGCTGCTCTCTCTGGAAGACATCTGGATGATGAAGCCATCATGTTGGCTTTCCAGAACGCTCTCCGCTTCGATCTACACATCTACAACGACTTCATCCGCAATCCCCCTCCTTCTCTGGGTGCAATGTTTGACCGAATTCAGAGAGAGATTGAGGTGGAAGACGATCAAGTCGCTCGGAAAGGGCGAGAAACTAAAAGAAGGCCTGCTGAAAGAGAAGCTCCTAAGTATGCTGCAAAGGCTCACAACACTGAAGCAACAGCCCCTCCGGCCAATAAAAGATCAAAGAATGATGGACGTCGATCTCCAACGAAGACCACTTTCACCGAGTGGAATATGCCGGTCGAACAGATACTCGACCGCATTCAACATGAAGAGTTCGTTCGGAGGCCTAATCCTTTTCAGCCGAATTCCAAATTCACAGCAGACAAAACAGTCTACTGCGACTTCCATCGAAGTCACGGCCATTCCACCGATCGGTGTTTTCGGCTGAAATTCCATCTTGAAGACCTATTGTGAGAAGGCCATCTTCAAGAGTTCGTCAAAGGCGGACACGATCAATATCGGACCTCTGCAAAGGGGAAAGAAGTGTGTTGGATACATCAAATCTCCTCAAACCGGCAAACTACCTCTGTGAATGCCAATGTTTTTGGTATTCATGGAACATTGCACAACCAAAGTCTGACTGGGAAAGAGGTGGATCGCCAAGTTTGACGCATCTTCCACGCTCGTTCTACTGCGAGCAAAGAAGATACCTGGATCGAGAAACCCATCGAAGGTCTTGCTTGGCCATCAATCGTCTTCAACGACACCGATCTTCAAGGAGTCCATACTCCACATCGAGACCCCCTGGTCTTGAAACTCATTATCGACGGCAGCACTGTCAACCGGATCCTCATCGACACCGGAAGCTCCATCGACATTATGTTCTCGGATTGCTTCAAGCGTCTGGGACATAAGTATCAAAGCCTTGACGTCGTTCCAACGGTGATCACTGGTTTCAACGGTGAACAAAGCATCACGGTGGGCGAGTCCAGATTTACCATCGACCTCAGCCGAGAGACTCGAGTCTTGGTGAGGTTTGCAATCGTCGAAGGAATGTCTAGCTACAACGCCATTCTTGGGCGACCATTCCTCCACCAGATCAATGCCATCTCCTCTTCTTATCACCAACTTCTCAAGTTTGCAACAGGAGAAGGCATCGTCTGCATTCGAGGTGATCAACAAGCTGGAAGGTCTTGTGAGGCTGCTGCGGCTAAAACAGATCGAAAGATCAACATTGCTCCTCCAAAGCGGCCACGAGATGAAGCTGGTCCCTCTTCCAAATAGCAATCAAAGGAGATTCCGCTGACCGAACCTCCACCAATCGAATGGGAAACATCACCTTCAATTGAAGAAATCATCCCTATCAACATTGGCAGTGGAGATCTCCCTCGACAAACATTTATTGGTACCGGTCTTAGCGACGCAGAAGCGCAAGACATGGTATCCTTCCTCCAGTCCAATATCGACGTCTTCGCCTGGTGTTTCGAAGACATGCCTGGTATCAATCCAGATGACGCTTGCCATCGACTTGCAATCAAAGAAGAAATGAAGCCTGTCAAGCAAATGCCACGCACCATCCGACCAGAGCTGCAAGTTGCTGTTCAAGAAGAAATCACCAAGCTACTCGCAGCAGGTTTCATCCGTGAAGTAGAGTATCCTACTTGGATCTCTAACATTGTTGCTGTTCTAAAGAAGAATGGGAAAGTCCGAGTCTGTATCGACTTCACCAACCTCAACAAGGCTTGCCCCAAAGACCCATTTCCCATGCCAAGGATCGATAGACTCGTCGATGCCACTGCTGGCCACGAGCTATTGTCCTTCATGGATGGGTATTCTGGATATAATCAAATTCCATTTCATCCAGACGATCAAGAGAAGACTTGCTTCGTGACTAGCCGAGGTCTCTACTGCTACAATGTAATGCCATTCGGCCTCAAAAATGCTGGATCTACCTATCAAAGGTTAGTCACAAAAATGTTCGAAGATCAGATCGGTCGCAACGTCGAAGTCTACGTCGATGATCTCCTCACCAAGAGTTCCATTCGGAGCAAGCACCTTTCTGATCTGGCAGAAACCTTTCAAGTTCTTCGAAAATATCGTATGAAGCTCAACCCAGCCAAGTGCGCTTTCGGAGTTCAATCTGGCAAATTCCTGGGTCATCTTGTGACCAGGAGGGGTATTGAAGCCAATCCCGATCAAATTCGAGCCATCATCGATATGCCTTCACCTACAAATCGAAAAGAAGTTCAACGCCTCACTGGAAGGTTAGCAGCACTCAATCGATTCATCTCAAAATCTTCCGACAAGTGCAAACCCCTCTTCGACAAACTACGAAAGGCGGATACATCTGGCTGGAGTCCAATCTGTGAAGAAGCATTTCAAAGCATCAAGAAATATCTGGTGCAAGCTCCTATCCTGACTGCTCCATTGCCAAAAGAAGACTTATGGCTCTATCTCGCCGTAACTGATCAAGCAATCAGTGCAGTCTTAGTCAGTAGAAGAGAAGGCTTTGAGCATCCAGTCTACTATATCAGCCACACTCTTCTTCCGGCTGAAACTCGCTATTCAAAAACTGAGAAGGTCATCCTGGCCTTACTCACTGCATCGCGTCGTCTCCAACCATACTTCGTCTCCCACCAGATCACTGTCATTTCAGAACACTCACTCAAAGATATCATTGACAAAGCTGGTCGAGCTGGTCGAATGACCAAATGGGTGATCGAAATGAGTGCTCTGGGGATTCAGTTCGAATCTCGCACTTCCATTAAAGGTCAAGCTGTTGCTGATTTTCTAGCTGATTTTCCAGTTGAAGACCCCATCACTTGGGAAGAAGATGTCGACATGCGCTTAGAAGATGAAGACAATACTCTGATCGTTCCTTCAATAAAGATTGATCCAAATCTTGAGGCTATTGCTGTGACTCCTCCATGGAAACTCTATACTGATGGAGCTTCTAGTTCGATCGGTTCGGGAACTGGGATAGTCTTAATATCCCCCGAACTTGATCATCTCCAGAAGGCCACTCTTCTTGGGTTTAATGCCACCAACAACGAAGCTGAATATGAAGCACTCATTTCCGGACTCGAAATGGCGGAATCTCTGGGGGTAGATCGAATCATCGTCTACAGCGACTCCCAATTGATCATAAGGCAAATCAATGGAGAATACACAGCTCGCGAAGAAAGAATGCAATTCTACTTAGCCTTAGTACGACGTCTTCAATAACGTTTTACTATAACTGAGTTTGTTCAAATTCCAAGAGCAGAGAATCGTGAAGCAGATGCTCTAGCTAATGCTGCCTCCGTCCTTGGAGACTCACTCGGAGGAAGACAAATACAAATTGATTATCAAGAAATGCCCAAGACCATCCCCGATCAACAGATCCTTGCTACTACAAAGAGACCTGGGGGTGGAGATCAACTCGCATTGAACCTCACTACTACAAGTGAGCCTGAAGACTGGAGACGATCAATCTTTGATTTCTTCAAACATGGCAAAATGCCTGAAGATCCAAATCAAGCCCGAAGACTTCAAAGGAAACTTCCCTGCTATATTCTACAAGGAGAAGATCTATATTTCAAATCTCACAACGGGATGTTGCTCAAGTGCCTTGGTCCCGAGCAAGCACAGGCAATCCTGATTGATATCCATTCCGGAGTTTGTGGAAATCATTCGGGAGGAAGATCTCTTGAAGCCAAGACGAAGCTACAAGGGTACTATTGGCCAACGATGGCAAAGGACGCTCGACAAGTTGTTCAAAGATGCGAGCCATGCCAAATACACGCTCGAGCTATCCATCTCCCTGCAGATGAGCTTCATCAACTATCAAGTCCCTGGCCATTCCATCAGTGGGGGTTAGATTTCTTGGGTCCTTTCCCTCCAACTCCGAGTAAGAAGAAATATCTATTGCTGGCCACGGATTACTTCACCAAATGGGTGGAAGCTGTGCCCCTCTTCCGAGAGACTGACGACGAAGTGATCAAATTTATTCGGCACAACATCTTCTCAAGGTTTGGTACACCTCAAATTCTTGTTGCTGACAATGGAGCTCAGTTTGACTCCGACAAATTTCGAGAGTTCTGCCTTAACAATGGTATCAAGCTATTCTATTCAACTCCAAGATATCCTCAATGCAATGGCCAAGCTGAAGCCTCAAATAGAGCCATACTTGGTATACTCAAGAAGAAACTCAGCGACAAGAAAGGATTGTGGGAGCAAGTCCTACCTGAAGTTCTTTGGGGGTATCGCACAACTCCGAGAAGATCAACAGGGTTCTCACCCTTTCGTCTAACATACGGATCGGAAGCAGTACTCCCAACAGAAAATATATCAAGCACTTTGAAGACCAAAGCCATTGAAGAAGGGATCAATGAAGAACTTCGGATCAATGATCTAGACTTCTCCGAAGAATTACGAGATCAAACATCACTTCGTGTGGCCAAGTACCAGCAGAAGATCAAAAGAGCCTACGACAAGAAAGTCTACAAGAGACAGTTCCCAGTGGGCAGCCTAGTTCTCAGAGCAGTTTTCTACAACACCAAAGAACACAGCAGTGGGAAGCTTGCTCCCAACTGGGAAGGTCCATACATCATTGAGTCTGTTGGAGGCAAAGGCTCCTATCGACTGATCTCACCAGAAGGAGATAGATTGCCAAGAGCTTGGAATGCTAGACACCTCAAGTTGTTCTATCCATGATGTAAATTATGTGATGAATAAAGATCTCTTTCAAGTGCTCAAATGTTCAAGTGTTCAGTTTTTCAATTCAAGTTCTGAAGCAGTTTCAAGTTGTCCATATTCAAAATTACCAGGTCTTTTAACAAGTTTGGGAGTTAGAGTTGCGACTCAATCCCTTACTAGCAAATGTTAAAAACTGACCATATTCAAGTTACCAGGTCTTTTAACAAGTTTGGGAGTTAGAGTTGCGACTCAATCCCTTACTAGCAAATGTTAAAAACTGACCATATTCAAGTTACCAAGGCTTTTAACAAGTTTGGGTGTTAGAGTTGCGACTCAACCCCTTACTGGCAAATGTTAAACTGACTTTCAAATTTCAATATTCAATTTCAATCAATTTCAATATCGTCTAACAGGTTTGGGTGCTTGAGTTGCGACTCAACCCCTCACATTCGAATGTTACACGAATTCCAGTTCAAATTTCAAGTTACAAGTTTGGGTAATCAAGTTGCGACTCGACCCCTTACATTTCAAAGATTGTATCTATTCTAATGCTATTCAGAACATTATAGTCAAAGGCATTCAACTCAAGAGACATCCAATTTCTAAACACCAAAGAGATTTCTATTATCAAAATATGCCAGATACAAGAGTGAGCTGATACATTTCAAAAGTTTACAAGTGCAGCAACGAAGAAGGAGAAAAGTCTCAAGGCTTGGCCACACTCTTCGCATGCGACTTCTCCCCCTCAGATCCATCGCGAGCTTTACTCGCAACCGATGCCTTGGAAGATCGGACACTGGCAACATGGGCCCTAAGTGCTTCTGCTGCCTTCTCAGCTGTGTCTCTGTAGCTCTGGCATTCACTCCGCATGTGCTCCAGCTCCTTCTGGTGGGTCTCCTCCTTAGCCGCTGAAGCAGCAATTTGAGCCTCCAGCTCCTTTATTTTGGCCACACGTTCGAAGCCCAAGTTTTCGATCCTAAAGAATCGATTCTTCAATTCTAGGAGTTCATGACTCTGAGCCTCGTATTCGTTCTGCCAGCCCTTGCTCTCCAGTTTTTCCTTGCGAAGGGCCTCAGTCTTGACCTTCAGGGCCTCTTTCTTTGATTTTAGAGACTCCCTCAGCTGATCTCTCTCCGCGCTTACAGCCTCCAGGGCAGCAGTCAAACGAGATATTTCGGCTGAAGCTTCTTTTGCTCCCGCCTTCATGGAGAGCTTGGTAGCGACATTCATAACTGCTGAGTTCTGCAAAAGAACAAAAGAGTTGAATTATTCTGAAGGAAGATACGATTCAAATGATCGATCAAGCAGATGCACCTACCAACAGGTCAAGTCTATCGAAAGCTTCATCCAGAGTAGCCCCTGGGAGGTTGCAGAGTTTCCTGATCACAGCAGTGGGGTGGTTGATATCAACGTCACCCAAGCTTCTCATTGTTGGAGTCAATCCAGCAGGTACACCTACAATCAACAAGAAATCAAAGTGTTAGATTATTTCCAAGTTTCAACGATAAGACAATCGAGACAAGTTAATACAATTACCTGAGGCTTCAACCCTCGGCTCTTTGCCCTTCCGGCGATCAGAGCCATCCTGAGGGGTCGATTTCTCCTGAGTAGAAGTTGGCACTGGTTGAGGTTGAGGAGCCCCATCACCCACTCGACTTTCCCTCTCCAAATGGATAGGGGAGGAAGTATTCCGAGGAGGTGAGGCCTTTTCTTCCTCTTGTTGCCCGACTGGCTCGGTGAGTCCTGCCACCATGGCAGCCACCTCCTCAGCCAGAGAACGAGAGGGGGGTGGGGGTTGCTCAACCTCCACACCCCCGCTCGTTGTTGCTCCTTCAATGCGAGGAACGTCAGGGGGAATTTGATCGAGGGGCGTGGGGTTGCTTCCAACCCCAGCACTCCTCGATAGTTTTATTTTGAGGCGCATCGGCCTCTTCAAATCATCGAACTTGTAGGTGGGAACCGCCTTTGGGCCATCACCTTCTGTGTCGAGAACTTCTTCCATTTGACGGGCTTTGACCTCGTCAATGGGAATAGGAATCGAGTCCTCCCCCGTTGCACCACCAGTGGGGGTGGGAGGAATTTCTTCCTCACCACCCCCGTTTTCACCATCTCCACCAGAGGGGGTGGAAGACAGATCATCCTCGCCGTTCCCATCCTCGTCTTCGTCATTACCACTGTTGTCGTGGCTGACATTTTCAATCTCTTCATCTTCCTCGTCGCTCCCCTTCTTCTCTTTTTCTTCTTCATCTTCATTTTTCTTCCCTTCATCTTCATCTTCCTTTGGCTTGATAAGGGTTTTTCGCTTCTTCTTCACGGGGCCTCTTTGGATCACCAATTTCTCATCCACGGTAGGCAATCGGCGCCTTGCAGTGTAGATTTTCTTCTCGGCCCGAACCTTCCGGATGATCTTACCCGTATGGGGGTCCTCCTCATAGTCAGAGTATAGGACTTCATTGTCCTCGTATCTATCCTTTGATCGGTGGAGGAGATTGGCCTTGCCATATCTCACGGGGCAGTTGGAGAACTGTTTCCATGACCTGGTCCCGCAGGTCAACTCAAGAAATAAGTTGTCGATAGCTCCAGCCCTCTCAGAAGTCCAGGCAAAGATGCCTCCCTCGCTGTACATCTTCACTGCATCGTGCACGCTGTCTCGGGGGGTGTCGGGCACTGACATGGATGTCCATGCGCCGGAAACAGAGATAGGCCAATATGTGTACAGTTTGTCCGAAGGAACTGTATCAGTTAGCGGGCGCAGCGGAGACACACCGGTCAAATTGTAGAATGGGCTGTCCCTCCTGTAAGCCCACCGATAGTGGAAGAAAAAGTATCCAAGCTCGATCCGAGCGTCTTCACCTTCTGGGATGGTGGAGTAACAAGCCTTCAAGTCCTCTTGAAAATCCGACTCCACGCGGCAGAATGCGTAGATAATTCGCCAGGCGTTCCCAGTGACCTGCCCCGGGCAAAGGCCAGAGGTGTTCAGTAATCTTGTCGCGAAGGGTGGCAGAGGTAGACGCAGACCGCAGTTGAGTTGGCCGACGGTTACAATGGTTCCCATGACCTTCTCATTACTAGCAAAGCTGGTGAAGACGGTCTTCTTGTCGATGCCGAAAGCAGTCTGGATGCTAGGGAGTGAAGGCTGTGCCCCCTTCCCTTCTGTGAAGAAAGAGAGCAGTGCTTGCCATTTCTTTCTCTTCGTATCCGTGAACTCACCACCTATATTGTACATATACTCCGTCTCCTCTGTCAGAGGCATGAGCGGACCCAGAACAAATTTCACTTTCGGGATATGCTCTGGCCTAGATGGCGCTGAAGCAAATCCTACTCCTTGGTGCCTCTTGCCCAGTTGGCCAAGTTCGGCAAGCACGGCCTTGCCTTTGCCACGACCCCTCGGAGGGGAGGGAACTTCAACAATTTCCTTCCCTTTTCTCTTTGAGGGAACCGTACCGGACTTCTTCGAACTGCCAGAGGAAGCCATTTGATCGATCGAGCAAAAGCAGAAATCGGGAGCAAAGAGTCTGGACTTCGAAAAATTTTGGAAGCGTGAGGCGAAATGACAGCCGGTGAAAGCTTTTGTACCCAGGGTAAAACAGGTGCGCAAATCGAGAAGACACGTGTCTTCACCATATCAAATCGCGTGTTTTTGTAGGTACACGTGGCATCCATCCGTAGCAAGCGCAAAATCAGGCGAACCGTCGGACCAGACGAAACGTCGGACCTACCGGTCTACGTGAACCAACGGTCCAAGCGAGCCACCGATCTGAATAAACCGAACCGCCGGTTCAAAGCCACGTTCAAGCCAACCAAAGATTCAAAACAGGAAGGATCAAGCTCCATCAATGTTCGAAACTCTGCCGAAAGATCGAAGAACGAAGCAGTAAACCTTCTCTGAAGGGCAGGTTCAAAACTTTATATTGATCTGTCAAATTTCTACTGGATCTGGCAAAAACCAAGGTTTTTTGCCGATCACTCGAACCTTGATCGGATATTTTTTCACCGATCGGACAAACCTGTCCGATCGGCGAAAATCATTCGATCGGTCAAATTTCTATTGGATCTGGCAAAAAACCAAGGTTTTTTGCCGATCACTCGAACCTTGACCGGATATTTTTTCACCGATCGGACAAACCTGTCCGATCGGCGAAAATCATTCGATTGGTCAAATTTCTATTGGATCTGGCAAAAAACCAAAGTTTTTTGCCGATCACTCGAACCTTGACCGGATATTTTTTCACCGATCGGACAAACCTGTCCGATCGGTGAAAATCATTCGATCGGTCAAATTTCTACTGGATCTGGCAAAAAACCAAGGTTTTTTGCCGATCACTCGAACCTTGACCGGATGTTTTTTTTCACCGATCGGACAAACCTGTCCGATCGGCGAAAATCATTCGATCGGTCAAATTTCTACTGGATCTGGCAAAAAACCAAGAGTTTTTTGCCGATCACTCGAACCTTGACCGGATATTTTTTCACCGATCGGACAAACCTGTCCGATCGGTGAAAATCATTCGATCGGTCAAATTTCTACTGGATCTGGCAAAAAACCAAGGTTTTTTGCCGATCACTCGAACCTTGACCGGATATTTTTTCACCGATCGGACAAACCTGTCCGATCGGTGAAAATCATTCGATCGGTCAAATTTCTACTGGATCTGGCAAAAAACCAAGGTTTTTTGCCGATCACTTGAACCTTGACCTAATGTTTTTTTTTCACCGATCGGACAAACCTGTCCGATCGGCGAAAATCATTCGATCGGTCAAATTTCTACTGGATCTGGCAAAAACCAAGGTTTTTTGCCGATCACTCGAACCTTGACCGGATATTTTTTCACCGATCGGACAAACCTGTCCGATCGGCGAAAATCATTCGATCGGTCAAATTTCTATTGGATCTGGCAAAAAAACCAAGGTTTTTTGCCGATCACTCGAACCTTGACCGGATATTTTTTCACCGATCGGACAAACCTGTCCGATCGGTGAAAATCATTCGATCGGTCAAATTTCTACTGGATCTGGCAAAAAACCAAGGTTTTTTGCCGATCACTCGAACCTTGACCGGATATTTTTTCACTGATCGGACAAACCTGTCCGATCGGCGAAAATCGTTAGATCGGTCAAATTTCTACTGGATCTGGCAAAAAACCAAGGGTTTTTGCCGATCACTCGAACCTTGACCGGATATTTTTTCACCGATCGGACAAACCTGTCCGATCGGCGAAAATCGTTCGATCGGTCAAATTTCTACTGGATCTGGCAAAAAACCGAGGTTTTTTGCCTATCACTTGATCCTTGACCGGTTGAATTTTGACCGATCGGTCAAAATTTGACCGATCAGTCAAAATTTGTCCGATCGGACAAAAATTGACCGATCAGTCAAAATCATTTGATCGGTCAAAATTCTACTAGACCGGTCAAAAAACCGTGTTCTTTGACCGATCACTCGATCCTTGACCGGTTGAATTTTGACCGATCGGTCAAAATTTGACCGATCAATCAAAATTGACCGGTCAGTCCTTTTTTACGCTAACACGCGACAAGTTTCTTCGTGTCCTTTTTTCAAAACAGGGAGTTGCTGTTCTTTGCACCAAATCCAAGCCAGCCAGAAGGCAATCTAGCTAACTTGGAGGGGGTAACTGTGGGTGCAAATTTTGGCAGAAGTTTACCAACTACCACGGGACCCACCGGCTCTGCCTGGTGGGCCCACGAGGACTACCACGGGACCCACCGGCCCTGCCTGGTGGGCCCACGAGGACTACCACGGGACCCACCGGCCCTGCCTGGTGGGACCAAGAGCCTGTGGAATCCCCCAGAAGATGGTAGCAGGGCCCGCCAGCTTTACCTGGAGGATTCCCAGATACTGCAGCAGAAACCGCCATTCGCCACCAGGAAAGCCTATAAATAGCAGAGCCTTCGAATGTAAAAAAAAGAAAAAAAAAACTCTCAGTTCTAAAACCAGAGCTCTGGGATTTCAAACTTCTCATCTACCATCTCTCTTTGATCTTCTTCTCTCCTTCGAAGAGATCAGAGTGTTTCTAGTGATACTCGGCCTGTCGAGATCACTTCGACATAAGTGTTAGTGAATTCGGGTTGCTCCCTATAGCACGGAGACGTAGGCTTCGGCTGAACTCCGAGATCACATCTTGTGTCACAATCTCTCTGATTGCATTTCTCTGTTTACATATCAAAAGCAACAACTTCAATCAATAGATCGACCAACAATCTTCGACGTCAACTTCGACTCCAATTGACTGGTGCTGCGAGAGTCTTCGGGTCGGCATGAAGATTTTCCCCCACAACGTCATGCTCCACCAAATGAGAGCTCACCAGCACTTGCCATCACATAGAGGTGGCAAAGCCAAGCACTGCCGTCCCATCAACCCGGATCAAGAGCAGCCTCTTGTGAAGTCACAACCCATGACTGTACATCACTGCAAAGCTTGTGATTAACCGGCCCGTGACTGCTTTAAAAACAGTGGCCGTCTACCAGACGTGTGATCTTTAGGTTCAAGTGGATGCGCAGTGCAGCGGGCACCATTAACCTTCCACCGTTGACAGCGGGAGGATGTGCTGCCCAACTTGGAACGGGCGGGCCACGTCAAAGCACGAAGCGCACCCAACCCATAGACCAGCATCTAGTATCCAGACCACCATGTTGCCCCCACGTGGGTGACAAGCTCGCGTCCACAAAGCTGTGGTCAACCGGCCCGTGACTGCACAGTGCAGATTTTGAGCATCCAAACCCGTGACTGCACAGTGCAGATTTTGAGCAATCGAGACCCGTGACTGCACAGTGCAGATTTTGAGCATCCAAACCCGTGACTGCACAGTGGCTCCACTCAGATCGTCTATTCTCCCACGTCTACAAAGCAGAGGAGATCTAAACCCCTCGTCTCTCTCAACTCCAACCTCAGCTCCGCCGCTCCCGATCTCATCCCCGATCGGCCGCAACTCCCCGGCAACCGACGGATCGAAGTCACACTACAAATCTCCAACTCCCCTCTCCTCCGACCCAGACGGTGGATGTCCGAACGGAAGATCGACGATCGGCTGCCGGCGACTGATCGGGCAAAACCAGCCGGTCAAGGTTTCAGCGATCGGTCGCCAAGGGGGTTTTTCTGCAGATTTAGTTCAAAATCCACCGATCAGTGCCTCCGATCGGTCGAATTTGCCCGATCGGTCGAATTTGACCGATCGATCAAAATCGCCCGATCGGCAAACCTCGATCCCCTTCTCCCCTTTTGTCCACCATCTGATCGGCCAGAAATCCATTGGATCTGAGGCTAGGAGTGCATTTCCGACCGATCAACCATTTTTTGACGGGCTATTTTTGTCCGATCGGTGAATTTCACCCGATCGGTGAAATTCACCCGATCGGCAAAATTCTCCCAATCGTCCTCCATCTGATCGGCCAGAAATCCATTGGATCTGGGGCTAGGAGTGCATTTCCGACCGATCAACCATTTTTTGACCGGCTGTTTTTGTCTGATCGGTGAAATTCACCCGATCGGCGAAATTCTCCTGATCGTCCTCCATCTGATCGGCCAGAAACACACTAGATCTGGAGCCAAATGTGGATATCCAACCGATCAATCATTTCCTGACCGGCTGTTTTTGTCCGATCGGTGAATTTCACCCGATCGGTAAAATTCACCCGATCGACGAAATTTTTCCGATCGGCGATTTGCACCCGATCAATCAACCTTCTTCTCTCAACGGATCATCTATAGCTGCAATCAATCCTCCTCCCTCCCTCAACCTGATTAAACATCCAGATTCGACAACCCCCCTACAGCATCCTCAAAATGCAACAAACATGGGTCGAGGCCATCCTCCGCTCTTCGATCTAAATCCATCAGTATTAGAGGCAGGCGATTGAGTCCGCGACCCTGGCAGAGGGTCTTCCGTTGATCTGTCAAATTTGACCGATCACTTTGATCGATCGGTCAAATTCGACCGATCGATCAACTTCGACCGATCACTCTGACAGATCGTTTTCGACCGATCACCTTGACCGGCTTATTTTCGCCGATCGGTTAAATTTGATCGATCGGTCAAACTTGATCGATCGATCAAAATCAACCGATCGGTCGATTTTCTACTGGATCTGGCAAAAAACGTGGTTTTTTGCCAGATCACCCAAACCTTGACCGGCTGATTTTCGCCGATCGGTCAGAATTAACCGATCGGTCAAAATTGACCGATCGGTCAAATTTGACCGATCAGTCAAGTTTGACCGATCAATCCTTTCTTTGGCGCTGACGCTCGACAAGCTTCTTCGAATTTTTTTCATGGCAGGGGGTTGTTAATTTTGCACCAAGAATCCAAGCCAGCTAAAGGAGCCTCTAGCTAACTTGGAGGGGGTAACTGTGGGTGCAAATTTTGGTAAGAAGTCTGCAAAAATAGCGGGACCCATCGGCCCTGCCCGGTGGGCCCCCGAAGACAACAGCGGGACCCACCGGCCCTGCCTGGTGGGCCCCCGAGTACCACAGCGGGACTCACCGGCCCTGCCTGGTGGGCCCCCGAAGACCACAGCGGGACCCACCGGCCCTGCCCGGTGGGCCCCCGAAGACCACAGCGGGACCCACCGGCCCTGCCCGGTGGGCCCCCGAAGACAACAGCGGGACCCACCGGCCCTACCTGGTGGGCCCCCGAGTACCACAGCGGGACCCACCGGCCCTGCCTGGTGGGCCCCCAAGTACCACAGCGGGACCCACCGGCCCTGCCTGGTGGGCCCCCGAAGACCACAGCGGGACCCACTGGCCCTGCCTGGTGGGCCCCCTAAGGCGGCAGCGGAGCCCACCAGCCTTACCTGGAGGATCCACAGATACGATAGTAGAAAAACCGCCATTTACCACCAGAGAATCCAATCCTATAAATAGTAGACTCTTCGAATGTAAAAAAGAAAGGGGATCTCAGATCGGATTTTCAAAACCTGAAACTCCAGAACCCAAACTAGAGCTCTGAAAACAGATCAGTGCCATCATCTGATATCTGTCTCAGAAACCTCTATCTCCTCTTACCCTCTACCTCACCTTAATCTTCTTCTTGTCTTTGAACAACTCGAAGAAACTTCAGTGACACTCGGTCTGTCGAGGTCACTTCAAAACAAGTGTTAGTGAATTCGGGTTGCTCCCTATAGCACGGAGACGTAGGCTTCGGCTGAACTCCGAGATCACACTTGTGTCAACCTTCTCTCTGCTTGTATACTTAAAGCACTAACTCTAAGCCATCGAGACGTCAACCTTCAAACCTATCTTCCAATCAACAGATCGACCAACGATCTTCAACTTCAACTTCAATTGACTGGTGAGGTGAAGTCTTCGGGTCGGCACGAAGATTTTTCCCCCACAATTCGTACGAACTATTCTAATTCATTCGTACGATCCATTCAAATTCATTCGTACGAACCAAAGTAGCCGTTATAATTCATACGTTCGATCCATTCTAATTCATTCGTATGATCCATTCTATTTCATTCGTATGAGCTATTTCAATTCATTTATATGATCCATTCTAATTCATTCGTACGAGCTATTCTAATTCGACCCATTCTAATTTATCCGTACGATCGCACGAATGTATCGATTCTAGTTCATTCATACGATCCATTCTAATTCAATCGTACGATCTACAAACGCACGAATGTATCCATGCTAATTCATTCGTACGATCCATTCTAATTCATTCGTACGATCCATTCTAATCCATTCTAATTCATACGGTTGAATTAGAATGGGTTGTACGATTGAATTTGAATGGCTACATTCGTGCGCCATTTTAATTCATTCTTATGATCCATTCTAATTCATTCGTACGAATGAATTAGAATGGGTCATACGAATGAATTAGAATGGGTCGTACGAATGAATTAGAATGGATCCATACGAATGAATTAGAATGGATTATACGAATGAATTAGAATGGGTCGTACGAATGAATTAGAATGGATCGTACGAATGAATTAGAATGGTTCCTATGAATGATTTAGAATGGGTCCTATGAATGATTTAGAATAGCTCGTACGAATGAATTAGAATGGATCATACGAATGAATTAGAATGGATCGTACGAATGAATTAGAAGGGATCGTGTGAATGAATTAGAATGGATCATACGAATGAATTAGAAGGGATCGTGCGAATGAATTAGAATGGATCGTACGAATGAATTTGAATGGGTCCTACGAATGAATTAGAATGGTTCCTATGAATGATTTAGAATAGCTCGTACGAATGAATTAGAATGGATCATACGAATAAATTAGAATGGATCGTACGAATGAATTAGAAGGGATCGTGCGAATGAAATAGAATGGATCATACGAATGAATTAGAATAGCTCGTACAAATGAATTAGAATAGGTCGTACAAATGAATTAGAATGGATCGTATGGATCGTACGAATAAATTAGAATGGATCCATCCTAATTCATTCATCCGATCCATTCTAATTCATTCGTACGAGCTATTCTAGTTCTTTCGTACGACCCATTCTAATTCATTCATATGATCCATTCTAATTCATTGGTACGATCTAGAATCGCATAAATAGATCCATTCTAATTCATTCGTACGATCTATTCTAATTCATTCATACGAGCTATTCTAATTCATTCGTACGTCCCATTCTAATCCATTCGTACGATCCAATCTAATCCATTCGTACGATCCATTCTAGTTCATTCGTATGATCTATTCTAATTCATTCGTACGAGCTATTCTAATTCATTCGTACGACACTTTTTAATTCATTCGTACGATCCATTCTAATTCATTCGTACGATACATTCTAATTCATTCGTACGATTTACAATCACACGAATGGATCCATTCTAATTCATTTGTACTATCCATTCTAATTCATTCGTATGAGCTATTCAAATTCATTCGTAGGACCCATTCTAATTCATTCATATAATCCATTCTAATTCATTCGTACGAGCCATTTTAATTTATTCGTACGAGCTATTCAAATTCATTCGTACGACCCATTTTAATTCATTCGTACGAGCTATTCTAATTCATTTGTACGACTCATACTAATTCATTCATACGATCCATTCTAATTCATTCGTATGAACCATTCTAATTCATTCGTACGATCCATTCTAATTCATTCGTTTGATATATTCTAATTAGATCGTATGATCCATTCTAATTCATTCGTACTTCTAATTCATTCGTACGAACTATTCTAATTCATTCGTACGATCCATTCTAATTCATTCGTACGATCCATTCTAATTCATTTGCACGAATGTATCCATTCTAACTCATTCGTATGATCCATTCTAATTCATTCGCACGATCCATTCTAATTCATTCTTACGATCCATTCTAATTCATTCGCACGAATGTATCCATTCTAATTCATTCATACGATCAATTCTAATTCATTCGTACGTTCTATTATAATTCGTTCGTACGACCCATTCTCAATCATTTGTACGATCCATTCTTATTGGATCGTACCAATGAATTAGAATGGATCATACGAATGAATTAGAATGGTTCGTACGAATGAATTAGAATGGATACATTCGCGTGAATGAATTAGAATGGATCGTACGAATGAATTAGAATAGATCGTACGAATGAATTAGAATGGCTTGTACGAATGAATTATAACGGATCGTACGAATGAATTGTAATGGATCGGACAAATGAATTAGAATGGATCGTACGAATGAATTAGAATAACTACATTCGTACGAATGAATTAGAATGGCATGTATGAATGAATTAAAATGGATACATTCGTGCGAATGAATTAGAATTCATTTGTACGAATGAATTAGAATGGATCGTACGAATGAATTAGAATGGGTCGTACGAATGAATTAGAATAGCTCGTACGAATGAATTAGAATGGTTCGTACAACTGAATTAGAATAGATCGTACGAATGAATTAGAATGGATCGCTCGTACGACTGAATTAGAATGGATCGTACGAATGAATTAGAATTCATTCGTACGAGCTATTCTAATTCATTCGTACGATCCGTTCTAATTCATTCATATGATCCATTCTAATTTATTCGCACGAATGTATCCATTCTAATTCATAAGTATGAATGTAGCCATTCTAATTCATTTGTATAATCCATTCAAATTCATTAGCACGAATGTATCCATTCTAATTTATTCGTACGATCCACTCTAATTCATTCGTACGATTCATTCTAATTCATTCGTACGACCCATTCTAATTCATTCGTACGATCCATTCCAATTCATTCGTTCTAGCTATTCTAATTCATTCATGAGACCTATTCTAATTCATTCGTACGATCCATTCTAATTCATTCGTACGACCCATTCTAATTCATTCGTACGATCCATTCTAATTCATTCATACGAGCTATTCTAATTAATTTGTGAAACCCATTCTAATTCATTCGTATGATCCATTCTAATTCATTCGTACGATCCATTCTAATTCATTCATACGTTCCATTATAATTCATTTGCACGATCTATTCTAATTCATTCGCACGATCGATTCTAATTCATTCATACGATCCATTCTAATTCATTCGTACAAACCATTGTAATTCATTCGTACGAGCTATTCTAATTCATTCGTATGATCCATTCTAATTCATTCGTACGATCCATTCTAATTCATTCGCACGAATGTATCCATTCTAATTCATTCGTACGATCCATTCTAATTTATTCGTATGAGCTATTCTAATTCATTCGTACAACCCATTCTAATTCATTCGTACGATCCATTCTAATTCATTCGTACGATCTATAATCGCACGAATGGATCCATTTTAATTCATTCGTACGATCCATTCTAATTCATTCGTATGAGCTATTCTAAGCAATTCGTCCGACCCATTCTAATTCATTCGTACGATCCATTCTAATTCATTCGTATCAACCATTCTAATTCATTCGTACGATCCATTCTAATTCATTCGTGCAATCCATTCAAATTCATTCATATGAGCTATTCTAATTCATTCTTACGATCCATTCTAATTCATTTGTACTATCCATTCTAATTCATTCGCACGATCCATTCTAATTCGTTCGTACGATCCATTCTAATTCATTCCTACGAGCTATTCTAATTCATTCATACGATCCATTTTATTCATTCGTACGATCCATTCTTATTAATTCGAACGAGCCATTCTAATTCATTCATACGGATGTATCCATTCTAATTCATTCGTACGAGCTATTCTAATTCATTCGTACGATCCATTCTATTTCATACGTACGAATGAATGTAGCCATTCTAATTCATTCGTACGATCCATTCTAATACATTCGTATGAGCTATTTTAATTCATTCATACGATCCATTCTAATTCATTCGTACGAGCTATTCTAATTCTACCCATTCTAGTTCATTCGTATAATCGCACGAATGTATCCATTCTAATTCATTCATACGATCCAATCTAATTCATTCGTACGATCTACAATCGCACGAATGTATCCATTCTAATTCATTCGTACGATCCATTATAATTCATTCGTACGAGCTATTCTAATTCATTTGTATGATACATTCTAATCCGTTCTAATTCGTACGAAATAATTAGAATGGATCGTACGAATGAATTAGAACGGCTACATTCGTGTGCCATTTTACGAATAAATTACGAATAAATTAGAAGGGGTCGTACGAATCAATTAGAGTAGCTCGTACGAATATATTAGAATGGATTGTATGAATGAATTAGAATGGGTCCTAAGAAAAATTAGAATGGGTCCTACGAATGAATTAGAATAGCTCGTACGATTGAATTAAATGGATCATACGAATGAATTAGAATGAATCGTACGAATAAATTAGAATGGATCGTGGGAATAAATTAGAATGGATCATACGAATGAATTAAAATAGCTCGTACGAATGAATTAGAATTGGTTGTACGAATGAATTAGAATAGCTCGTACAAATGAATTAGATTGGATTGTCTGGATCGTACAAATGAATTAGAATGGATCGTATGAATGAATTATAATAGCCCGTACGATCTATTCTAATTCAACCGTACGATCCATTCTAATTCATTCGTATGATCCATTCTAATTCATTCGTACGAGCTATTCAAATTCATTTATACAACCCATTCTAATTCATTCGTACGAGCTATTCTAATTCAGTCGTACGATCCATTCTAATTCATTCATACGAGCTATTCTAATTCATTCTTACGATCCATTCTAATTCATTCGCACGAATGTATCCATTCTAATTCATTCGTACGATCCATTCTAATTAATTCTTACGATCCATTCTAATTCATTCGTACGGCCCATTCTAATTCATTCGTTCGACCCATTAAAATTTATTCGTACGACCCATTCTAATTCATTCGTACGAACCATTCTAATTCATTCGTACGACCCATTCTAATTCATTCATACGATCCATTCTAATTCATTCGCTCGATCCATTCTAATTCATTCGTAAGATCCATTCTAATTCATTCGCACGAATGTATCCATTCTAATTCATTCGTACGATCCATTCTAATTCATTCGCATGATCCATTCTAATTCATTCGTACGATCCATTCTGATACCTTCGCACGAATGTATCCATTTTAATTCATTTGTACGATCCATTCTAATTCATTCGGACTAGCTATTCTAATTCATTCATATAATCCATTCTAATTCATTCGCACGAATGTGTCCATTCTAATTCATTCGTACGATCCAGTCTAATTCATTCGCACGATAGTACGATCCAATCTAATTCATTCTAATTCGTTCGTACGAGCTATTCTTATTCATTTGTACGATCCATTCTAATTCATTCATACAAGCTATTCTAATTCGACCCATTCTAATTCATTCTAATTCATTCATACAAGCTATGCAATTCTAATTCATTCTAATTCGTTCGTACGAGCTATTCTAATTCATTTGTACAATCCATTCTAATTCATTCATACAATCCATTCTAATTCATTCATACGAGCTATTCTAACTTATTCGTACAAATGTAGCTATTCTAATTCATTCGTACGAGCTATTCTAATTCATTCGTACAATCCATTCTAATTCATTCGTACGATCCATTCTAATTCATTCATACGAGCCATTCTAACTCATTCGTACGAATGTAGCTATTCTAATTAATTCGTACGATCCATTCTAATTCATTCGTACGAGCTCTTCTAATTCATTCGTACGATCCACTCTAATTCATTCATATGATTCATTCTAATTCATTTGTACGATCCATTCTAATTCATTCGCACGAATGTATCCATTCTAATTCATTCGTACGATCCATTCTAATTCATTCGTATATGTATGGTCTATTCTAATTCATTCGTATGATCTATTCTAATTCATTCGTACGATCCATTCTAATTCATTCATCCGATCTATTCTAATTCCTTCGCACGAATGTGTCCATTCTAATTTATTCGTACGATCTATTCTTATTCATTCGCACGATCCATTATAATTCATTCATACGAGCTATTCTAACTCATTCGTACAAATGTAGCTATTCTAATTCATTCATATGATCCGTTCTAATTCATTCGTATGAGCTATTCTAATTCATTCGTACGATCCATTCTAATTCATTAGTAGGAGCTATTCTAATTCATTCGTACGTTCCATTCTAACTCATTCGTACTATCCATTCTAATTCATTTGTTCGATCTATTCTAATTCATTCGTACGAACCATTCTAATTCTATTTGTACGAGCTATTCTAATTCATTCGTACGATCCATTCTAATTCATTCGTAACGAATGTAGACATTCTAATTCATTCATACGATCCATTCTAATTCATTCACATGAATGTAGCCATTCAAATTCATTCATTCGAATGTTGCTATTCTAATTCATTCGTACGATCCATTCTAATTCATTCATACGAGCTATTCAAATTCATTCATACGACCCAATCTAATTTATTCGAACGATCCTTTCTAATTCATTCGCACGATCCATTCTAATTCATTCGTACGATCCATTCTAATTCATTCATACGAGCTATTCTAATTCATTCGTACAATCCATTCTAATTCTTTCGTATGAGCCATTCTAATTCATTCGTACGAACCATTCTAATTCATTCGTATAAACCATTCTAATTCGTTCGTACGATCCATTTTAATTCATTCGTACGAATGAATATAGCCATTCTAATTCATTCGTACAAACCATTCTAATTCATTCGTACGATCTATTCTAATTCATTCGAACGAGCTATTCTAATTCATTCGTATAAGCTATTCTAATTCATTCGTACAATCGATTCTAATTCAATCATACGATCCATTCTAATTCATTCGCACGAATGTATCCATTCTAATTCATTCGTACGAACCATTCTAATTCATTCGTACAATCCATTCTAATTCATTCGTACGATCCATTCTAATTTATTCGCATGAATGTATCCATTCTAATTCAATCGTATGAACCATTCTAATTCATTCGTACGAGCTATCCTAATTCATTCGTACGACCCATTCTAATTCATTCGTACGATCCATTCTAATTCATTCGTACGATCCAATCTAATTCATTCGTATGAGCTATATAATTAAATAAATAAATAATTTATTAAATTATGAGGTATTAATTGAAATAACTAAAAATAATAATTATTTAATTAAGTAATAAAATAAAATAATAATCTAATAACTAATTACTTATTTATGAAATAATTTATTAATTTAATTATTTATCTAATAAAGTAATTAAATAATATAATAATATAATAATATAATAACTAATTACTTATTATTTTAAAAATATATATTATTAAAAAAAATATTTTATTATTTATATGTTCTAATAATTAACAAATTATTTAAATAATAAATTAATAGTTATTGAATTAAATAGTTAATTATGAAATTATTTAATAATAAAATTATTTTTTGTTTAAGTTAATAATCAATTTAATATATTTCTTTACTAAATAAGTTTTTAAATATTAAAATAATTGACTAATTATTTCATTATTTAAAAAAATTATTATTTGAATAATTCTTTATATAATTATCTAAATAAGAAAATTCTAATTTTATAATTATTTTAATAAATAATTAACAAAAAATTTATTTAAATGATAATATAATAAATTTATTACATATTAATTTAATTATGTAATGATTAATGAAATTATTTTATTATTTCAAAAAATTTTAATTTATTAATAATATTATTTATTTAACTATGAAACTATTTAATAATTAAAATATATTTTTTTAAGTAAATAATCCATTTAATATATTTCTTTACTAAATACTTTTTTCAATATTTCAGTAATTGAATAATTATTTATTAATGTAAAAAAATAATAATTTAAATATTACTTTATATAATTATCTAATTAATAAATTTCTAATTTTATAATTATTTCAATAAATAATTATTTATTAATTTATTTAAATAATATTCTAATAATTTATTTCATAATAATTTAGTTATTTAATTATTAATTAAATTATTTTATTCTTTCAAAAAATTATTAATAGAAATAAATTTTTCTTTAAGTTATTACTTAAATACTTAAAAAATGAAATACTTAAATTTCTTTTGTTTAAAATATTATATATTGATATAATGGATTTATTTTATTAGAATATAATAATAAGATAAATAAATAATTGAATTATTCAAATATTTTAAAAAATAATTAAATAAATATTTGAATCATTATTCCATAAACTATATTTAATATAATATTTTTATTATTTACTTATTGAATAATTCAATAATGATTATTGAATTATTTCATTATTGAATTATTCAATAAGTAAATAATGGAAATATTTAATTAATTTTAATTTATGGAATAATGATTCAAATAAATATTTCATTATTTTAATTATAATTATTTAAATATTTAATTATTTAATTATTTTATAATATATCTAAATAATTATGTCATTAATGGTAATTAATTAAATATTTTCATTAATTACTTATTGAATAATAAAATGATGAATTAATTAATTTTTTTATTATTTTAATAATTTATTATTAAATAAATTAATTAAATTAATTGAAAATATAATAATACTTAAAGAAATAACTAATAAAATTAATTAATTATATAATTAAATCGTTATTTATTTATTTAATATTTAAACCATTAAATAGTTACATAATTTGATTATTTAATAATATAATAATTAATAAATTAATAAAATAATAAATTTCATTAAATAACTCGATTAATAAATAATTAAATAGAATAATTATTTTAATAAAAAGTTAATTATTAAAATATTTAAATTATTTAAATTTTTTTATAAATAAATAAATGATTACTATTATTAAAAAAATTATAGAAACATTACAATGATAATCATAATAACGTTGAGATGATACTATTGAGAAGTAGAGTTTTGGAATTTAGATTACTTCTTACTTCAAACCTAAACCCGTGGCCAATAGACTGGAGCAGGACTTTATCTCTCTTCGTTTATTTTTTTATTCTCATCTCTCTTTTTCTTTCTCTTATGTCTTTATTTCTCTCTCCGTTATTTATGACGGGTCGGCTGGGCTCGATATGTTCGTGTTGATAACATATTGTGAGATGGAAGAAAAAGAGGGCCGTTAAATATGTCCCACCTTAATGAGGTCGTATATTATTTATAGGGTAAGTTTACTTAGGGCCTAAGTATAATATGGAAAACCCTAATCTATGGGAGAGATCCAATGGTGGACAGTCATCCGATCGAATGATCTCATAACACTCGGGTATGTTTTCAATTTTTTTTAAAAAAAATATAAATTTTTTTAAAGCAAAAAATTCGGGTATGCTTTATCTTCCTTCTTTACTTCTTATTATTTAATTAATTTAATTAGCTTAATAAATTAAATAGTTAAATAAATTAAATAATTAAAGAAATATTTAATTATCTAGATAATTAAATTATTTAAACTAATTTATTATTATTTAAATATTAAAATCAATAAATATTTCTTTGATTATTAAAAAAAATATTAAGCTATTTAAAGAAAAAATTTATTATTCATATATTCAAATTATTAACTAATTATTTAAATAATAAGTAAATAGTTATTAAATTATTATTTTATTTTATTACTTAATTAAATATTTATTATTTTTATTTATTTTAATTAATATCATATAATTTAACAAAATTTTATATTTATTTAATTATAAAATATTTTATTTATATTATTATTTATTTAACTATAAAATTATTTAATAATAAAAATATTTATTTTTTTAAGTAAACAATCTATTTGATATATTTCTTCACTAATTAAGTTTTTAAATATTTCCATAATTAATTACTTATTTAATTATTTAATTAATTCTTTTTTTAATTATCTAAATAATTAAATTCAAACATTTTATTTATATAAATAAATAATTATTTCATAATTTATTTAACTGATAATCTAATAATTTTATTACATGATAATTTAGTTATGTAATTATTGACTAAATTCTTTTATTATTTTATAAAATTATTATTTAATATCATTTCTACTTCAAATTATTCTGTAAATATTTAAATAATAAAATACTTTAATTATTTGATTAATATATTATATAATTATCTAATTAAATAATTTTATTTAATAGTATTAATAACATAAAGCAATAATGAAATTATTTAGATATATTATAAAATAATTAAATAATTATTTGAATCATTATTCCATAAATTAAAATTATTTAAATATTTCTATTATTTTCTTATTGAATAATTCAATAATGAAATAATTCAATAATTATTATTGAATTATTCAATAAGTAAATAATAAAAATATTAGATTAATTATAATTTATGGAATAATGATTTAAATAATAATTTAATTATTTTATAAAATATTTGAATAATTTAATTATTTCTTTATGTTATTATTATATTCTAATAAAATAATTCCATAATATAAATATATAATATTTTAATAAAATAAATATAAGTATTTTATTTTTTAAATATTTAAATAATAATATAAAGAAAAAATTATATTAGTTAATCATTTTTAGAAATAATAAAATAATTTATTACATTATTATATAACTAAACAATTATGTAACAAAATAAATAGATTAATATTTAAAAAAATTATTAAATAATAATTTCGTGAAATAATTATAAAATTAGAATTTCATTAATTAGATAATTATATACAGAATAATTTAAATATTAATTTTTTATATAAATAAATAATTATTCAATTATTTAAATATTTCAAAACTTATTTCGTAAAGAAATATATTAAATAGATTATTTACATAAATAGAACAATATTTTAATTATTAAATAATTTCATAGTAAAATAAATAATATTTTAAATAAATTATAATTTTTTGAAATAATAAAATAATTTAATTACTAATTACCTAACTAAATTATTATGTAATAAAATTATTATATTATCATTGACATAAATTTTTTAATAATTATTTATTGAAATAATTATAAAATTACAATTTCATTATTAAGATAATTTTATAAAGAATTACATAAATAATAATTTTTTTAATAATTAGTCCATTATTTAAATATTTAAAAACTTATTTAGTAAAGAAATATATTAAATAGATTATTTTCTTAAACAAAAAATTAATTTAATTATGAAATAATTTTATTTTTAAATAAAGAATAATTTAAATATATTATTTTATAAAATTATAAAAAATTAAGTAAAATACGTCAAAACATTAATTTATTTATTAAGTAATAAAAAAAAAATTAATTCAATAACTATTTCATTATTATTTAAATAATTAGTTAATTATTTAAACATATAAATAATAAAATATTTTTGAAATAATATAATTTCTTATAAATAATAAGTAATTAGTTATTATATTATTTTATTACTTTATTAAATAAATAATTAAATTAATAAATTATCTCATAAAATAGTCAAATTAAAATTATAAAAATTATTTCATTTATAGTAATTAATTAAATATTTTCATTAATTACTTATTGAATAATAAAATAATAAAATAATTAATTATTTTATTATTTCAATAATTTATTATTTAATGAATTAATTAATTTAATTTAAAAAATGATAATGATTAAAAAAATAACTAATAAAATAAATTAATTATATAAATAAATCATTATTTCTTTCTTTAATATTATAAACTATTAAATAGTTTCATAATTTGATTATTTAATAATATAATAATTAATAAATAAATAAACTAATATATTTCATAAATTAAATAAATGATTACTATTAATAAAAAAATTCTAGAAACATTACAATGATAATCATAATAACGTTGAGATGATACTATTGAGAAGTAGAGTTTTGGATTTTAGATTACTTTTTACTTCAAATCTAAACCCATGGCCAATAGACTGGAGGAGGACTTCATCTCTCTTCGTTTATTTTTTCATTCTCATCTCTCTTTTTCTTTCTCTTATGTCTTCGTTTCTCTCTCCGTTATTTGCGACGGGTCGGTTGGGCTCGATATGTTCGTGTTGATAACATATTGTGAGATGGAAGAAAAAGAGAGCCGTTAAATATGTCCCACCTTAATGAGGTCGTATATTATTTATAGGGTAAGTTTACTTAGGGCCTAAGAATAATATGGGAAACCCTAATCTATGGGAGAGATCCGATGGTGGACAGTCATCCGATCGAATGATCTCATAACACTCGGGTATGTTTTAAATTTTTTTAAAGAAAAATTTAAATTTTTTTAAAGCAAAAAATTCGGGTATGCTTTATCTTCCTTCTTTACTTCTTATTATTTATTTAATTTAATTAGTTTAATAAATTAAATAATTAAAGAAATATTTAATTATCTAGATAATTAAATTATTTAACCTAATTAATTATTATTTAAATATTAAAATCAATAAATATTTCTTTGATTATTAAAAAAAATATTAAGCTATTTAAAGAAAAAATTTATTATTCATATATTCAAATAATTAACTACTTATTTAAATAATAAGTAAATAGTTATTAAATTATTATTTTATTTTATTACTTAATTAAATATTTATTATTTTTATTTATTTTAATTAATATCATATAATTTAACAAAATTTTATATTTATTTTATTATAAAATATTTTATTTATATTATTATTTATTTAACTATGAAATTATTTAATAATGAAAATATTTATTTTTTTAAGTAAACAATCTATTTGATATATTTCTTCACTAATTAAGTTTTTAAATATTTCCATAATTAATTACTTATTTAATTATTTAATTAATTCTTTCTTTAATTATCTAAATAATTAAATTCAAATATTTTATTTATATAAATAAATAATTATTTCATAATTTATTTAAGTGATAATCTAATAATTTTATTACATGATAATTTAGTTATGTAATTATTGACTAAATTCTTTTATTATTTTATAAAATTATTATTTAATATCATTTCTACTTCAAATTATTCTGTAAATATTTAAATAATAAAATACTATAATTATTTGATTAATATATTATATAATTATATAATTAAATAATTTTATTTAATAGTATTAATAACATAAAGAAATAATGAAATTATTTAGATATATTATAAAATAATTAAATAATTATTTGAATCATTATTCCATAAATTAAAATTAGTTAAATATTTCTATTATTTTCTTATTGAATAATTCAATAATGAAATAATTCAATAATTATTATTGAATTATTCAATAAGTAAATAATAAAAATATTAGATTAATTATAATTTATGGAATAATGATTTAAATAATAATTTAATTATTTTTTAAAATATTTGAATAATTTAATTATTTCTTTATGTTATTAATATATTCTAATAAAATAATTCCATAATATAATTATATAATATTTTAATAAAATAAATATAAGTATTTTATTTTTTAAATATTTAAATAATAATATAAAGAATAAATTATATTAGTTAATCATTTTTTGAAATAATAAAATATTTTATTTCATTATTATATAACTAAACTATTTTGTAACAAAATAAATAGATTAATATTTAGAAAAATTATTAAATAATAATTTCTTGAAATAATTATAAAATTAGAATTTCATTAATTAGATAATTATATAAAGAATAATTTAAATAATAATTTTTTATATAAATAAATAATTATTCAATTATTTAAATATTTCAAAACTTATTTCGTAAAGAAATATATTAAATAGATTATTTACATAAACAGAACAATATTTTAATTATTAAATAATTTCATAGTAAAATAAATAATATTTTAAATAAATTATAATTTTTTGAAATAATAAAATAATTTAATTACTAATTACCTAACTAAATTATTATGCAATAAAATTATTATATTATCATTGACATAAATTTTTTAATAATTATTTATGAAATAATTATTAAATTACAATTTCATTATTAAGATAATTTTATAAAGAATTATATAAATAATAATTTTTTTAATAATTAGTCCATTATTTAAATATTTAAAAACTTATTTAGTAAAGAAATATATTAAATAGATTATTTACTTAAACAAAAAATTAATTTAATTATTAAATAGTTTTATTTTTAAATAAAGAATAATTTAAATAAATTATTTTATAAAATTATAAAAAATTAAATAAAATACCTCAAAACATTAATTAATTTATTAAGTAATAAAATAAAAAATTAATTCAATAAATATTTCATTATTATTTAAATAATTAGTTAAATATTTAAATATATAAATAATAAAAATATTTTTGTAAATAATATAATTTTTTTTAAATAATAAGTAATTATTTATTATATTATTTTATTACTTTATGAAATAAATAATGAAATTAATAAATTATCTCATAAAATAGTCAAATTAAAATTATAAAAATTATTTCATTTATGGTAATTAATTAAATATTTTTATTAATTACTTATTGAATAATAAAATAATAAAATAATTAATTATTTGATTATTTCAATAATTTATTATTTAATGAATTAATTAATGTAATTTAAAAAATAATAATGATTAAAAAAATAACTAATAAAATAAATTAATTATATAATTAAATCATTATTTCTTTCTTTAATATTATAAACTATTAAATAGGTTCATAATTTGATTATTTAATAATATAATAATTAATAAATAAATAAACTAATATATTTCATAAAATAAATAGATAATTAAATAATCAAATAAAATTATTATTTTAATAAAAAGTTTTCTTATCTCACTTCTTCTATCTTTATGTTTATTTTTTTATTTTTATCTCTCTTCTTCTCTCTCTTCTGTCTTTGTTTTTCTCTCCGTTTTATTACGATGGGTCGGTTGGGCTCGATATGTTCGTGTTGATAACATATTATGAGATGGGAGAAAGACAGAGCCGTCAAATATGCCCCACCCTAAAGGGGTCGTATATTATTTATAGGGTAAGCTTACTTAGGGCCTAAATATAATATGGGAAACCCTAATCTATGGGAGATATCTAACGATGGACAGTCATCCGATCGAACGATGTCATAACAGTTGTAATGTTTTAAATTTTTTTAAAAAAAATATAAATTTTTTTAAAAAAAATATAAATATTTTTAATACAAAAAATTCGGGTATGCCTCATCTTCCTTCTTTACTTTATATTATTTAATTAATTTGATTAGTTTAACAAATTAAATATTTAAATAAATTAAATAAATAAGTAATTAAAAAATATTTAATTATCTATATAATTCAATTATTTAAACTAATTATTTATTATTTATATATTAAAATCAATAAATATTACTTTGATTATTAAAAAAATTATTAAGCTATTTAAAAAAATATTTTATTATTTATATAGTCAAATAATTAATAATTATTTAAAAAATAAGTAAACCATTACTAAATTATTGTTTTATTTTATGACTTAATTAAATAATAATTATTTTTAGTTATTTCAATTAATATCTCATTATTTAGTAAATTTTATTTATTTATTTATTTATACAATGTTTTATTTAAATTATTATTTATTTAACTATGAAATTATTTAATAATGAAAATATTTATTTTTTTAAGTAAATATCTATTTGATATATTTGTTCACTAATTAAGTTTTTGAATATTTCAATAATTGACTAAATATTTAATTATTTAAAAAAATTAATATTTATAAAATTCTTTATTTAATTATCTAAATAATCAAATTATAATATTTTAGTTATATAAATAAATAATTATTTTATTATTTATTTAAATAATATGCTAATAATTTTATTACATAATAATTTAGTTATGTAAATATTGATTAAATTATTTTATTATTTTACAAAATTATTAATTAATATAATTTAAACTTTAAATTATTATGTAAATATTTAAATAATAAAATACTTAAATTATTTGATTAAAACATTATATAATTATATAATTGAAGTATTTTCTTAAAAAATATTAATAACATACAGAAATAATGAAATTATTTAGATATTTTATAAAATAACTAAATAATTATTTGAATCATTATTCTATAAATTATAATTAATTAAATATTTTCATTATTTACTTATTGAATAATTCAATAATGAAATAATGAAATAATGAAATAATAATTATTGAATTATTCAATAAGTAAATAATAAAAATATTGGATTAATTACAAGTTATGGAATAATAATTCAAATAATTATTTAATTATTTTATTAAATATTTGAATTATTAAATTATTTCTTTATGTTATTATTATATTCTAATAAAATAATTCTAGTATATAATTATATAATATTTTAACAAAATAAATATGATGAAATAATTATAAATTTAGAATTTCATTACTTAGTAAAGAAAAATAGTAAATTTATTATTTACTTAAACCAAAAAATAATTTAATTATGAAATAATTACATAGTTAAATAAATAATAATTTAAAGAAATTATTTTTTTTTGAAATAATGAAATAATTTAATTAATAATTCTATAATTAAATTATTATGTAATAAAATTATTATATTATTATTTAAATAAATATTTTAAAAATTATTTATTGAAATAAATATAAAATTAGAATTTTATTATGTAGAAAATTAAATAAAGAATTATTTAAATATTAAGTTTTTTAAATAATTCTTTTATTATTTAAATATTGAAAAATTTATTTAGTAAAAAAATATATAAAATTGATTATTATCTTAAAAAAAAATATTATTTAATAATTAAATGATTTTATCGTTAAATAAAAAATAATTGAAATAAATTATTATGTAATGAAATAATAAATAAATTATTTTAATAAATTATAAAAACTAAATAAAATACGTCAAAAAATTAACTATTTTGATTAAGTAATAAAATAACAAATTAATTAAATAACTATTTACTTGTTTTTTAATTATTAATTAGTTAATTATATAAAAATATAAATATTAAAATATTTTTTCAATAATATAATTTTTTGAAAATAATAAGTAATTAGTTATTATATTAATATATTATTTTATTATTTTTTAAATAAATCATTAATTTCATAAATTATTTTATAAAATAATTAAAAAAAAATTATAATAATTATTTTATTAATGTTAATTAATTAAATATTTTTATTAATGAATTATTTAAAATTAAATGATGAATTAATTAATTATTTTATTATGAAATAATTTATTAATTAATTAATTAAGTAAATTAAATTAAAAAAATAATAATTAAAAAAATAACTATGAAAATATATTAATTATATAATTAAATCATTATTTCATTATTTCATATTTTAAACTATTAAATAATTACATAATTTTATTAATAATTATTATAATAGTAAATAAATAAATAGAATAATAATTTTCATTAAATAACTAGATAATTAAATAATTAAGGAAAATTATTATTTTACTAAAAACTTAATTATTCAAATATTTCAATTATTGAAATTTTTTTTAATTAAGTAAATGACTATTATTATTAAAAAAAATATAGAAACATTAAATGATAATCATAATAACGTTGAAATAATTATTAAGAAATAATGAAATTATTTAGAAAATAATAATAATATAGAATTTAATAAGTAAATAATAATAATATAGAATTCATTATAATTTATGGAATAATGATTCAAATAATTATTTAATAATTTTATAAAATATTTGAATAATTCAAATATTTCTTTATGTTATTATTATATTCTAATAAAATAATTCAATTATATAACTATATAATATTTTAACAAGATAAATTAAAGTATTTTATTTTTTAAAAATTTATATAATAATTGCAAGAATAAATAATATTAATTAATAAGTTTTTTGAAATAATAATATAATTTAAGAAATAATTACATAACTAAATTATTATGCAGTAAAATTATTAGATTATTATTTAAATAATTAGGTAAATAATTATTTATTAATATAATTATAAAATTAGAATTTCATTAATTAGATAATTATCTAAAGAATTATTTAAATAATCATTTTTTTAAATAAAAAAATTATTATACAATTATTTAAATATTTCAAAACTTTTTTAGTAAAGAAATATATTAAATTTATTATTTATTCAAAAAAAAATATATTTATTGAATAATTTCAAAGTTAAATAAATAATAATTTTTTGAAATAATAAAATAATTTAATTATATTAAATAGATTATTTACTTAAACAAAAAAATAATTTAATTATTAAATAATTTCATAGTTAAATAAATAATAATTTCAATAAATTATTATGTAATAAAATAATAAACAAATTATTTTTTTAAAATATAAAACATTAAATAAAATACATAAAAAAACTATATATTTCATTAAGTTATAAAATTAAAAAATTAATTCAACTACTATTTCATAGAATTAGTAAATAGTAAAAATATTGAAATATTTATTTTAAATAAATTATTAGATTATTATTTTAAATAATTATTAAATAATTATTTATGGAATAACTATTTTATGTTATAAAATTATTAGATTATTATTTAAATAAATTATTCAATAATCATTTATTAAAATAATTATCAAATTAGAATTTCAATAATCATTTATTAAATAATAATTTTTTTAAATAAATAAATAATTATTCAATTATTTAAATATTTAGAAACTTATCTAGTAATGAAATATAGTAAATGGATTATTTACTTAAACAAAAAAATGATTTAATTATTAAATAATTTAATAGTTAAATAATTAATAATTTAAATAAATTGTAATTTTTTGAAATAATAAAATAATTTTATTAATAATTACATAATTAAATGATTATTTCAATAAATTTTATTATTAAGTAATTTACATTTATTTAATTAATCAAAAAATTATTTTAAATAGTAAATAATTATTTATTTCATTAACTAATAAAATAAAAATTAATTATTTCATTAACTAATAGTAAATAATTAATTATTTGCTAATAGTAAATAATTAACTAATAGTAAATAATTAATTATTTTAAATAGTAAATAATTAATTATTTCATTAACTAATAAAAAATTAATTATTTTATTAACTAATAAAATAAAAATTTAAGTCAATAAATATTAACTTATTATTTAAATAATTAGTTAATTATTTGTAGATATAATTAAAAAAATATTTTTTTTAATAATATATTTTTTTTCAAATAATAGGTAATTAGTTATTATATTATTTTATTACTTAATTAAATAAATAATTAAATCAATAAATTATTTTATAAAATAATTAAATAATAATTATAATAAATTAAATATTTTCATTAATTACTTATTAAATAATAAAATAATTACCTAATTAAATATTTTATTATTTTAATAATTTATTATTTTAAAATAAATAGTCATCCGATCAAATAATCTCATAACAGTTGTAATGTTTTATATTTTTTTAAAGAAAAATATAAATTTTATTAAAGCAAAAAATTTAGGTGTACCTCATCGTCCTTCTTTACTTCCTATTATTTAATTAATTTAATTATTTTAATAAATTAAATAGTTAAATAAATTAAATAATTAAATAATTAAAGAAATATTTAATTATCTATATAATTAAATTATTTAAACTATTTATTTGTTATTTAAATATTAAAATCAATAAATATTTCATATTATTAAAATCCATAATTAATTTAATAATTTAATTATTTATTTAAAAAAGTAATATAATAATATAATAATATAATAACTAATTACTTATTATTTTAAAAAATTATATTATTTAAAAAAATATTTTATTATTTATATAATCAAATAATTAACTAATTATTTAAATAATAAGTCAATCGTAATTATATTAATTTTTGAAAGTATTTTATTTAATTTTTTATAATTTAATAAAATAATTTTCTAATTATTTCATTACATAATAATTTATTTAAATTATAATTTATTTAACTATTTAATTATTTATTAATAAAATTATTTTTTTGTTTAATGAAATAATCTATTTAATATATTTCTTTACTAAATAGGTTTTTAAATATTTAAATAATTAACTAATTATTTAATTGTGTAAAAAAATTATTATTAAAATAATTCTTTATATAATTATCTAAATAATGAAATTCTAATTTTATAATTATCACAATAAATAATTATTAAAAAATTTGTTTAAATGATAATATAATAATTTTATTGCATAATAATTTAGGTATATAATAATTAATTAAATTATTTAATTATTTTAATAAATTATAATTTATTTAAATTATGATTTATTTAACTATAAAATTATTTAATTATTAAATTATTTTTTAGTTTAAGTAAATAATCCATTTAATATATTTCTTTACTAAATAAGTATTTAAATATTTAAATAATTGAATAATTATTTAATAATTTAAAAATATTATTATTTAAATAATTCTTTATATAATTATCTAATTAATGAAATTCTAATTTTATAATTATTTCAATAAATATTTCTTTAATAATTTATTTAAATAATAATCTAATAATTTTATTACATAATAATTTAGTTATGTAATTAATAATTAAATTATTATATTATTTCAAGAAATTATTAATTAATATAATTTATTAGTTAAATGATTAATTAAATATTAAAAAAATAAAATACTTAAATTTATTTTTTTAAAATATTATATAATTATATAATGGAATTATTTTATTAGAATCTATATAACAAGGGACGGCGGTCTACATGCTAACTAGACAAGACGGAACAATTTGATGACTAGACAAAAATGGACGGATAGATTTGATCATCATCTCTTGATCTAACCATAGAGTGGAGCTCATCCCTTCACTTCTTCACAAGGGAAGTCCCTCAATTAATACAGATTTATTTGGCTTACAAAGAAGGCATCCCAATCACCCGAAATCCCTCACCAAAATCACTCTCAAATCTCAATTAATATAAGAATCTTTAGAGTAAATTACACTTTGCCCCCAGAAGTTTAGCTTAAAAACACTAAACCCCCTAATAGCTATAAAACAACATTTTTCCCCTTCAATTCAGTTTCGATCAGATAAAAATCACCAAACAAGGAAATTATGTAGTTGACAAAAGGGTGTATTGTGCTAACATTTCAAACTTTAGGGAGCGATTTGGAACAAAATAAACTACATGGGAGTTAAGTGTTTTTTAACAAAACTACAAAGGGGCAAAGTGTAATTTATCCTAATTTTTGGGAAATTTTATTCATACCGCAAAAATGTGTAAGTAGCCCCCGTCTCCTTATCGTTTCTCAATAACTTACTTAGCGACCCTTTAATACCAACATTGCCCTTTTCTTTTGTACCCCAAACCTCAAAGCTCTAAGTTAGCATTTTTTGTACCCCCAACCCAACCCAAGGTCTGTTTGAACTTCCTTAGCCCTAGCCTAATCCGTCGGGTTGGCCAGTATATCAGGTTGTACGGGATGGGTTGATCGGCTTCAATATTGTAGAGGAGAAATAATTCGGGTTGGGTTCAGGTTAGCCCGCCCAAATTTGGGTTGGGTTCGGGTTGGGCTCGGGTTGGGCTCGGGTTGGGTTCGGTAGCCCGCACAAGTTGCAGCCCTACGTCTGCCTTCAAGTAGGGGTGGCAATGGGTCAGGTCAGGTCGGGTTGAGACATAGGTATAAGGGCAAAAACACCCAACCTGAACCCGACCCGTTTAATAAACGGGTCAATAACTTAAACCCAAACCAGACCCGACCCGACCCGTTTAACCCGTTTACTAAACGGGTCGGGTCGTGTCGGGTCGGGTTGGCTC
Organism: Chamaelirium japonicum; assembly: GCA_947650365.1. Taxonomy (NCBI): domain Eukaryota; kingdom Viridiplantae; phylum Streptophyta; class Magnoliopsida; order Liliales; family Melanthiaceae; genus Chamaelirium; species Chamaelirium japonicum. The sequence continues at coordinate 291,175 of CANTAL010000050.1, forward strand.
GGGTTGGCTCAACAGAACCCATGTAAACCTACTGGGTTAGGTCAAGACAAGTCGGATTGGGCCGGATTTCATCTGATTGGGTTGGGTTGGCTCAGGTCGGGTCGGGTTGACACGACCCATTTGGTAAACTGGTCAAGTCGGGTCAATCGGGCTATAAGTACAAACCCGAACCCGACCCATTAAATAAACGGGTCAATCAGGTTGATCCTTATATGACCCGAACCCGTTTAGGCCAAATCTAACCCGCTAACTTCGGATCTGGTCAAGGATTGCCACCCCTACCTTCAAGTACCAGCCAACTGCATGGGGTTTATTTAAGAGTGGGGTGTATTCAAGAGTGCATATAATTAGGGTATATTTAAGGGGGTATGTGTTTGATTGGGGTCAATTCTTTAATGGCAAGATTTGATTCCTGGGTTAACATACAAACCGGTTTATTCAAAGACCGAGCCAAAACATGTTCCGGTTCCGGTCCAAGCCGGTTGAACCGCCCGGTCCGGTTCGGTTTTCAAAACACTGATTGCAGCTATACGTAGTCACCTAAGGCTAGGGCTGGCAATTCTGGACCTGACACAGCAGACCTGACACGACCCGACATGAAATTAGCGGGTCTGGGTTAAACGGATTTGGGTTGTCACTGTAGGCCCGTTTAATAAACAGGTCGGGTCCAGGTTTAGGGTCTGAACACGGTAGACCCGGGAAGACCCATTTAAAATTCAATGGGCCGTGTCGTGTCGTGTCGGGTCGGGTCGGGTTTACTCGCAATCCGATACTATAGTAAATAGTACTAGCGGGTCTTATGGGTCAGGTTAGGTCGTGTACGATTGCATCAGATCGTGTCAATTGAATAGACCCATGTAGTAAACGGTCTTATCGGGTCTACCCGTTTATAAGCGGGTCAGGTATGATTAGTTTAGGGTCTAGATACGATTAGTTAAATGGGTCGGGTCCGGGTCTAGGGGTTTTGGACATGACCCGAAAACTAGACACGACACGATTAGTTTAACGGGTCTCTCTCTCTTTCTCTCTCTCTCTCTGCGTGTCTGTGTTTGTGCCCGTGCTAAATGGCTACCAAAATGGTCCAGTGATTTGGTTACCTCACTCACGGTCGGCAGCCTCTCAGCCCACAGCCACCATAACCACCATTTAGGCCCGACCCATTATGAAAAAAAATAAATATAAAATGACCCCATTTAGAATTTTCGTTTTAGGCCTCAGTTTGTATCGAGATGGCCCTGCTCTCTCTTTCTCTCTCACTTTCCCCACGATTAGGCCACGAGTATTGGTTTGAAGTAAGAAGTAATCTAAATTCTAAAACTCTATTTCTCAATAGTATCATCTCAACGTTACTATGATTATCATTGCAATGTTTCTATAATTTTTTAATAATAATAATTGTTTATTTAATTATAAAATAATTTAAATATTTTAATAATTAACTTTTTATTAAAACAATAATTTTATTTAATTATTTAATTATCTAGTTATTTAATGAAATTTATTATTTTATTTATTTATTAATTATTATATTATTAAATAATCAAATTATGTTACTATTTAATGGTTTAAAATATTAAATAAAGAAATAATGATTTAATTATATAATTAATTTATTTTATTAGTTATTTCTTGAATTATTATTATTTTTTAAATTAATTTAATTAATTCATTAAAAAATAAATTTTGAAATAATAAAATAATTAATTAATTCATTATTTTTTTAAATATTAGGTAATTTATAAAATATTTATTTAATTACTATAATGAAATAATTATTATAATATTTATTTATTTATTCTATGATATAATTTATTCATTTAATTATTTATTTAATAAAGTAATAAAATAATATAATAATATAATAAATAATAGCTTTATTTAAAAAAAATTATATTATTTAAAAAATATTTCATTATTTATATTTTCAAATAAATAACTATTTTTTATTTTATTACTTAATGAAATAAATAATTTTTTGATGTATTTTATTCAATTTTTTATAATTTAATAAAATAATTTGTTAATTATTTCATTACATAATAATTTATTTAAATTATTAATTATTGAACTATCAAATTATTTAATAATTAAATTATTTCTTTGTTTAAGTAAATAATCTATTTAATATATTTATTTTCTAAATAAGTTTTTAAATATTTAAATAAATGACTAATTATTTAATTATTCAAAAAAATAATTATTTAAATAATTCTTTGTATAATTATCTAAATAATGAAATTATAACTTTATAATTATTTCAATAAATAATTATTAGAAAATGTATTTAAATGATAATATAATAATTTCTATAATTGTAATGTTTCTATAATTTTTTTAATAATAGTAATCATTTATTTATTTATAAAATAATTTAAATAATTTAAATATTTTAATTATTAACTTTTTATTAAAATAATAATTTTATTTAATTATTTAATTATATAGTTATTTAATAAAATTTAATATTTTATTTAGTTATCAATTATTATATTATTAAATAATTAAATTATGTAATTATTTAATGGTTTAAAATATTAAATAAAGAAATAATGATTTAATTATATAATTAATTAATTTTATTAGTTATTTCTTTTTTTATTATTATTATTTAAATTAATTTCATTAATTTATTGAATAATAAATTATTGAAATAATAAAATAATTCATTAATTCATTTTTTTATTATTCAATAATTAATTAATTAAAATATTTAATTAATTACCATTAATAAAATTATTATTATAATTTTTATTTAATTATGTTATGAAATAATTTATTAATTTAATTATTTATTTAATAAATTAATAAAATAATATAATAACTAATTACTTGTTATTTTAAAAAAAGGGGGCGGGGAGCCTGCACCCGTGGTGCAGCGTTAACGCTGCACCGCCCCCTTATTTTACCTACCTTGAAGTTTTGGAATTGGATGAAATTTGGTGAGGGTGTTGTCTAGGGTAAGGTGATCATTCTCACAAATTTTCATCAAATTCCAAAACTTCTAGGGGGGTCAAATGGTCGAAGCAAAATCAGCCGTCCGTAGTCATCGTTAAAATCTGCAGATTTTGCTTCGACCATTTGACCCCCTAGAAGTTTTGGAATTTGATGAAAATTTGTGTGGATGATCATCTTACCCTAGACAACACCCTCACCAAATTTCATCCAATTCCAAAACTTCTAGATAGGTAAAACGAGGTTGAGGTGCAGTGTTGTTGCTGCACCCCGGGTGCAGGCTCCCCGACCCCTTAAAAAAATTATATTATTTTTGAAAATATTTTATTATTTATATGCTCAAATAATTAACTAATTATTTAAATAATAAGTAAATAGTTATTGAATTATTTTATTATTTTATTACTTAATGAAAAAATTAATTTTTTGATGTATTTTATTTAATTTTTAATAATTTAAGAAAATAATTTGTTAATTATTTTATTAAATAATAATTTATTAAAATTATTTTTTATTTAACTATAAAATTATTTAATAATTAAATTATTTTTTTGTTTAATTAAATAATCTATTTAATATATTTATTTACTAAATGAGATTTTAAATATTGAAATAATTGACAAATAATTTACTTATTTTAAAAAATTATTATTTAAATAAATATTTATATAATTATCTAAATAATAAAATTCTAATTTTATAATTATTTCAAAAAATAATTATTAAATTTTTTTTTCAAATGATAATATCATAATTTCATTGCATAATAATTTAGTTATGTAATTATTAATTAAATTATTTATTTTTTTAAAAAAATGATAATTTATTTAAATTATGATTTATTTAACTATAAAATTATTAAATAATTCAATTATTTTTTTGTTTAAGTATATTATTATTTTAAAAAATTATTATTTAAATAATTCTTTATATAATTATCTAATTAATGAAATTATAATTTTATAATTATTTTAATAAATAATTTTTTAATAATTTATTTAAATAATAATCTTATAATTTTATTTCATAATAATTTAGTTATGTAATTATGAATTAAATTATTTGATTATTTCAAAAAAATATTAATTAATATAATTTATTCTTTAAATTATCATTTAAATATTTCGAAAATAAGCTATTTAAATTTATTTTGTTAAAATATTAATTAATTATATAATGGAATTATTTATTAGAATATAATAAAAACATAAAGAAATAATTGATTTATTCAAATATTTGATAAAATAATTAAATAATTATTTGAATCATTATTCCATAAATTATAATTAATCCAATATTTTTATTATTTACTTATTCAATAATTCAATAATGATTATTAAATTATTTCATTATTGAATTATTCAATAAGTAAATAATTTAAATCTTTAATTAATTATAAGTTATGGAATAATGATTCAAATAATTATTTAATTATTTTATCAAATATTAGAATAATTTCATAATTTCTTTATGTTTTAAATATTTTTGAATAAAATAATTCAAATATATATTTATATAATATTTTAATCAAATAATTTAAGTATTTTATTAATTAAATATTTTCAAAATAATTTAAAGTATAAATTATATTAATTAATAATTTTTTAAAATAATAAAATAATTTAATCAATAATTACATAACTAAATTATTATGTAATAAAATTATTAGATTATCATTTAAATAAATCATTAAATACGACCCATTCTAATTCATTCATACAACCCATTCGAATTTATTCGCACGATCCATTCTAATTCATTCGCACGATCCTTTCTAATTAGAATGGATACATACGACCCATTCTAATTCATTTATACAATCCATTCTAATTCATTTGCACGATCCATTCTAATTCATTCGTACGATCCATTCTAATTCATTCGCACGAATGAATCCATTCTAATTCATTCGTACGAATTAGAATCGTACGAATGAATTAGAATGGTTCGTACGAATGAATTAGAATGGCTCGTACGAATGAATTAAAATGGATCGTACGAATGAATTAGAATGGGTCATACGAATGAATTAGGATAGCTCGTACGAATGAATTAGAATGGTTCATACGATTGAATTATAATGGATGCATTCTTGCGAATAAATTAGAATGGATCATACAAATGAATTAGAATGGATCGTACTAATGAATTAGAATGGTTCATACGAATGAATTAGAATGGATACATTCATGCGAATAAATTAGAATGGATCGTACGATTGAATTAGAATAGATCGTACGAATGAATTATAATGGATCATATGAATGAATTAGAATGGATCGTATGAATGAATTAGAATAGCTTGTACGAATGAATTAGAATGGATCGTACGAATGAATTAGAATGGTTTGTACGATTGAATTAGAATGGCTATATTCATTCGTATGAATGAATTAGAATGGATCATACGAATGAATTAGAATGGCTTTTATGAATGAATTAGAATGGATCGTACGAATGAATTAGAATGGCTCGTACGAATGAATTAGAATGGCTCGTACGAAAGAATTAGAATGGATCATACGAAAGAATTAGAATAGCTCGTACGAAAGAATTAGAATGGATCGTACGAATGAATTAGAATGGATCGTGCGAATAAATTAGAATGGATCGTATGAATAAATTAGAATGGGTCGTATGAATGAATTATAATAGCTCGTACGAATAAATTAGAATGGATCGTCTGAATGAATTAGAATAGCTACATTCGAATGAATGAATTAGAATGGCTACATTCGTGCGAATGAATTATAATAGATCGTACGAATGAATTAGAATGGATCGTACGAATGAATTAGAATAGCTCGTACGAATGAATTAGAATGGTTCGTACGAATGAATTAGAATGGATAGTACGAATGAATTAGAATGGATCGTACGAATGAATTAGAATAGCTCGTACGAATGAATTAGAATGGATCATATGAATGAATTAGAGTAGCTCGTAAGAATGAATTAGAATGGATCGTACGAATGAATTTGAATAGCTACATTCGTACAAATGAGTTAGAATAGCTCGTATGAATGAATTAGAATGGATCGTGCGAATAAATTAGAATGGATCGTACGAATGAATTAGAATGGGTCGAATTAGAAAAGCTCGTATGAATGATTAGAATGGATTGTACGAATGAATTAGAATAGCTCATATGAATGAATTAGAATGGATCGTACGATCGTGCGAATGAATTAGACTGGATTGTACGAATGAATTGGAATAGACACATTCGTGCGAATGAATTAGAATGGATTGTACGAATGAATTAGAAGAGCTCGTACGAATGAATTAGAATGGTTCGTACGAATGAATTAGAATGGATCGTACGAATGAATTAGAATGGATCGTACAAATGAATTAAAATGGATACATTCGTGCGAATGAATTAGAATGGATCGTACGGATGAATTAGAATGGATCATGCGAATGAATTAGAATGGATCATACGAATAAATTAGAATGGATACATTCGTGCGAATGAATTAGAATGGATTGTACGAATGAATTAGAATGGATCGTGCGAATGAATTAGAATGGATCGTACGAATGAATTAGAATGGGTCATACGAATGAATTAGAGTGGATCGTATGAATGAATTAGAATGGGTCGTACGAATGAATTAGAATGGGTCGTACAAATGAATTAGAATGGCTCGTACGAATGAATTAGAATGGCTCGTACGAATGAATTAGAATGGATCATACGAATAAATTAGAATGGGTCGTACGAATGAATTAGAATACATCATACGAATGAATTAGAATAGCTCATACGAATGAATTAGAATGGCTCGTACGAATGAATTAGAATGGATCGTACGAATGAATTAGAATAGATCGTACGAATATGAATGAATTAGAATGGATCCTACGAATGAATTAGATTGGATCGTACGAATGAATTAGAATGGATACATTCGTGCGAATGAATTAGAATGGATCGTACGAATGAATTAGAATAGCTCATACGAATGAATTAGAATGGATCGTACCAATGAATTAGAATAGCTCGTACGAATGAATTAGAATGGGTCGTACGAATGAATTAGAATAGCTTGTACGAATGAATTAGAATGGATTATACGAATGAATTAGAATGGATCGTATGGATGAATTAAAATAATTCATACAAGCTATTATAATTCTTTCATACAATCCATTCTAATTTATTCGTACGATCCATTCTAATTCTTTCGTACGAGCTATTCTAATTCATTCGTACGACCTATTCTAATTCATTCGTACGAGCTTTTCTAATTCATTCGTACGATCCATTCTAATTCAGTCGCCCGATCTATTGTAATTCATTCGTTTAATCCATTCTAATTCATTCATACGAGCTATTCTAATTCATTCGTAGGACCCATTCTAATTCATTCGTAGGACCCATTCTAATTCATTCGTACGATCCATTCTAATTCATTCGGAAGACCCATTCTAATTCATTCGTACAACCCATTCTAATTCATTCGAACAACCCATTCTAATTCATTCGTATGGATCCATTCTAATTCATTTATATGAGCTATTCTAATTCAATCGTACGACCCATTTTAATTCATTCGTACGATCCATTCTAATTCATTCGTACGAATGAATTAGAATGTATTGTAAGATTGAATTAAGAAGGCGCATGAATGTAGCCATTCTAATTCATTTGTACGACACATTCTAATTCATTTGTACGAATTAGAATGGATTAGAATGAATCGTACGAATGAATTAGAATGTATCGTATGAATGAATTAGAATGGACACATTCATGCGATCGTACGAATGAATTAGAATGGGTCGAATTAGAATAGCTCATTCGAATGAATTAGAATGGATTGTATGAATGAATTAAAATAGCTCATATGAACGAATTAGAGTGGATCGTACGAATGAATTAGAATGGATCGTATGAATGAATTAGAATGGCTACATTCGTTCGTACGAATGAATTAGAATGGATCGTACGAATGAATTAGAATAGCTCGTACGAATAAATTAAAATGGATATATCCGAATGAATGAATTAGAATGGCTTACTCGAATGAATTAGAATGGATCGTATGAATGATTTAGAATAGCTCGTAAGAATGAATTAGAATGGATCGTACGAATGAATTAGAATGGATCGTGCGAATGAATTAGAATGCATCGTACAAATGAATTAGAATGGGTCGTACGAATGAATTAGAATAGCTCGTATGAATGAATTTGAATATATCGTACGAATGAATTAGAATGGATCGTACGAATGAATTAGAATGGTTCGTACGAATGAATTAGAATGGGTCGTACGAATGAATTATAATAGTTCGTACGAATGAATTAGAATGGATCGTACGAATGAATTATAATGGATCTATTCGTGCGATTGTTGATCGTACGAATGAATTAGAATAGATCATACGAATGAATTAGAATAGTTCGTACGAATGAATTAGAATAGCTCATACGAATAAATTAGAATGGATCATACGAATGAATTAGAATGGATCGTGCGAATGAATTTGAATGGATCGTACGAATGAATTAGAATGGATACATTCGTGCGAATAAATTAGAATGGATCGTTTGAAAGAATTAGAATAGATCATACGAATGAATTAGAATGGTTCGTAAGAATGAATTAGAATGGCTATATTCGTTCATACGAATGAATTGGAATGGATCATACGAATGAATTAGAATGGATACATTCGTGCAACTGAATTAGAATGGATCGTACGAATGAATTAGAATTGATCGTGCGAATGAATTAGAATTGTTTGTACGAATGAATTAGAATAGATCGTGCGAATGAATTAGAATGGAACATACGAATGAATTAGAATGGGTCGTACGAATGAATTAGAATGGATCGTATGAATGAATTAGAATGGATCGTACGAATGAATTAGAATGGGTCTCACAAATGAATTAGAATAGCTCGTACGAATGAATTAGAATGGATCGTATGAATGGATTAGAATGGGTCGTACGAATGAATTAGAATGGATCCTACAAATAATTAGAATGGATCGTACGAATGAATTAGACTGGGTCTCACTAATGAATTAGAATAGCTAGTACGAATGAATTAGAATGGATCGTACGAATAAATTAGAATGGGTCGTACGAATGAATAAGAATGGATCGTATGAATAAATTAGAATGGATCGTAAGAATGAATTAGAATGGATACATTCATGCTAATGAATTAGAATGGATCATGCGAATGAATTAGAATGGCTACATTCGTACTTATGAATTGGAATGGATACATTCATGCAAATGAATTATAATGGATCATACGAATGAATTTGAATGGATCGTGCGAATGAATTAGAATAGCTCGTACGAATGCATTCTAATTCATTCGTATGATCCATTCTACTTCATTAGTACGAGTGATCCATTGTAATTCATTCGTACGATCTATTCTAATTCATTCGTACGAACTATTCTAATTCATTTGTACGAGCTATTCTAATTCATTCGTATGATCCATTCTAATTCATTCATATGAATGAATTCTAATTCATTCACACGAATGTATTTATTCTAATTCATTCATACGAGCCATTCTAATTCATTCGTACGAATGTAGCCATTCTAATTCATTCATACGATCTATTCTAATTCATTCGTATGATCCATTGCAATTCATTCGTATGATCCATTATAATTCATTCCTACGAGCCATTCCAATTCGTTCGTACAATCCATTTTAATTCATTCGTATGATCCATTCTAATTCATTTGCATGAATGTATCCATTCTAATTCATTCGTACGAACCATTCTAATTCATTCGTACGATCCATTCTAATTCTTTGGTACGATCCAATAAGAATGGATCGCACGAATAAATTAGAATGGGTCGTACGAATGAATTAGAATGGATCATATGAATGAATTAGAATGGATCGTACGAATGAATTAGAATAAATACATTCGTGCGAATGAATTATAATGGATCGTACGAATAAATTAGAATGGATTGTGGGAATGAGTTTGAATGGATTATACGAATGAATTAGAATGGATCGTATGATTGAATTAGAATGGATGATACGAATAAATTAGAATAGCTCGTACGAATGAATTAGAAATACGAATGAATTAGAATGGATCGTACGATCTAATTAGAATAGATCAAACGAATGAATTAGAATGGATCGTACGAATGAATTAGAATGGTTTGTACGAATGAATTAGAATGGATCGTACGAATGAATTGGAATGGGTCATACGAATGAATTAGAATAGCTCGTATGAAAGAATTAGAATGGATTGTACGAATGAATTAGAATAGATCCATTCGTGCGATTGTAGATCGTACGAATGAATTAGAATGGATCGTACGAATGAATTAGAAGGGGTCGTACGAATGAATTAGAATGGCTCATATGAATGCATTAGAATGGCTCTTACGAATGAATTTGAAAGGATCGTATAAATGAATTAGAATGGATCGTATGAATGAATTAGAATGAGTCGTACGAATAAATTAGAATAGATCGTATGAATAAATTAGAATAGCTCGTACGAATGAATTAGAATGGGTCGTACGAATGAATTATAATGAATCGTACGAATGAATTAGAATGGATCGTACGAATAAATTAGAATGGGTTGTACGAATAAATTAGAATAGCTCATACGAATGAATTAGAATGGATCGTACGAATGAATTAGAAATGATCGTACGAATGAATTAGAATGGGTCATACGAATGAATTAGAATGGATCGTATGAATGAATTAGAATGGATCGTACGAATGAATTAGAATGTGTCATATGAAGAAATTAGAATAGCTCATACGAATGAATTAGAATGGATCGTACGAATGAATTGGAATGGATCGTATGAATGAATTAGAATGGATCGTACGAATGGATTAGAATTGATCGTACGAATGAATTAGAATAGCTCGTACGAATGAATTAGAATGGATCGTATGAATGAATTAGAATGGATCCATTCGTGTGATTGTAGATTGTACCAATGAATTAGAATGGGCCGTACGAATGAATTAGAATAGCTCGTATGAATGAATTAGAATGGATCGTACGAATGAATTAGACTAGCTCGTACGAATGAATTAGAATGGATCGTACAAATGAATTAGAATGGATCGTACGAATGAATTAGTATGGATCGTACGAATGAATTAGAATAGATCGTACAAATGAATTAGTATGGATTGTTCGAATGAATTAGAATGGGTCGTACGAATGAATTAGAATAGCTCGTACGAATGAATTAGAATGGATCATACGAATGAATAAGAATGGATCCATTCGTGCGATTGTAGATCGTACGAATGAATTAGAATGGATCATACGAATTACTTAGAATGGGTCGTACGAGTGAATTAGAATTGCTCGTACGAATGAATTAGAATGGATCGTACGAATGAATTAGAATAGCTCATATGAATGAATTAGAATGCATCATACGAATGAAATAGAATGGATCGTACGAATGAATTTGAATGGATCTTACGAATGAATTAGAATAGCTCGTACGAATGAATTTGAATGGGTCGTACGAATGAATTAGAATGGATCGTTCGAATGAATTTGAATGGATCGTACGAATAAATTAGAATGGTTCGTACGAAAGAATTAGAATGGGTCGTACGAATAAATTAGAATACCTAATACGAATGAATTAGAATGGATCATACGAATGAATTAGAATGGATCCATTCGTGCGATTATAGATCATACTAATGAATTAGAATGGATCGTACGGTTGAATTAGAATGGGTCGTACGAATGAATTTGAATAGCTCGTGCGAATGAATTAGAATGGATATTATGAATGAATTAGAATAGCGTGTACGAATGAATTAGAATGGATCGTACAAATGAATTAGAATGTATCGTACGAATGAATTAGAATAGCTTGTATGAATGAATTAAAAGGAATCGTATGAATGAATTAGTATGTGTCGTACAAATGAATTAGAATGGCTTGCACGAATAAATTAGAATAGATCGTACGAATGAATTAGAATGGATCTTACGAATGAATTAGAATGGTTCGTACGAATGAATTAGAATAGTCGTACGAATGAATTAGAATGGGTCATACGAATGAATTAGAATAGCTCGTACGAATGAATTAGAATGGATCATACGAATTAATTGAAATGGATCCATTCGTGCGATTATAGATCGTATGAATGAATTAGAATGGATCATACGAATGAATTAGAATGGGTCGTACGAATGAATTAGAATAGCTCTTATGAATGAATTAGAATGGATCTTACGAATGAATTAGAATAGCTCGTACGAATGAATTAGAATGGATCGTACGAATAAATTAGAATGTTTTGTAGGAATGAATTAGAATAGGTCGTACGAATGAATTAGAATGGATCGTACGAATGAATTAGAATGGATTATACGAATGAATTAGAATGGGTCGTACGAATGAATTAGAATGGATTGTACGAATGAATTAGAATGGATTGTACGAATGAATTAGAGTCGCTCATAAGAATGAATTAGAATGGATCGTACGAATGAATTAGAATAGCTCTTACGAATGAATTAGAATGGGTCGTACGAATGAATTAGAATAGCTTGTACGAATGAATTAGAATGGATAGTACGAATAAATTAGAATGGATCGTACGGATGAATTAGAATAGATCGTAGGAGCTATTATAATTCATTCATACGATCCATTCTAATTCATTTGTTCGATCCATACGATCCATTCTAATTCATTCGTATGAGCTATTCTAATTCATTCGTACGACCTATTCTAATTCATTCGTACGAGCTATTCTAATTCATTCGTACGATCCATTCTAATAAATTCATACGACCCATTCTTATTCATTCGTACGACACATTCTAATTCATTCGTACGATCCATTCTAATTTATTCGTATGGATCCATTCTAATTCATTCGTACGAGCTATTCTAACTCATTCGTATGATCCATTCTAATTCATTCGTAAAAATGAATTAGAATGGATCGTAAGAATGAATTAAAATGGCGCACGAATGTAGCCATTATAATTCATTCGTATAACCCATTCTAATTCATTTGTAAGAATTAGAATGGATCGTACGAATGGATTAGAATATAGCTCATACGAATGAATTAGAATGGTCATACGAATAAATTAGAATGGATCGTACGAATGAATTAGAATGGATACATTCGTGCGATTGTAGTTCGTACGAATGAATTAGAATGGATCGTATGAATGAATTAGAATGGATACATTCGTGCGATCGTACGAATGAATTTGAATAGGTCGAATTATAATAGCTCGTACGAATGAATTAGAATGGGTCGTCTGAATGAATTAAAATAGCTCATACGAATGAATTAGAATGGATCATACGAATGAATTTGAATGGATCGTACGAATGAATTAGAATGGCTACATTCATTCGTACGAATGAATTAGAATGGATCGTACGAATGAATTAGAATAGCTCGTACGAATGAATTAGAATGGATACATCCGTATGAATGAATTAGAATGGCTCGTACGAATGAATTAGAATGGATCGTATGAATGAATTAGAATGGATCGTATGAATGAATTAGAATGGGTCGTACGAATGAATTAGAAAGGATCGTGTGAATGAATTAAAATGGATAGTACGAATGAATTAGAATGGGTCGTACGAATGAATTAGACTTGCTCGTATGAATGAATTTGATTGGATCGTACGAATGAAATAGAATGGATCGTACGAATGAATTAGAGTGGATCGTACAAATGAATTAGAATGGGTCGTACGGATGAATTAGAATAGCTCGTACGAATGAATTAGAATGGATCGTACGAATGAAGTAGAATGGATCTATCATGCTATTGTAGATCGTACGAATGAATTAGAATGTATCGTACGAATGAATTAGAATGTGTCGTACGAATGAATTAGAATAGCTCATACGAATAAATTAGAATGGATCGTATGAATGAATTAGAATGGATCGTACGAATGTATTAGAATGGATCGAATGAATGAATTAGAATGGATATATTCGTGCAAATGAATTAGAATGGATCGTATGAATGATTTAGAATAGATCCTGCGAATGAATTAGAATGGATCGTACGAATGAATTAGAATGGATCGTACGAATGAATTAGAATGGATACATTCGTGCGAATGAATTAGAACGTACGAATGAATTAGAATGGATCGTATGAATGAATTAGAATGGATCGTGCGAATGAATTAGAATGGATCATACGAATGAAATAGAATGGATCGTATGAATGAATTAGAATGGATCGTGCGAATGAATTAGAATGGATCGTATGAATGAATTAGAATAGATCGTACGAATGAATTAGAATGGATCATGCTAATGAATTAGAATTGATCGTACGAATGAATTAGAATAGATTGTGCGAATGAATTAGAATGGATCGTACGAATGAATTGGAATGGATACATTCGTGCGAATGAATTAGAATGGATCGTATGAATGAATTAGAGTGGATACATTCGTACAAATGAATTAGGATGGATCGTATGAATGAATTAGAGTGGATACATTCGTACGAATGAATTAGAATAGATTGTGCGAATGAATAAAAATGGATCGTACGAATGAATTAGAATGGATCGTACGAATGAATTAGAATGGATCGTATGAATGAATTAGAATGGATCGGGTGAATGAATTAGAATGGATCGTACGAATGAAATAGAATGGATCGTATGAATGAATTAGAATGGATCGTGCGAATGAATTAGAATGGATCGTACGAATGAATTAGAATAGATCGTACGAATGAATTAGAATGGATCATGCTAATGAATTAGAATTGATCGTACGAATGAATTAGAATAGATTGTGCGAATGAATTAGAATGGATCGTACGAATGAATTGGAATGGATACATTCGTGCGAATGAATTAGAATGGTTCGTATGAATGAATTAGAGTGGATACATTCGTACAAATGAATTAGGATGGATCGTATGAATGAATTAGAGTGGATACATTCGTACGAATGAATTAGAATAGATTGTGCGAATGAATTAGAATGGATCGTACGAATGAATTAGAATGGATCGTACGAATGAATTAGAATGGATCGTATGAATGAATTAGAATGGATCGTGCGAATGAATTAGAATGGATCGTACGAATGAAATAGAATGGATTTGCATGAATGTATCCATTCTAATTCATTCGTACGATCCATTCTAATTCATTCGCACGATCCATTCTAATTCATTCGCACGAATGTATCCATTCTAATTCATTCGTATGATCCATTCTAATTCATTCATATGATCCATTCTAATTCATTCGCACGATCCATTCAAATTCATTCATACGATCTATTCTAATTCATTCGTACGATCCATTCTAATTCATTCGTACGATCCATTCTAATTAATTCGCACAATCTATTCTAATTTATTCATACGATCCATTCTAATTCATTCGTACGATCCATTCTAATTCATTCGTACGATCCATTCTAATTCATTCGCACAATCTATTCTAATTCATTCATACGATCCATTCTAATTCATTCGTACGATCCATTCTAATTCATTCGTACGATCCATTCTAATTCATTCGTACGATCCATTCTAATTCTACGATCCATTCTTACTCATTCGTATTATCCATTTTAATTCATTCATACGAATGTATCAACTCTAATTCATTCGTACGATTCTTTCTAATTCAATCCATTCTAATTCATTCGTACGATCCATTCTAATTCATTCGTACGAATGAATTAGAATAGTACGAATGAATTAGAATGGATTAGAATGAATTAGAATGGATCGTATGAATGAATTAGAATGGATCGAACGAATGAATTAGAATGGATACATTCGGGCAAAAGAATTAGAATGGATTGTATGAATGAATTAGAATGGATCGTATGAATGAATTAGAATGGATCGTGCGAATGAATTAGAATGTATCCATTCTAATTCATTCATACGATCAATTCTATTTCATTCGTACGATCCATTCTTACACATTCGTACGATCCATTCTAATTCATTCGTACGATCCATTCTAATTCATTCGTACGATCCATTCTAATTCATTTGTACGAATGTATCCACTCTAATTCATTCATACGATCCATTCTAATTCATTCGCACGAATGTATCCATTCCAATTCATTCGTACAATCCATTCTAATTCATTCGCACAATCTATTCTAATTCATTCGTACGATCAATTCTAATTCCTTCGTACGATCCATTCTAATTCATTCGTACGATCCATTCTAATTCATTCGTACGATCCATTCTAATTCATTCGCACAAACTATTCTAATTCATTCGTACGATCCATTCTAATTCATTCGCATGATCCATTCTAATTCATTCATACGATCCATTCTATTTCATTCGTACGATCCATTCTTACTCATTCGTACGATCCATTCTAATTCATTTGCACGAAGGTATCCATTCTAATTCATTTGTACTATCCATTCTAATTCCTTCGTACTATCCATTCTAATTCCTTCGTACGATCCATTCGGATACATTCGTGCGAATCCATTCTATTTCATTCGTACGATCCATTCTAATTCATTCGCACGATCCATTCTAATTCATTCATACGATCCATTCTAATTCATTCGTACGATCCATTCTAATTCATTCGTACGATCCATTCTAATTCATTCGCACAATCTATTCTAATTCATTCGTACGATCCATTCTAATTCATTCGTACGATCCATTCTAATTCATTCGCACAATCTATTCTAATTCATTCGTACGATCCATTCTAATTCATTCATACGATCCATTCTAATTCATTCGTACGATCCATTCTAATTCATTCGCACAATCTATTCTAATTCATTCGTACGATCCATTCTAATTCATTCGCACGATCCATTCTAATTCATTCATACGATCCATTCTAATTCATTCGTACGATCCATTCTAATTCATTCGTACGATCCATTCTAATTCATTCGCACAATCTATTCTAATTCATTCGTACGATCCATTCTAATTCATTTGCACGATCCATTCTAATTCATTCGCACAATCTATTCTAATTCATTCGTACGATCCATTCTAATTCATTCGTACGATCCATTCTAATTCATTCGTACGATTCATTCTAATTCAATCCATTCAAATTCATTCGTACGATCCATTCTTACTCATTCGTACGATCCAATCTAATTCATTCATACGATCCATTCTACGATCCATTCTAATTCATTCGTACGTTCCATTCTAATTCATTCGCACGAATGTATCCATTCTAATTCATTCGTACGATCCATTCAAATTCATTCGTGCGAATCCATTCTTTTTTATTCGTACGATCCATTCTAATTCATTCGCACGATCCATTCTAATTCATTCATACGATCCATTCTAATTCATTCGTACGATCCATTCTAATTCATTCGCACGATCCATTCTAATTCATGCATAAGATCCATTCTAATTCATTACTACGATCCATTCTAATTCATTCGTACGATCCATTCTAATTCCTTCGTATGATCCATTCAAATTTATTCGCACGATCCATTCTAATTCATTTGTACGATCCATTCTATTTCATTCGTACGATCCATGCTAATTCATTCGCACGAATGTATCCATTCTAATTCATTCGTACGATCCATTCTAATTCATTTGTACGAATGTATCCACTGTAATTCATTCATACGATCCATTCTAATTCATTCGTACGATCCATTCTAATTCATTCGCACGATCCATTTTAATTCATTCGTACGATCCATTCTATTTCATTCATACGATCCATTCTAATTCATTCATACGATCTATTCTAATTCTTTCGCACGAATGTATCCATTCTAATTCATTCGTACGATCCATTCTAATTCATTCGCACGATCCATTCTAATTCATTCATACAATCCATTCTAATTCTTTTGCACGAATGTATCCATTCTAATTCATTCGTTCGATCCATTCTAATTCATTCGTACGATCCATTCCAATTCATTCGCACGATCCATTCTTACTCATTCGTACGATCCATTCTAATTCATTCGTACGATCTATTCTAATTCATTCATACGATCCATTCTAATTTATTCGCACGATCCATTCTAATTCCTTCGTATGATCCATTCTAATTCATTAGTACGGTATGATTCATCTAATTCATTCGTACGATTCATTCTAATTCAATCCATTCTAATTCATTCGTACGATCCATTCTAATTCATTCGTACGATCCATTCTAATTCATTCGTACGATTCATTCTAATTCAATCCATTCTAATTCATTCATACGATCCATTCTAATTCATTCGTACGATCTATTCTATTTCATTCGTACAATCCATTCTTACTCAATCGTATGATCCATTCTAATCCATTCGCACAATCTAGTCTAATTCATTCGTACAATCCATTCTAATTCATTCGTACGATCCATTCTAATTCATTCGCACAATCTATTCTAATTCATTCGTACGATCCAATCTAATTCATTCGCACGATCCATTCTAATTCATTCATACGATCCATTCCAATTCATTCGTACGAATGAGTAAGAATGTATCGTACGAATGAAATAGAATGGATTGTACGAATGAATTAGAATGGATACATTCGTGCGAATGAATTATGATGGATCGTATGAATGAATTAGAATGGATCGTTCGAAGGAATTAGAATGGATCGTACGAATGAATTAGAATGGATCGTATGAATGAATTAGAATGGGTCGTGCGAATGAATTAGAATGGATCGTGCGAATGAATTAGAATAGATTGTGCGAATGAATTAGAATGGATTGTACGATTGAATTAGAATGGATCGTACAAATGAATTAGAATGGATCGTACGAAGGAATTAGAATTGATCGTACGAATGAATTAGAATAGATTGTGCGAATGAATTAGAATGGATCGTACGAATGAATTGGAATGGATACATTCGTGCGAATGAATTAGAATGGATCGTATGAATGAATTAGAGTGGATACATTCGTACAAATGAATTAGAATGGATCGTACGAATGAATTAGAATGGATCGTACGAATGAGTAAGAATGGATCGTACGAATGAAATAGAATGGATCGTATGAATGAATTAGAATGGATACGTGCGAATGAATTAGAATTGTGAATTAGAATGGATCATACGAAGGAATTAGAATGGATCGTGCTAATGAATTAGAATGGATTGTGCGAATGAAATAGAATGGATCGTACGAATGACTTAGAATGGATCGTTCGAATGAATTAGATTAGATTGTGCGAATGAATTAGAATGGATCGTACGAATGAATTAGAAAGGATACATTCGTGCGAATGAATTAGAATGGATTGTATGAGTGTGAATGAATTAGAATGGATCGTATTAATGAATTAGAATGGATCGTGCCAATGAATTAGAATGGATCGTACGAATGAGTAAGAATGGATCGTGCGAATGAATTAGAATGGATTGTACGAATGAATTAGAATGGATCGTACGAATGAATTAGAATGGATGCATTCGTGCGAATCCATTCTATTTCATTCGTACGATCCATTCTAATTCATTCGCATGATCCATTCTAATTCATTCATACGATCCATTTTAATTCATTCGTACGATCCATTCTAATTCATTCGTACAATCCATTTTAATTCATTCGTACGATCCATTCTAATTCATTCATAAGATCCATTCTAATTCATTAGCACAATCTATTCTAATTCATTCGTACGATCCATTCTAATTCATTCGCACGATCCATTCTAATTCATTCGCACGAATGTATCCATTCTAATTCATTTGTACGAATGTATCCACTCTAATTCATTCGTACGATCCATTCTAATTCATTAGCACGATCCATTCTAATTTATTCGTACGATCCATTCTAATTCATTCATACGATCCATTCTAATTCATTCGTACGATCCATTCTAATTCATTCGTACGATCCATTCTAATTCGTGCGAATGTATCCATTCTAATTCATTCGTACGATCCATTCTGATTCATTCGTACGAATGTATCCATTCTAATTCATTTGTACGAATGTACCCACTCTAATTCATTCGTACGGTCCATTCTAATTCATTAGCACGATCCATTCTAATTCATTCGTACGATCCATTCTAATTCATTTATACGATCCAATCTAATTCATTCGCACGATCCATTCGCATTCACTCAAACGATCCATTCTAATTCATTCATATGATCCATTCTAATTCATTTGCACGAATGTATCTATTCTAATTCATTCGTACGATCCATTCTAAATCATTCGTGCGAATGAATTAGAATAGAACGTATGAATGAATTAAAATGGATACATTCATGCAAAAGAAGTAGAATGGATTGTATGAATGAATTAGAATGGATCGTGCGAATAAATTAGAATGGATCGTGCGAATGAATTAGAATGGATACATTCATGCGAATGAATTAAAATGGATCATATGAATGAATTAGAATGGATCGTACGAATGAAATAGAATGGTTCGCATGAATGAATTAGAATGGATCGTGCGAATGAATTAGAATGGATTGTGCGAATGTATTAGAATGGATATCTTCGTGCGAATGAATTAGAATGGATTGTGCGAATGAATTAGAATAGATTGTGCGCATGAATTAGAATAGATCATACGAAGGAATTAGAATGGATCGTACGGATGAATTAGAATGGATCGTGCGAATGAATTAGAATGGGTCGTACGAATGAATTAGAATGGATACACGATCCAGATCCATTCTAATTCATTCGCACAATCTAATCTAATTCATTCGTAGGATCCATTCTAATTCATTACTACGATCCATTCTAATTCATTCGCACGATCCATTCTAATTCATTTGTACGATCCATTCTAATTCATTCGCACGATCCATTCTAATTCATTCATACGATCCATTCTAATTCATTCATACATGTATCCATTCTAATTCATAAGTAAGATCCATTCTAATCCATTCTATTTCGATCGTACGTATGAATTAGAATGGATACCTTCGTGCAAATGAATTAGGATGGATCGTACGAATGAGTAAGAATGGATCGTACGAATGAAATAGAATGGATCGTATGAATGAATTAGAATGGATCGTACGAATGAATTAGAATGGATTGTACGAATGAATGGATCGTACGAATGAAATAGAATGGATCGTACGAATGAAATAGAATGGATCGTACGAATGAATTAGAATAGATTGTGCGAATGGATTAGAATGGATCATACGATTGAGTAAGAATGGATTGTACGAATGAAATAGAATAGATCGTACGAATGAATTAGAATGGATCGTATGAATGAATTAGAATGGATCGTGCGAATAAATTAGAATGGATCGTACGAAGGAATTAGAATGGATCGTACGAATGAATTAGAATGGATCGTACGAATGAATTAGAATGGATACGAATGGATTGTATGAATGAATTAGAATGGATCGTACGAATGAAATAGAATGGATCGTACGAAGGAATTAGAATGGATCATATGAATGAATTAGAATGGATCGTATGAATGAATTAGAATGGATCATGCGAATAAATTAGAATGGATCGTATGAATGAATTAGAATGGATCGTACGAATGAATTAGAATGGATCGTGCGAATGAATTAGAATGGATCGTACGAATGAAATAGAATGGATTCGCACGAATGTATCCATTCTAATTCAATGGATCGTGCGAATGAATTAGAATGGATCGTACGAATGAATTAGAATAGATTGTACGAATGAATTAGAATAGATCATACGAATGAATTAGAATGGATACGAATGGATCGTACGAATGAGTACGAATGGATCGTACGAATGAAATAGAATGGATCGTACGAATGAATTAGAATGGATACATTCGTGCGAATGAATTAGAATGGATCATATGAATGAAATAGAATGGATCGTTTGAGTGAATGCGAATGGATCGTACGAATGAACTAGAATGGGTCGTACGAATGAATTAGAATGGATCGTACGAATGAGTAAGAATGGATCGTACGAATGAGTAAGAATGGATCGTACGAATGAATTAGAATGGATCGTACGAATGAATTAGAATGGATACATTCGTGCGAATGAATTAGAATGGATACATTCGTGCGAATGAATTAGAATGGATCGTATGAATGAATTAGAATGGATCGTTTGAGTGAATGCGAATGGATCGTGCGAATGAATTAGATTGGATCGTATAAATGAATTAGAATGGATCGTACGAATGAATTAGAATGGATCATGCTAATGAATTAGAATGGATCGTACGAATGAATTAGAGTGGATACATTCGTACAAATGAATTAGAATGGATACATTCGTACGAATGAATTAGAATGGATCGTACGAATGAATTAGAATGGATACATTCGCACGAATTAGAATGGATCGTACGAATAAATTAGAATGGATCGTACGAATGAATTAGAATGGATCGTATGAATGA
The DNA here is from genome assembly GCA_947650365.1 of Chamaelirium japonicum. NCBI lineage: Eukaryota > Viridiplantae > Streptophyta > Magnoliopsida > Liliales > Melanthiaceae > Chamaelirium > Chamaelirium japonicum. The sequence continues at coordinate 313,518 of CANTAL010000050.1, forward strand.
ATTAGATTGGATCGTATAAATGAATTAGAATGGATCGTACGAATGAATTAGAATGGATCGTGCTAATGAATTAGAATGGATCGTACGAATGAATTAGAGTGGATACATTCGTACAAATGAATTAGAATGGATACATTCGTGCGAATGAATTAGAATGGATCGTACGAATGAATTAGAATAGATTGTGCTAATGAATTAGAATGGATCGTATTAATGAATTAGAATGGATCGTACGAATGAATTAGAATGGATTGTACGAATGAATTAGAATGGATCGTACGAATGAATTAGAATGGATCGTATGAATGAATTAGAATGGATCGTGCGAATGAATTAGAATGGATCGTACGAATGAAATAGAATGGATTCGCACGAATGTATCCATTCTAATTCATTCGTATGATCCATTCTAATTCATTCGTACAATCCATTCTAATTCATTCGCACGATCCATTCTTACTCATTCGTACGATCCATTCTAATTCATTCGCACGATCCATTCTAATTCATTAATACGATCCATTCTAATTCATTCGCACGATCCATTCTAATTCATTCACACTCATACGATCCATTCTAATTCATTCGCACGAATGTATCCTTTCTAATTCATTCGTACGATCCATTCTAATTCATTCGCACAATCTATTCTAATTCATTCGAACGATCCATTCTAAGTCATTCGTACGATCCAATCTAATTCATTCGCACAATCCATTCTAATTCATTAGCACGATCCATTCTAATTCCTTCGTATGATCCATTCTAATTCACAATTCTAATTCATTCGCACGTATCCATTCTAATTCATTCATACGATCCATTCTATTTCATTCGTACGATCCATTCTTACTCATTCGTACGATCCATTCTAATTCATTCGTACGATCCATTCTAATTCATTCGTATGATCAATTCTAATTCATTTGTACGAATGTATCCACTCTAATTCATTCATACGATCCATTCTAATTCATTCGCACGAATGTATCCATTCCAATTCATTCGTACGATCCATTCTAATTCATTCGCACAATCTATTCTAATTCATTCGTACGATCAATTCTAATTCCTTCGTACGATCCATTCTAATTCATTCGTATGATCCATTCTAATTCATTCGTACGATTCATTCTAATTCATTCGCACAATCTATTCTAATTCATTCGTACGATCCATTCTAATTCATTCGCACGACCCATTCTAATTCATTCATACGATCCATTCTAATTCATTCGTATGATCCTTTCTAATTCATTCGTACGATCCATTCTAATTCCTTCGTACGATCCATTCTAATTCATTCATACGATCCATCCTAATTCATTCGCACGAATGTATCCATGCTAATTCATTCATACAATCCATTCTATTTCATTCGTACGATCCATTCTTACTCATTCGTACGAATGAATTAGAATGGATCGTATGAATGAATTAGAATGGATCGTGCGAATGAATTAGAATGGATCGTACGAATGAATTAGAATAGATTGTGCGAATGAATTAGAATGGATCGTCCGAATGAATTAGAATGGATCGTACGAATGAATTAGACTAGATTGTGCGAATGGATTAGAATGGATCATACGATTGAGTAAGAATGGATTGTACGAATGAAATAGAATAGATCGTACGAATGAATTAGAATGGATCGTATGAATGAATTAGAATGGATTGAATTAGAATGAATCGTACGAATGAATTAGAATGGATCGTACGAATGAATTAGAATGGATCGTACGAATGAATTAGAATGGATTGAATTAGAATGAATCGTACGAATGAATTAGAATGAATCATACCGTACGAATGAATTAGAATGGATCATACGAAGGAATTAGAATGGATCGTGCGAATAAATTAGAATGGATCGTATGAATGAATTAGAATAGATCGTACGAATGAATTATAATGGATCGTACGAATGAGTAAGAATGGATCGTGCGAATGAATTAGAATGGATCATACGAATGAATTAGAATGGATCGAACATATGAATTAGAATGGATACATTCGTGCAAAAGAATTAGAATGGCTGTATGAATGAATTAGAATGGATCGTGCGAATGAATTAGAATGGATCGTACGAATGAATTAGAATAGATACATTCGTGCGAAAGAATTAGAATAGATCGTATGAATGAATTAGAATGGATCGTATGAATGAAATAGAAAGGATCGTACGAATGAATTAAAATGGATCGTGCGAATGAATTAGAATGGATCGTACGAATGAATTTGAATGGATCGTATGAATGAATTAGAGTTGATACATTCGTACAAATGAATTAGAATGGATCGTACGAATGAATTAGAATGGATACATTCGTGCGAATGAATTAGCATGGATCGTACGAATGAAATAGAATGGATCGTACGAATGAATTAGAATGGATCGTGCGAATAAATTAGAATGGATCATACGAAGGAATTAGAATGGATCGTACGAATGAATTAGAATGGATCGTAGTAATGAATTAGAATGGATCGTATGCATGAATTAGAACGGATCGTGCGAATGAATTAGAATGGATCGTACGAATGAATTAGAATGGATCGTATGAATGAATTAGAATGGATCGTGCGAATGAATTAGAATGGATCGTACGAATGAAATAGAATGGATTCGCATAAATGAATTAGAATGGATCGTACGAATGAATTAGAATGGATACATTCGTGTGAATGAATTAGAATGGAACGTACGAATGAATTAGAATGGATCGTAGAATGGATCGTATGAATGAATTAGAATGGATTTTACGAATAAGTAAGAATGGATCGTACGAATGAATTAGAATGGATTGAATTAGAATGAATCGTACGAATGAATTAGAATGGATCGTACGAATGAATTAGAATGGATCGTACAAATGAATTAGAATAGATTGTGCGAATGAATTAGAATGGATCGTGCGAATGAATTAGAATGGATCGTACGAATGAATTAGAATAGACTGTGCGAATGAATTAGAATGGATCATACGAATGAATTAGAATGGATCGTACGAATGAATTAGAATGGATCGTATGAATGAATTAGAATGGATCGTGCGAATGAATTAGAATGGATCGTACGAATGATTAGAATAGATTGTGCGAATGAATTAGAATGGATCGTACGAATGAATTAGAGTGGATCGTACGAATGAATTAGAATGGATCGTATAAATGAATTAGAATGGATCGTACGAATGAATTAGAATAGATTGTGCGAATGAATTAAAATGGATCGTACGAATGAATTAGAATGGATCGTACGAATGAATTAGAATGGATTGTGCGGATGAATTAGAATGGATCGTACGAATGAATTAGAATGAATTAGAATAGATCGTGCAGATGAATTAGAATGGATCGTACGAATGAATTAGAATGGATCGTACGAGTGAATTAGAATGGATCATATGAATGAATTAGAATGGATCGTGCGAATGAATTAGAATGGATCGTACGAATGAAATAGAATGGATTTGCACGAATGTATCCGAATGGATCGTACGAATGAATTAGAATGGATCGTACGAAGGAATTAGAATGGATAGTACGAATGAATTAGAATGGATACCTTCGTGCAAATGAATTAGAATGGATCGTACGAATGAGTAAGAATGGATCATACAAATGAAATAGAATGGATCGTATGAATGAATTAGAATGGATCGTGCGAATGAATTAGAATGGATCGTACGAATGAATTAGAATAGATTGTGCGAATGAGTAAGAATGGATCGTACGAATGAATTAGAATGGATTGAATTAGAATGAATCGTACGAATGAATTAGAATGGATCGTACGAATGAATTAGAATGGATCGTACGAATGAAATAGAATGGATCGTATGAATGAATTAGAATGGATCGTGCGAATGAATTAGAATGGATCGTACGAATTAATTAGAATAGATTGTGCGAATGAATTAGAATGGATCGTGCGAATGAATTAGAATGGATCGTACGAATGAATTAGAATAGATTGTGCGAATGAATTAGAATGGATCGTACGAATGAATTAGAATGGATCGTACGAATGAAAGAATGGATCGTGCGAATGAATTAGAATGAATTAGAATGGATCGTACGAATGAATTAGAATGGATCGTACGAATGAATTAGAATGGATCATACGAATGAATTAGAATGGATTTATTCGTGCTAATGAATTAAAATGGATCGTACGAATGAGTAAGAATGGATCGTACGAATGAATTAGAATGGATTGAATTAGAAAGAATCGTACGAATGAATTAGAATGGATCGTACGAATGAATTAGAATGGATCGTACGAATGAAATAGAATGGATCGTATGAATGAATTAGAATGGATCGTGCGAATGAATTAGAATGGATCGTACGAATGAATTAGAATAGATTGTGCGAATGAATTAGAATGGATCGTGCGAATGAATTAGAATGGATCGTACGAATGAATTAGAATAGATTGTGCGAATGAATTAGAATGGATCGTACGAATGAATTAGAATGGATCATACGAATGAATTAGAATGGATCGTATGAATGAATTAGAATGGATCGTGCGAATGAATTAGAATGGATCGTACGAATGAATTAGAATAGATTGTGCGATTGAATAAGAATAGATCATACGAAGAAATTAGAATGGATCGTACGAATGAATTAGAATGGATCGTATGAATGAATTAGAATGGATACATTCGTGCGAATGAATTAGAATGGATCGTACGAATGAAATAGAATGGATCGCACGATCCATTCTAATTCATTCGCACGATCACATTCTTACTCATTCGTACGATCCATTCTAATTCATTCGTACGATCCATTCTAATTCATTCGTACGATCCATTCTAATTCAATCCATGCGAATGAATACGAATGGATTAGAATGGATCGTACGAATGAATTAGATTGGATCATACGAATGAAATAGAATGGATCGTATGAATGAATTAGAATGGATCGTGCGAATGAAATAGAATGGATTCGCACGAATGTATCCATTCTAATTCAATGGATCGTGCAAATGAATTAGAATGGATCGTACGAATGAATTAGAATGGATCGTACGAATGAATTAGAATGGATCGTACGAATGAATTAGAAAGGATACATTCGTACAAATGAATTAGAATGGATCGTACGAATGAATTAGAGTGGATATGTTCGTGCAAAAGAATTAGAATGGATTGTATGAATGAATTAGAATGGATCGTACGAAGGAATTAGAATGGATAGTACGAATGAATTAGAATGGATACTATGAATGAATTAGAATGGATCGTACGAATGAATTAGAGTGGATCATATGAATGAATTAGAATGGATCGTATGAATGAATTAGAATGGATCGTGCGAATGAATTAGAATGGATCGTGCGAATGAATTAGAATGGATCGTACGAATGAATTAGAATGGGTCGTACGAATGAATTAGAGTGGATACACGATCCAGATCCATTCTAATTCATTCGCACAATCTATTCTAATTCATTCGTATGATCCATTCTAATTCATTCATACGATCCATTCTAATTCTATGATCCATTCTTACTCATTCGTATTATCCATTTTAATTCATTCACACGAATGTATCCATTCTAATTCATTCGCACGAATGTATGCATTCGCACGAATCCATTCTAACTCATTCGTATTATCCATTTGAATTAGAATGGATTCGCACGAATGTATCCATTCTAATTCATTCGCACGATCCATTCTAATTCATTCGTACGATCCATTCGTACGATCAATTCTATTTCATTCGTACGATCCATTCTAATTCATTTGCACGATCCATTCTAGTTCATTCATACGATCCATTCTAATTCATTCGTACGATCTATATTCTAATTCATTCGCACGATCCATTCTAATTCATTCATACGATCCATTCTAATTTATTCGCACGATCCATTCTAATTCATTCGTACGATCTATTCTATTTCATTCGTACAATCCATTCTTACTCAATCGTATGATCCATTCTAATCCATTCGCACAATATATTCTAATTCATTCATACGATCCATTCTAATTTATTCGCACGATCCATTCTAATTCCTTCGTATGATCCATTCTAATTCGGATCGTGCGAATGAATTAGAATGGATCGTATGAATGAATTAGAATGGATACATTCGTGCAAATGAATTAGAATGGATCGTACGAATGAGTAAGAATGGATCGTGCGAATGAATTAGAATGGATTGTATGAATGAAATAGATTAAATCGTACGAATGAATTAGAATGGATCGTATGAATGAATTAGCATGGATCGTGCGAATGAATTAGAATGGATCGTATGAATGAATTAGAATGGATTCATACGAATGAATTAGAATGGATCGTATGAATGAATTAGAATGGATCGTGCGAATAAATTAGAATGGATCGTACGAATGAATTAGAATGGATCGTATGAATGAATTAGAATGGATCGTAGTAATGAATTAGAATGGATCGTATGAATGAATTAGAATGGATACATGATCCAGATCCATTCTAATTCATTCGCATAATCTATTCTAATTCATTCGTAGGATCGTGCGAATGAATTAGAATGGATACATTCGTGTGAATGAATTAAAATGGATAATACGAATGAGTAAGAATGGATCGTAGAATTAGAATGGATCGTCTGAATGAATTAGAATAGATTGTGCGAATGAATTAGAATGGATCTGGATCGTGTATCCATTCTAATTCATTCGTACGACTCATTCTAATTCATTCGTACGATCCATTCTAATTCATTCGCACGATCCATTCTAATTCATTCGCACGATCCATTCTAATTCATTCATACGATCCATTCTAATTCATTCATATGATCCACTCTAATTCATTCGTACGATCCATTCTAATTCATTCGTAGTATCCATTCTAATTCATTCATACTATCCATTCTAATTCCTTCGTACGATCCATTCTAATTCATTCATACAATCCATTCTAATTCTTTTGCACGAACGTATCCACTCTAATTCATTCGTACGATCCATTCTAATTCATTTGTACGAATGTATCCTTTCTAATTCATTCGTACGATCCATTCTAATTCATTCGTACGATCCATTATAATTCATTCGTACGATCCATTCAAATTCATTCGTACGATCCATTCTAATTCATTCGCACGATCCATTGAATTAGAATGGATACATTCGTGCGAATCCATTCTATTTCATTCGTACGATCCATTCTAATTCATTCATACGATCCATTCTATTTCATTCGTACGATCTAATCTAATTCATTCGTACGATCCATTCTAATTCATTCGTACGATCCATTCTAATTCATTCGTATGATCCATTCTAATTCATTCGCACGATCCATTGAATTAGAATGGATACATTCGTGCGAATCCATTTTATTTCATTCGTACGATCCATTCTAATTCATTCTCACGATCCATTCTTACTCATTCGTACGATCCATTCTTATTCATTCGTACGATCCATTCTAATTCAATCCATGCGAATAAATACGAATGAATTAGAATGGATCGTACGAATGAATTAGATTGGATCGTACGAATGAAATAGAATGGATCGTATGAATGAATTAGAATGGATCGTGCGAATGAATTAGAATGGATCGTACGAATGAAATAGAATGGATTCGCACGAATGTATCCATTCTAATTCAATGGATCGTGCGAATGAATTAGAATGGATCGTACTAATGAATTAGAATGGATCGTACGAATGAATTAGAATGGATCGTACGAATGAATTAGAAAGGATACACTCGTACAAATGAATTAGAATGGATCGTACGAATGAGTTAGAGTGGATACGTTCGTGCAAAAGAATTAGAATGGATTGTATGAATGAATTAGAATGGATCGTACGAAGGAATTAGAATGGATAGTATGAATGAAATAGAATGGATACTACGAATGAATTAGAATGGATCGTACGAATGAGTTAGAGTGGATCATATGAATGAATTATAATGGATCGTATGAATGAATTAGAATGGATCGTGCGAATGAATTAGAATGGATCGTGCGAATGAATTAAAATGGATCGCACGAATGAATTAGAATGGGTCGTACGAATGAATTAGAATGGATACACGATCCAGATCCATTCTAATTCATTCGCACAATCTATTCTAATTCATTCATACGATCCATTCTAATTCTACGATCCATTCTAACTCATTCGTATTATCCATTTTAATTCATTCACACGAATGTATCCATTCTAATTCATTCGCACGATCCTACGAATGAATTAGAATAGATTGTGCGAATGAATTAGAATGGATCTGGATCGTGTATCCATTCTAATTCATTCATACGATCCATTCTAATTCATTACTACGATCTATTCTAATTCATTCATACGATCCATTCTAATTCATTCGTACGATCCATTCTAATTCATTCGCACGATCCATTCTAATTCATTCATACGATCCATTCTAATTCATTCGTATGAATCCATTCTAATTCATTCATACGATCCATTCTAATTCATTCGCACGATCCATTCTAATTCATTCATACGATCCATTCTAATTCATTCGTACGATCTATTCTATTTCATTCGTACAATCCATTCTAATTCATTCGCACGATCCATTCTTACTCATTCGTACGATCCATTCTAATTCATTTGTACGAATGTATCCATTCTAATTCATTCATACGATCCATTCTAATTCATTCGCACGATCCGAATTAGAATGGATCATACGAAGAATTAGAATGGATCGTGCGAATAAATTAGAATAGATCGTATAAATGAATTAGAATAGATTATGCGAAAGGATTAGAATGGATCATACGATTGAGTAAGAATGGATTGTACGAATGAAATAGAATAGATCGTACGAATGAATTAGAATGGATCATGCGAAAAAAAAAGGGATCGTATGAATGAATTAGAATGGATCGTGCGAATGAATTAGAATATAGATCGTACGAATGAATTAGAATGGATCGTATGAATGAACTAGAATGGATCGTGCGAATGACTTAGAATGGATTGTACGAATGAAATAGAATTGATCGTACGAATGGATCATACGAATGAATTAGAATGGATCGTACGAATGAATTAGAATGGATACATTCGTGCGAATCTATTCTATTTCAATCCATTCTAATTCATTCGCACGATCCATTCGCATTCACTCAAACGATCCATTCTAATTCATTCATGCGATCCATTCTAATTCATTCGTACGATCCATTCTAATTCAATCGTACGATCTATTCTATTTCATTCGTACAATCCATTCTTACTCAATCGTATGATCCATTCTAATTCATTCGCACGAATGAATCCATTCTAATTCATTCGTAGGATCCATTCTAATTCATTCGCATGAATGTATCCATTCTAATTCATTCGTACGATCCATTCTATCTCATTCGTACAATCCATTCTATTTCATTCGTACGATCCATTCTAATTCATTCGCATGATCCATTCTACTCATTCGTACGATCCATTCTAATTCATTCGCACGAATGAATCCATTCTAATTCATTCGTATGATCCATTCTAATTCATTCGTACAATTCATTCTATTTCATTCGTACGATCCATTCTTACTCATTCGTACGATCCATTCGTATCCATTCTAATTCATTCGTACGATCTATTCTAATTCATTCGTACGATCCTACGAATGAATTAGAATAGATTGTGCGAATGAATTAGAATGGATCTGGATCGTGTATCCATTCTAATTCATTCGTACGACCCATTCTAATTCATTCGTACGATCCATTCTAATTCATTCGCACGATCCATTCTAATTCATTCGCACGATCCATTCTAATTCATTACTACGATCCATTCTAATTCATTCATACGATCCATTCTAATTCATTCGAATGATCCATTCTAATTCATTCGTACGATCCATTCGTACGATCAATTCTATTTCATTCGTACGATCCATTCTAATTCATTCGCACGATCTATTCTAATTCATTACTACGATCCATTCTAATTCATTCATACGATCCATTCTAATTCATTCGAACGATCCATTCTAATTCATTCGTACGATCCATTCGTACGATCAATTCGTACAAATGAATTAGAATGGATCGTGCGAATGAATTAGAATGGATCGTGCGAATGAATTGGAATGGATCGTACGAATGAATTAGAATGGGTCGTACGAATGAATTAGAATGGATACACGATCCAGATCCATTCTAATTCATTCGCACAATCTATTCTAATTCATTCGTACGATCCATTCTAATTCATTCGCACGATCCATTCTATCTCATTCGTACAATCCATTCTAATTCAATCCATTCTAATTCATTCGTACGATCCATTCTAATTCATTCGTACGATCCATTCTAATTCATTCGTACGATTCATTCTAATTCCTCCGTACGATCCATATTCTAATTCATTCGCACGATCCATTCAAATTCATTCATACGATCCATTCTAATTTATTCGCACAATCTATTCTAATTCATTAGTACGATCCATTCTAATTCATTCATACAATCCATTAGAATGAATTCTAATTCATTCGCACGATCCATTGAATTAGAATGGATACATTCGTACGAATGAATTAGAATGGATCGTATGAATGAATTAGAATCGATCGTACGAGTGAATTAGAATGGATCATGCGAATGAATTAGAATGGATCGTGCGAATGAATTAGAATGGATCGTATGAATGAATTAGAATAGATCGTACGAATGAATTAGAATGGATCGTACGAATGAAATAGAATGGATCGTACGAATGAATTAGAATAGATTGTGCGAATGGATTAGAATGGATCATACGATTGAGTAAGAATGGATTGTACGAATGAAATATAATAGATCGTACGAATGAATTAGAATGGATCGTATGAATGAATTAGAATGGATCGTGCGAATGAATTAGAATGGATCGTACGAATGAATTAGAATGGATCGTACGAAGGAATTAGAATGGATTGTACGAATGAATTAGAATGGATCGTACGAATGAATTAGAATGGATACGTATGGATCGTATGAATGAATTAGAATGGATCGTATGAATGAATTAGAATGGATCGTGCGAATGAATTAGAATGGATCGTACGAATGAAATAGAATGGATTCGCACGAATGTATCCATTCTAATTCAATGGATCGTGCGAATGAATTAGAATGGATCGTACGAATGAATTAGAATGGATCGTACGAATGGATTAGAATGGATTGAATTAGAATGAACCATACGAATGAAATAGAATGGATCATGCGAATGAATTAGAATGGATCGTAAGAATGAATTAGAATGGATCGTACGAATGACTTAGAATGGATCGTTCGAATGAATTAGAATAGATTGTGCGAATGAATTAGAATGGATCGTTTGAATGAATTAGAATGGATACATTCGTGCGAATCCATTCTATTTCATTCGTAAGATCCATTCTAATTCATTCGTACGATCTATTCTAATTCATTCATACGATCCATTCTAATTCATTCGTACGATCCATTCTAATTCATTCGTACGATCCATTCGTACGATCAATTCTATTTCATTCGTACGATCCATTCTAATTCATTCGCACGATCCATTTTAGTTCATTCATACGATCCATTCTAATTCATTCGTACGATCTATATTCAAATTCATTCGCACGATCCATTCTAATTCATTCATACGATCCATTCTAATTTATTCGCACGATCCATTCTAATTCATTCGTACGATCTATTTTATTTCATTCGTAAATGAATTTGGATCGTGCTAATGAATTAGAATGGATCGTGCTAATGAATTAGAATGGATACATTCGTGCGAATGAATTGGAATGGATCATATGAATGAATTAGAATGGATCGTTTGAGTGAATGCGAATGGATCGTGCGAATGAATTAGATTGGATCGTATAAATGAATTAGAATGGATCATATGAATGAATTAGAATGGATCCTGCTAATGAATTAGAATGGATCGTACGAATGAATTAGAGTGGATACATTCGTACAAATGAATTAGAATGGATACATTCGTATGAATGAATTAGAATGGATCGTACAAATGAATTAGAATGGATACATTCGCACGAATTAGAATGGATCGTACGAATGAATTAGAATGGATCGTACGAATGAATTAGAATGGATCGTATGAATGAATTAGATTGGATCGTTTAAATGAATTAGAATGGATCGTACGAATGAATTAGAATGGATCGTGCTAATGAATTAGAATGGATCGTACGAATGAATTAGAGTGGATACATTCGTACAAATGAATTAGAATGGATACATTAGTTAGATCCATTCTAATTCATTCGCACGATCCATTCTAATTCATTCGTACGATCCCTTCTAATTCATTCGTACGATCCATTCTAATTCATTCGCACAATCTATACGTTCCAGTCTAATTCATTCGAAAGATCCATTCTAATTCATTCGTACGATCCATTCTAATTCATTTGTACTATCCATTCTTACTCATTCGTACGATCCATTCTAATTCATTTGCACGAAGCTATCCATTCTACTTCATTCGTACTATCCATTCTAATTCCTTCTTACGATCCATTCTAATTCCTTCGTACGATCCATTCTAATTCATTCGTACGATCTATTCTAATTCATTCGTACGATGCATTCTAATTCATTCGTACGATCCATTCTAATTCATTCGCACAATCCATTCTAATTCATTCGTACGATCCATTCAAATTCATTAGCACGATCCAAATTCATTTATCTGTACGATTGAATTAGAATGGATCGTATGAATGAATTAGAATGGATCGTATGAATGAATTAGAATGGATCGTGCGAATGAATTAGAATGGATCGTGCGAATGAATTAGAATGGATCGTATGATCCATTCGCATGAATGTATCCATTCTAATTCATTCGTACTATCCATTCTAATTCATTCGTACGATCCATTCTAATTCATTCGTACGATAAGAATGGATCGTACGAATGAAATAGAATAGATCGTACGGATAATTAGAATGGATAGTACGAATGAATTAGAATGGATACCTTCGTGCAAAAGAATTAGAATGGATTGTATGAATGAATTAGAATGGATCGTGCAAATGAATTAGAATGGATTGTGCGAATGAATTAGAATGGATCGTACGAATGAATTAGAATGGATCGTGCTAATGAATTAGAATGGATCGTACGAATGAATTAGAGTGGATACATTCGTACAAATGAATTAGAATGGATACATTCGTGCGAATGAATTAGAATGAATCGTGCAAATGAATTAGAATGGATCGTACGAATGAATTAGAATAGATTGTGCTAATGAATTAGAATGGATCGTATGAATGAATTAGAATGGATCGTACGAATGAATTAGAATGGATTGTACGAATGAATTAGAATGGATCGTACGAATGAATTAGAATGGATCGTATGAATGAATTAGAATGGATCGTGCGAATAAATTAGAATGGATCGTACGAATGAAATAGAATGGATTCGCACGAATGTATCCATTCTAATTCATTCGTATGATCCATTCTAATTCATTCGTACAATCCATTCTAATTCATTCGCACGATCTATTCTTACTCATTCGTACGATCCATTCTAATTCATTCGCACGATCCATTCTAATTCATTAATACGATCCATTCTAATTCATTCGCACGATCCATTCTAATTTATTCACACTCATACGATCCATTCTAATTCATTCGCACGAATGTATCCTTTCAAATTCATTCGTACGATCCATTCTAATTCATTCGCACAATCTATTCTAATTCATTCGAACGATCCATTCTAAGTCATTCGTACGATCCATTCTAATTCATTCGCACAATCCATTCTAATTCATTAGCACGATCCATTCTAATTCCTTCGTATGATCCATTCTAATTCACAATTCTAATTCATTCGCACGTATCCATTCTAATTCATTCGCACGAATGGATCGTATGAATGAATTAGAATGGATACATTCGTGCAAAAGAATTAGAATGGATTGTATGAATGAATTAGAATATATTGTTTGAGTGAATGCAAATGGATCGTGCGAATGAATTAGAATGGAATGAATTAGAATGGATTGAATTAGAATGAATCGTACGAATGAATTAGAATGGATCGTACAAATGAATTAGAATGGATCGTACGAATGAATTAGAATAGATTGTGCGAATGAATTAGAATGGAACGTACGAATGAATTAGAATGGATCGTACGAATGAATTAGAATGGATCGTATGAATGAATTAGAATGGATCGTGCGAATGAATTAGAAAGGATCGTACGAATGAAATAGAATGGATTCGCACGAATGTATCCATTCTAATTCAATGGATCGTGCGAATGAATTAGAATGGATCGTACGAATGAGTAAGAATGGATTCATACGAATGAATTAGAATGGATCGTATGAATGAATTAGAATGGATCATGCGAATGAATTAGAATGGATCGTGCGAATGAATTAGAATGGATCGTATGAATGAATTAGAATGGAACGTACGAATGAATTAGAATGGATCGTAAAATGGATCGTACGAATGAATTAAAATAGATTGTATGAATGAATTAGAATGGATCGTATGAATGAATTAGAATGGATACATTCGTGCAAATGAATTAGAATGGATCATACGAATGAATTAGAATGGATACATTCATGCGAATGAATTAGAATGGATCATACGAATGAATTAGAATGGATTCATTCGTGCAAATGAATTAGAATGGATCGTACGAAGGAGTAAGAATGGATCGTACGAATGAATTAGAATGGATCGTATGAATGAATTAGAATGGATACATTCGTGCGAATCCATTCTATTTGATTCGTACGATCCATTCTAATTCACTCGCACGATCCATTCTTACTCATTCATATGATCCATTCTAATTCATTCATACGATCCATTCTAATTCATTCGTATGATCCATTCTAATTCAATCCATGCGAATGAATACGAATGGATTAGAATGGATCGTACGAATGAATTAGATTGGATCGTATTAATGAATTAGAATGGATCGTACGAATGAACTAGAATGGATACATTCATGCGAATGAATTAGAATGGATCATACGAATGAATTAGAATGGATTCATTCGTGCGAATGAATTAGAATGGATCGTACGAATGAGTAAGAATGGATCGTACGAATTAATTAGAATGGATCGTACGAATGAAATAGAATGGATCGTATGAATGAATTAGAATGGATCGTGCGAATGAATTAGAATGGATCGTACGAATGAATTAGAATAGATTGTGCGAATGAATTAGAATGGATCGTGCGAATGAATTAGAATGGATCGTACAAATGAATTAGAATAGATTGTGTGAATGAATTAGAATGGATCGTACGAATGAATTAGAATGGATCGTACGAATGAATTAGAATGGATCGTATGAATGAATTAGAATGGATCGTGCGAATGAATTAGAATGGATCGTATGAATGAATTAGAATAGATTGTGCGAATGAATAAGAGTAGATCATACGAAGAAATTAGAATGGATCGTACGAATGAATTAGAATGGATCGTATGAATGAATTAGAATGGATACATTCGTGCGAATCCATTCTATTTCATCCGTACGATCCATTCTAATTCATTCGCACGATCCATTCTTACTCATTCGTACGATCCATTCTAATTTGTACGTACGATTCATTCTAATTCCTTCGTACGATCCATATTCTAATTCATTCGCACGATCCATTCTAATTCATTCATACGATCCATTCCAATTTATTCGCACGATCCATTCTAATTCATTCGTACGATCCATTCCATTTCCTTCGTACGATCCATTCTAATTCATTCGTATGATCCATTCTAATTCCTTCATACGATCCATTCTAATTCATTCGTACGATCCATTCTAATTCACTCGCACGATCCATTGAAATAGAATGGATACATTCGTGCGAATCCATTCTATTTCATTCGTACGATCCATTCTAATTCATTCGCACGATCCATTCTAATTCATTCATACGATCCATTCTATTTCATTCGTACGATCCATTCTAATTCATTCGTACGATCCATTATAATTCATTCTAATTCATTCGTACGATCCATTCTAATTCATTCGTACGATCCATTCTAATTCATTCGCACAATCTGTTCTAATTTATTAGTACGATCCATTCTAATTCATTCGTGCGATCCATTCTAATTCATTCGTACGATCCATTCTAATTCATTCGTACGATCCATTCTAATTCATTCGCACGATCCATTCTAATTCATTCATACGATCCATTCTAATTCCTTCGTACGATCCATTCTAATTCATTCGTACGATCCATTCTAATTCATTCGCACGATCCATTCTAATTCATGCATACGATCCATTCTAATTCATTCGTACGATCCGTTCTAATTCATTCGTACGATCCATTCTAATTCATTCGCACGATCCATTCTATTTCATTCTTACGATCCATTCTATTTCATTCGTATGATCCATTCTAATTCATTCGCACAATCTATTCTAATTCATTCATACGATCCATTCTAATTCATTCGTACGATCCATTCTAATTCATTCGCACAATCTGTTCTAATTCATTAGTACGATCCATTCTAATTCATTCGTACGATCCATTCTAATTCCTTCGTACGATCCATTTTAATTCATTCGCACGATCCAGTCTAATTCATTCATACGATCCATTCTAATTCATTCGTACGATCCATTCTAATTCCTTCGTACGATCCATTCTAATTCATTCGTACGATCCATTCTTACTCATTCGTACGATCCATACTAATTCATTCATACAATCCATTCTAATTCTTTTGCACGAATCTATCAATTAGAATGAATTAGAATGGATCGTACGAATGAATTAGAATGGATCGTGCGAATGAATTAGAATGGATCATATGAATGAATTAGAATGGATCGTATGAATGAATTAGAATGGATCTGCGAATAAATTAGAATGGATCGTATGAATGAATTAGAATAGATTGTGCGAATGAATTAGAATGGATCATATGAATGAAATAGAATGGATCGTGCGAGTGAATTAGAATGGATCGTACGAATGAATTAGAATGGATCGTATGCATGAATTAGAATGGATCATGCGAATGAATTAGAATGGATCGTACGAAGGAATTAGAATGGATCGTATGAATGAATTAGAATGGATCGTGCGAATGAATTAGAATGGATCATACGAATGAATTAGAATGGATTGTACGAATGAATTAGAATGGATCGTACGAATGAATTAGAATGGATCGTACTAATGAATTAGAATATATTGTGCGAATGAATTAGAATGGATCGTACGAATGAATTAGAATGGATCGTACGAATGAATTAGATTGGATCGTACGAATTAATTAGAAAGGATCGTACGAATTAATTAGAAAGGATCATACGAAGGAATTAGAATGGATCGTACGAATGAATTAGAATGGATCGTACGAATGAATTAGAATGGATCATATGAATGAATTAGAATGGATCGTATGAATGAATTAGAATGGATCGTACGAATGAATTAGAATGGATCGTACGAATGAATTAGAATAGATTGTGCGAATGAATTAGAATGGATCGTGCGAATGAATTAGAATGGATCGTACGAATGAATTAGAATGGATCATGCTAATGAATGAATTAGAATGGATCGTGCGAATGAATTAGAAAGGATCGTACGAATGAGTAAGAATGGATCTTGCGAATGAATTAGAATGGATCGTACGAATGATATAGAATGGATTGTACGAATGAGATAGAATGGATCGTACGAATGAATTAGAATGGATACATTCATGCGAATGAATTAGAATGGATCATACGAATGAATTAGAATGGATTCATTCGTGCGAATGAATTAGAATGGATTGTACGAATGAGTAAGAATAGATCGTACGAATGAATTAGAATGGATTGAATTAGAATGAATCGTACGAATGAATTAGAATGGATCGTACGAATGAATTAGAATGGATCGTACGAATGAATTAGAATGGATTGAATTAGAATGAATCGTACGAATGAATTAGAATAAATCATACCGTACGAATGAATTATAATGGATAATACGAAGGAATTAGAATGGATCGTACGAATGAATTAGAATGGATCGTACGAATGAATTAGAATGGATCGTACGAAGGAATTAGAATG
Organism: Chamaelirium japonicum; assembly: GCA_947650365.1. Taxonomy (NCBI): domain Eukaryota; kingdom Viridiplantae; phylum Streptophyta; class Magnoliopsida; order Liliales; family Melanthiaceae; genus Chamaelirium; species Chamaelirium japonicum. Next base: position 331,630 of record CANTAL010000050.1, read on the forward strand.
GATCATACGAAGGAATTAGAATGGATAGTACGAATGAATTAGAATGGATACCTTCGTGCAAATAAATTAGAATGGATCGTACGAATGAGTAAGAATGGATTGTACGAATGAAATAGAATGGATCGTATGAATGAATTAGAATGGATCGTACGAATGAATTAGAATGGATCGTATGAATGAATTAGATTGGATCGTACGAATGAATTAGAATAGATCGTACGAATGAATTAGAATGGATCGTACGAATGAATTAGAATGGATCGTATGAATGAATTAGAATAAATCATACGAAGGAATTAGAACGGATCGTACGAATGACTTAGAATGGATCGTTCGAATGAATTAGAATAGATTGTGCGAATGAATTAGAATGGATCGTACGAATGAATTTGAATGGATACATTCGTGTGAATCCATTCTATTTAATTTGTACGATCCATTCTAATTCATTCGTACGATATATTCTAATTCATTCATACGATCCATTCTAATTCATTCGTTCGATCCATTCTAATTCATTCGTACGATCCATTCGTACAATCAATTCTATTTCATTCGTACGATCCATTCTAATTCATTCGCACGATCCATTCTAGTTCATTCATACGATCCATTCTAATTCATTCGTACGATCGATATTCTAATTCATTCGCACGATCCATTCTAATTCATTCATACGATCTATTCTAATTTATTCGCACGATCCATTCTAATTCATTCGTACGATCTATTCTATTTCATTCGTAAATGAATTTGGATCGTACTAATGAATTAGAATGGATCGTGCTAATGAATTAGAATGGATACATTCGTGCGAATGAATTAGAATGGCTCATATGAATGAATTAGAATGGATCGTTTGAGTGAATGCGAATGGATCGTGCGAAAGAATTAGATTGGATTGTATAAATGAATTAGAATGGATCGTACGAATGAATTAGAATGGATCGTACTAATGAATTAGAATGGATCGTACGAATGAATTAGAGTGGATACATTCGTACAAATGAATTAGAATGGATACATTCGTATGAATGAATTAGAATGGATCGTACGAATGAATTAGAATGGATACATTCGCACGAATCGTACGAATGAATTAGAATGGATCGTACGAATGAATTAGAATGGATCGTATGAATGAATTAGATTGGATCGTATAAATGAATTAGAATGGATCGTACGAATGAATTAGAATGGATCGTGCTAATGAATTAGAATGGATCGTACGAATGAATTAGAGTGGATACATTCGTACAAATGAATTAGAATGGATACATTCGTGCGAATGAATTAGAATGGATCGTGCAAATGAATTAGAATGGATCGTACGAATGAATTAGAATAGATTGTGCTAATGAATTAGAATGGATCGTATGAATGAATTAGAATGGATCATACGAATGAATTAGAATGGATACGTGCGAATGAATTAGAATTGTGAATTAGAATGGATCATACGAAGGAATTAGAATGGATCGTGCTAATGAATTAGAATGGATTGTGCGAATGAATTAGAATGGATCGTATGAATGACTTAGAATGGATCGTTCGAATGAATTAGAATAGATTGTACGAATGAATTAGAATGGATCGTACGAATGAATTAGAAAGGATACATTCGTGCGAATGAATTAGAATGGATCGTTTGAGTGTGAATAAATTAGACTGGATCGTGTGAATGAATTAGAATGGATCGTATTAATGAATTAGAATGGATCGTGCGAATGAATTAGAATGGATCGTACGAATGAGTAAGAATGGATCGTGCGAATGAATTAGAATGGATTGTACGAATGAATTAGAATGGATCGTACGAATGAATTAGAATGGATACATTCGTGCGAATCCATTCTATTTCATTCGTACGATCCATTCTAATTCATTCGCACGATCCATTCTAATTCATTCATACGATCCATTCTAATTCATTCGTACGATCCATTCTAATTCATTCGTACAATCCATTCTAATTTATTCGTACGATCCATTCTAATTCATTCATATGATCCATTCTAATTCATTAGCACAATCTATTCTAATTCATTCGTACGATCCATTCTAATTCATTCGCACGATCCATTCTAATTCATTCGCACGAATGTATCCATTCTAATTCATTTGTACGAATGTATCCACTCTAATTCATTCATACGATCTATTCTAATTCATTAGCACGATCCATTCTAATTCATTCGAACGATCCATTCTAATTCATTTATACGATCCAATCTAATTCATTCATACGATCCATTCTAATTCATTCGTACGATCCATTCTAATTCATTCGTACGATCCATTCTTATTCGTGCGAATGTATCCATTCTAATTCATTCGTACGATCCATTCTAATTCATTTATACGATCCAATCTAATTCATTCTCACGATCCATTCGCATTCACTCAAACGATCCATTCTAATTCATTCGCATTCACTCAAACGAATTAGAATGGATCTTATGAATGAATTAGAATGGATCATACGAATGAATTAGAATGGATTAGAATGGATCGTACGAATGAATTAGAATGGATCGTACGAATGAAATAGAATGGATCGTATGAATGAATTAGAATGGATCGTGCGAATGAATTAGAATGGATCGTACGAATGAAATAGAATAGATTCGCACGAATGTATCCATTCTAATTCAATGGATCGTGCGAATGAATTAGAATGGATCGTACGAATGAATTAGAATGGATTGAATTAGAATGAATCGTACGAATGAATTAGAATGGATCGTACGAATGAATTAGAATGGATCGTACGAATGAAATAGAATGGATCGTATGAATGAATTAGAATGGATCGTGCGAATGAATTAGAATGGATCGTACGAATGAATTAGAATAGATTGTGCGAATGAATTAGAATGGATCGTGCGAATGAATTTGAATGGATCGTACGAATGAATTAGAATTGATTGTGCGAATGAATTAGAATGGATCGTACGAATGAATTAGAATGGATCGTACGAAGGAATTAGAATGGATTCATTCATATGATCCATTCTAATTCATTATCACGATCCTTTCTTAATCATTCGTACGATCCATTCTAATTCATTCGTACGATCCATTCTAATTCATTCGCACGATCCATTGAATTAGAATGGATACATTCGTGCGAATCCATTCTATTTCATTCGTACGATCCATTCTAATTCATTCGCACGATCCATTCTAATTCATTCATACGATCCATTCTATTTCATTCGTACGATCCATTCTAATTCATTCGTACGATCCATTCTAATTCATTCTAATTCATTCGTACGATCCATTCTAATTCATTCGTACGATCCATTCTAATTCCTTCGTACGATCCATTATGAATGAATTAGAATGGATGGTGCGAATGAATTAGAATGGATGGTGCGAATTAGAATGGATCGTACGAATGAATTAGAGTGGATACATTCGTACAAATGAATTAGAATGGATACATTCGTGCGAATGAATTAGAATGGATCGTGCGAATGAATTAGAATGGATCGTACGAATGAATTAGAATAGATTGTGCTAATGAATTAGAATGGATCGTATGAATGAATTAGAATGGATCGTACGAATGAATTAGAATGGATACATTCGCACGATGGTGCGAACGAATGAATTAGAATGGATACATTCATACGAATGAATTAGAACGATCCAATCTATTTCATTCGTACGATCCATTCTAATTCATTCGTAAGAATGGATCGTACGATCCATTCGCATTCACTCAAACGATCCATTCTAATTCATTCATACAATCCATTCTAATTCATTCATACGATCCATTCTAATTCATTCGTACGACCCATTCTAATTCATTCTAATTCATTGGGACAATCTATTCTAATTCATTCGCACGAATAGTACGAATGAATTAGAATGGATCGTACAGAATGGATCGTACGAAGGAATTAGAATGGATCGTGCGAATGAATTAGAATGGATCGTACGAATGAATTAGAATGGATCGTACGAATGAATTAGAATGGATCGTATGAATGAATTAGATTGGATCGTATTAATGAATTAGAATGGATCGTACGAATGAATTAGAAAGGATTATACGAAGGAATTAGAATGGATCGTACGAATGAATTAGAATGGATCGTACGAATGAATTAGAATGGATCGTACGAAGGAATTAGAATGGATCGAACGAATGAATTAGAATGGATAGTGCGAATGAGTAAGAATGGATCGTACGAATGAATTAGAATGGATCATACGAATGAATTAGAATGGATCGTACGAATGAATTCGAATGTATCCATTCTAATTCATTCATACAATCCATTCTATCTCATTCGTACAATCCATTCTAATTCATTCGTACGATCCATTCTAATTCATTCGCACGATCCATTCTATCTCATTCGTACAATCCATTCTAATTCAATCCATTCTAATTCATTCGTACGATCCATTCTAATTCATTCGTACGATCCATTCTAAATCATTCGTACGATTCATTCTAATTCCTTCGTACGATCCATATTCTAATTCATTCGCACGATCCATTCTAATTCATTCATACGATCCATTCTAATTTATTCGCACGATCCATTCTAATTCATTCGTACGATCCATTCTAATTCCTTCGTACGATTCATTCTAATTCATTCTCACAATCCATTCTAATTCATTCATACAATCCATTCTAATTCATTCGCACGAATGTATCCATTCTAATTCATTCGTACGATCCATTCTATTTCATTCGTACGATCCATTCTTACTCATTCGTACGATCCATTCTAATTCATTTGCACGAAGGTATCCATCCATTCTATTTCATTCGTATGATCCATTCTTACTCATTCGTACGATCCATTCTAATTCATTTGCACGAAGGTATCCATTCTAATTCATTCGTACTATCCATTCTAATTCCTTCGTACAATCCATTCTAATTCCTTCGTACGCATGAATTCATTCGCACGATCCATTCTAATTCATTCATATGATCCATTCTAATTCATTCGCACGAATATATCCATTCTAATTCATTCGTACGATCCATTCTAATTCATTTGTATGAATGTATCCACTCTAATTCATTCGTATGATCCATTCTAATTCATTTGTACGAATGTATCCTTTCTAATTCATTCGTACGATCCATTCTAATTCATTCGTACGATCTATTCTAATTCATTCATACGATCCATTCTATTTCATTCGTACGATCCATTCTAATTCATTTATATGATCCATTCTAATTCATTCGTACGATCCATTCTATCTCATTCGTACTATCCATTCTAATTCCTTCGTACGATCCATTCTAATTCATTCGCACAATCTATTCTAATTCATTCATACGATCCATTCTAATTCATTCGTACGAATGTATCAACTCTAATTCATTCGTACGATCGATTCTAATTCATTCGTACGATCCATTCTAATTCATTCGCACGATCCATTCTAATTCATTCGCACGTATCCATTCTAATTCATTCGTACGATCCATTCTTACTCATTCGTACGATCCATTCTAATTCATTCGTACAATCCATTCTAATTCATTCGTACGATCCATTCTAATTCATTCGTACGATCCATTCTAATTCATTCATACGATCCATTCTAATTCATTCACACAATCTATTCTAATTCATTCGTACGATCCATTCTAATTCATTCGCACGATCCATTCTATTTCATTCGTACGATCCATTCTTACTTATTCATACGATCCATTCTAATTCATTAATAGATTGTGCGAATAAATTAGAATGGATCGTATGAATGAATTAGAATGGATCGTGCGAATGAATTAGAATATGGATCGTACGAAGGAATTAGAATGAATCGTACGAATGAATTAGAATGGATCGTACGAATGAATTAGAATGGATCGTACGAATGAATTAGAATGGATTGAATTAGAATGGATTGTACGAATGAGATAGAATGGATCGTGCGAATGAATTAGAATGGATCGTACGAATGAATTAGAATGGATTGTACGAATGAATTAGAATGGATCGTACGAATGAATTAGAATGGATCGTATGAATGAATTAGATTGGATCATATAAATGAATTAGAATGGATCGTACGAATGAATTAGAATGGATCGTGCAAATGAATTAGAATGGATCGTACGAATGAATTAGAGTGGATTCATTCGTACAAATGAATTAGAATGGATACATTCGTGCGAATGAATTAGAATGGATCGTGCGAATGAATTAGAATGGATCGTACGAATGAATTAGAATAGATACATTCGTTCGATCCAATCTAATTTATTTATACGATCCAATCTAATTCATTCATACGATCCATTCTAATTCATTCGTACGATCCATTCTAATTCATTCGTACGATCCATTCTAATTCGTGCGAATGTATCCATTCTAATTCATTCGTACGATCCATTCTAATTCATTCGTACGAATGTATCCATTCTAATTCATTTGTACGAATGTATCCACTCTAATTCATTCGTACGATCCATTCTAATTTATTAGCACGATCCATTCTAATTCATTCGTACGATCCATTCTAATTCATTTATACGATCCAATCTAATTCATTCGCACGATCCATTCGCATTCACTCAAACGATCCATTCTAGTTCATTCATATGATCAATTCTAATTCATTCGCACGAATGTATCCATTCTAATTCATTAGCACGATCAATTCTAATTCATTAGCACGATCCAAATTCATTTACAAATGAAATAGAATAGATCGTACGAATGAATTAGAATGGATCGTGCGAATAAATTAGAATGGATCGTATGAATGAATTAGAATGGATCGTGCGAATGAATTAGAATATAGATCGTACGAATGAATTAGAATGGATCGTATGAATGAACTAGAATGGATCGTGCGAATGAATTAGAATGGATCGTATGAATGAAATAGAATTGATCGTACGAATGGATCGTACGAATGAATTAGAATGGATCGTACGAATGAATTAGAATGGATCGTATGAATGAATTAGAATAGATCGTACGAATGAATTAGAATGGATCGTACAAATGAAATAGAATGGATTCGCACGAATGTATCCATTCTAATTCATTCGTACGATCCATTCTAATTCATTCGCACAATCTATTCTAATTCATTCGAACGATCCATTCTAAGTCATTCGTACGATCCATTCTAATTCATTCGTACGATCCATTCTAATTTATTCGCACGATCCATTCTGTTTCATTCGTACGGTTCATTCTAATTCAATCCATTCTAATTCATTCGTACGATCCATTCTAATTCATTCGTACGATCCATTCCAATTCATTCGCACGATCCATTGAATTAGAATGGATACATTCGTGCGAATCCATTCTATTTCATTCGTACGATCCATTCTAATTCATTCGCACGATCCATTCTAATTCATTCATACGATCCATTATAATTCATTCATACGATCCATTCGTATCCATTCTAATTCATTCGTACGATCCATTCTAATTCATTCGTACGATCCATTCTAATTCCTTCGTACGATCCATTCTAATTCATTCGTACGATCCATTCTAATTCATTCGCACGATCCATTCTAATTCATTCATACGATCCATTCTAATTCATTCGTACGATCTATTCTATTTCATTCGTACAATCCATTCTTACTCAATCGTCTGATCCATTCTAATCCGTTCGCACAATCTATTCTAATTCATTCGTACGATCCATTCTATTTCATTCGTACGATCCATTCTAATTCATTCGCACGATCCATTCTAATTCATTCATACGATCCATTCTAATTCATTCGTACGATCCATTCTAATTCATTCGTACGATCCATTCTAATTCATTCGCACGATCCATTCTAATTCATTCATACGATCCATTCTATTTCATTCGTACGATCCATTCTAATTCATTCGTACGATCCATTCTATTTCATTTGTACGATTCATTCTAATTCAATCCATTCTAATTCATTCATACGATCCATTCTAATTCATTCGTACGATCTATTCTAATTCCTTCGTACGATCCATTGTAATTCATTCGTACGATCCATTCTAATTCATTCACACGATCCATTGAATTAGAATGGATACATTCGTGCGAATGGATTAGAACGATCCAATCTATTTCATTCATACGATCCATTCTAATTCATTCGTAAGAATGGATCGTACGAATGAAATAGAATGGATTAGAATGGATCGTACGAATTAGAATTCATTCATACGATCCATTATTACTCATTCGTACGATTCATTCTAATTCATTCATACGATCCATTCTAATTCATTCATACGATCCATTCGTATCCATTCTAATTCATTCGTACAATCCATTCTAATTCATTCGTACGATCCATTCTAATTCCTTCGTACGATCCATTCTAATTCATTCGTACGATCCATTCTAATTCATTCGCACGATCCATTCTAATTCATTCATACGATCCATTATAATTCATTCGTACGATCTATTCTATTTCATTCGTACAATCCATTCTTACTCAATCGTATGATCCATTCTAATCCATTCGCACAATCTATTCTAATTCATTCGTACGATCCATTCTATTTCATTCGTACGATCCATTCTAATTCATTCACTCGATCCATTCTAATTCATTCATACGATCCATTTTAATTCTTTCGTACGAGCCATTCTAATTCATTCGCACGATCCATTGAATTAGAATGGATACATTCGTGCGAATCCATTCTATTTCATTCGTACGATCCATTCTAATTCATTCGCATGATCCATTCTAATTCATTCATACGATCCATTCTATTTCATTCGTACGATCCATTCTAATTCATTCGTACGATCCATTCTAATTCATTCTAATTCATTCGGACGATCCATTCTAATTCATTCGTACGATCCATTCTAATTCCTTCGTACGATCCATTATGAATGAATTAGAATGGATCGTGCGAATGAATTAGAATGGATCATATGAATTAGAATGGATCGTATGAATGAATTAGAATGGATTCATTCGTGCGAATGAATTAGAATAGATCGTACGAATGAATTAGAATGGATCGTACGAATGAATTAGAATGGATCGTAAGAATGAATTAGAATAGATTGTGCGAATGAATTAGAATAGGTCGTACGAATGAAATAGAATGGATCGTACAAATGAATTAGAATGGATCGTATGAATGAATTAGAATGGATCGTGCGAATGAATTAGAATGGATACCTTCGTGCAAATGAATTAGGATGGATCGTACGAATGAGTAAGAATGGATCGTACGAATGAAATAGAATGGATCGTATGAATGAATTAGAATGGATCGTACGAATGAATTAGAATGGATTGTACGAATGAATTAGAATGGATCGTATGAATCCGTATTAATGAATTAGAATGGATCGTACGACTGAATTAGAATAGATCGTATGAATGAATTAGAATGGATACGAATGGATCGTACGAATGAGTAAGAATGGATCGTACGAATGAAATAAAATGGATTGTACGAATGAATTAGAATGGATACATTCGTGCGAATGAATTAGGATGGATCGTATGAATGAATTAGAATGGATGGTACGAATGAATTAGAATGGATTCATACGAATGAATTAGAATGGATCGTATGAATGAATTAGAATGGATCGTGCGAATAAATTAGAATGGAACGTACGAATGAATTAGAATGGATCGTACGAATGAATTAGAATGGATCGTACGAATGAGTAAGAATGGATCGTACGAATGAAATAGAATGGATCGTACGAATGAATTAGAATGGATCGTATGAATGAATTAGAATGGATTGAATTAGAATGAATCGTACGAATGAATTAGAATGAATCATACCGTACGAATGAATTAGAATGGATCATACGAAGGAATTAGAATGGATCGCGCGAATAAATTAGAATGGATCGTATGAATGAATTAGAATAGATCGTACGAATGAATTAGAATGGATCGTACGAATGAATTAGAATGGATACATTCTTGCGAATGAATTAGAATGGATCGTACGAATGAATTAGAATGGATCATACGAATGAATTAGAATGGATCGTACGAATGAATTAGAATGGATCGTGCGAATGAATTAGAATGGATCATTCGCACAATCTATTCTAATTTATTCGTACGAATGTATCCATTCTATTTCATTCGTACGATCCATTCTAATTCATTCGTACGATCTATTCTAATTCATTTATACGATCCATTCTAATTTATTTGCACGATCCATTCTAATTCCTTCGTATGATCCATTCTAATTCATTCGTACGGTATGATTCATTCTAATTCATTCGTACGATTCATTCTAATTCAATCCATTCTAATTCATTCGTACGATCCATTCTAATTCATTCGTACGATCCATTCTAATTCATTCAATTCGTACGATCCATTCTAATTCCTTCGTATGATCCATTATAATTCATTCGTACGGTATGATTCATTCTAATTCATTCATACGATTCATTCTAATTCAATCCATTCTAATTCATTCGTACGATCCATTCTAATTCATTCGTACGATCCATTCTAATTCATTCGTACGATTCATTCTAATTCAATCCATTCTAATTCATTCGTACGATCCATTCTTACTCATTCGTACGATCCATTCTAATTCATTCGCACGAATGAATCCATTCTAATTCATTCGTATGATCCATTCTAATTCATTCGCATGAATGTATCCATTCTAATTCATTCGTACGATCCATTCTATCTCATTCGTACAATCCATTCTATTTCATTCGTACGATCCATTCTAATTCATTCACACGATCCATTCTTACTCATTCGTACGATCCATTCTAATTCATTCACACGATCCATTCTAATTCATTCATTAGCATGATCCATTCTAATTCATTCGTACGATCCATTCTAATTCATTCGCACGATCGATTCTAATTCATTCGCACAATCTATTCTAATTCATTCGTACGATCTATTCGTACGATCCATTCTAATTCATTTATACGATCCATTCGATTTCATTCATACGATCCATTCTTACTCATTCGTACGATCCATCCTAATCCACTCTAATTCGTGCGAATGAATTAGAATGAATTAGAATGGATCGTATGAATGAATTAGATTGGATCGTATTAATGAATTAGAATGGATCGTACGAATGAATTAGAATAGATCGTACGAATGAATAAGAATAGATTGTGCGAATGAATTAGAATGGATCGTGCGAATGAATTAGAATGGATTGTATAAATGAATTAGAATGGATCGTGCGAATGAATTAGAATGGATCGTACGAATGAATTAGAATGGATCGTGCGAATGAATTAGAATAGATCGTATGAATGAATTAGATTGGATCGTATTAATGAATTAGAATGGATCGTACGAATGAATTAGAATGGATCGTACGAATGAGTAAAAATGGATCGTGCGAATGAATTAGAATGGATTGTACGAATGAATTAGAATGGATCGTACGAATGAATTAGAATAGATACATTCGTGCGAATCCATTCTATTTCATTCGTACGATCCATTCTAATTCATTCGCACGATCCATTCTAATTCATTCATACGATCCATTCTAATTCATTCGTACGATCCATTCTAATTCATTCGTACAATCCATTCTAATTCATTCGTACGATCCATTCTAATTCATTCGTACGATCTATTCTAATTCATTCGTACGATCCATTCTAATTCATTAATACGATCCAATCTAATTCATTCATACGATCTATTCTAATTCATTCGCACGATCCATTCTAATTCATTCGTACGATCCATTCTAATTCATTCGCACGATCCATTCTACTTCATTCATACAATCCATTCTAATTCATTATCACGATCCATTCTAATTCATTCGCACAATCTATTCTAATTCATTCGTACGATCTATTCTAATTCATTCGTACGATCAATTCTAATTTATTAATACGATCCAATCTAATTCATTCATACGATCCATTCTAATTCATTCGAATAGTGTGCGAATGAATTAGAATGGATCGTACGAATGAATTAGAATGGATCGTACGAATGAATTAGAATAGATTGTGCGAATGAATTAGAATAGATTGTGCGCATGAATTAGAATGGATCGTACGAATGAATTAGCATGGATCGTACGAATGAATTAGAATGGATCGTACGAATGAATTAGAATGGATTGTATGAATGAATTAGAATGGATCGTAGTAATGAATTAGAATGGATCGTACGAATAAATTAGAATAGCGTGCGAATGAATTAGAATGGATCGTACAAATGAATTAGAATGGATCGTATGAATGAATTAGAATAGATTGTACGAATGAAATAGAATAGATCGTACGAATGAAATAGAATGGATTCGTATGAATGAGTTAGAATGGATCGTGCGAATGAATTAGAATGGATCGTACTTATGAATTAGATTGGATCGTACGAATGAATTAGAATGGATCCTACGAATGAATTAGAATAGCGTGCGAATGAATTAGAATGGATCGTACGAATGAATTAGAATGGATCGTATGAATGAATTAGAATAGATCCATTCTTACACATTCGTACGATCCATTCGTATCCATTCTAATTCATTCGTACGATCTATTCTAATTCATTCGTATGATCCATTCTAATTCATTAATACGATGCAATCTAATTCATTCATACGATCCATTCTTATTCATTCGTACGATCCATTCTAATTCCTTCATACGATCCATTCTAATTCATTCGTACGATCCATTCTAATTCCTTCGTACGATCCATTCTAATTCATTCACACAATCGATTCTAATTCATTAGTACGATCCATTCTATCTCATTTGTACAATCCATTCTATTTCATTCGTACGATCCATTCTAATTCATTCGCACGATCCATTCTAATTCATTCGCACGATCCATTCTAATTCATTCACTCGAATGAATTAGAATGGATACCTTCGTGCAAATGAATTAGAATGGATTGTGCGAATGAATTAGAATGGATCGTACGAATGAGTAAGAATGGATCGTACGAATGAATTAGAATGGATTGATTTAGAATGGATTGTGCGAATGAATTAGAATGGATCGTACGAAGGAGTAAGAATGGATCGTACGAATGAATTAGAATGGATTGAATAAGAATGAATCGTGCGAATGAATTAGAATGGATCGTACGAATGAATTAGAATGGATACGAATGGATTAGAATGGATCGTATGAATGAATAAGATTGGATAGTACGAATGAATTAGAATGGATACCTTCGTGCAAATGAATTAGAATGGATCGTACGAATGAGTAAGAATGGATCGTACGAATGAAATAGAATGGATCGTATGAATGAATTAGAATGGATCGTGCGAATGAATTAGAATGGATCGTACGAATGAATTAGAATAGATTGTGCGAATGAATTAGAATGGATCGTACGAATGAATTAGAATGGATCGTACGAATGAAATAGAATGGATCGTATGAATGAATTAGAATGGATCGTGCGAATAAATTAGAATGGATTGTGCGAATGAATTAGAATGGATCATATGAATGAATTAGAATGGATCGTTTGAGTGAATGCGAATGGATCGTGCGAATGAATTAGATTGGATCGTATAAATGAATTAGAATGGATCGTACGAATGAATTAGAATGGATCGTGCTAATGAATTAGAATGGATCGTATGAATGAATTAGAGTGGATACATTCGTACAAATGAATTAGAATGGATACATTCGTACGAATGAATTAGAATGGATCGTACGAATGAATTAGAATGGATACATTCCCACGAATTAGAATGGATCGTACGAATGAATTAGAATGGATCGTACGAATGAATTAGAATGGATCGTATGAATGAATTAGATTGGATCGTGCGAATGAATTAGAATGGATCGTATGAATGAAATAGAATGGATTCGCACGAATGTATCCATTCTAATTCATTCATACGATCCATTCTAATTCATTCATACGATCCATTCTATTTCATTCGTACGAGCCATTCTTACTCATTCGTACGATCCATTCTAATTCATTTGCACGAAGGTATCCATTCTAATTCATTCGTACTATCCATTCTAATTCCTCCGTACGATCCATTCTAATTTATTCGTACGATCCATTCTAATTCATTCATACGATCCATTCTAATTCCTTCGTATGATCCATTATAATTCATTCGTACGGTATGATTCATTCTAATTCATTCGTACGATTCATTCTAATTCAATCCATTCTAATTTATTCGTACGATCCATTCTAATTCATTCGTACGATCCATTCTAATTCATTCGTACGATTCATTCTAATTCAATCCATTCTAATTCATTCATACGATCCATTCTTACTCATTCGTACGATCCATTCTAATTCATTCGCACGAATGAATCCATTCTAATTCATTCGTATGATCCATTCTAATTCATTCGCATGAATGTATCCATTCTAATTCATTCGTACGATCCATTCTATCTCATTCGTACAATCCATTCTATTTCATTCGTACGATCCATTCTAATTCATTCGCACGATCCATTCTTACTCATTCGTACGATCCATTCTAATTCATTCGCACGATCCATTCTAATTCATTCATTAGCATGATCCATTCTAATTCATTCGTACGATCCATTCTAATTCATTTGCACGATCCATTCTAATTCATTCGCACAATCTATTCTAATTCATTCGTACGATCCATTCTAATTCATTCGTACGATCCATTCTAATTCATTCATACGATCCATTCTAATTCATTCATATGATCCATTCTAATTCATTCGTACGATCTATTCTAATTCATTCGTACGATCCATTCTAATTCCTTCGTATGATCCTTTCTAATTCATTCGTACGATCCATTCTAATTCATTAATACTATCCAATCTAATTCATTCGTACGATCCATTCTAATTCATTCGTACGATCCATTCTAATTCATTCGCACAATCTATTCTAATTCATTAGTACGATCCATTCTAATTCATTCGTACGATCCATTCTATTTCATTCGTACGATCCATTCTAATTCATTCGTACGATCCATTCTAATTCATTCGCACGATCCATTCTAATTCATTCATACGATCCATTCTAATTCCATCGTACGATCCATTCTAATTCATTCGTACGATCCATTCAAATTTATTCGCACGATCCATTCTAATTCATGCATACGATCCATTCTAATTCATTCGTACGATCCATTCTAATTCATTCGCACGATCCATTCTATTTCATTCGTATGATCCATTCTAATTCATTCGCACAATCTATTCTAATTCATTCATACGATCCATTCTAATTTATTCGCACGATCCATTCTAATTCATTCATACGATCCATTCTAATTGATTCATATGATCCATTCTAATTCATTCGCACGATCCATTCTAATTCATTCGTACGATCCATTCTAATTCATTCTAATGGATACATTCGTGCAAAAGAATTAGAATGGATTGTATGAATGAATTAGAATGGATCGTACGAATGAGTAAGAATGGATCGTACGAATGAATTAGAATGGATCAAACGAAGGAATTAGAATGGATCGTACGAATGAATTAGAATGGATCGTATGAATGAATTAAAATGGATCGTACGAAGGAATTAGAATGGATCGTACGAATGAATTAGATTGGATCGTGCGAATGAATTAGAATCGATCGTACGAATGAATTAGAGTTGATACATTCGTACGAATGAATTAGAATGGATCGTATGAATGAATTAGAATAGATTGTGCGAATGAATTAGAATGGATCATACGAATGAAATAGAATGGATCGTGCGAATGAATTAGAATGGATCGTACGAATGAATTAGAATGGATCGTATGCATGAATTAGAATGGATCGTGCGAATGAATTAGAATGGATCGTACGATTGAATTAGAATGGATCGTACGAAGGAATTAGAATGGATCGTACGAATGAATTAGAATGGATCATGCGAATGAATTAGAATGGATCGTAAGAATGAATTAGAATGGATCGTACGAATGAATTAGAATGGATCGTACGAATGAATTAGAATTGATCGTACTAATGAATTAGAATAGATTGTGCGAATGAATTAGAATGGATCGTACGAATGAATTAGAATGGATCGTACGAATGAATTAGAATGAATTAGAATGGATCGTACGAATGAATTAGAATGGATCGTACGAATGAAATAGAATGGATCGTATGAATGAATTAGAATGGATCGTGCGAATGAATTAGAATGGATCGTACGAATGAAATAGAAGGGATTCGCACGAATGTATCCATTCTAATTCAATGGATCGTGCGAGTGAATTAGAATGGATCGTACGAATGAATTAGAATGGATCGTACGAAGGAATTAGAATGGATCGTACGAATGAATTAGAATGGATCGTACGAATGAATTAGAATGGATCGTACGAAGGAATTAGAATGGATCGTACGAATGAATTAGAATGGATCGTGCGAATTAATTAGAATGGATCGTATGAATGAATTAGAATGGATCGTGCGAATGAATTAGAATATGGATCGTACGAAGGAATTAGAATGAATCGTACGAATGAATTAGAATGGATCGTACGAATGAATTAGAATGGATCGTACGAATGAATTAGAATAGATTGAATTAGAATGGATTGTACGAATGAGATAGAATGGATCGTGCGAATGAATTAGAATGGATCGTACGAATGAATTAGAATGGATTATACGAATGAGATAGAATGGATCGTATGAATGAATTAGAATGGATACATTCGGATTCATTCGTACGATCCATTCTAATTCAATCGTACGATCCATTCTAATTCATTCGTACGATCCATTCTTACTCATTCGTACGATCCAATCTAATTCATTCGTTCGATCCATTCTAATTCATTCGTACGATCCATTCTAATTCATTCGCACGATCCATTCTAATTCATGCATACGGTCCAATCTAATTCATTCATACGATCCATTCTAATTCATTCGCACGAATGTATCCATTCGAATTCATTCGTACGATCCATTCTAATTCATTCGCACGATCCATTCTAATTCATTCATACAATCCATTCTAATTCTTTTGCACGAATGTATCCATTCTAATTCATTCTTTCGATCCATTCTAATTCATTCGTACGATCCATTCTAATTCATTCGCACGATCCATTCTAATTCATGCATACGATCCAATTTAATTCATTCATATGATCCATTCTAATTCATTCGCACGAATGTATCCATTCTAATTCATTCGTACGATCCATTCTAATTCATTCGTACAATCTATTATAATTCATTCATACGATCCATTCTAATTTATTCGCACGATCCATTCTAATTCCTTCGTATGATCCATTCTAATTCATTCGTACGGTATGATTCATTCTAATTCATTCGTACGATTAATTCTAATTCAATCCATTCTAATTCATTCGTACGATCCATTCTAATTCATTCGTACGATCCATTCTAATTCATTCGTACGATTCATTCTAATTCAATCCATTCTAATTCATTCGTACGATCCATTCTTACTCATTCGTACGATCCATTCTTACTCATTCGTACGATCCATTCTAATTCATTCGCACGAATGAATCCATTCTAATTCATTCGTATGATCCATTCTAATTCATTCGCACGATCCATTCTAATTCATTCGCATGATCCATTCTAATTCATTCGTACGATCGATTCTAATTCATTCATACGATCCATTCTAATTTATTCGCACGATCCATTCTAATTCATTCATACGATCCATTCTAATTCATTCATATGATCTATTCTAATTCATTCGCACGATCCATTCTTACTCATTCGTACGATCCATTCTAATTCATTTAGAATGGATACATTCGTGCGAATGAATTAGAATGGATCGTATGAATGAATTAGAATGGATCGTGCGTATGAATTAGAATGGATCGTACGAATGAATTAGAATGGATCGTGCGAATGAATTAGAATGGATTGTAGTAATGAATTAGAATGGATCCTACGAATGAATTAGAATAGATTGTGCGAATGAATTAGAATGGATCTGGATCGTGTATCCATTCTAATTCATTCGTAGGACCCATTCTAATTCATTCGCACGATCCATTCTAATTCATTCGTACGATCCATTCCAATACATTCGTACGATCCATTCTATTTCATTCGTACGATCCATTCTAATTCATGCATATAATCCATTCTAATTCATTCGTATTATCCATTTTAATTCATTCACACGAATGTATCAACTCTAATTCATTCGCACAATCCATTCTAATTCATTCATACAATCCATTCTAATTCATTCGTATTATCCATTTTAATTCATTCACACGAATGTATCAACTCTAATTCATTCGTACGATCCATTCTAATTCCTTCGTACGATCCATGCTAATTCATTCGTACGATCCATTCTAATTCATTCGTACGATCCATTCTAATTCCTTCGTACGATCCATTCTAATTCATTCGTATGATCCATTCTAATTCATTCGCACGATCCATTGAATTAGAATGGATACATTCGTGCGAATCCATTCTATTTCATTCGTACGATCCATTCTAATTCATTCGCACGATCCATTCTAATTCATTTATACGATCCATTCTATTTCATTCGTACGATCCATTCTAATTCATTCGTACGATCCATTCTAATTCATTCTAATTCATTCGTACGATCCATTCTAATTCATTCGTACGATCCATTCTAATTCATTCGCACAATCTATTCTAATTCATTAGTACGATCCATTCTAATTCATTCGTACGATCCATTCTATTTCCTTCGTACGAGCCATTCTAATTCATTCGTACGATCCATTCTAATTCATTCGCACGATCCATTGAATTAGAATGGATACATTCGTGCGAATCCATTCTATTTCATTCGTATGATCGATTCTAATTCATTCATACGATCCATTCTAATTCATTCTAATCCATTCTATTTCATTCATACGATCCATTCTAATTCATTCGTATGATCCATTCTAATTCATTCATACAATCCATTCTAATTCTTTTGCACGAACGTATCCACTCTAATTCATTCGTACGATCCATTCTAATTCATTTGTACGAATGTAACCTTTCTAATTCATTCGTACGATCCATTCTAATTCATTCATACGATCCATTCTAATTCATTCATACGATCCATTCTAATTCATTCATACGATCCATTCTAATTCATTCGTACGATCCATTCTAATTCATTCGCACAATCTATTCTAATTCATTCGTACGATCCATCTAATTCATTTGTACGATCCATTCAAATTCATTCGTACGATTCATTCTAATTCAATCCATTCTAATTCATTCCATTCTAATTCATTCGCACGATCCATTCGCATTCACTCAAACGATCCATTCTAATTCACTCATACAATCCATTCTAATCCTTTTGCACGAATGTATCCATTCTAATTCATTCATACGATCCATTCGTGCGAATCCATTCTATTTCATTCGTACGATCCATTCTAATTCATTCGCACGATCCATTCAAATTCATTCGTACGATTCATTCTAATTCCTTCGTACGATCCATATTCTAATTCATTCGCACGATCCATTCTAATTCATTCATACGATCCATTCTAATTTATTCGCATGATCCATTCTAATTCATTCGTACGATCCATTCTAATTCCTTCGTACGATCCATTCTAATTCATTCGTACAATCCATTCTAATTCATTCGCACGATCCATTCTAACTCATTCGTACGATCCATTCTAATTCATTCATACGATCCATTCTAATTTATTCGTACGATCCATTCTAATTCAATCCATTCTAATTCATTCCATTCTAATTCATTCGCACGATCCATTCGCATTCACTCAAACGAATGAATTAGAATGGATACATTCGTGCGAATGAATTGGAATGGATCGTGCGAATGAATTAGAATGGATCGTACGAATGAATTAGAATGGATACATTCGTGCGAATCCATTCTAATTCATTCGTACGATCCATTCTAATTCATTCGCACGATCCATTCTAATTCATTCATACGATCCATTCTATTTCATTCGTATGATCCATTCTAATTCATTCGTACGGTATGATTCATTCTAATTCATTCGTACGATTCATTCTAATTCAATCCATTCTAATTCTTTCGTACGATCCATTCTAATTCATTCGTACGATCCATTCTAATTCCTTCGTACAATCCATTCTAATTCATTCGTACGAATCCATTCTATTTCATTCGTACGATCCATTCTAATTCATTCGCACGATCCATTCTAATTCATTCGTACGATCCATTCTAATTCGATCGTACGAATGTATCCATTCTAATTAGAATGGATCGTACGAATGAATTAGAATGGATCGTACGAATGAATTAGAATAGATTGTGCGAATGAATTAGAATAGATTGTGCGCATGAATTAGAATGGATCGTACGAATGAATTAGAATGGATCCTATGAATGAATTAGAATGCATCGTACGAATGAATTAGAATGGATCGTGCGAATGAATTAGAATGGATCGTGCAAATTAGAATGGATCGTACGAATGAATTAGAATGGATTGTACGAATGAGATAGAATGGATCGTGCGAATGAATTAAAATATAGATCGTACGAATGAATTAGAATGGATCGTATGAATGAACTATAATGGATCGTGCGAATGAATTAGAATGGATCGTACGAATGAAATAGAATTGATCGTACGAATGGATCGTACGAATGAATTAGAATGGATCGTGCGAATGAATTAGAATGGATCGTACGAATGAATTAGAATGGATCGTACGAATGAAATAGAATGGATTGTACGAATGAGATAGAATGGATCGTACGAATGAATTAGAATCGATTGTGTGAATGAATTAGAATGGATCGTACGAATGAATTAGAATGGGTCGTACGAATGAATTAAAATGGATACACGATCCAGATCCATTCTAATTCATTCGCACAATCTATTCTAATTCATTCGTAGGATCGTACGAATGAATTAGAATAGATCATATGAATGAATTAGAATGGATACGAATAGATCGTACGAATGAGTAAGAATGGATCGTACGAATGAAATAGAATGGATTGTACGAATAAATTAGAATGGATCATACGAATGAATTAGAATGGATTCATTCGTGCGAATGAATTAGAATGGATGGTACGAATGAGTAGAATGGATCGTGTGAATGAATTAGAATGGATCGTACGAATGAAATAGAATGGATTTTACGAATGAGATAGAATGGATCGTACGAATGAATTAGAATGGATACATTCGTATGAATGAAT
Source organism: Chamaelirium japonicum (assembly GCA_947650365.1). Lineage (NCBI taxonomy): Eukaryota > Viridiplantae > Streptophyta > Magnoliopsida > Liliales > Melanthiaceae > Chamaelirium > Chamaelirium japonicum. The sequence goes on from CANTAL010000050.1 coordinate 352,815, forward strand.
TAGAATCGATCGTACGAATGAATTAGAATGGATCATGCGAATGAATTAGAATGGATCATACGATTGAGTAAGAATGGATTGTACGAATGAAATAGAATAGATCGTACGAATGAATTAGAATGGATCGTATGAATGAATTAGAATGGATCGTACGAATGAATTAGAATGGATACATTCGTGCGAAAGAATTAGAATAGATCGTATGAATGAATTAGAATGGATCGTGCGAATGAATTAGAATGGATCGTACGAATGAAATAGAATGGATTGTACGAATGAGATAGAATGGATCGTACGAATGAATTAGAATGGATACATTCGTGCAAATGAATTAGAATGGATCGTATGAATGAATTAGAGTGGATACATTCGTACAAATGAATTAGGATGGATCGTATGAATGAATTAGAGTGGATACATTCGTACGAATGAATTAGAATAGATTGTGCGAATGAATTAGAATGGATCGTACGAATGATATAGAATGGATTGTACGAATGAATTAGAATGGATCGTATGAATGAATTAGAATGGATCGTGCGAATGAATTAGAATGGATCGTACGAATGAAATAGAATGGATTCGCACGAATGTATCCATTCTAATTCATTCGTACGATCCATTCTAATTCATTCGCACGATCCATTCTAAGTCATTCACACGAATGTATCCATTCTAAATCATTCGTATGATCCATTCTAATTCATTCATACGAATGAATTTGAATGGATACATTCGTGCGAATGAATTAGAATGGATCGTGCGAATGACTTAGAACGATCCATTCTAATTCATTCGCACGATCCATTCTAATTCATTCATACGATCCATTCTATTTCATTCGTATGATCCATTCTAATTCCTTCGTACGATCCATTCTAATTCATTCGTATGATCCATTCTAATTAGAATCTATTCAATTAAAATAGATTGTGCAAATGAATTACAATGGATCTTACGAATGAATTAGAATGGAACGTATAGATTGTGCGAATGAATTAGAATGGATCGTACGAATGAATTAGAATGGATCGTACGAATGAATTAGAATGGATCGTGCGAATGAATTCGAATGGATCGTATGAATGAATTAGAATGGATCGTGCGAATGAATTAGAATGGATCGTATGAATGAAGTAGAATTGATCGTGCGAATGAATTAGAATGGATCGTACGAATGAATTAGAATGGATCGTACGAATGACTTAGAATGGATCGTTCGAATGAATTAGAATAGATTGTGCGAATGAATTAGAATGGATCGTACGAATGAATTAGAATGGATTGTACGAATGAATTAGAATGGATCGTACGAATGAAATAGAATGGATCGTACGAATGAATTAGAATGGATAGTACGAATGAATTAGAATGGATACCTTTGTGCAAATTAATTAGAATGGATTGTACGAATGAGTAAGAATGGATCGTGCGAATGAATTAGAATGGATCGTACGAATGAAATAGAATGGATTCGCAGGAATGTATCCTTTCTAATTCATTCATACGATCCATTCTAATTCATTCATACGATCCATTCTAATGATTCGTATGAATGAATTAGAATGGATCGTACGAATGAATTAGAATGGATCGTACGAAGGAATTAGAATGGATTGTACAAAGGAATTAGAATGGATAGTACGAATGAATTAGATTGGATCGTACGAATGAATTAGAATGGATCGTGCGAATGAATTAGAATGGATCCATTCTAATTCATTCTACGATCCATTCTAATTCATTCGTACGTTCCATTCTAATTCATTCGCACGAATGTATCCATTCTAATTCATTCGTATGATCCATTCTAATTCATTCGTGCGAATCTATTCTATTTCATTCGTACGATCCATTCTAATTCATTCGCACGATCCATTCTAATTCATTCGTACGATCCATTCTAATTCATTCGTACGATCCATTCGAATTCATTCGCACAATCTATTCTAATTCATTCGTACGATCCATTCTAATTCATTTGTACGATCCATTCTAATTCATTCGTACGATTCATTCTAATTCAATCCATTCTAATTCATTCCATTCTAATTCATTCGCACGATCCATTCGCATTCACTCAAACGATCCATTCTAATTCATTCATACAATCCATTCTAATTCTTTTGCACGAATGTATCCATTCTAATTCATTCATACGATCCATTCGTGCGAATCCATTCTATTTCATTCGTACGATCCATTCTAATTCATTCGCACGATCCATTCTAATTTATTCGTACGATTCATTCTAATTCCTTCGTACGATCCATATTCTATTTCATTCACACGATCCATTCTAATTCATTCATACGATCCATTCTAATTTATTCGCACGAAACATTCTAATTCATTCGTACGATCCATTCTAATTCCTTCGGACGATCCATTCTAATTCATTCGTATGATCCATTCTAATTCATTCGTACAATCCATTCTAATTCATTCGCACGATCCATTCTTACTCATTCGTACGATCCATTCTAATTCATGCATACGATCCATTCTAATTTATTCGTACGATCCATTCTAATTCAATCCATTGTAATTCATTCCATTCAAATTCATTCGCACGATCCATTCGCATTCACTCAAACGAATGAATTAGAATGGATACATTCATGCGAATGAATTAGAACGGATCGTGCGAATGAATTAGAATGGATCGCACGAATGAATTAGAATGGATACATTCGTGCGAATCCATCCGAATTCATTCATACGATCCATTCTAATTCATTCGCACGATCCATTCTAATTCATTCATACGATCCATTCTATTTCATTCATATGATCCATTCTAATTCATTCGTACGGTATGATTCATTCTAATTCATTCGTACGATTCATTCTAATTCAATCCATTCTAATTCATTCGTACGATCCATTCTAATTCATTCGTACGATCCATTCTAATTCCTTCGTACGATCCATTCTAATTCATTCGTACGAATCCATTCTATTTCATTCGTACGATCCATTCTAATTCATTCGCACGATCCATTCGAATTCATTCATACGATCTATTCTAATTCATTCGCACAATCCATTCTAATTCATTCATACGATCCATTCTATTTCATTCGTATGATCCATTCTAATTCATTCGTACGGTATGATTCATTCTAATTCATTCGTACGATTCATTCTAATTCAATCCATTCTAATTCAATCGTACGATCCATTCTAATTCATTCGTACGATCCATTCTAATTCATTCATACGATCAATTCTATTTCATTCGTACGATCCATTCTAATTCATTCGCACAATCTATTCTAATTAGAATGAATCGTACGAATGAAATAGAATGGATCGTATGAATGAAATAGAATAGATCGTACGAATGAATTATAATGGATCGTATGAATGAATTAGAATGGATCGTGCGAATGAATTAGAATGGATCGTACGAATGAAATAGAATGGATTCGTACGAATGAATTAGAATGGATCGTACGAAGGAATTAGAATGGATCGTACGAATGAATTAGAATGGATCGTACGAATGAATTAAAATGGATTGAATTTGAATGAATCGTACGAATGAATTAGAATGAATCATACCGTATGAATGAATTAGAATGGATCATACAAATGAAATAGAATAGATCGTATGAATGAATTAGAATGGATCGTGCGAATGAATTAGAATGGATCGTATGAATGAATTAGAATGGATTCGCACGAATGTATCCATTCTAATTCATTCGTACGATCCATTCTAATTCATTCGCACTATCCATTCTAATTCATTCGCACGAATGTATCCATTCTAATTCAATGGATCGTGCTAATGAATTAGAATGGATCGTACGAATGAATTAGAATGGATCGTACGAATGAATTAGAATGGATTGAATTAGAATGAACCGTACGAATGAAATAGAATGGATCGTGCGAATGAATTAGAATGGATCGTACGAATGAATTAGAATAGATCGTACGAATGACTTAGAATGGATCGTTCGAATGAATTAGAATAGATTGTGCGAATGAATTAGAATGGATCGTACGAATGAATTAGAATGGATACATTCGTGCGAATCCATTCTATTTTATTCGTACGATCCATTCTAATTCATTCGTACGATTTATTCTAATTCATTCATACGATCCATTCTAATTCATTCGTACGATCCATTCTAATTCATTCGTACGATCCATTCGTCTGATCAATTCTATTTCATTCGTACGATCCATTCTAATTCATTCGCACGATCCATTCTAGTTCATTCATAAGATCCATTCTAATTCATTCGTACGATCTATATTCTAATTCATTCGCACGATCCATTCAAATTCATTCATACGATCCATTCTAATTTATTCGCACGATCCATTCTAATTCATTCGTACGATCTATTCTATTTCATTCGTAAATGAATTTGGATCGTGCTAATGAATTAGAATGGATCGTGCTAATGAATTAGAATGGATACATTCGTGCGAATGAATTAGAGTGGATCATATGAATGAATTAGAATGGATCGTTTGAGTGAATGCGAATGGATCGTGCGAATGAATTAGATTGGATCGTATAAATGAATTAGAATGGATCGTACGAATGAATTAGAATGGATCGTGCTTGTGGGGGAAAATCTTCGTGCCGACCCGAAGACTCTCGCAGCACCAGTCAATTGAAGGTTCGAGTTGACGTCGAAGATCGTTGTCCGATCTGTTGATTGAAGTTGAAGCCTTTTGATATGTGAATTGAAAGTGATATGCAATCAGAGAGATTGTGACACAAGATGTGATCTCGGAGTTCAGCCGAAGCCTACGTCTCCGTGCTATAGGGAGCAACCCGAATTCACTAACACTTTAGTTGAAGTGACCTCGACAGGCCGAGTGCCACTGAAAACCCTCTGATCTCTTCGAAGGAGAAAAGAAGATCAAAGAGAGATGGTAGATCAGAAGTTGGAAATCCCAGAGCTCTGGTTTTTAGAATTCAGAGTTCCATCCTTTTACATTCGAAGGCTCTGCTATTTATAGGATTCTCTGGGAGGAATTCTGGGGTAAATGGCGGTTTCTGCTGTCGTATCTGGGGGTCCTCCAGGCAGGGCAGGTGGGTCCCGTGGTAGTCCTCGTGGGCCAACCAGGCAGGACTGGTGGGTCCCGCTGTGGAACTCGGGGGCCCACCAGGCAGGGCCGGTGGGTCCCGCTGTGGTACTCGGGGGCCCACCAGGCAGGGCCGATGGGTCCCGCTGTAGTCTTCGGGGGCCCACCAGGCAGGGCCGGTGGGTCCCGCTGTAGTCTTCGGGGGCCCACCAGGCAGGGCCGGTGGGTCCCGCTGTGGTACTCGGGGGCCCACCAGGCAGGGCCGGTGGGTCCCGCTGTGGTACTCGGGGGCCCACCAGGCAGGGCCGGTGGGTCCCGCTGTAGTCTTCGGGGGCCCACCAGGCAGGGCCGGTGGGTCCCGCTGTGGTACTCGGGGGCCCACCAGGCAGGGCCGGTGGGTCCCGCTGTGGTACTCGGGGGCCCACCAGGCAGGGCCGGTGGGTCCCCCTGTGGTACTCGGGGGCCCATCAGGCAGGGCCGGTGGGTCCCGTTGTAGTACTCGGGGGCGCACCAGGCAGGGCCGGTGGGTCCCGCTGTGGTACTCGGGGGCGCACCAGGCAGGGCCGGTGGGTCCCGCTGTGGTACTCGGGGGCGCAGCAGGCAGGGCCGGTGGGTCCCGCTGTGGTACTCGGGGGCCCACCAGGCAGGGCCGGTGGGTCCCGCTGTAGTCTTCGGGGGCCCACCAGGCAGGGCCGGTGGGTCCCGCTGTGGTACTCGGGGGCCCTCCAGGCAGGGCCGGTGGGTCCCCCTGTGGTACTCGGGGGCCCATCAGGCAGGGCCGGTGGGTCCCGCTGTTTGCAGACTTCTTGCCAAAATTTGCACCCACAGTTACCCCCTCCAAGTTAGCTAAGAGGCCACCTTGGCTGGCTTGGACTAGTGGTGCAAAGCTAACGACCCCCTGCCACACACGCAGAGGAGCTCTGTCGAATGTTTAGCGAAAAAATAGACTGATCGGTCAAATTTGATCGATCGGTCAAATTTTGACCGATCGGTTAAAATTTGGCCGATCGGACAAATTTGACTGATCGGTCAAATTTTGACCGATCGGTCAAATTTTGACCGATCGGTTAAAATTTGGCCGATCGGACAAATTTTGACCGATCGGACAAATTTGACCGATCGATCAAATTTTGACTGATCAGTCAAAATTCAACCGGTCAAGGATCGGGTGATCGGTCAAAAAACATGGTTTTTTGACCGATCCAGTAGAGATTTTGACCGATCGGTTGATTTTTTGTTCGATCGGACAAATTTTGACTGATCGGTCAAATTTTGACCGATCGGTCAAATTTTGACCGATCGGTCAAATTTTGACCGATCGGTTAAAATTTGGCCGATCGGACAATTTTGACCGATCGGATAAATTTGACCGATCGGTCAAATTTTGACTGATCAGTCAAAATTCAACCGGTCAAGGATCTGGTGATCGGTCAAAACACAACGTTTGGCGCCAGATCCAGTAGGATTTTGGCCGATCAGGTGGAGGTTGGGAGAATTAGAGGATCGAGGTTTTACCGATCGGGCGAATTTGATTGATCGATCGAATTCGATCGATCGGAGGCACTGATCGAGTGAATTTCACCGATCGGGTGAAATTCACCGATCGGAAAAAACAGATCAAGAGAGAAGATTTGATTGATCGGGAGGAGGTTATTGATCAGGTGCAAATCGTCGATTGGGTGCAAATCGCCGATCATGATCAGGCTGCTGATCGGGTGCAAATCGTCGATCGGGTGCAAATCGCTGATCAAGATCAGATCGCTGATCAGGTGCAAATCGCCGATCGGGTGCAAATCGCTGATCAAGATCAGATCGCTGATCAGGTGCAAATCGCCGATCGGGTGCAAATCGCTGATCAAGATCAGATCGCTGATCAGGTGCAAATCGCCGATCGGGTGCAAATCGCTGATCAAGATCAGATCGTTGATCAGGTGCAAATCGCCGATCGGGTGCAAATCGCCGATCGGGTGCATTTTGCCGATCGGGTGAATTTCACCGATCGGGCAAAAAAACAGCCGGTCAAAGAAGGGTTGATTGGCAAAATACCCCCGTTTGGCGCCAGATCCAGTAGTATTTTTCACCGATCAGAAAGAAAACGAAGGGGAAGAAGGGGATCGAGTTTGTCGATCGGTCAAATTTGACCGATCGGTCAAATTTGACCGATCGGAGGCACTGATCGGGTAATTTTGTACTAAATCTGGAGAAAAAACCCCCTCCGCGACCGATCGCTGAAATCTTGACCGGCTGAATATGCCCGATCGGTCGCCAGCAGCCGATCTGAGGCGGAGTCGCCGTTCTCGGTGCAGTGGGAGATGGCGATTGGTAGAGGGACTTCGATCCGTCGGTTGCCGGGGAGTTGCGGCCGATCGGTGATGAGATCGGGAGCGGCGGAGCTGAGGTTGGAGCCGAGGGAGACGAGGGGTTTAGAGTTCCTCTGCTTTCTTGATCTGAGTGGAGCACGGGTTGGTTGATCACGGGTTGGCTCACGGGTTGGTTGATCACGGGTTGGTGGACGCCAGCTTGTCACCCACGTGGGGGCAACATGTGGTCTGGATATTTGGTGCTGGTCTTTAAGGGAAGGCCGTGACAGCTTGATGCAATGAAGGCTGTGATCAAGTGGGAATGAGAGGCGGAGTGTTGGGTGGATCGGCGCACATGCATGAATGCATGCATGGAAGTTCCATGCATGATGGAAGGGAAGGCTGTGATAGCTTGATGCACAAATGATGGCATTGATTATGGCCATTGATTCACACCTTTGATGCTTGCTTCAAGGGTCAAAAGTTGACAACTCAGGTGAAGGCTATGTAAACGTTTGGTGTATACACCACGCGTGCTCCCAACCCGGCACGCTATGGTCGTTTGATTTGAATTATTCTTGATCAAACACCATACAACCAAAAGGTATTTCAAATGGACTGAACACCCAGATCGGTCAAACTTGGATTTCCTCTTTCTAGTTGGAGGAATCTTCTGCACTGAAATTGGGTCCCGCTACCAATGCGAATCCCGCTCGTTGATGACATGCTACCGGGATTGTGGAATTAATAGACCAAGCTCCCGTTATTTGCGAGCGTGGATAATGTTCGATAATGTAGCGCTCCTGGATGTTGTGACAAGATCCCTATCACAGTTGTTGGTGCCTGCTAACTTTAGGAAAGCAATTGAATGCCTTGCTACTGAATAGTGTTGAGGCCAAATTATCCGGTCAAGGTTCGAGTGATCGGCAAAAAACCTTGGTTTTTTGCCAGATCAAGTAAAAAATCGACCGATCGAATGATTTTAGCCGATCGGACAAGTTTGTCCGATCGGTAAAAAATTATCCGGTCAAGGTTCGAGTGATCGGCAAAAAACCTCGGTTTTTTGCCAGATCTAGTAGAAAATCGACCGATCGAATGATTTTAGCCGATCGGACAAGTTTGTCCGATCGGTAAAAAATTATCCGGTCAAGGTTCGCGTGATCGGCAAAAAACCTCGGTTTTTTGCCAGATCCAGTAAAAAATCGACCGATCGAATGATTTTAGCCGATCGGACAAGTTTGTCCGATCGGTAAAAAATTATCCGGTCAAGGTTCGAGTGAGGCCACGAGCGAAGACTTCGATTTGAATACTGAGACTCAGGTCTCGGACTTTGCTGCCTCGTGCCAAGGTTGCGAGCTTGGACTTTCGACCAAATGCCAAGATGTCGGTCTCAGACTTTGACTAAATTTGGACTTTGTTCGAATGCTGCGGTTCATGCCTCAGACTTTGCCCTTGAATGGTTGATGAGTCCGTCTGTAAGTTGTTGGAGGATTGTTTCTCCGATCTCCTTAGTTTGACAGAAATTAGGCCGAAACGTTCTCTCAACTAATTTGGAGCGTGGAGCACGTCTTTGTATGTTGATGCTGGCTATAGAAGATTGTAGATTCACCCCCTCATCGATGGTGGATTTCCAGAACGAGTCTTCCTCGAGCATGAGAGCACGTGATGCTCTCTTATGAGTATCGAATGGTAGAAGTCTTCTGTAGTGACTTGGTAAGTTTGAGAGATGTCCTGCCTCTGGAGTGACATTGGCTGAATGCTGCTCGACGCGTGGGACCTTGATCTTCATGTCGAGATGTGTTGGGGCAAAGAGCTTTAGGCTTTGCTAGGGTGCCGAGAGCAGGTCTCGGATTTTGGATTTGCTGCACGTCGAGGCAGCGAAGGTGTGTTGGATTATGTATCTGAGTGTTGATATTCTGGTAGCTTGAAATTGAGAGTTGTGTTGTTTCACAACCCGAAACCGTTTAACATTTGCACGTAAAGGGTCGTGTCGCAACACGAGGCCCTAAACTTGTTAAACGACCTGGTAGCTTGAAATTGAGAGTTGTGCTGTTTCACAACCCGAAATCGTTTAACATTTGCACGTAAAGGGTCGTGTCGCAACACGAGGCCCTAAACTTGTTAAACGACCTGGTAGTTTGAAATTGAGAGTTGTGCTGTTTCACAACCCGAAACCGTTTAACATTTGCACGTAAAGGGTCGTGTCGCAACACGAGGCCCTAAACTTGTTAAACGACCTGGTAGCTTGAAGGTTGAGCTGGCTCAACTTGAATTTGCTTGAAGGTTTGAAACTGAATATTGCGCTGTCTCATAACTCAGAATTTGAACGGACAAGTAGACGTTTGAAAGCAATCTTTATTCAACATAGAATTTACATCATAGATAGAACAATTTAAGATTTCGAGCATTCCAAGCCCGTGGCAATCGATAGAATCCTTGGCCTCCTTCTGATTTGACTTTGTATAGACCTTCCCAGTTGGGATCTAGTTTCCAGCTGCTGCGTTCTCTGACGATACAAATGGTCGCTAGAAAGTTGATCATCTCCAACCCCCCAGATTTTTCCATCTCGAGGGAGATCTTCACTAGTGATGTTCGAAGGAATGATTTTGCCTGCCTTTGAGAAACTCTTGGAGATGTCCTACACGTAGCAGATCTTCCAAATGATGCCTTAGCCGGTGGCACTGATCAGTTGAATGACCATGACTGCGATGGAAATCACAGTAGACGGTTTTGTCTGCAGTGGCCTTAGTGTCGGGCTGTAGTGGATTAGGCCATCGGAGGAACTCTTCATGCTGAATTCGATCGAGGATCTGTTCGATTGGTAGATTCCATTTGGTAAAAGTAGTCTTCTTTGGAGGAGATCGGCGTCCATCGTTTCTTAATCGCTTGGGTACGAGAGGAACTTCTGCTTCTGCGTTGTAGGCTCTGGTAGCATATTTTGTGGTTTCCCTTTCGGCGGGTCGCCTCTTTGTCTCTCGTCCCTTTCGGGCAATTTGATCATCCTCAACCTCAATTTCCCATTGGATTCGATCAAACATTGAACCTAGGGAAAGAGGAGGATTGCGAATGAAGTCGTTGTAAATGTGCATGTCGAAGCGGAGTGCATTCTGAAATGCCAACATGATAGCTTCATCATCCAGATGCCTCCCAGAGAGGGCAGCGTGCTCATTGCGAAATCTCCTTGTGAAGCTGCGAAGACTCTCATCCGAACCCATCCTTAGCCGATAGAGGGAATCGAGCTTCTTCTCCGGCTTCAAATTAAGTTGATAATGTTGCACAAAGAGATTGGCTAAGACGCTGAACTGAGTAATGGATCTAGCTCGAAGGTTGTGATACCAATCGAGGGATGGCTCATCGAGGCTCCCAGCGAAGGTGCGGCAGAGCACGTTGTTCTCTTCTTCATGCGGTGTCAGGGATTGTTTGAAAGAGAGTATATGGAGAGTTGGATCTCCTTTGACGCAATTGAATTTGGGGAGAGTGGGTGTTCTCCATCCCCTTGGAAATGCTGACTCGAATAAGCTTCGATGGAGGGGTCTGACGGAGGAGTATCCATCCCTACGACCCTGCCCTCGACTTAGATGGAGATCGAGGGGTAAGATCGAGAGGTCCTGTTCGGCAGGTTGGAGTCGATGACGAAGGTCTGATCCGAGCCCACGTTGAAGCGGAATGGATGGTGAAACTCTATTCTTCGAGGGCGCACCTTTCATCTGACATCTTCTCGAGTCATCTTGCTTTGAAGGGACTCTTTTGTTGAAGTTGCGATCAGGAGTGGATTGAGAGGATTCGTCGTCGAGGCGGTCCCAAACACTCTGCTTCCACAGGGCAGCAGAGGGAGTTGGATCGCGTCGAACCCTTTCGAGGGTAGTAGTGCCCATTGACCTCTGTTGCTCAGAGTGGATTGAATGTTGCGGAAGATCGACCCTCTCATTTGTAGAGGGGATAGGAAGAGCGATCCCAGCCTCAGAAGCTGCCCTCTTGAGAGCATCCCTCTCAGCGGTGAGGGTGGTGTTTTGCTTTGCAAATTGAAGCAGTTGAAAGTCGACCGCTGAAATTTGATATGTCGAAGGAGGGTCTTTAGCAGGAGTGGGGGTTGTTTGACCGATTGATTGTCGCGCAGGGTGGATGATCGGTCGATCGACAGATCTTCCACTCCCTGAATGAACCCCCATCTCTAGGACAGCAAGGGGCTGTCCGAAATTGAGCCTTTGACTCATTGATCAAGTCTCAGGACGAGCTTGTTGTTGAGTATTACTTCCTTCTGGTTGGCCCTGGTGTTTGGTTCTCGCCATTCAGAGTGCGAAGGGTACAACGAGATTGCCGATGTCCGATCAGTTGTCTGATCAACCGAGGGGGCGAGGAAGTTTGGCTATTTGATCTGGTAGTCGAAGTAGAGAGGACACGGCTTCTCGCTCGGATCCCACAGACGGCGCCAAACTGTGGGGGAAAATCTTCGTGCCGACCCGAAGACTCTCGCAGCACCAGTCAATTGAAGGTTCGAGTTGACGTCGAAGATCGTTGTCCGATCTGTTGATTGAAGTTGAAGCCTTTTGATAGGTGAATTGAAAGTGATATGCAATCAGAGAGATTGTGACACGAGATGTGATCTCGGAGTTCAGCCGAAGCCTACGTCTCCGTGCTATAGGGAGCAACCCGAATTCACTAACACTTTAGTTGAAGTGACCTCGACAGGCCGAGTGCCACTGAAAACCCTCTGATCTCTTCGAAGGAGAAAAGAAGATCAAAGAGAGATGGTAGATCAGAAGTTGGAAATCCCAGAGCTCTGGTTTTTAGAATTCAGAGTTCCATCCTTTTACATTCGAAGGCTCTGCTATTTATAGGATTCTCTGGGAGGAATTCTGGGGTAAATGGCGGTTTCTGCTGTCGTATCTGGGGGTCCTCCAGGCAGGGCAGGTGGGTCCCGTGGTAGTCCTCGTGGGCCCACCAGGCAGGACTGGTGGGTCCTGCTGTGGAACTCGGGGGCAGCCCACCAGGCAGGGCCGGTGGGTCCCGCTGTGGTACTCGGGGGCCCACCAGGCAGGGCCGGTGGGTCCCGCTGTAGTCTTCGGGGGCCCACCAGGCAGGGCCGGTGGGTCCCGCTGTAGTCTTCGGGGGCCCACCAGGCAGGGCCGGTGGGTCCCGCTGTGGTACTCGGGGGCCCACCAGGCAGGGCCGGTGGGTCCCGCTGTGGTACTCGGGGGCCCACCAGGCAGGGCCGGTGGGTCCCGCTGTAGTCTTCGGGGGCCCACCAGGCAGGGCCGGTGGGTCCCGCTGTGGTACTCGGGGGCACACCAGGCAGGGCCGGTGGGTCCCGCTGTGGTACTCGGGGGCCCACCAGGCAGGGCCGGTGGGTCCCCCTGTGGTACTCGGGGGCCCATCAGGCAGGGCCGGTGGGTCCCGCTGTAGTACTCGGGGGCACACCAGGCAGGGCCGGTGGGTCCCGCTGTGGTACTCGGGGGCGCACCAGGCAGGGCCGGTGGGTCCCGCTGTGGTACTCGGGGGCGCACCAGGCAGGGCCGGTGGGTCCCGCTGTGGTACTCGGGGGCCCACCAGGCAGGGCCGGTGGGTCCCGCTGTAGTCTTCGGGGGCCCACCAGGCAGGGCCGGTGGGTCCCGCTGTGGTACTCGGGGGCCCTCCAGGCAGGGCCGGTGGGTCCCCCTGTGGTACTCGGGGGCCCATCAGGCAGGGCCGGTGGGTCCCGCTGTTTGCAGACTTCTTGCCAAAATTTGCACCCACAGTGCTAATGAATTAGAATGGATCGTACGAATGAATTAGAGTGGATACATTCGTACAAATGAATTAGAATGGATACATTCGTACGAATGAATTAGAATGGATCGTACGAATGAATTAGAATGGATCGTACGAATGAATTAGAATGGATCGTACGAATGAATTAGAATGGATCGTATGAATGAATTAGATTGGATTGTATAAATGAATTAGAATGGATCGTACGAATGAATTAGAATGGATCGTGCTAATGAATTAGAATGGATCGTACGAATGAATTAGAGTGGATACATTCGTACAAATGAATTAGAATGGATACATTCGTGCGATCCATTCTAATTCAATCGCACGATCCATTCTAATTTATTCGGACGATCCATTCTAATTCATTCGTACGATCCATTCTAATTCATTCGCACAATCTATACGTTCCATTCTAATTCATTCGTAAGATCCATTCTAATTCATTCGTACGATCCATTCTTACTCATTCGTACGATCCATTCTAATTCATTTGCACGAAGGTATCCATTCTACTTCATTCGTACTATCCATTCTAATTCCTTCGTACGATCCATTCTAATTCCTTCGTACGATCCATTCTAATTCATTCGTACGATCTATTCTAATTCATTCGTACGATCCATTCTAATTCATTCGTACGATCCATTCTAATTCATTCGCACAATCCATTCTAATTCATTCGTACGATCCATTCTAATTCATTAGCACGATCCAAATTCATTTATCCGTACGAATGAATTAGAATGCATCGTATGAATGAATTAGAATGGATCGTATGAATGAATTAGAATGGATCGTGCGAATGAATTAGAATGGATCGTGCGAATGAATTAGAATGGATCGTATGATCCATTCGCATGAATGTGTCCATTCTAATTCATTCGTACTATCCATTCTAATTCATTCGTACGATAAGAATGGATCGTACGAATGAAATAGAATAGATCGTACGGATAATTAGAGTGGATAGTACGAATGAATTAGAATGGATACCTTCGTGCAAAAGAATTAGAATGGATTGTATGAATGAATTAGAATGGATCGTGCAAATGAATTAGAATAGATTGTGCGAATGAATTAGAATAGATCGTACGAATGAATTAGAATAGATCGTACGTATGAATTAGAATGGATACATTCGTGCGAATGAATTAGAATGGATCGTGCGAATGAATTAGAATGGATCGTACGAATGAATTAGAATGGATCGTACGAAGGAATTAGAATGGATAAACGATCCAGATCCATTCTAATTTATTCGTACGATCCATTCATAGAATGAATCATTCGTACGATCCAGATCCAGCCTAATTCATTCGTCCGATCCATTCTAATTCATTCGCACAATCTATTCTAATTCATTCGAACGATCCATTCTAAGTCATTCGTACGATCCATTCTAATTCATTCGTACGATCCATTCTAATTCATTCGCACGATCCATTCTATTTCATTCGTACGATCCATTCTAATTCATTCGCACGAATGTATCCATTCTAATTCATACGTACGAATGAATTAGAATGGATCGTACGAATGAATTAGAATGGATCGTACGAATGAATTAGAATGGATCGTGTGAATGAATTTGAATGGATCGTACGAATGAAATAGAATGGATTCGCACGAATGTATCCGAATGGATCGTACGAAGGAATTAGAGTGGATTGTACGAAGGAATTAGAATGGATAGTACGAATGAATTAGAATGGATACCTTCGTGCAAATGAATTAGAATGGATCGTACGAATGAGTAAGAATGGATCGTACAAATGAAATAGAATGGATCGTATGAATGAATTAGAATGGATCGTGTGAATGAATTAGAATGGATCGTACGAATGAATAAGAATAGATTGTGCGAATGAGTAAGAATGGATCGTACGAATGAATTAGAATGGATTGAATTAGAATGAATCCTACGAAAGAATTAGAATGGATCGTACAAATGAATTAGAATGGATCGTACGAATGAAATAGAATGGATTGTATGAATGAATTAGAATGGATCATGCGAATGAATTAGAATGGATCGTGCGAATGAATTAGAATGGATCGTATGAATGAATTAGAATGGATCGTACGAATGAATTAGAATGGGTCGTACGAATGAATTAGAATGTATCGTACGAATGAATTAGAATAGATTGTGTGAATGAATTAGAATGGATCGTACGAATGAATTAGAATGGATCGTACGAATGAAAGAATGGATCGTGCGAATGAATTAGAATGAATTAGAATGGATCGTACGAATGAATTAGAATGGATCGTACGAATGAATTAGAATGGATCATACGAATGAATTAGAATGGATTCATTTTAATGGATCGTACGAATGAATTAGAATGAATACATTCGCACGAATTAGAAGGGATCGTACGAATGAAATAGAATGGATCGTACGAATGAATTAGAATGGATCGTATGAATGAATTAGATTGGATCGTATAAATGAATTAGAATGGATCGTACGAATGAATTAGAATGGATCGTGCTAATGAATTAGAATGGATCATACGAATGAATTAGAGTAGATACATTCGTACAAATGAATTAGAATGGATACATTCGTGCGAATGAATTAGAATGGATCGTGCGAATGAATTAGAATGGATCGTACGAATGAATTAGAATAGATTGTGCTAATGAATTAGAATGGATCGTATGAATGAATTAGAATGGATCGTACGAATGAATTAGAATGGATTGTATGAATGAATTAGAATGGATCATACGAATGAATTAGAATGGATCGTATGAATGAATTAGAATGGATCATGCGAATGAATTAGAATGGATCGTACGAATGAAATAGAATGGATTCGCACGAATGTATCCATTCTAATTCATTCGTACGATCCATTCTAATTCATTCGTACAATCCATTCTAATTCATTCGCACGATCCATTCTTACTCATTCGTACGATCCATTCTAATTCATTCGCACGATCCATTCTAATTCATTAATACGATCCATTCTAATTCATTCGCACGATCCATTCTAATTCATTCACACTCATACGATCCATTCTAATTCATTCGCACGAATGTATCCTTTCTAATTCATTCGTACGATCCATTCTAATTCATTCGCACAATCTATTCTAATTCATTCGAACGATCCATTCTAAGTCATTCGTACGATCCATTCTAATTCATTCGCACAATCCATTCTAATTCATTAGCACGATCCATTCTAATTCCTTCGTATGATCCATTCTAATTCACAATTCTAATTCATTCGCACGTATCCATTCTTATTCATTCGTACGAATGGATCGTATGAATGAATTAGAATGGATACATTCGTGCAAAAGAATTAGAATGGATTGTATGAATGAATTAGAATGGATCGTTTGAGTGAATGCGAATGGATCGTGCGAAAGAATTAGAATGGAATGAATTAGAATGGATTGAATTAGAATGAATCGTACGAATGAATTAGAATGGATCGTACAAATGAATTAGAATGGATCGTACGAATGAATTAGAATAGATTGTGCGAATGAATTAGAATGGATCATACGAATGAATTAGAATGGATCGTATGAATGAATTAGAATGGATCGTATGAATGAATTAGAATGGATCGTGCGAATGAATTAGAATGGATCGTACGAATGAAATAGAATGGATTTGCACGAATGTATCCATTTTAATTCAATGGATCGTGCGAATGAATTAGAATGTATCATACGAATGAGTAAGAATGGATACATACGAATGAATTAGAATGGATCGTATGAATGAATTAGAATGGATCATGCGAATGAATTAGAATGGATCGTGCGAATGAATTAGAATAGATCGTATGAATGAATTAGAATGAAACGTACGAATGAATTAGAATGGATCGTAGAATGGATCGTACGAATGAATTAGAATAGATTGTATGAATGAATTAGAATGGATCGTATGAATGAATTAGAATGGATACATTCGTGCAAATGAATTAGAATGGATCGTACGAATGAATTAGAATGGATACATTCATGCGAATGAATTAGAATGGATCATACGAATGAATTAGAATGGCTTCATTCGTGCGAATGAATTAGAATGGATCGTACGAATGAGTAAGAATGGATCGTACGAATGAATTAGAATGGATCGTATGAATGAATTAGAATGGATACATTCGTGCGAATCCATTCTAATTCATTCGAATGAATTAGAATCGATCGTATGAATGAATTAGAATAGATACATTCGAATTCATTCGTACGATCCATTCTAATTCATTCGTACGATCCATTCTAATTCATTCGTACGATCCATTCTTACTCATTTGCACTATCCATTCTAATTCATTCGTTCGATCCATTCTAATTCCTTCGTACGATCCATTCTAATTCATTCGTACGATCCATTCTAATTCATTCGTACGATCCATTCTAATTCCTTCGTATGATCCTTTCTAATTCATTCGTACGATCCATTCTAATTCATTAATACGATCCAATCTAATTCATTCATACGATCCATTCTAATTCATTCGTACGATCCATTCTAATTCATTCGTACGATCTATTCTAATTCATTCGCACGATCCATTCTAATTCCTTCGTATGATCCATTCTAATTCATTCGTACGATCCATTCTAATTTATTCGTACGATCCATTCTAATTCATTCGTACGATTCATTCTAATTCAATCCATTCTAATTCATTCGTACGATCCATTCTTACTCATTCGTACGATCCATTCTAATTCATTCGCACGAATGAATCCATTCTAATTCATTCGTATGATCCATTCTAATTCATTCGCATGAATTATCCATTCTAAGTCATTCGTACGATCCATTCTATCTCATTCGTACAATCCATTCTATTTCATTCGTACGATCCATTCTAATTCATTCGCACGATCTATTCTAATTCATTCGCATGATCCATTCTAATTCATTCGTACGATCGATTCTAATTCATTCATACGATCCATTCTAATTTATTCGCACGATCCATTCTAATTCATTCATACGATCCATTCTAATTCATTCATATGATCCATTCTAATTCATTCGCACGATCCATTCTTACTCATTCGTACGATCCATTCTAATTCATTTAGAATGGATACATTCGTGCGAATAAATTAGAATGGATCGTATGAATGAATTAGAATGGATCGTGCGAATGAATTAGAATGGATCGTACAAATGAATTAGAATAGATCGTGCGAATTAATTAGAATGGATCGTGCGAATGAATTAGAATGGATCCTACGAATGAATTAGAATAGATTGTGCGAATGAATTAGAATGGATCTGGATCGTGTATCCATTCTAATTCATTCGTACGACCCATTCTAATTCATTCGCACGATCCATTCTAATTCATTCATACGATCCATTCTAATTCCTTCGTACGATCCATTCTATTTCATTCGTACGACCCATTCTAATTCATGTATACAATCCATTCTAATTCATTCGTATTATCCATTTTAATTCATTCACACGAATGTATCAACTCTAATTCATTCGCACGATCCATTCTAATTCATTCATACAATCCATTCTAATTCATTCGTATTATCCATTTTAATTCATTCACACGAATGTATCAACTCTAATTCATTCATACGATCCATTCTAATTCCTTCGTACGATCCATGCTAATTCATTCGTACGATCCATTCTTATTCATTCGTACGATCCATTCTAATTCCTTCGTACGATCTATTCTAATTCATTTGTACGATCCATTCTAATTCATTCGCACGATCCATTGAATTAGAATGGATACATTCGTGCGAATCCATTCTATTTCATTCGTACGATCCATTCTAATTCATTCGCACGATCCATTCTAATTCATTCATACGATCCATTCTATTTCATTCGTACGATCCATTCTAATTCATTCGTACGATCCATTCTAATTAGTTCTAATTCATTCGTACGATCCATTCTAATTCATTCGTACGATCCATTCTAATTCATTCGCACAATCTATTCTAATTCATTAGTACGATCCATTCTAATTCATTCGTACGATCCATTCTAATTCATTCGTACGATCCATTCTAATTCCTTCGTATGAGCCATTCTAATTCATTCGTACGATCCATTCTAATTCATTCGCACGATCCATTGAATTAGAATGGATACATTCGTGCGAATCCATTCTATTTCATTCGTATGATCCATTCTAATTCATTCATACGATCCATTCTAATTCATTCTAATCCATTCTATTTCATTCGTACGATCCATTCTAATTCATTCGCATGATCCATTCTAATTCATTCATACGATCCATTCTAATTCATTCGTACGATCCATTCTAATTCATTCGTACGATCCATTCTATTTCATTCGCACAATCTATTCTAATTCATTCGTACGATCCATTCTAAATCATTCGCACGATCCATTCTAATTCATTCATACGATCCATTCTAATTCATTCGCACGAATGTATCCATTCCAATTCATTCGTACGATCTATTCTAATTCATTCGCACAATCTATTCTAATTCATTCGTACGATCAATTCTAATTCATTCGCACGTATCCATTCTAATTCATTCATACGATCCATTCTATTTCATTCGTACGATCCATTCTTACTCATTCGTACGATCCATTCTAATTTATTCGTACGATCCATTCTAATTCATTCGTACGATCCATTCTAATTCATTCATACGATCCATTCTAATTCATTCATACGATCCATTCTAATTCCTTCGTACGAATGAATTAGAATGGATCGTACGAATGAATTAGAATGGATACATTCGTGCAAAAGAATTAGAATGGATTGTATGAATGAATTAGAATGGATCGTGCGAATGAATTAGAATGGATCGTGCGAATGAATTAGAATGGATCGTAGGAATGAATTAGAATGGATCGTGCGAATGAATTAGAATGGATCGTACGAATGAATTAGAATGGATCGTACGAATGAATTAGAATGGATCGTACGAATGAAATAGAATGGATCGTATGAATGAATTAGAATGGATACGTGCGAATGAATTAGAATTGATCGTACGAATGAATTAGAATAGATTGTGTGAATGAATTAGAATGGATCGTACGAATGAATTGGAATGGATACATTCGTGTGAATGAATTAGAATGGATCGTATGAATGAATTAGAATGGATCGTGTGAATGAATTAGAATGGATCGTACGAATGAATTAGAATGGATCGTGCGAAGGAATTAGAATGGATCGTACGAATGAATTAGAATGGATCGTACGAATGAATTAGAATGGATCATACGAATGAATTAGAATGGATCGTGCGAATGAATTAGAATGGATCGTACGAATGAAATAGAATGGATTCGCACGAATGTATCCATTCTAATTCATTCGTACGATCCATTCTAATTCATTCGTACAATCCATTCTAATTCATTCGCACGATCCATTCGCATTCACTCAAACGATCCATTCTAATTCATTCATATGATCCATTCTAATTCATTCGCACGAATGTATCCATTCTAATTCATTCGTACGATCCATTCTAATTCATTCGTATGATCCATTCTTACTCATTCGTACGATCCATTGTAATTGATTCGTTCGATCCATTCTAATTCATTCGTACGATCCATTTTAATTTATTCGCACGATCCATTCTAATTCATGCATACGATCCAATCTAATTCATTCATCCGATCCATTCTAATTCATTCGCACGAATGTATCCATTCTAATTCATTCGCACGATCCATTCTAATTCATTCATACAATCCATTCAAATTCATTCGTATTATCCATTTTAATTCATTCACACGAATGTATCAACTCTAATTCATTCGTACGATTCATTCTAATTCAATCCATTCTAATTCATTTGTACGATCCAGTCTAATTCAGTACGATCCATTCTAATTCATTCTAATGGATACATTCGTGCAAAAGAATTAGAATGGATTGTATGAATGAATTAGAATGGATCGTGCGAATGAATTAGAATGGATACATTCGTGCGAATGAATTAGAATGGATCGTATGAATGAATTAGATTGGATCGTATGAATGAATTAGAATGGATCGTACGAATGAATTAGAATGGATACCTTCGTGCAAATGAATTAGGATGGATCGTACGAATGAGTAAGAATGGATCGTACGAATGAAATTGAATGGATCGTATGAATGAATTAGAATGGATCGTACGAATGAATTAGAATGGATTGTACGAATGAATTAGAATGGATCGTACGAATGAAATAGAATGGATCGTACGAATGAAATAGAATGGATCGTACGAATGAATTAGAATAGATTGTGCGAATGGATTAGAATGGATCATACGATTGAGTAAGAATGGATTGTACGAATGAAATAGAATAGATCGTACGAATGAATTAGAATGGATCGTATGAATGAATTAGAATGGATCGTGCGAATGAATTAGAATGGATCGTACGAATGAATTAGAATGGATCGTACGAAGGAATTAGAATGGATCGTACGAATGAATTAGAATGGATCGTACGAATGAATTAGAATGGATACGAATAGATCGTATGATTGAATTAGAATGGATCGTACGAATGAAATAGAATGGATCGTACAAAGGAATTAGAATGGATCATATGAATGAATTAGAATGGATCGTATGAATGAATTAGAATGGATCGTGCGAATAAATTAGAATGGATCATATGAATGAATTAGAATGGATCGTACGAATGAATTAGAATGGATCGTAGAAATTAATTAGAATGGATCGTACGAATGAATTAGAATGGATCGTATGAATGAATTAGAATGGATCGTGCGAATGAATTGGAATGGATCGTACGAAGGAATTAGAATGGATCGTACGAAGGAATTAGAATGGTTACCTTCGTGCAAATGAATTAGAATAGATCGTACGAATGAGTAAGAATGGATCGTACGAATGAAATAGAATGGATCGTATGAATGAATTAGAATGGATCGTGCGAATGAATTAGAATGGATCGTACGAATGAATTAGAATGGATCGTATGAATGAATTAGAATGGATTGAATTAGAATGAATCGTACGAATGAATTAGAATGGATCGTACGAATGAATTATAATGGATCGTGCGAATGAATTAGAATGGGTCGTACGAATGAATTAGAATGGATACACAATCCAGATCCATTCTAATTCATTCGCACAATCTATTCTAATTCATTCGGAGGATCCATTCTAATTCATTACTACGATCCATTCTAATTCATTCATACGATCCATTCTAATTCATTCGTACGATCCATTCTAATTCATTCGCACGATCCATTCTAATTCATTCCTAGGATCCATTCTACTTCATTCGTATGAATCCATTCTAATTCATTCATACGATCCATTCTAATTCTACGATCCATTCTAATTCATTCGTACGATCTATTCTATTTCATTCGTACAATCCATTCTAATTCATTCGTATGATCCATTCTAATTCATTCGTACGATCCATTCTAATTCCTTTGTATGATCCATTCTAATTCATTCGTACGGTATGATTCATTCTAATTCATTCGTACGATTCACTCTAATTCAATCCATACTAATTCATTCGTACGATCCATTCTGATTCATTCATACGATCCATTCTAATTCATTCGCACGATCCATTCTAATTCATTCATACGATCCATTCTATTTCATTCGTATGATCCATTCTAATTCATTCGTACGGTATGATTCATTCTAATTCATTCATACGATTCATTCTAATTCAATCCATTCTAATTCATTCGTATGATTGTACGAATGAAATAGAATGGATCGTACGAATGAATTAGAATGGATCGTATGAATGAATTAGAATGGATCGTGCGAATGAATTAGAATGGATCGTACGAATGAAATAGAATGGATTCGCACGAATGTATCCATTCTAATTCATTCGTACGATCCATTCTATCTCATTCATACAATCCATTCTATTTCATTCGTACGATCCATTCTAATTCATTCATACGATCCATTCTAATTTATTCGCACGATCCATTCTAATTCATTCATACGATCCATTCTAATTCATTCATATGATCCATTCTAATTCATTCGCATGATCCATTCTAATTCATTCGTACGATCCATTCTAATTAATGCATACGATCCATTCTAATTCATTCGTACGATCCATTCTAATTCATTCGCACGATCCATTGAATTAGAATGGATACATTCGTGCGAATCCATTCTATTTCATTCGTACGATCCATTCTAATTCATTCGCACGATCCATTCTAATTCATTCGCACAAATGTATCCTTTCTAATTCATTCGTACGATCCATTCTAATTCATTCGCACAATCTATTCTAATTCATTCGAACGATCCATTCTAAGTCATTCGTACGATCCATTCTAATTCATTCGTACGATCCATTCTAATTCATTCGCACGATCCATTCTAATTCATTAATACGATCCAATCTAATTCATTCATACGATCCATTCTAATTCATTCGTACGTTCTATTCTAATTCATTCGCACGATCCATTCTAATTCATTCACACGATCCATTCTACATCATTCATACGATCCATTCTAATTCATTCGTATGATCCATTCTAATTCAATCGCATGAATGTATCCATTCTAATTCATTCGTACGATCCATTCTAATTCATTCGCACAATCTATTCTAATTCATTCGTACGAATGTATCCACTCTAATTCATTCATACGATCCATCCTAATTTATTTGTACGAATGTATCCACTCTAATTCATTCATACGATCCATTCTAATTCATTCGCACGAATGTATCCATTCCAATTCATTCGTACGATACATTCTAATTCATTCGCACAATCTATTCTAATTCATTCGTACAATCTATTCTAATTCATTCCTACGATCCATTCTAATTTATTCGTACAATCCATTCTAATTCATTCGTACAATCCTTTCTTACTCAATCGTATGATCCATTCTAATCCATTCACTCAATCTATTCTAATTCATTCGTACGATCCAATCTATTTCATTCGTACGATCCATTCTAATTCATTCACACGATCCGTTCTAATTCATTCATACGATCCATTCTAATTCATTCGTACGATCCATTATTAATTCATTCGTACGATCCAGTGAATTAGAATGGATCGTACAAATGAAATAGAATGGTGAATTAGAATGAATTAGAATGGATCGTACGAATGAATTAGAATGGATACATTCATACGATCCATTCTAATTCATTTGCACGAAGGTATCCATTCTAATTCATTCGTACTATCTATTCTAATTCCATTCTTACTCATTCGTACGATCAATTCTAATTCATTCGCACGAATGAATCCATTCTAATTCATTCGTATGATCCATTCTAATTCATTAGCATGAATGTATCCATTCTAATTCATTCGTACGATCCATTCTAATCATACCGTGCGAATGAATTAGAATGGATCATACGAATGAATTAGAATAGATTGTGCGAATGAATTAGAATGGATCGTACGAATGAATTAGAATGGATACGAATGGATCGTACGAATGAGTAAGAATGGATCGTACGAATGAAATAGAATGGATTGTACGAATGAATTAGAAAGGATCATACGAATGAATTAGAATGGATTCATTCGTGCAAATGAATTAGAATCGATCGTACGAATGAGTAGAATGGATCGTACGAATGAATTAGAATGGATCGTGCGAATGAATTAGAATGGATCGTACGAATGAAATAGAATGGATCGTACGAATGAATTAGAATGGATTGTGCGAATGAATTAGAATGGATCGTACGAATGAATTAGAATGGATACGAATGGATCGTACGAATGAGTAAGAATGGATCGTACGAATGAAATAGAATGGATTGTACGAATGAATTAGAATGGATCATACGAATGAATTAGAATGGATTCATTCGTGCGAATGAATTAGAATGTATCGTACGAATGAGTAGAATGGATCGTGTGAATGAATTAGAATGGATCGTACGAATGAAATAGAATGGATTGTACGAATGAGATAGAATGGATCGTACGAATGAATTAGAATGGATACATTCGTGCGAATGAATTAGAATGGATCATACGAATGAGTAAGAATGGATCGTACGAATGAAATAGAATGGATTGTACGAATGAATTAGAATGGATCGTACGAATGAATTAGCATTGATCGTGCTAATGAATTAGAATGGAACGTACGAATGAATTAGAATGGATCGTAGAATGAATTAGAATGGATCGTACGAATGAATTAGAATAGATTGTGCGAATGAGTTAGAATGGATCATGCCGTACGAATGAATTAGAATGGATCATATGAAGGAATTAGAATGGATCGTACGAATGAATTAGAAAGGATCGTACGAATGAATTAGAATAGATTGTGCGAATGAATTAGAATGGATCATACCGTACGAATGAATTAGAATGGATCATACGAAGGAATTAGAATGGATCGTACGAATGAATTAGAAAGGATCGTACGAATGAATTAGAATGATACATTCGTGCGAATGAATTAGAATGGATCATACGAATGAGTAAGAATGGATCGTACGAATGAAATAGAATGGATTGTACGAATGAATTAGAATGGATCGTACGAATGAATTAGCATTGATCGTGCTAATGAATTAGAATGGAACGTACGAATGAATTAGAATGGATTGTAGAATGAATTAGAATGGATCGTACGAATGAATTAGAATAGATTGTGCGAATGAATTAGAATGGATCATACCGTACGAATGAATTAGAATGGATCATACGAAGGAATTAGAATGGATCGTACGAATGAATTAGAATGGATCGTACGAATGAATTAGCATTGATTGTGCGAATGGATCAGAATGGATCATACGATTGAGTAAGAAATGATCGTACGAATGAAATAGAATAGATCGTACGAATGAATTAGAATGGATCGTATGAATGAATTAGAATGGATCGTTCAAATGAATTAGAATAGATTGTGCGAATGAATTAGAATGGATCGTACGAATGAATTAGAATGGATCGTGCGAATAAATTAGAATGGATCGTATGAATGAATTAGAATGGATCGTGCGAATGAATTAGAATATGGATCGTACGAAGGAATTAGAATGGATCGTACGATTGAATTCGAATGTATCCTTTCTAATTCATTCGTACGATCCATTCTAATTCATTCGTACGATCCATTCTAATTCATTCGTACGATCCATTCTAATTCATTCGCACGATCCATTCTAATTCATTCGCACGATCCATTCTAATTCATTCATACAATCCATTCTAATTCTTTTGCACGAATGTATCCATTCTAATTCATTCGTACGATCCATTCTAATTCATTCGTACGATCCATTCTAATTCATTCGCACAATCTATTATAATTCATTCAAACGATCCATTCTATGTAATTCGTAATATCCATTCTAATTCATTCGTACGATCCATTCTAATTCATTCGCACGATCCATTCTATTTCATTCGTACGATCCATTCTAATTCATTTGCACGAAGGTATCCATTCTAATTCATTCGTACTATCCATTCTAATTCCTTCGTACGATCCGTTCTAATTCATTCGCACGATCCATTCTAATTCATTAATACGATCCATTCTAATTCATTCGCACGATCCATTCTATCTTATTCGTACAATCCATTCTATTTCATTTGTATGATCCATTCTAATTTATTCGTATGATCCATTCTAATTCATTCGCACGATCCATTCTAATTCCTTCGTACGATCCATTCTAATTCATTCGCATGAATGTATCCATTCTAATTCATTCGTACGATCCATTCTATCTCATTCGTACAATCCATTCTATTTCATTCGTACGATCCATTTTAATTCATTCGTATGATCCATTCTAATTCATTCGCATGAATGTATCCATTCTAATTCATTCGTACGATCCATTCTATCTCATTCGTACGATCTATTCTAATTCATTCGCACGAATATATCCTTTCTAATTCATTCGTACGATCCATTCTAATTCATTCGCACAATCTATTCTAATTCATTAGTACGATCCATTCTAATTCATTCGTACGATCCATTCTAATTCATTAGCACGATCCAAATTCATTTATCCGTACGATCTATTCTATTTCATTCGTACGATCCATTCGCATTCACTCAAACGATCCATTCTAATTCATTCATATGATCTATTCTAATTCATTCGCACGAATGTATCCATTCTAATTTATTCGAACGATCCATTCTAATTCACGATCCATTCTAATTCCTTCGTACGATCCATTCGAATTCATTCGTACAATCCATTCTAATTCATTCATACGATCCATTCTAATTCATTCGTACAATCTATTCTAATTCATTCGTACGATCCATTCTAATTCATTCGCACGATCCATTCTAATTCATTCGAACGATCCATTCTATTTCATTCGTACGATCCATGCTAATTCATTCGTACGATCCATTCTAATTCATTCGTACATTCGTACGAAGGAATTAGAATGGAGAATGGATCGTGCGAATGAATTAGAATGGATCGTGAGATAAGAATGGATCGTACAAATGAATTAGAATGGATACATTCGTGCGAATGAATTAGAATGGATCGTATGAATGAATTAGAATGGATCGTACGAATGAATTAGAATGGATCGTACGAATGAATTAGAATGGATCGTTTGAATGAATTTGAATGGATCGTGCGAATGAATTAGAAAGGATCGTACAAATGAAATAGAATGGATTCGCACGAATGTATCCATTCTAATTCATTCGTACGATCCATTCTAATTCATTCGTACGATCCATTCTAATTCATTCGCACGATCCATTCTTTCTCATTCGTACGATCCATTCTAATTCATTCGCACGATCCATTCTAATTCATTAATACGATCCATTCTAATTCATTCGCACGATCCATTCTAATTCATTCGTACGATCCATTCTAATTCATTCGCACAATCTATTCTAATTCATTCGTACGAATGTATCCACTCTAATTCATTCATACAATCCATCCTAATTCATTTGTACGAATGTAACCACTCTAATTCATTCATACGATCCATTCTAATTCATTCGCACGAATGTATCCATTCTAATTCATTCGTACGATCCATTCTATCTCATTCGTACAATCCATTCTATTTCATTCGTACGATCCATTCTAATTCATTCGCACGATCCATTCTAATTCATTCATACGATCTATTCTAATTCTTTCGCACGAATATATCCATTCTAATTCATTCGTACGATCCATTCTAATTCATTCGCACGATCCATTCTAATTCATTCATACAATCCATTCTAGAATGGATCGTACGAATGAATTAGAATGGATCGTGCGAATGAGTAAGAATGGATCGTACGAATGAAATAGAATGGATCGTATGAATGAATTAGAATGGATCGTATTAATGAATTAGAATGGATCGTATGAATGAATTAGAATAGATCGTACGAATGAAGTAGAATGGATACGAATGGATCGTATGAATGAATTAGAATGGATCGTACGAATGAATTAGAATAGATTGTGCGAGTAAGAATGGATCATACGAATGAATTAGAATGGATTGAATTAGAATGGATCGTACGAATGAATTAGAATGGATCGTATGAATTAGAATGGATCGTGCGAATGAATTAGAATGGATTGTACGAATGAATTAGAATGGATTGTACGAATGAATTAGAATGGATCGTACGAATGAATTAGAATGGATACATTCATGCGAATCCATTCTATTTCATTCGTACGATCCATTCTAATTCATTCGCACGATCCATTCTAATTCATTCGCACGATCCATTCTAATTCCTTCGTACGATCCATTCTAATTCATTCGCACGATCCATTCTAATTCATGCATAAGATCCATTCTAATTCATTCGTACGATCCATTCTAATTCATTCGTACGATCCATTCTAATTCATTCGCACAATCTATTCTAATTCATTCGTACGATCCATTGTAATTCATTCGCACGATCTATTCTAATTCATTCATACGATCCATTCTAATTCATTGATACGATCCATTCTACGATCCATTCTAATTCATTCGTACGTTCCATTCTAATTCATTAGCACGATCAATGCTAATTCCTTCGTACGATTCATTCTAATTCAATCCATTCTAATTCATTCATACAATCCATTCTAATTCATTCGTACGATCCATTCTAATTCATTCGTACGATCCATTCCTATTCATTCGCACAATCCATTCTAATTCATTCGTATGATCCATTCTAATTCATTCGCACGAATGTATCCATTCTAATTCATTCGTATGATCCATTCTAATTCATTCGCACAATCTATTCTAATTCATTCGAACGATCCATTCTAAGTCATTCGTACGATCCATTCTAATTCATTCGTACGATCCATTCTAATTCATTCGCACGATCCATTCTAATTCATTAATACGATCCAATCTAATTCATTCATACGATCCATTCTAATTCATTCGTACGATCCATTCTAATTCATTCGCACGATCCATTCTAATTCATTCGCACGATCCATTCTAATTCATTCATACGATCCATTCTAATTCATTCGTACGATCTATTCTAATTCATTCGTATGATCCATTCTAATTTATTCGCATGAATGTATCCATTCTAATTCATTCGTACGATCCATTCTATCTCATTCGTACAATCCATTCTATTTCATTCGCACGATCCATTCTAATTCATTCATACGATCCATTCTAATTCATTCGTACGATCCATTCTAATTCATTCGCACGATCCATTCTATCTCATTCTAATTCATTAGCATGATCCATTCTAATTCATTCGTACGATCCATTCTAATTCATTCGCACAATCTATTCTAATTCATTAGCACGATCCATTCTAATTCATTCGTACGATCCATTCTAATTCATTTATACGATCCAATCTAATTCATTCATACGATCCATTCTAATTCATTCGTACGATCCATTCTAATTCATTCGTACGATCCATTCTAATTCATTCGCATGATCCATTCTAATTCATTCGCACGATCCATTCTAATTCTTTCGCACGATCCATTCTAATTCATTTGCACGAAGGTATCCATTCTAATTCCTTCGTACGATCCATTTTAATTCCTTCGTACGATCCATTCTAATTTATTCGTACGATCCATTCTAATTCATTCGTACGAATGTATCCATTCTAATTCATTCGTTCGATCCATTCTAATTCATTCGTACGATCGATTCTAATTCATTCGCACGATCCAATCTAATTCATTCGTACGATCCATTCTATCTCATTCGTACAAGATCCATTCTATCTCATTCGTACAATCCATTCTATTTCATTCGTACGATCGATTCTAATTCATTCATACGATCCATTCTAATTCATTCGCACGAATGTATCCATTCTAATTCATTCATACGATCCATTCTAATTCATTCGCACAATCCATTCTAATTCATTAATACGATCCAATCTAATTCATTCATACGATCTATTCTAATTCATTCGCACGAATATATCCTTTCTAATTCATTCGTACGATCCATTCTAATTTATTCGCACAATCTATTCTAATTCATTCGAACGGTCCATTCTAATTCATTCATGCGAATCCGTTCTATTTCATTCGTACGATCCATTCTAATTCATTCGCACGATCCATTCTAATTCATTCATACAATCCATTCTATTTCATTCGTACGATCCATTCTAATTCATTCGTACAATCCATTCTAATTCAATCCATTCTAATTCATTCGTACGATCCATTCTTACTCATTCGTATGATCCATTCTAATTCATTCGTACAATCTATTCTAATTCATTCGTACGATCCATTCTAATTTATTCGTACAATCCATTCTAATTCATTCGTACAATCCTTTCTTACTCAATCGTATGATCCATTCTAATCCATTCGCACAATCTATTCTAATTCATTCGTACGATCCATTCTATTTTATTCGTACGATCCATTCTTACTCATTCGTACGATCCATTCTAATTCATTTGCACGAAGGTATCCATTCTATATCATTCGTACTATCCATTCTAATTCCTTCGTACGATCCATTCTAATTCCTTCGTACGATCCATTCTAATTCATTCCTACGATCCATTCTAATTCATTCGTACGATCCATTCTAATTTCTTCGTATGATCCATTCTAATTCATTCGTACGGTATGATTCATTCTAATTCATTCGTACGATTCATTCTAATTCAATCCATTCTAATTCATTCGTACGATCCATTCTAATTCATTCGTACGATTCATTCTAATTCAATCCATTCTAATTCATTCGTACGATCCATTCTTACTCATTCGTACGATCCATTCTAATTCATTCGCACGAA
Organism: Chamaelirium japonicum; assembly: GCA_947650365.1. Classification (NCBI taxonomy): domain Eukaryota; kingdom Viridiplantae; phylum Streptophyta; class Magnoliopsida; order Liliales; family Melanthiaceae; genus Chamaelirium; species Chamaelirium japonicum. The sequence goes on from CANTAL010000050.1 coordinate 384,206, forward strand.
TGAATCCATTCTAATTCATTCGTATGATCCATTCTAATTCATTCGCATGAATGTATCCATTCTAATTCATTCGTACGATCCATTCTATCTCATTCGTACAATCCATTCTATTTGATTCATACGATCCATTCTAATTCATTCGCACGATCCATTCTACTCATTCGTACGATCCATTCTAATTCATTCGCACGAATGATTCCATTCTAATTCATTCGTATGATCCATTCTAATTCATTCGTACAATCCATTCTTTTTCATTCGTACGATCCATTGTTACTCATTCGTACGATCCATTCGTATCCATTCTAATTCATTCGTACGATCTATTCTAATTCATTCGTACGAATGAATTAGAAGGATCGTATGAATGAATTAAAATGGATCGTGCGAATGAATTAGATGGATCGTGCGAATGAATTAGAATGGATCGTACGAATGAATTAGAATGGATCATGCGAATGAATTAGAATGGATCATACGAATGAATTAGAATGGATCGTATGAATGGATTAGAATGGATCGTGCGAATAAATTAGAATGGATCGTATGAATGAATTAGAATGGATCGTACGAATGGAATAGAATGGATTGTACGAATGAGATAGAATGGATCGTACGAATGAATTAGAATGGACACATTCGTGCGAATCCTTTCTATTTCATTCGTACGATCCATTCTAATTCATTCGCACGATCCATTTTAATTCATTCATACGATCCATTTTAATTCATTCGTACGATCCATTCTATTTCATTCGTATGATCGTACGAATGAATTAGAATGGATTGAATTAGAATGAATCGTACGAATGAATTAGAATGAATCATACCGTACGAATGAATTAGAATGGATCATACGAATAAAATAGAATGGATCGTATGAATGAATTAGAATGGATCGTGCGAATGAATTAGAATGGATCGTACGAATGAATTAGAATGGATCGTACGAATGAATTAGAATGGATCGTACGAAGGAATTATAATGGATCGTACGAAGGAATTAGAATGGATAGTACGAATGAATTAGAATGGATACCTTCGTGCAAATGAATTAGAATGGATCGTACGAATGAGTAAGAATGGATCATACGAATGAAATAGAATGGATCGTATGAATGAATAAGAATGGATCGTGCGAATGAATTAGAATGGATCATTTGAATGAATTAGAATAGATTGTGCGAATGAATTAGAATGGATCGTACGAATGAATTAGAATGGATCGTATGAGTGTGAATGAATTAAAATGGATCGTGCGAATGAATTAGAATGGATCGTATTAATGAATTAGAATGGATCGTGCGAATGAATTAGAATGGATCGTGCGAATGAATTAGAATGGATCGTATGAATGAATTAGAATGGATCGTGCGAATGAATTAGAATGGATCATACGAATGAAATAGAATGGATTCGCACGAATGTATCCATTCTAATTCATTCGTACGATCTATTCTAATTCATTCGCACGATCCATTCTAATTCATTCGCACGAATGTATCCATTCTAATTCATTCGTATGATCCATTCTAATTCATTCATACGAATGAATTAGAATGGATACATTCGTGTGAATGAATTAGAATGGATCGTACGAAGGAATTAGAATGGATAGTACGAATGAATTAGAATGGATACATTCGTGCGAATCCATTCTATTTCATTCGTACGATCCATTCTAATTCATTCGTACGGTATGATTCATTCTAATTCATTCGTACGATTCATTCTAATTCAATCTATTCTAATTCATTCTTACGATCCATTCTAATTCATTCGTACGATCCATTCTTACTCATTCGTATGATCCATTCTAATTCATTCGCACGAATGAATCCATTCTAATTCATTCGCACGATCCATTCTAATTCATTCGTACGGTCCATTTTAATTCCTTCGTACGAATGTATCCATTCTAATTCATTCATACGATCGTGCGAATGAATTAGAATGGATCGTTCGAATGAATTAGAATGGATCGTGCGAATGAATTAGAATGGATCGTACGAATGAATTAGAATAGATTGTGCGAATGAATTAGAATGGATCGTACGAATGAATTAGAATGGATCGTACGAATGAATTAGAATGGATCGTATGAATGAATTAGAATGGATCGTGCGAATGAATTAGAATGGATACATTCGTGCGAATGAATTAGAATGGATCGTGCGAATGAATTAGAATGGATCGTACGAATGAATTAGAATGGATACATTCGTGCGAATCCATTCTATTTCATTCGTACGATCCATTCTAATTCATTCGCATGATCCATTCTAATTCATTCATATGATCCATTCTAATTCATTCGTACGATCCATTGTAATTCATTCGTACGATCCATTCTAATTCATTCGCACAATCTATTCTAATTCATTCGTACGAATGTATCCACTCTAATTCATTCATACGATCCATCCTAATTCATTTGTACGAATGTATCCACTCTAATTCATTCATACGATCCATTCTAATTCATTCGCACGAATGTATCCATTCCAATTCATTCATACGATCCATTCTAATTCATTCGCACAATCTATTCTAATTCATTCGTACGATCAATTCTAATTCATTAGCATGATCCATTCTAATTCATTCGTACGATCTATTCTATTTCATTAATACGATCCATTATAATTCTTTTGCACGAATGTATCCATTCTAATTCATTCGTACGATCCATTCTATTTCATTCGTACGATCCATTCTAATTCATTCGCACGATCCATTCTAATTCATTCATACGATCCAATCTAATTCATTCATACGATCCATTCTAATTCATTCGCCCGAATGTATCCATTCTAATTCATTCATACGATCCATTCTTATCGCACGATCCATTCTAATTCATTCGCACGATCCATTCTCCATTCTAATTCCTTCGTACGAATGTACGAATGAATTAGAATGGCTCGTACGAATGAATTAGCATGGATCGTACGAATGAAATAGAATGGATCGTTCGAATGAATTAGAATGGATCGTGCGAATGAATTAGAATGGATCGTACGAATGAATTAGAATAGATTGTGCGAATGAATTAGAATGGATCGTATGAATGAATTAGAATGGATCGTACGAATGAATTCGAATGGATCGTACGAAGGAATTAGAATGGATCATGAATTAGAATGGATCGTTCGAATGAATTAAAATGGATACATTCGTGCGAATGAATTAGAATGGATCATATGAATGAATTAGAATGGATCGTTTGAGTGAATGCGAATGGATCGTACGAATGAAATAGAATAGATCGTACGGATAAATGAATTTGGATCGTGCTAATGAATTAGAATGGATCGTACGAATGAATTAGAATGGATCGTACTAATGAATTAGAATAGATTGTGCGAATGAATTAGAATGGATCGTACGAATGAATTAGAAAGGATATATTCGTGCGAATGAATTAGAATAGATCGTACGAATGAGATAGAATGGATCGTACGAATGAATTAGAATGAATACATTCATGCGAATGAATTAGAATGGATCATACGAAAGAATTAGAATGGATCGTACGAATGAAATAGAATGGATTGTACGAATGAGATAGAATGGATCGTACGAATGAATTAGAATGGATACATTCATGCGAAAGAATTAGAATGGATCGTACGAAGGAATTAAAATGGATCGTGCGAATGAATTAGAATGGATCATACGAATGAATTAGAATGGATCGTACAAATGAAATAGAATGGATTGTACGAATGAGATAGAATGGATCGTGCGAATGAATTAGAATGGATCGTATTAATGAATTAGAATGGATCGTGCGAATGAATTAGAATGGATCGTACGAAGGAATTAGAATGGTTCGTGCAAATGAATTAGAATGGATACCTTCGTGCAAATGAATTAGAATGGATCGTACGAATGAAATAGAAAGGATCGTGCGAATGAATTAGAATGGATCGTACGAATGAATTAGAATGGATATTACGAATTACTTAGAATGGATCGTTTGAATGAATTATAATAGATTGTGCGAATGAATTAGAATGGATCGTACGAATGAATTAGAATGGATCATACGAATGAATTAGAATGGATACATTTGTGCAAAAGAATTAGAATGGATTGTATGAATGAATTAGAATGGATCGTGCGAATGAATTAGAATGGATCGTGCGAATGAATTAGAATGGATCGTACGAATGAATTAGAATGGATCGTACGAATGAATTAGAATGGATCGTACGAATGAATTAGAAAGGATACATTCGAATTCATTCGTATGATCCATTCTAATTCCTTCGTACGATCCATATTCTAATTCATTCGCACGATCCATTCTAATTAATTCATACGATCCATTCTAATTTATTCGCACGATCCATTCTAATTCATTCGTACGATCCATTCTAATTCATTCGCACAATATATTCTAATTCATTCGAACGATCCATTCTAATTCATTCATACGATCCATTCTAAATCATTCGTACGATCTATTCTATTTCATTCGTACAATCCTTTCTTACTCAATCGTATGATCCATTCTGATCCATTCCCACAATCAATGCTAATTCATTCGTACGATCCTTTCTAATTCATTCGTACGATCCATTCTAATTCCTTCGTATGATCCATTCTAATTCATTCGTACGGTATGATCCATTCTAATTCATTCGCACAATCTATTCTAATTCATTCGTACGATCCATTCTAATTCATTCTACGATCCATTCTAATTCATTCGTACGTTCCATTCTAATTCATTAGCACGATCAATGCTAATTCATTCGTACGATCCATTCTAATTCATTCGTACAATCCATTCTATTTCATTCGTACGATCCATTCTTACTCATTCGTATGATCCATTGTAATTCATTCGCACAAATGTATCCATTCTAATTCATTCGTACAATCCATTCTTACTCATTCGTAATGAATTAGAATGGATACATTCGTGCAAAAGAATTAGAATGGATTGTATGAATGAATTAGAATGGATCGTGCAAATGAATTAGAATGGATCGTGCGAATGAAATAGAATGGATCGTATGAATGAATTAGCATTTATCGTGCTAATGAATTAGAATGGAACGTACGAATGAATTAGAATGGATCGTAGAATGGATTAGAATGGATCGTACGAATGAATTAGAATAGATTGTGCGAATGAATTAGAATGGATCATACCGTACGAATGAATTAGAAAGGATCATACGAAGGAATTAGAATGGATCGTACGAATGAATTAGAAAGGATCGTACGAATGAATTAGCATTGATTGTGCGAATGGATTAGAATGGATCATACGATTGAGTAAGAAAGGATTGTACGAATGAAATAGAATAGATCGTGCGAATGAAGTAGAATTGATCGTATGAATGAATTAGAATGGATCGTTCGAATGAATTAGAATAGATTGTGCGAATGAATTAGAATGGATCGTACGAATGAATTAGAATGGATCGTGCGAATAAATTAGAATGGATCGTATGAATGAATTAGAATGGATCGTGCGAATGAATTAGAATATGGATCGTACGAAGGAATTAGAATGGATCGTACGAATGAATTCGAATGTATCCTTTCTAATTCATTCGTACGATCCATTCTAATTCATTCGTACGATCCATTCTAATTCATTCGCACGATCCATTCTAATTCATTCGCACGATCCATTCTAATTCATTCATACAATCCATTCTAATTCTTTTGCACGAATGTATCCATTCTAATTCATTCGTACGATCCATTCTAATTCATTCGTACGATCCATTCTAATTCATTCGCACAATCCATTCTAATTCATTCACACTCATACGATCCATTCTAATTCATTCGCACGAATGTATCCTTTCTAATTCATTCGTACGATCCATTCTAATTCATTCGCACAATCTATTCTAATTCATTCGAACGATCCATTCTAAGTCATTCGTACGATCCATTCTAATTCATTCGTACGATCCATTCTAATTCATTCGCACGATCCATTCTATTTCATTCATACGATCCATTCTAATTCATTTGCACGAAGGTATCCATAATAATTCATTCGTACTATCTATTCTAATTTCTTCGTACGATCCATTCTAATTCATTCGCACGATCCATTCTATCTCATTCGTACAATCCATTCTATTTCATTCGTACAATCCATTCTAATTCATTCGTATGATCCATTCTAATTCATTCGCACGATCCATTCTAATTCCTTCGTACGATCCATTCTAATTCATTCGCATGAATGTATCCATTCTAATTCATTTGTACAGTCCATTCTATCTCATTCGTACAATCCATTCTATTTCATTCGTACGATCCATTCTAATTCATTCGTATGATCCATTCTAATTCATTCGCATGAATGTATCCATTCTAATTCATTCGTACGATCCATTCTATCTCATTAGTACGATCTATTCTAATTCATTCGCACGAATATATCCTTTCTAATTCATTCGTACGATCCATTCTAATTCATTCGCACAATCTATTCTAATTCATTAGTACGATCCATTCTTATTCATTCGTACGATCCATTCTAATTCATTAGCACGATCCAAATTCATTTATCCGTACGATCTATTCTATTTCATTCGTACGATCCATTCGCATTCACTCAAACGATCCATTCTAATTCATTCATATGATCCATTCTAATTCATTCGCACGAATGTATCCATTCTAATTCATTCGTACGATCCATTCTAATTCACGATCCATTCTAATTCCTTCGGTACGATCCATTCTAATTCATTCGTACGATCCATTCTAATTCATTTATACAATCCATTCTAATTCATTCATATGATCCATTCTGATTTATTCGCACGATCCATTCTAATTCATTCATACGATCCATTCTAATTCATTCATATGATCCATTCTAATTCATTCGTACGATCCATTCTATCTCATTCGTACAATCCATTCTTACTCAACCGTATGATCCATTCTAATTCATTCGCACGAATGAATCCATTCTAATTCATTCTAATTCAGTCGTACAATCCTTTCTTACTCAATCGTATGATCCATTCTAATCCATTCGCACAATCTATTCTACTTCATTCGTACTATCCATTCTAATTCCTTCGTACGATCCATTCTAATTCATTCGCACAATCTATTCTAATTCATTCGTACGAATGAATTAGAATTAGAATGGATACATTCATGCTAATGAATTAGAATGGATCATACGAATGAATTAGAATGGATTCATTCGTGCGAATGATCTAGAATGGATCGTGCGAATGAATTAGAATGGATTGTACGAATGAATTAGAATGGATCGTACGAATGAATTAGAATGGATACATTCATGCAAATCCATTCTATTTCATTTGTACGATCCATTCTAATTCATTCGCACGATCCATTCTAATTCATTCATACGATCCATTCTAATTCATTCGTCTGATCCATTCTAATTCATTCGTACGATCCATTCTAATTCATTCGCACAATCTATTCTAATTCATTCATACGATCCATTCTATTTCATTCGCACGATCCATTCTAATTCATTCATACGATCCATTCTATTTCATTCGTACGATCCATTCTTACTCATTCGTACGATCCATTCTAATTCATTTGCACGAAGGTATCCATTCTAATTCATTCGTACTATCCATTCAAATTCCTCCGTACGATCCATTCTAATTCCTTCGTACGATCCATTCTAATTCATTCGTACGATCCATTCTAATTCCTTCGTATGATCCATTCTAATTCATTCGTACGGTATGATTCATTCTAATTCATTCGTATGATTCATTCTAATTCAATCCATTCTAATTCATTTATACGATCCATTCTATTTCATTCGTATAATCCATTCTAATTCATTCGCACGATCCATTCGCATTCACTCAAACGATCCATTCTAATTCATTCGTACGACCCATTCTATTTCATTTGCACGAAGGTATCCATTCTAATTCATTCGTCTTATCCATTCTAATTCTTTCGTACGATCCATTCTAATTCATTCGTACGATCCATTCTAATTCATTCGCACGATCCATTCTAATTCATTCGTACGATCCATTCTATTTCATTCATACGATCCATTCTAATTCATTCATACGATCCATTCTAATTCATTCGCACGATCCATTCTAATTCATTCGCATGATCCATTCTAATTCATTCGTACGATCAATTCTTATTCATTCATACGATCCATTCTAATTCATTCGCACGAATGTATCCATTCTAATTCATTCGTACGATCCATTCTAATTCATTCATACGATCCATCCTAATTCATTCGCACGAATGTTTCTATTCTAATTCATTCGTACAATCCATTCTATTTTATTCGTACGATCCATTCTTACTCATTCGTACGATCCATTCGTATCCATTCTAATTCATTCGTACGATCTATTCTAATTCATTCGTACGATCCATTCTAATTCATTAATACGATCCAATCTAATTCATTCACAAGATCCATTCTAATTCATTCATACGATCCATTCTAATTCATTCGCACGATCCATTCTAATTCATTCGCACGATCCATTCTAATTCATTCATACGATCCATTCTAATACATTCGTACGATTCATTCTAATTCAATCCATTCTAATTCATTTGTACGATCCATTCTAATTCATTCATACGATCCATTCTAATTCATTCATACGATCCATTCTAATTCATTCGTACGATCCATTCTAATTCATTCGTACAATCCATTCTAATTCATTCGCACGATCCATTCGCATTCACTCAAACGATCCATTCTAATTCATTCATATGATCGATTGTAATTCATTCGCACGAATGTATCCATTCTAATTCATTTGTACGATCCTTCTAATTCATTTGTACGAATGTATCCACTCTAATTCACTCATACGATCCATTCTAATTCATTCGCACGAATGTATCCATTCTAATTCATTCGTACGATCCATTCTAATTCATTCGCACGATCCATTCTAATTCATTCGCACGATCCATTCTTACTCATTCGTACGATCCATTCTAATTCATTCGCACGATCCATTCTAATTCATTAATACGATCCATTCTCGAATAGATCGTGCGAATGAATTAGAATTGATCGTACTAATGAATTGGAATGGATACATTCGTGCGAATGAATTAGAATGGATCGTATGAATGAATTAGAGTGGATACATTCGTACAAATGAATTAGAATGGATCGTACGAATGAATTCGAATGGATACATTCGTGCGAATGAATTAGAATGGATCATATGAATGAATTAGAATGGATCGTTTGAGTGAATGCGAATGGATCGTGCGAATGAATTAGAATGGATTGTACGAATGAATTAGAATGGATCGTACGAATGAATTAGAATGGATACATTCGTGCGAATCCATTCTATTTCATTCGTACGATCCATTCTAATTCATTCTCACGATCCATTCTAATTCATTCATACGATCCATTCTAATTCATTTGTATGATCCATTCTAATTCATTCGTACGATCCATTCTATTTCATTCGCACAATCTATTCTAATTCATTCGTACGATCCATTCTAATTCATTCGCACGATCCATTCTAATTCATTCATACGATCCATTCTAATTCATTCGCACGATCCATTCTAATTCATTCGCATGATCCATTCTAATTCATTCGTACAATCGATTCTAATTCATTCATACGATCCATTCTAATTCATTCGCACGAATGTATCCATTCTAATTCATTCGTACGATCCATTCTAATTCATTCATACGATCCATCCTAATTCATTCGCACGAATGTATCCATTCTAATTCATTCGTACAATCCATTCTATTTCATTCGTACGATCCATTCATACTCATTCGTACGATCCATTCGTATCCATTCTAATTCATTCGTACGATCTATTCTAATTTATTCGTACGATCCATTCTAATTCATTAATACGATCCAATCTAATTCATTCATACGATCCATTCTAATTCATTCGCACGATTCATTCTAATTCATTCGTGCGAACCATTCTATTTCATTTGCACGAAGGTATCCATTCTAATTCATTCGTACTTTCCATTCTAATTCCTTCGTACAATCCATTCTAATTCATTCGTACGATCCATTCTAATTCATTCGCATGATCCATTCTAATTTATTCGTACGATCCATTCTATTTCATTCATACGATCCATTCTAATTCATTCGTACGATCCATTCTAATTCCTTTGTATCCTTTCTAATTCACTCATACGATCCATTCTAATTCATTTATACGAATCATTTTAATTCATTCGCACAATCTATTCTAATTCATTCGTACGATCAATTCTAATTCATTCGCACGATCCATTCTAATTCATTCGTACGATCCATTCTAATTCATTCGTACGAATGTATCCATTCTAATTCAATCCATTCTAATTCATTCGTACGATCCATTCTAATTCATTCGTACGATCCATTCTAATTCATTCTGTCACGCCCCGGATCTAACTACAAGGGTAAACAAGTCAAACCCGGGGGTGATGGGGTTTTAAGGGTAAGTCAATATTATAAGGTTGCGAGGTTGATTTTTATTATTTAGTTATTTATTACTAATTTATCATTAACTACTTACTAGCTGATGAGGGACGGCTTTGAGGAGAAGCCTACCAATAACTTGGCCTTGAGGAAAGGCCTACCAGGCATGAAGTTTTGAGGAGAAGCTTACCAAAGAAATATTATTGATTCTGGCATTATTCAGAGCATCTAGAACATGGTTCTGCAGTTATTACATAATCAACTGAAAATAATAAAACTAGTTAACACCTCTAATATCCTCCCTCGATAGCTAATCAAGCTCCTCTAGGAAGCGCCTGAGGAGGATCTATGGTACCTGAAAAGAGTGTGCAACAACGGGGTGAGTTTACTAGGTAAACTCAGTGAACCGTTAACCCTAAACTAGCTAGGGTAAACCATAGACATACCTTGCCCTTCTAGAAGGCTACGAGGGCGACAACATATACATACATATATTGCAAATAAGATAGTTCAGCTAACTAATATGACAGTTCTACTGTGGTACAACTACAACTAATAAATGTAAGACAAATAATCATCCAGATTAAAAATATGCAACAAATCACCGAATGTTAGTTCTACCTACTCCTAAAGTGAACCGGCAGTTTTCTAACTGGGTCTGCCAACAGAACCTGGGTCCAAGTGTACTTGGAGAGCCAGAAATACCCATATGGCCATAAGGGGGCTTGGTCTTTCACCACGGGGCACTCCCGCCCACCTTGCTTTTAGGGGTCATTACCCAGGGGTGGACTACTAGGCCACTAGGGGCTTTACCGCCTGCCCAACCCTGTGACACTACCTACTTGATTCGGATTATGCACAGGCGGTGGTTCACCTCCCATCCTGTGCACTCGGGTCCCCTACCCATGCCCGTGAGTAGTAAGTCTTCCCTTTGGGAAGAGAACCTCAACTGAGGAAGTACAATCACCAGTCTCTCCATTGAGACCACCGGTCTCTTCACCGAGACCACCAGTCTTCGTTGCTCAATAGCAACTAGACTGCACCATGCGACCCATGGTCACCAAACACAGTCATTCAACAGAATATTAATAAATAATCAGTACAAGCATCTACTTGTTTGCATGCATCCTAGTGTGAATCTAGGTTGAGTCAATCACTGTTACAGCTATCAAAGTGTTACATCATGTATGATTGTTCAGAGGCAAGGGATAGTATGCCCACCTCCCACATACAGTACCGGTTTCCCGCCTGTATGCATTGGACATACTATGCCACATACGGTTTTATTTATTATTTTACAGATACAACTACAATCTACTCTAACTAGAATAGAATTAATCATGTTCACCTGGAGAATAGCTCGGTAGTCCACGTTCCTCACGCCTATCGGTCCGGTGTACCGTCGAAGGAGAAACTGACCATCATGGTTTGAAATGTATAAGTTGTTACATTCATAAATTACTCAAACTAGGGTTCTAAAAAGGTTGGTTTAGGGATGAGGGACCCATGGGATCCGGTCTCGCTCGAATCCGACTTCGGTCGGAGGTTTTAGGGTCGAACCGGTAAAAACCGGTCTATGATCGGTTCAATAGGGTAAATGGGTCTCTAGGGTCCCAAACTAAGTTCAATACATCGGCATCGATGATCTAAGTACGATGCCACTGGTTTCGTCCAATTCCGAGATCGGACGGAGACTTGGCGGTCAAACCACAGTGCACCAACTAGATCGGGCTCATAGCTAAAAAGGGATCCTAGATAGTAAAATTACTGTACCAATTCTAATTCAACAAGTGGATCTCTTCCGATCCGGTCGAAATGCCGCTGGTTTCATTCGATTCCGAGATCGGACGAAGAAATGGCGGCTGAACCAATTCTAGACGGTTTACGGGTCTGGTTCAAGTGAACCAGACCGGTTCACTGTTGGGCCGGGTCTGCGGGTCTGCTGTGCACTTAAGCGGGTCGGGTTGCTGTACAGTCGGGTCGGGTTGCAGTGCAGTCGGGTCGGGTTGCAGTTCGGGTCGGGTCTGCAGTATTAATATGTTCTAAATGACCTGGGAAAGATCTATAATTACGGATGGGTCCCTGCTCTGTTTCTTCTCAACGAAAACCAGAGCTCGGGTTTTAGCGCAGCACCGGCGACGGGGTGACCAGGTTTGGGTGCGCCGACGGTGCCCGGTCGGTCTCCCCCGCATCACCCTCGCAGGGGAGGTGCGGGAGGAGGTGGCCGGTGTGCCGTCGAAGTCCGGAAAGACCTTGGCCGGAGGAGGGTCCGCGGGTTTGGGCCGGCGTTGGAGGTGCTCGGTTGCACCGACGGCTTCCGGAGAGGGGCTCGGGTGCGGCGCCAGCCGCCGGTGACTGCGCAGGTCGGCGGCAAAGGAGGAGAGGGTGAGGTCGGGTTCGCGGGTAAGGGAGGAGGAGGAGGGTGTGGTCGGGTTGGAGGTCCGGTTCGGGTGGAGGAGGAGAGAAGAGAAAGAGGAGGGGGAGACCAACCTAATGGGTTCGGGGTTTAGTTTCTGAGTGGCTCACCGGTGCTCGGATTGCCGGCTGCTGCAGATCCTTCCTCCCACTATCTCTTCTCCTTCTCTCTTGTGCCGCTTTCTCTCTCTCTACTCCGCTCCGTTCTCTCTCTCTCTCTCTCTTCAGTCCACGATAAACAGGGAAGGGGTGCTGCGGTTATGGTAAGTGAGCTGGGGAATCGGGTTGGTTAAGGACTTCCTAACAAAGAGGGGTGGTTATAGCAGAAAGATCCGGTTGTTATCATCCCGAAGCCCGCCATATCATCCCCATCCGAAATTCAAATTTTAAATATCGGGGAGGACGATCGAGGGGGTCTAAACCCAGCCAAAAGGTTGAAAGAAAGGTCCTATGGCTGGTCGGGCTTGGTCTCGAGCCCTGAACTGTGCTCGGTTGGAACCCTGGTGCAAACCGTCGCCTTATCTGGCTGAAAAGAATAATCAACCATAAGTTACAAATCGGAGGTCAGAAATGGGCACGGAAGGATCTGTTGGAAAGGTCTTATCGATGCGAACACAAAGGTGCTTGGTACATATTTTTCTGACTTGCAGATATCCCACAATAAAGGAAATACTCTAAATTTTAAAATAGTAATAACTCATTGTCAGGGTGTCGGATCGACCCCCGCTCAGGCTTGTTGGAAATCTCTTTCAGAGCCTCACCCAACGTATCCAGCCTTGCTATGATCCGATCACCCGATCTCCTGTAGTAAACCAAACAATACCGACAGTGACCTGATCATCGAAATTCTAGGGTTTTAACTACCGGGTTGCCGAAACAGGCTGCGCATACACCCGATCCTTGCACGGGACGCACCAATACGACGTGCTCGAAAATATAGAAAAAGTGAACGTAAAACATCTCATGGGTTTACGACCCATTATTCTGGAAAAAGCTCAGCGAAAAAGTCTGACGGTAAAAGGATGAAAAGAGCCCTGGGAGGATTTTTTATTATTCTCAAATTTAACACCTCAGGTGTTACACATTCGCACGATCCATTCTAATTCATTCATACGATCCATTCTAATTCATTCATACGATCCATTCTATTTCATTCGTACGATCCATTCTAATTCATTCGTACGATCCATTCTAATTCATTAGTACGATCCATTCTATTTCATTCATACGATCCATTCTAATGAATTAGAATAGATTGTACGAATAAATTAGAATGGATCGTACGAATGAATTAGAATATGGATCGTACGAAGGAATTAGAATGGATCGTACGAATGAATTAGAATGGATACATTCGTGCGAAAGAATTAGAATAGATCGTATGAATGAATTAGAATGGATCGTACGAAGGAATTAGAATAGATCATACGAAGAAATAAGAATGGATCGTATGAATGAATTAGAATGGATCATATGAATGAATTAGAATGGATCGTGCGAATGAATTAAAATGGATCGTACGAAGGAATTAGAATGGATCATGCGAATGAATTAGAATAGATCATACAAATGAATTAGAATGGATCGTACGAATGAATTAGAATGGATACATTCGTGCAAAAGAATTAGAATGGATTGTATGAATGAATTAGAATGGATCGTTTGAGTGAATGCGAATGGATCGTGCGAATGAATTAGAATGGATTGTACGAATGAATTAGAATGGATCGTACGAATGAATTAGAATGGATACATTCGTGCGAATCCATTCTGTTTCATTCGTACGATCCATTCTAATTCATTCGCACGATCCATTCTAATTCATTCGTACGATCCATTCTAATTCATTCATACGATCCATTCTAATTCATTCGTACGATCCATTCTAATTCATTCGAACGATCCATTCTAATTCATTCGTACGATCCATTCTAATTCATTCGTAAGATCTATTCTATTTCATTCGTACAATCCATTCTTACTCATTCGCACGATCCATTCTAATTCATTCACACTCATACGATCCATTCTAATTCATTCGCACGTATAGATTGTGCGAATGGATTAGAATGGATCATACGATTGAGTAAGAATGGATTGTACGAATGAAATAGAATAGATCGTACGAATGAATTAGAATGGATCGTGCGAAAAAATTAGAATGGATCGTATGAATGAATTAGAATCGATCGTACGAATGAATTAGAATGGATCATGCGAATGAATTAGAATGGATTGAATTAGAATGAATCGTACGAATGAGTAAGAATGGATCCATTCTATTTCATTCGTACGATCCATTCTAATTCATTCATACGATCCTTTCTAATTCCTTCGTATGAATGAATTAGACTGGATTGCATGAATGAATTAGAATAGATCGTACGAATGAATTAGAATGGATCGTACGAAATGTATCCATTCTAATTCATTCGTACGATCCATTCTAATTCATTCATATGATCCATTCTTACTCATTCGTATGATCCAATCTAATTCATTCATACGATCCATTCTACGATCCATTCTAATTCATTCGTACGTTCCATTCTAATTTATTCGTACGATCCATTCAAATTCATTAATACGATCCATTCTAATTCATTCGCACGATCCATTCTAATTCATTCATACGATCCATTCTAATTCATTCGTACGATCCATTCTAATTCATTCGTATGATCCATTCTAATTCATTCGCACGAATGAATCCATTCTAATTCATTCGTATGATCCATTCTAATTCATTCGCATGAATGTATCCATTCTAATTCATTCGCACGATCCATTCTAATTCATTCGCACGATCCATTCTAATTCATTCATACAATCCATTCTACTTCTTTTGCACGAATGTATCCATTCTAATTCATTCGTACGATCCATTCTATTTCATTCGTACGATCCATTCTAATTCATTCGCACAATCCATTCTAATTCATTCACACTCATACGATCCATTCTAATTCATTCGCACGAATGTATCCGTTCTAATTCATTCGTACGATCCATTCTAATTCATTCGCACAATCTATTCTATTTCATTCGAACGATCCATTCTAAGTCATTCGTACGATCCATTCTAATTCATTCGCACAATCCATTCTAATTCATTCACACTCATACGATCCATTCTAATTCATTCGCACGAATGTATCCGTTCTAATTCATTCGTACGATCCATTCTAATTCATTCGTACGAATGAATTAGAATGGATACATTAGTGCGAAAAAATTAGAATGGATCGTATGAATGAATTAGATTGGATCGTATAAATGAATTTGAATGGATCGTACGAATGAATTAGAATGGATCGTGCTAATGAATTAGAATGGATCGTGCGAATGAATTAGAATGGATCGTGCGAATGAATTAGAATGGATCGTACGAATGAATTAGAATGGATCGTACGAATGAATTAGAATATATCGTTCGAATGAAGTAGAATAGATTGTGTGAATGAATTAGAATGGATCGTACGAATGAATTAGATAGGATACATTCGTGCGAATGAATTAGAATGGATCGTATGAGTGTGAATGAATTAGAATGGATCGTGCGAATGAATTAGAATGGATCGTATTAATGAATTAGAATGGATCGTGCGAATGAATTAGAATGGATCGTACGAATGAGTTAGAATAGATTGTACGAATGAATAAGAATGGATCGTACGAATGAATTAGAATGGATACATTCGTGCGAATCCATTCTATTTCATTCGTACGATCCATTCTAATTCATTCGCACGGTCCATTCTAATTCATTCATACGATCCATTCTAATTCATTCGTACGATCCATTCTATTTCATTCGTAGGATCCATTCTAATTCATTCGTACAAGCCATTCTAATTCATTCGCACGATCCATTCGCATTCACTCAAACGATCCATTCTAATTCATTCGTATGATCCATTCTAATTCATTCGTACGATCCATTCTAATTCATTTGTACGAATGTATCCACTCTATTTCATTCATACGATCCATTTTAATTCATTCGCACGAATGTATCCATTCTAATTCATTCGCACGATCCATTCTAATTTATTCATACGATCCATTCTAATTCTACGATCCATTCTTACTCATTCGTACGATCCATTCTAATTCATTCGCACAATCTATTCTAATTCATTCGAACGATCCATTCTAATTCATTCGTACGATCCATTCTAATTCATTCGTAAGATCCATTCTAATTCATTCATTCTAATTCATTCATACAATCCATTCTAATTCATTCGTACGATTCATTCTAATTCAACCCATTCTAATTCATTCGTACGATCCATTCTAATTCATTCGCACGAATGAATCCATTCTAATTCATTCGTATGATCCATTCTAATTCATTCGCATGAATGTATCCATTCTAATTCATTCGTACGATCCATTCTATCTCATTCGTACAATCCATTTTTACTCATTCGCACGATCCATTCTAATTCATTCACACTCATACGATCCATTCTAATTCATTCGCACGTATAGATTGTGCGAATGGATTAGAATGGATCATACGATTGAGTAAGAATGGATTGTACGAATGAAAATAGATCGTACGAATGAATTAGAATGGATCGTGCAAATAAATTAGAATGGATCGTATGAATGAATTAGAATCGATCGTACAAATGAATTAGAATGGATCATGCGAATGAATTAGAATGGATTGAATTAGAATGAATGGTACGAATGAGTAAGAATGGATCCATTCTATTTCATTCGTACGATCCATTCTAATTCATTTATACGATCCTTTCTAATTCCTTCGTACGAATGAATTAGACTGGATTGCATGAATGAATTAGAATAGATCGTACGAATGAATTAGAATGGATCGTACGAAATGTATCCATTCTAATTCATTCGTACGATCCATTCTAATTCATTCGTATGATCCATTCTTACTCATTCGTACGATCCAATCTAATTCATTCATACGATCCATTCTACGATCCATTCTAATTCATTCGTACGTTCCTTTCTAATTCATTCGTACGATCCATTCAAATTCATTAGTACGATCCATTCTAATTCATTCGCACGATCCATTCTAATTCATTCATACGATCCATTCTAATTCATTCGTACGATCCATTCTAATTCATACGTACGATCCATTCTAATTCATTCGCACGAATAAATCCATTCTAATTCATCGTGCGAATGAAATAGAATGGATCGTACGAATGAATTAGAATGGATCGTATGAATGAATTAGAATGGATCGTGCGAATGAATTAGAATTGATCGTACGAATGAATTAGAATGGATCGTACGAATGAATTAGAATGGATTGAATTAGAATGGATACATTCGTACGAATGAATTAGAATGGATCATATGAATGAATTAGAATGGATCGTGCGAATGAATTAGAATTGATCGTACGAATGAATTAGAATAGATTGTGCGAATGAATTAGAATGATTCGTATAAATGAATTAGAATGGATCGTATGAGTGAATTAGAATGGATACGAAGGAATTAGAATGGATCGTACGAATGAATTAGAATGGATCGTATGAATGAAATAGAATGGATCGTACGAATGAATTAGAATGGATCGTGCGAATGAATTAGAATGGATCGTACGAATGAATTAGAATGGATCGTACGAAGGAATTAGAGTGGATAGTAGGAATGAATTAGAATGGATACCTTCGTGCAAATGAAATAGAATGGTTCGCACGAATGAATTAGAATGGATCTTACGAATGAATTAGAATGGATTGTATGAATGAATTAGATTGGATCGTATTAATGAATTAGAATGGATCGTACGAATGAATTAGAATAGATCATACGAATGAATTAGAATGGATACGAATGGATCGTACGAATGAGTAATAATGGATCGTACGAATGAAATAGAATGGATTGTACGAATGAATTAGAATGGATATATTCGTGCGAATGAATTAGGATGGATCGTATGATTGAATTAGAATGGATCGTACGAATGAATTAGAATGGATACATTCGTGCGAATGAATTAGAATGGATACATTCGTGCGAATGAATTAGAATGGATCGTATGAATGAATTAGAATCGATCGTACGAATGAATTAGAATTGTTCATGCGAATGAATTAGAATGGATCGTGCGAATGAATTAGAATGGATCGTATGAATGAATTAGAATGGATCGTGCGAATGAATTAGAATGGATCGTACGAATGAATTAGAATAGATTGTGCGAATGAATTAGAATGGATCGTACGAATGAATTAGAATGGATCGTACGAATGAATTAGAATGGATCGTATGAATGAATTAGAATGGATCGTGCGAATGAATTAGAATGGATCGTACGAATGAAATAGAATGGATTCGCACGAATGTATCCATTCTAATTCATTCGTACGATCCATTCTAATTCTTTCGTACAATCCATTCTAATTCATTCGCACGATCCATTCGCATTCACTCAAATGATCCATTCTAATTCATTCATATGATCCATTCTAATTCATTCGCACGAATGTATCCATTCTAATTCATTCGTACGATCCATTCTAATTCATTTGTACGAATGTATCCACTCTAATTCATTCGTACGATCCATTCTAATTCATTCGCACGAATGTATCCATTCCAATTCATTCGTATGATCAATTCTAATTCATTCGCACGATCTATTCGAGAATGGATCGTATTAATGAATTAGAATGGATCGTGCGAATGAATTAGAATGGATCGTACGAATGAGTAAGAATGGATCGTGCGAATGAATTAGAATGGATCGTGCGAATGAATTAGAATGGATTGTACGAATGAATTAGAATGGATACATTCGTGCGAATGAATTAGAATGGATCGTATGAATGAATTAGAGTGGATACATTCGTACAAATGAATTAGAATGGATCGTATGAATGAATTAGAATGGATACATTCGTGCGAATGAATTAGAATGGATCATATGAATGAATTAGAATGGATCGTTTGAGTGAATGCGAATGGATTGTGCGAATGAATTAGAATGGATTGTACGAATGAATTACAATGGATCGTACGAATGAATTAGAATGGATCGTATGAATGAATTAGAATGGATCGTACGAATGAATTAGAATGGATCGTATGAATGAATTAAAATGGATTGAATTAGAATGAATCGTACGAATGTATTAGAATGGATCGTATGAATGAATTAGAATGGATCGTACGAATGAATTAGAATGGATCGTACGAATGAATTAGAATGGATCATATAAATGAATTAGATTGGATCGTATTAATGAATTAGAATGGATCGTACGAATGAATTAGAATAGATCGTACGAATGAATTAGAATGGATACGAATGGATCGTACGAATGAGTAAGAATGGATCGTACGAATGAAATAGAATGGATTGTACGAATGAATTAGAATGGATACATTCGTGCGAATGAATTAGGATGGATCGTATGAATGAATTAGAATGGATCGTACGAATAAATTAGAATGGATACATTCGTGCGAATGAATTAGAATGGATCGTATGAATGAATTAGAATCGATCGTACGAATGAATTAAAATAGATCATGCGAATGAATTAGAATGGATCGTGCGAATGAATTAGAATGGATCGTATGAATGAATTAGAATGGATCGTATGAATGAAATAGAATGGATCGTACGAATGAATTAGAATGGATCGTGCGAATGAACTAGAATGGATCGTACGAATGAATTAGAATGGATCGTACGAAGGAATTAGAATGGATCGTACGAATGAATTAGAATGGATCGTTTGAGTGAATGCGAATGGATTATGCGAATGAATTAGAATGGATTGTACGAATGAAATTAGAATGGATCGTATGAATGAATTAGAATGGATCGTGCGAATTAATTAGAATGGATCGTGTGAATGAATTAGAATGGATCGTGCGAATGAATTAGAATGGATCGTACGAATGAATTAGAATGGATCGTACGAATGAATTAGAAAGGATACATTCGAATTCATTCGTACGATCCATTCGAATTCATTCGTACGATCTATATTCTAATTCATTTGCACGATCCATTCTAATTCATTCATACGATCCATTCTAATTTATTCGCACGATCCATTCTAATTCATTCGTACGATCCTCATTCTAATTCATTTGTACGATTCATTCTAATTCAATCCATTCTAATTCATTCGTACGATCTATTCTAATTCATTCGTACGATCCATTCTAATTCATTCGTACGATTCATTCTAATTCAATCCATTCTAATTCATTCGTACGATCCATTCTAATTCATTCGTACGATCCATTCTAATTCATTCGTACGATCCATTCTAATTCATTCGCACGATACATTCTAATTCATTCGTACGATTCATTCTAATTCAATCCATTCTAAATCATTCGTACGATCCATTGATACATTCGTGCGAATGAATTAGAATGGATCGTATGAATGAATTAGAATGGATCGTGCGAATGAATTAGAGTGGATCGTATGAATGAATTAGAATGGATCGTGCGAATGAATTAGAATGGATCGTACGAATGAAATAGAATGGATTTGCACGAATGTATCCATTCTAATTCATTTGTACGATCCATTCTAATTCATTCGTATGATCTATTCTAATTCATTCGCATGATCCATTATAATTCATTCATACGATCCAATCTAATTCATTTGTACGATCCATTCTAATTCATTCGCACGAATGTATCAACTCTAATTTATTCGTACGATCCATTCTAATTCAATCATACATGTACGAATGAATTAGAATGGATACATTCGTGCGAATGAATTAGAATGGATCGTACGAATGAATTAGAATGGATCGTACGAAGGAATTAGAATGGATCGTATGAATGAATTAGAATGGATCGTGCGAATGAATTAGAATGGATCGTACGATGAGTAAGAATGGATCGTACGAATGAATTAGAATGGATCGTGCGAATGAATTAGAATGGATCGTATGAATGAATTAGAATAGATTGTGCGAATGAATTAGAATGGATCGTACGAATGAATTAGAATGTATCCTTTCTAATTCATTCGTACGATCCATTCTAATACATTCGCACGATCCATTCTAATTCATTTGTACGATCCATTCTAATTCATTCGTACAATCCATTCTAATTCATTCGCACGATCCATTCTAATTCATTCGTACGATTCATTCTAATTCAATCCATTCAAATTCATTCGTACGATCCATTGATACATTCGTGCGAATGAATTAGAATGGATCGTATGAATGAATTAGAATGGATCGTGCGAATGAATTAGAATGGATCGTATGAATGAATTAGAATGGATAGTGCGTATGATTTAGAATGGACATTACGAATGAATTAGAAAGAATACATTCTAATTCATTCGTACGATCCATTCTAATTCATTCGCACAATCTATTCTAATTCATTCGTACGATCCATTCTAATTCATTCGCACGATCCATTCTAATTCATTCGCATGATCCATTCTAATTCATTCGTACGATCGATTCTAATTCATTCATACGATCCATTCTAATTCATTTGCACGAATGTATCCATTCTAATTCATTCGTACGATCCATTCTAATTCATTCATACGATCCATCCTAATTCATTCGCACGAATGTATCCATTCTAATTCATTCGTACAATCCATTCTATTTCATTCGTACGATCCATTCTTACTCATTCGTACGATCCATTCGTATACATTCTAATTCATTCGTACGATCTATTCTAATTCATTCGTACGATCCATTCTAATTCATTAATACGATCCATTCTAATTCATTCATACGATCCATTCTAATTCATTCGTACGATCCATTCTTACTCATTCGCACGATCCATTCTAATTCATTTAGAATGGATACATTCGTGCGAATGAATTAGAATGGATCGTATAAATGAGTAAGAATAGAATGGATCGTACGAATGAGATAGAATGGATTGTACGAATGAATTAGAATGGATCGTACGAATGAGTAAGAATGGATCATACGAATGAATTAGAATGGATCGTACGAATGAATTAGAATGGATACGATCGTACGAATGAATTAGAATGGATCGTACGATTGAGATAGAATGGATCGTACGAATGAATTAGAATAGACTGTGCGAATGAATTAGAATGGATCGTACGAATGAATTAGAATGGATCGTATGAATGAATTAGAATGGATCATGCGAATGAATTAGAATGGATCGTACGAATGAAATAGAATGGATACATTCGTGCGAATGAATTAGAATGGATCATATGAATGAATTAGAATGGATCGTTTGAGTGAATGCGAATGGATCGTGCGAATGAATTAGAATGGATTGTACGAATGAATTAGAATGGATCGTACGAATGAATTAGAATGGATACATTCGCACGAATTAGAATGGATCGTACGAATGAATTAGAATGGATCGTACGAATGAATTAGAATGGATCGTATGAATGAATTAGATTGGATCGTATAAATGAATTAGAATGGATCATACGAATGAATTAGAATGGATCGTGCTAATGAATTAGAATGGATCGTACGAATGAATTAGAGTGGATACATTCGTACAAATGAATTAGAATGGATACATTCGTACGAATGAATTAGAATGGATCGTACGAATGAATTAGAATGGATACATTCGCACGAATTAGAATGGATCGTACGAATGAATTAGAATGGATCGTACGAATAAATTAGAATGGATCGTATGAATGAATTAGATTGGATCGTATAAATGAATTAGAATGGATCGTACGAATGAATTAGAATGGATCGTGCTAATGAATTAGAATGGATCGTACGAATGAATTAGAGTGGATACATTCGTACAAATGAATTAGAATGGATACATTCGTGCGAATGAATTAGATTGGATCGTGCGAATGAATTATAATGGATCGTACGAATGAATTAGAATCGATTGTGCTAATAAATTAGAATAGATCGTATGAATGAATTAGAATGGATCGTACGAATGAATTAGAATAGATTGTACGAATGAATTAGAATGGATCGTACGAATGAATTAGAATGGATCGTATGAATGAATTAGAATGGATCGTGCGAATGAATTAGAATGGATCGTATGAATGAAATAGAATGGATTCGCACAAATGTATCCATTCTAATTCATTCGTACGATCCATTCTAATTCATTTGTACAATCCATTCTAATTCATTCGCACGATCCGTTCTTACTCATTCGTATGATCCATTCTAATTCATTCGCACGATCCATTCTAATTCATTAATACGATCCATTCTAATTCATTCGCACGATCCATTCTAATTCATTCACACTCATACGATCCATTCTAATTCATTCGCACGAATGTATCCTTTCTAATTCATTCGTACGATCCATTCTAATTCATTCGCACAATCTATTCTAATTCATTCGAACGATCCATTCTAAGTCATTCGTACGATCCATTCTAATTCATTCGCACAATCCATTCTAATTCATTAGCACGATCCATTCTAATTCCTTCATATGATCCATTCTAATTCACAATTCTAATTCATTCGCACGTATCCATTCTAATTCATTCATACGATCCATTCTATTTCATTCGTACGATCCATTCTTACTCATTCGTACGATCCATTCTAATTCATTCGTACGATCCA
This sequence comes from Chamaelirium japonicum, assembly GCA_947650365.1. Taxonomy (NCBI): domain Eukaryota; kingdom Viridiplantae; phylum Streptophyta; class Magnoliopsida; order Liliales; family Melanthiaceae; genus Chamaelirium; species Chamaelirium japonicum. The sequence goes on from CANTAL010000050.1 coordinate 408,681, forward strand.
TTCTAATTCATTCGTACGATCCATTCTAATTCATTTGTACGAATGTATCCACTCTAATTCATTCATACGATCCATTCTAATTCATTCGCACGAATGTATCCATTCCAATTCATTCCTACGATCCATTCTAATTCATTCGCACAATCTATTCTAATTCATTCATACGATCAATTCTAATTCCTTCGTACGATCCATTCTAATTCATTCGTACGATCCATTCTAATTCATTCGTACGATCCATTCTAATTCATTCGCACAATCTATTCTAATTCATTCGTACGATCCATTCTAATTCATTCGCACGATCCATTCTATTTCATTCATACGATCCATTCTATTTCATTCGTACGATCCATTTTTACTCATTCGTACGATCCATTCTAATTCATTTGCACGAAGGTATCCATTCTAATTCATTCGTACTATCCATTCTAATTCCTTCGTACGATCCATTCTAATTCCTTCGTACGATCCATTCGGATACATTCGTGCGAATCCATTCTATTTCATTCATACGATCCATTCTAATTCATTCGCACGATCCATTCTAATTCATTCGTACGATCCATTCTAATTCATTCGTACGATCCATTCTAATTCATTCGTACGATCCATTCTAATTCATTCGTACGATCCATTCTAATTCATTCGTACGATCCATTCTAATTCATTCATACGATCCATTCTAATTCATTCGTACGATCCATTCTAATTCATTCGTACGATCCATTCTAATTCATTCGCACAATCTATTCTAATTCATTTGTACGATCCATTCTAATACATTCGCACGATCCATTCTAATTCATTCATACGATCCATTCTAATTCATTCGTACGATCCATTCTAATTCATTCGTACGATCCATTCTAATTCATTCGCACAAGCTATTCTAATTCATTCGTACGATCCATTCTAATTCATTCGCACGATCCATTCTAATTCATTCGCACAATCTATTCTAATTCATTCGTACGATCCATTCTAATTCATTCGTACGATCCATTCTAATTCATTCGTACGATTCATTCTAATTCAATCCATTCTAATTCATTCGTACGATCCATTCTTACTCATTCATACGATCCATTCTAATTCATTCATACGATCCATTCTACGATCCATTCTAATTCATTCGTACGTTCCATTCTAATTCATTCGCACGAATGTATCCATTCTAATTCATTCGTACGATCCATTCTAATTCATTCGTGCGAATCCATTCTATTTCATTCGTACGATCCATTCTAATTCATTCGCACGATCTATTCTAATTCATTCATACGATCCATTCTAATTCATTCGTACGATCCATTCTAATTCATTCGCACGATCCATTCTAATTCATGCATACGATCCATTCTAATTCATTACTACGATCCATTCTAATTCATTCGTACGATCCATTCTAATTCCTTCGTATGATCCATTCTAATTTATTCGCACGATCCATTCTAATTCATTCGTACGATCCATTCTATTTCATTCGTACGATCCATTCTAATTCATTCGCACGAATGTATCCATTCTAATTCATTCGTACGATCCATTCTAATTCATTTGTACGAATGTATCCACTCTAATTCATTCATACGATCCATTCTAATTCATTCGCACGAATGTATCCATTCCAATTCATTCGTACGATCCATTCTAATTCATTCGCACAATGAATTAGAACGGATCATACGAATGAGTAAGAATGGATCGTACGAATGAAATAGAATGGATCATATGAATGAATTAGAATGGATCGTGCGAATGAATTAGAATGGATCGTACGAATGAATTAGAATAGATTGTGCGAATGAATTAGAATGGATCGTACGAATGAATTAGATTGGATCGTGCGAATGAAATAGAATGGATCATATGAATGAATTAGAATGGATCGTATGAATGAATTAGAATGGAACGTGCGAATAAATTAGAATGTATTAGAATGGATTGTACGAATGAAATAGAATGGATCGTATGAATGAATTAGAATGGATTGAATTAGAATGAATCGTACAAATGAATTAGAATGAATCATACCGTACGAATGAATTAGAATGGATCATACGAAGGAATTAAAATGGATCGTACGAATGAATTAGAATGGATCGTACGAAAGAATTAGAATGGATCGTACGAAGGAATTAGAATGGATAGTACGAATGAATTAGAATGGATACCTTCGTGCAAATGAATTAGAATGGATCGTACGAATGAGTAAGAATGGATCGTACGAATGAAATAGAATGGATCATATGAATGAATTAGAATGGATCATGCGAATGAATTAGAATGGATCGTACAAATGAATTAGAATAGATTGTGCGAATGAATTAGAATGGATCGTACGAATGAATTAGAATGGATCGTACGAATGAATTAGAATGGATCGTATGAATGAATTAGAATGGATCGTGCGAATGAATTAGAATGGATCGTACGAATGAAATAGAATGGATTCATACGAATGTATACATTCTAATTCATTCGTACGATCCATTCTAATTCATTCGTACAATCCATTCTAATTCATTCGCACGATCCATTCTAATTCATTTGCACGAATGAATCCATTCTAATTCATTCGTATGATCCATTCTAATTCATTAGCATGAATGTATCCATTCTAATTCATTCTAATTCATTCGTACGATCCATTCTAATTCATTCGCACAATCCATTCTAATTCATTCGTACGATCCATTCTAATTCATTCATACGATCCATTCTAATTTATTCGCACGATCCATTCTAATTTATTCATACGATTCATTCTAATTCATTCGTAAGATCCATTCTAATTCATTCGCACGATCCATTCTTACTCATTCGTACGATCCATTCTAATTCATTCGCACGATCCATTCTAATTCATTAATACGATCCATTCTAATTCTTTCGCACGATCCATTCTAATTCATTCACACTCATACGATCCATTCTAATTCATTCGCACGAATGTATCGTTTCTAATTCATTCGTACGATCCATTCTAATTCATTCGCACAATCTATTCTAATTCATTCGTAGGATCCATTCTAATTCATTACTTCGATCTATTCTAATTTATTCATACGATCCATTCTAATTCATTCATACGATCCATTCTAATTTATTCGCACGATCCATTCTAATTCCTTCGTATGATCCATTCTAATTCATTCATATGATCCATTCTAATTCATTCGCATCCATTCTAATTCATTCGTATGATCCATTCTAATTCATTCGTACGATCCATTCTAATTCATTCGCACGATCCATTCTATTTCATTCGTACGATCCATTCTAATTCATTCGCACGAATGTATCCATTCCAATTCATTCGTACGATCCATACGAATTCATTCGCACAATCTATTCTAATTCATTCGTACGATCCATTCTAATTCATTCGCACAATCTATTCTAATTCATTCGTGCGAAAGAATTAGAATAGATCGTATGAATGAATTAGAATGGATCGTACGAAGGAATTAGAATAGATCATACGAAGAAATTAGAATGGATCGTACGAATGAATTAGAATGGATCGTATGAATGAATTAGAATGGATCGTGCGAATGAATTAGAATGGATCGTACGAATGAATTAGAATAGATTGTGCGAATGAATTAGAATGGATCGTACGAATGAAATAGAATGGATCGTACGGATGAATTAGAATGGATCGTGCGAATGAATTAGAATGGATCGTACGAATGAGTAAGAATGGATCGTTTGAATGAATTAGAATGGATCGTTCGAATGAATTAAAATGGATCGTATGAATGAAATAGAATGGATCGTATGAATTAGAATGGATCGTACGAATGAAATAGAATGGATCGTACGAATGAATTAGAATAGATTGTGCGAATGGATTAGAATGGATCATACGATTGAGTAAGAATGGATTGTACGAATGAAATAGAATAGATCGTACGAATGAATTAGAATGGATCGTATGAATGAATTAGAATGGATCGTACGAATGAATTAGAATGGATCGTATGCATGAATTAGAATGGATCGTGCGAATAAATTAGAATGGATCGTACGAATGAATTAGAATGGATCGAACGAATGAATTAGAATGGATCGTACGAATGAGTAAGAATGGATCGTATGAATGAATTAGAATGGATACATACGAATGAATTAGAATGTATCGTATGAATGAATTAGAATGGATTGAATTAGAATGAATCGTACGAATGAATTAGAATAAATCATACCGTACGAATGAATTAGAATGGATCATACGAAGGAATTAGAATGGATCGTACGAATGAAATAGAATGGATCGTACGAATGAATTAGAATGGATCGTACGAAGGAATTAGAATGGATCATACGAAGGAATTAGAATGGATCGTACGAATGAATTAGAATGAATTAGAATAGATTGTGCGAATGAATTAGAATGGATCGTACGAATGAATTAGAATGGATCGTACGAATGAATTAGAATGGATCGTATGAATGAATTATAATGGATCGTAGTAATGAATTAGAATGGATCGTATGAATGAATTAGAATGGATACATTCGTACGATCCATTCTTACTCATTCGTACGATCGATTCTAATTCATTCATACGATCCATTCTAATTCATTCGTACGATCTTTTCTATTTCATTCGTACAATCCATTCTTACTCAATCGTATGATCCATTCTAATCCATTCGCACAATCTAGTCTAATTCATTCGTACGATCCATCCTAATTCATTCGTACGATCCATTCTAATTCATTCGTACGATCCATTCTAATTCATTTGTACGATCCATTCTAATTCATTCGTACGATTCATTCTAATTCAATCCATTCTAATTCATTCCATTCTAATTCATTCGCACGATCCATTCGCATTCACTCAAACGATCCATTCTAACTCATTCGTACGATCTATTCTAATTCCTTCGTACGATCCATTCGTATTCACTCAAACGATCCATTCTAATTCATTCATACAATCCATTCTAATTCTTTTGCACGAATGTATCCATTCTAATTCATTCGTACGATCCATTCTAATTCATTCGTACGATCTATTCTAATTCATTCGCACGATCCATTCTAATTCATTAATACGATCCATTCTAATTCATTCGCACGATCCATTCTAATTCATTCACACTCATACGATCCTTTCTAATTCTTTCGCACGAATGTATCCTTTGAAAATCATTCGTACGATCCATTCTAATTCATTCGCACAATACATTCTAATTCATTCGCACAATCTATTCTAATTCATTCGTACGATCCATTCTAATTCATTCGTATGATCCATTCTAATTCATTCGTACGATTCATTCTAATTCAATCCATTCTAATTCATTCGTACGATCCATTCTAATTCATTCACACGATCCATTCTAATTCATTCGTACGATCCAATCTAATTCATTCATATGATCCATTCTAATTCATTCGCACGACTGTATCCATTCTAATTCATTCGTACGATCCATTCTAATCTATTTGTACGAATGTATCCATTCTAATTCATTCATACGATCCATTCTAATTCATTCCACGAATCCATTCTAATTCATTCGTACGATCCATTCTAATTCATTCGCACAATCTATTCTAATTCATTCGAACGATCCATTCTAATTCATTCGTACGATCCATTCTAATTCATTCGTACGATCTATTCTATTTCATTCATACAATCCATTCTAATTCATTCGCACAATCCATTCGCATTCACTCAAACGATCCATTCTAATTCATTCGTACGATCTATTCTAATTCCTTCGTACGATCTATTCTAATTCATTCGTACGATCCATTCTAATTCATTCATACGATCCATTCTAATTCATTCGCACGAATGTATCCATTCTAATTCATTCGTACGATCCATTCTAATTCATTCGCACAATCTATTCTAATTCATTCATACGATCCATTCTAATTTATTCGCACGATCCATTCTAATTCATTCATACGATCCATTCTAATTCATTCATATGATCCATTCTAATTCAGTCGCACGATCCATTCTTACTCATTCGTATGATCCATTCTAATTCATTCGCACGAATGTATCCATTCTAATTCATTCGTACGATCCATTCTAATTCATTCGTACGATCCATTCTAATTCCTTCGTATGATCCATTCTAATTCATTCGCACGAATGTATCCATTCTAATTCATTCGTACGATCCATTCTAATTCATTCGCACGATCCATTCTAATTCATTCATACGATCCATTCTAATTCCTTTGTACGATCCATTCTAATTCATTCGTACGATCCATTCTAATTCATTCGCACGATCCATTCTAATTCATTCGTACGATCCATTCTATTTCACTCATACGATCCATTCTAATTCATTCATACGATCCATTCTAATTCATTCGCACGATCCATTCTAATTCATGCATACGATTCATTCTAATTCATTTGTACGATCCTTTCTAATTCCTTCGTACGATCCATTCTATTTCATTCGTATGACCCATTCTAATTAATAAGTACGATCCATTCTAATTCCTTCGTACGATCCATTCTAATTCCTTCGTACGATCCATTCTAATTCATTCGTACGATCCATTCTAATTCATTCGTACGATCCATTCTAATTCCTTCGTACGAATGAATTAGAATGGATCATACGAAGGAATTAGAATGGATCGTACGAATGAATAAGAATGGATCGTTTGAATGAATTAGAATGGATCGTACTTATGAATTAGAATGGGTCGTTTGAGTGAATGCGAATGGATCGTGCGAATGAATTAGAATGGATCTTGCGAATGAATTAGAATGGATCGTACGAATGAGTAAGAATGGATCGTACGAATGAAATAGAATGGATCGTTCGAATGAATTAGAATGGATCGTACGAATGACTTAGAATGGATCGTTCGAATGAATTAGAATGGATCGTACAAAGGAATTAGAATGGATCGTACGAATGAATTAGAATGGATCGTACGAATGAATTAGAATGGATCGTACGAATGAAATAGAATGGATCGTATGAATGAATTAGATTGGATCGTGCGAATGAATTAGAACGGATCGTACGAATGAAATAGAATGGATTCGCACGAATGTATCCATTCTAATTCAATGGATCGTGCGAATGAATTAGAATGGATCGTACGAATGAATTAGAATGGATCGTACGAAGGAATTAGAATGGATCGTACGAATGAATAAGAATGGATCGTACGAATGAATTATAATGGATTGAATAAGAATGAATCGTACGAATGAATTAGAATGAATCATACCGTACGAATGAATTAGAATGGATCATACGAATGAAATAGAATGGATCGTATGAATGAATTAGAATGGATCGTGCGAATGAATTAGAATGGATCGTACGAATGAAATAGAATGGATTCGCACAAATGTATCCATTCTAATTCATTCATACGATCCATTCTAATTCATTCGCACGATCCATTCTAATTCATTCGCACGATCCATTCTAATTCATTCGCACGAATGTATCCATTCTAATTCATTCGTATGAATGAATTAGAATGGATCATACGAATGAATTAGAATGGATACATTCGTGCGAATGACTTAGAATGGATCGTGCGAATGAATTAGAATGGATCGTACGAATGAATTAGAATGGATACATTCGTGCGAATCCATTCTATTTTATTCGTACGATCCATTCTAATTCATTCGCACGATCCATTCTTATTCATTCATACGATCCATTCTAATTCATTCGTACGATCCATTCTAATTCATTCGTATGATCCATTCTAATCCATTCGGACAATCTATTCTAATTCATTCGTACGAATGTATCCACTCTAATTCATTCGTACGATCCATCCTAATTCATTTGTACGAATGTATCCACTCTAATTCATTCATACGATCCATTCTAATTCATTCGCACGAATGTATCCATTCCAATTCATTCGTACGATCCATTCTAATTCATTCGCACAATCTATTCTAATTCATTCGTACGATCAATTCTAATTCATTAGCATGATCCATTCTAATTCATTCGCACGATCCATTCTAATTCATTCGTACGGTATGATTCATTCTAATTCATTCGTACGATTCATTCTAATTCAATCCATTCTAATTCCTTCGTACGATCCATTCTATTTCATTCGTACGATCCATTCTAATTCATTCGCACGATCCATTCTAATTCGTTCGTACGATCTATTCTATTTCATTCATACGATCCATTCTAATTCATTCATACGATCTATTCTAATTCTTTCGCACGAATGTATCCATTCTAATTCATTCGTACGATCCATTCTAATTCATTCGCACGATCCATTCTAATTCATTCGTACGATCCATTCTATTTCATTCATACGATCCATTCTAATTCATTCATACGATCTATTCTAATTCTTTCGCACGAATGAATTAGAATGAATCGTGCGAATGAATTAGAATGGATCGTACGAATGAGTAAGAATGGATCGTACGAATGAAATAGAATGGATCGTATGAATGAATGAATTAGAATAGATCGTACGAATGAGATAGAATGGATCGTACGAATGAATTAGAATGGATACATTCATGCAAATGAATTAGAATGGATCATACGAATGAATTAGAATGGATCGTACGAATGAAATAGAATGGATTGTATGAATGAATTAGAATGGATCGTGCGAATGAATTAGAAAGGATCGTACGAATGAATTAGAATGGAAACATTCGTGCGAAAGAATTAGAATAGATCGTATGAATGAATTAGAATGGATCGTGCGAATGAATTAGAATGGATCGTACGAATGAATTAGAATGGATTGTACGAATGAGATAGAATGGATCGTACGAATGAATTAGAATGGATACATTCGTGCGAATGAATTAGAATGGATCGTATGAATGAATTAGAGTGGATACATTCGTACAAATGAATTAGGATGGATCGTATGAATGAATTAGAGTGGATACATTCGTACGAATGAATTAGAATAGATTGTGCGAATGAATTAGAATGGATCGTACGAATGAATTAGAAGGGATCGTACGAATGAATTAGAATGGATCGTATGAATGAATTAGAATGGATCGTGCGAATGAATTAGAATGGATCGTACGAATGAAATAGAATGGATTCGCACGAATGTATCCATTCTAATTCATTCGTACGATCCATTCTAATTCATTCGCACGATCCATTCTAAGTCATTCGCACGAATGTATCCATTCTAATTCATTCGTATGATCCATTCTAATTCATTCATACGAATGAATTAGAATGGATACATTCGTGCGAATGAATTAGAATGGATCGTGCGAATGAATTAGAATGGATCGTACGAATGAATTAGAATGGATACATTCGTGCGAATCCATTCTATTTCATTCGTACGATCCATTCTAATTCATTCGCACGATCCATTCTAATTCATTCATACGATCCATTCTATATCATTCGTATGATCCATTCTAATTCATTCGTACGGTATGATTCATTCTAATTCATTCGTACGATTCATTCTAATTCAATCCATTCTAATTCATTCGTACGATCCATTCTAATTCATTCGTACGATCCATTCTAATTCCTTTCGTACGATCCATTCTAATTCATTCGTAAGATCCATTCTAATTCATTCGCACGATCCATTGAATTAGAATGGATACATTCGTGCGAATCCATTCTATTTCATTCGTTCGATCCATTCTAATTCATTCGCACGATCCATTCTAATTCATTCATCCGATCCATTCTATTTCATTCGTACGATCCATTCTAATTCATTCGTACGATCCATTCTAATTCATTCTAATTCATTCGTACGATCCATTCTAATTCATTCGTACGATCCATTCTAATTCCTTCGTATGATCCATTCTAATTCATTCGAACGATCCATTCTAAGTCATTCGTACGATCCATTCTAATTCATTCGTACGATCCATTCTATTTCATTCGTACGATCCATTCTTACTTATTCATACGATCTATTCTTGTGGGGGAAAATCTTCGTGCCGACCCGAAGATTCTCGCAGCACCAGTCAGTTGAATGTTCGTGTTGACGTCGAAGATCGTTGGTCGATCTGTTGATCGACTGTTGATCGAAGTTGAAGCTTTTGATTTGTAAACAGAGAGATGCAATCAGAGAGAGTTTGACACGAGAAGTGATCTCGGAGTTCAGCCGAAGCCTACGTCTCCGTGCTATAGGGTGCAACCCGAATTCACTAACACTTATATTGAAGTGATCTCGACAGGCCGAGTATCACTGTAAATACTGATCTTTCTAAAAAAAGATCAAAGGGAGATGGTAGATCGGAAGTGTGAAATCCCAGAGCTCTGGTTCTGAAAGTCAGATCTCAGAGTGAAAATCAGATTTGTAGATTTGGATCTCGATCCTTTTACATTCGAAGGCACTGCTATTTATAGGCATTTCGGGTGGCGAATGGCGGTTTCTACTGCAGTATCTGGGGATCCTCCAGGTAAAGTTGCGAGCCCTGCGGTTGTCTTCGGGGGCCCACCAGGCAAGGCCGATGGGTCCCGTTGTAGTCCTCGTGGGCCCACCAGGCAGGGCTGGTGGGTCCCGTGGTAGTCCTTGTGGGCCCACCAGGCAGGGCTGGTGGGTCCCGCTGTAGTCCTCGTGGGCCCACCAGGCAGGGCTGGTGGGTCCCGTGGTAGTCCTCGTGGGCCCACCAGGCAGGGCTGGTGGGTCCCGTGGTAGATTTATGCCAAAATTTGCACCCACAGTTACCCCCTCCAAGTTAGCTAGAGTGCATTCTAGCTGGCTTGGACTTTGGTGCAAAAAATAGCAACTTCCTGTTTTAGAAAAACGGACACGAAGAAACTTGCCGCATGTTAGAGAAAAAAGTGACTGATCGGTCAATTTGGACCGATCGGTCAAATTTGACCGATCGGTCAAATTTTGACCGATCGGTCAAATTTTGACCGATCGGTCAAAATTCAACCGGTCAAGAATCGGGTGATCGGTCAAAAAACAGGGTTTTTTGACCGATCCAGTAGTATTTTTGACCGATCAGCTGAAATTTGGCCGATCGGTTAAATTTTGACCGATCGGGCAAAATTCAACCGGTCAAGAATCGAGTGATCGGTCAAAAAATAGGGTTTTTTGACCGATCCAGTAGTATTTTTGACCGATCAGCTGAAATTTGGCCGATCGGTTAAATTTTGACCGATCGGTCACTTTTGTCCGATCGGTCAAATTTTGACCGATCGGGCAAAATTCAACCGGTCAAGAATCGAGTGATCGGTCAAAAAACAGGGTTTTTTGACCGATCCAGTAGAAATTTGACCGATCAGATAACTTTCGCCGATCGGACATGTTTGTCCGATCGGTGAAAAAATATCCGGTCAAGGTTCGAGTGATCGGCAAAAAACCTTGGTTTTTTGCCAGATCCAGTAGAAATTTGACCGATCAGATAACTTTCGCCGATCGGACATGTTTGTCCGATCGGTGAAAAATATCCGGTCAAGGTTCGAGTGATCGGCAAAAAACCTTGGTTTTTTGCCAGATCCAGTAGAAATTTGACCGATCAGATAACTTTCGCCGATCGGACATGTTTGTCCGATCGGTGAAAAATATCCGGTCAAGGTTCGAGTGATCGGTAAAAAACCTTAGTTTTTTGCCAGATCCAGTAGAAATTTGACCGATCAGATAACTTTCGCCGATCGGACATGTTTGTCCGATCGGTGAAAAAATATCCGGTCAAGGTTCGAGTGATCGGCAAAAAACCTTGGTTTTTTGCCAGATCCAGTAGAAATTTGACCGATCAGATAACTTTCGCCGATCGGACATGTTTGTCCGATCGGTGAAAAATATCCGGTCAAGGTTCGAGTGATCGGCAAAAAACCTTGGTTTTTTGCCAGATCCAGTAGAAATTTGACCGATCAGATAACTTTCGCCGATCGGACATGTTTGTCCGATCGGTGAAAAATATCCGGTCAAGGTTCGAGTGATCGGCAAAAAACCTTGGTTTTTTGCTAGATCCAGTAGAATTTTGACCGATCAAATAACTTTCGCCGATCGGACATGTTTGTCCGATCGGTGAAAAATATCCGGTCAAGGTTCGAGTGATCGGCAAAAAACCTTGGTTTTTTGCCAGATCCAGTAGAATTTTGACCGATCAGATAACTTTCGCCGATCGGACATGTTTGTCCGATCGGTGAAAAATATCCGGTCAAGGTTCGAGTGATCGGCAAAAAACCTTGGTTTTTTGCCAGATCCAGTAGAATTTTGACCGATCAGATAACTTTCGCCGATCGGACATGTTTGTCCGATCGGTGAAAAATATCCGGTCAAGGTTCGAGTGATCGGCAAAAAACCTTGGTTTTTTGCCAGATCCAGTAGAAATTTGACCGATCAGATAACTTTCGCCGATCGGACATGTTTGTCCGATCGGTGAAAAATATCCGGTCAAGGTAAAGTTTCGAACCTGCCCTTCAGGGAGTTTGCTGCTTTGTTCTTCGATATTTTGGCAGAGTTTTGAACATTGATGGAGCTTGATTCTTCTTGTTTTGAATCCTTGATTGGCTTGATGGTTGCTTTGAACCGGCGGTCCGGTTTACCTAGACCGGTGGCTTGATTAGACCGTTGGTTCATGCGGACCGGTAGGTCCGACGTTTCGCCTGGTCGCGACTGTTCGCCTGGTTTTGCGCTTGCTACGGATGGATGCCACGTGTACCTACAAAAACACGCGATTTGATATGGTGAAGACACGTGTCTTCTCGATTTGCGCACCTGTTTTACCCTGGGTACAAAAAGCTTTCACCGGCTGTCATTTTGCCTCACGCTTCCAAAATTTTTCGAAGTCCAGACTCTTGCTCTCTTGATTTCTGCTCTCTGTTCTCTGCGCTTGTCTGATCGGTGAAATGGCTTCCTCGGGCAGTTCGAAGAAGTCCGGTACGACTCCCTCGAAGAGAAAGGGAAAGGAAATCGTCGAGGTCCAATCTCCTCCGAGGGGCCGTGGCAAAGGCAAGGCTGCTCTCGCTGAACTTGGCCAACTTGGCAACAGGCACCAAGGGGTTGGGTTTGCTTCGGCGCCATCAAGGCCAGAGTTCATCCCCAAGGTGAAGTTTGTTCTGGGCCCTCTCATGCCCCTGACAGAGGAGACGGAGTACATGTATAATGTAGGTAGCGAGCTCACGGATACGAAGAGAAAGAAGTGGCAAGCATTGCTCTCTTTCTTCACAGAAGGGAAGGGGGCGCAGCCTTCGCTCCCCAGCATTCAGACTGCGTTCGGCATCGACAAGAAGACAGTCTTCACCAATTTTGCTAGCAAAGAGCAGGTCATGGGAACTATAGTGACCGTTGGCCAACTCAACTGCGGTCTACGTCTGCCTTTGCCACCCTTCGCTGCCAGATTGCTGAATACTTCTGGCCTTTGCCCGGGGCAGGTCACTGGGAACGCATGGCGAATCATTTACGCCTTCTGCCGAGTGGAGTCAGATTTTCAAGAGGACTTGAGGGCCTGCTACTCCAGTATCCCGGTAGGAGAACCTGCCCGGATCGAGCTTGGATATTTCTTCTTTCACTACCGATGGAGCTACAGGAAGGACAGCCCTTTCTATAATTTGACTGGAATATCTCCACTGCGCCCACTCACCGATACAGTCCCTACGGACAAATTGTATACTGACTGGCCAATCTCTGTCTCCGGCGCGTGGACATCCATGTCAGTGCCAGACACCCCCCGAGACAGCGTACACGACGCAGTTAAGATGTACAGCGCTGGAGGCATCTTCGCCTGGAGTTCTGAGAGGGCGGGAGCCATAGATAATTTGTTCCTCGAGCTGACCTGTGGAACCAGGTCGTGGAAACAGTTTTCTAACTGTCCTGTGAGATATGGCAAGGCCAATCTCCTCCACAGATCGAAGGACAGGTATGAGGACAACGAAGTCCTATACTCTGATTATGAAGAGGATCCCAGCTCGGGCAAGATCATCCGGAAGATTAGGGTCGAGAAGAAAATCTACAACGCGAGGCGCCGATTGCCCACTATGGATGAGAAGTTGGTTATCCAAAGAGGCCCCGCGAAGAAGAAGCGAAAAACACTCGTCAAGCCTAAGGAAGATGAAGAAGAAGAAAAGAAGAAAAACGAAGAGGAAGAAGAAAGGAAGAAAAATGAAGAAGAAGAAGAGACAGAGAATATCAGCCACGACATCAGTGGCAATGATGAAGACGAGGACGGGGACGGCGAGGATGATACGTCTACTACCTCCTCCAATGGGGATGGTGAGAATGAAAACGGGGGTGGTGAGGAAGAAATTCCTCCCACCCCCACTGGTGGTGCAACAGGGGAGGATTCGATTCCAATTCCCATTGACGAGGTCAAAGCCCGTCAAATGGAAGAAGTGCTTGACATGGAAGGTGATGGCCCAAAAGCGGTTCCCACCTACAAGTTCGACGAATTGAAGAAGCCGATGCGCTTCAAGATAAAGCTGTCGAAGAGTGCTGGGGTTGGAAGCAACCCCACGCCTCTGGATCAAATCCCCCCCGACGCTCCTCGCATTGAGGGAGCAACAACGAGTGGGGGTGTAGAGGTTGAGCAACCCCCTCCCCCCTCTCACTCTCTGCTCAACGAGGTGGAGGCCATGCTGGCCGGGCTTATCCAGCCAGGCGGGTCGCAAGAAGAGAGAGCCTCACCTCCCAGGAATGCTTCCCCCCCTGCTAATTTGGAGAGGGGAAGTCGAGTGGGGGATGGGGCTCCTCAACTTCAACCAGCGCCAACCCCGACTCAGGAGAAATCAACTCCTAAGAGTGGCTCTGATCGTCGGAAAGGCAAAGAGCCGAAGGTCGAAACATCAGGTAATTGAACTTAACTTGTTTTGAATGTCTTGTTTCTGAAGTTCGAAAATAATCTAACACTTTGATTCCCTTTGATTGCAGGTACGCCTGCTGGATTGACTCCGACAATAAAAAACTTGGGTGACGTTGATATCAACCGCCCCACTGCTGCGATCAGAAAGCTCATCAACCTTCCGAGTGCCACTTTGGATGAAGCTTTTGATAGAATTAACCTGGTGGTAGGTGCATCTGCTTGATCGATCATTTGAATCTTATCTTTCTTCAGAATAATTCAACTCTTTTGTTCTTTTGCAGAACTCAGCACTTATGAATGTTGCAACCAAACTCTCTTTGAGGGCGGGAGCAAAAGAAGCTGTGGCTGAAATAAATAAGTTGACCGCGGAGAGAGATGAGCTAAGAGATCTCCTGACTTCGAAGAAAGCTTCTCTCAAAACCAAGATTAAGGAACTTCGGGAGGGAAAGCTGGAGATCAAAGGGCTGAAGGATCGATGTGAGGCACAGAGTCACGAACTCGAATCTCTGAAGACTCGACTCTCAAAGGTTGAGGATGTGTCCTGTGGCCGTTCCATCGAGATCCAAGAGCTGAAGCAACAACTTGCTACCCAGCACGCTGCCTTTGCTGCCAGAGAAGAGACTTCGAAGAAGGCACTGGAGCACGCGTTGTCTGAGTGCAAGGTTTACAAGGAGACAGCAGAGAAGGCGGCAGAAGCGCTCAGGACTCATGTAGCTAGCGTCCGATCCTCCAAGGCATCAGTGGCGAGTAAAGCTCGTCCTGGATCCGAAGGGGAGAAGTCGCATGCGAAGAGTGTGGCCAAGCCCTGAGACTTTTCTTCTTCTTTGTTGTTGTACTTGTAAATTTTTGAAATGTAACAGCTCCTTGTATCTGACATATTTTGATGATAATAGAAGACATCTTTTTTGTATTTGAAACTTGCACTTCTTTTGAGTTGAATGTCTTTGAATGTTGAATTCTGGAATGCTATTTGAGTATACATACATTTGAATGTAAATTGAATACGCGTATACTTGAATGTAAGGGGTTGAGTCGCTACTCAATCACCCAAACTTTGTAACTTTGAAAATTGAATTTGAATTCGAATAACATTTGAATGTAAGGGGTCGAGTCGCAACTCAAACTCCCAAACCTGTTAGACGATATCGAATTGATTGAATTTCGAAGGTCAGTTTAACATTCGCTAGTAAGGGGTCGAGTCGCAACTCTAACACCCAAACATGTTAAGACCTGGTAACTTGAAAATGGTCAGTTTTTAACATTTGCTAGTAAGGGGTTGGGTCGCAACCCTAACACCCAAACTTGTTAAAAGACCTGGTAATTTGAATATGGATAACTTGTAATTGCTTCAGAACTTGGATTGAAAATCAGAACACTTGTACATTTGAACATTTGAAAGAGAGCTTTATTCATCACAGAATATACATTATGGATAGAACAACTTGAGGTGTCTAGAATTCCAAGCTCGAGGCAATCTATCTCCTTCTGGTGTAATCAGTCTGTAAGAACCTTTGCCTCCAACTGACTCAATGATATATGGACCTTCCCAGTTGGGAGCAAGCTTTCCACTGCTGTGTTCTTTGGTATTGTAGAAAACTGCTCTGAGAACTAAACTACCCACTGGGAATTGTCTCTTGTGGACTTTCTTGTCATAGGCTCTTTTGATCTTCTGTTGATATTTGGCCACACGAAGTGATGCTAGATCTCGTAGTTCTTCAGAGAAGTCTAGATCATTGATCCGAAGTTCTTCATTGACTCCTTCTTCAACAGCTTTAGTCTTCAAAGTACTTGATATGTTTTCTGCTGGGAGTACTGCCTCTGATCCATATGTTAGGCGAAAAGGCGAGAACCCAGTTGATCTTCTCGGAGTTGTGCGATACCCCCAAAGAACTTCAGGTAGGACTTGCTCCCACAATCCTTTCTTATCATTGAGTTTCTTCTTGAGTATACCAAGAATAGCTCTGTTGGAGGCTTCTGCTTGGCCATTGCATTGAGGATATCTTGGAGTTGAATAGAATAGCTTAATACCATGGTTCAGACAGAATTCTCGAAACTTGTCGGAGTCAAACTGAGCTCCATTGTCTGCAACGAGAACTTGAGGTGTACCAAATCTTGAGAAGATGTTGTGCCGAATGAATTTGATCACTTCGTTATCAGTCTCTCGGAAGAGGGGCACAGCTTCAACCCATTTGGTGAAGTAATCTGTGGCCAGCAGTAGGTACTTCTTCTTGCTTGGAGTTGGAGGGAAAGGACCCAAGAAGTCTAAACCCCATTGATGGAAGGGCCAGGGACTTGATAATTGATGGAGTTCATCTGCAGGGAGATGAATAGCTCGAGCGTGCCGTTGACAAGGTTCGCACCTTTGAATGACTTGTTGAGCATCCCTTGCCATTGTTGGCCAGTAGTACCCTTGTAGCTTCGTCTTGGCTTCAAGGGATCTTCCTCCCGAATGATTTCCACAAGCTCCGGAGTGGATATCAATCAGGATTGCCTGTGCTTGTTCAGGACCAAGGCACTTGAGTAACATCCCGTTGTGAGATTTGAAATATAAATCTTCACCTTGTAAAGTGTAGCAAGGGAGCTTCCTTTGGAGCCTTCGGGCTTGATTTGGATCTTCTGGCATTTTGCCATGTTTGAAGAAGTCAAGAATTTGTCGTCTCCAATCTTCAAGCTGATCTCCACCCCCAGATCCTTCTGTAGTGGTAAGAATCTGTTGATCGGGGATGGTTTTGGGCACTTCTTGATAATCAATTTGTATTTGCCTTCCTCCGAGTGAGTCTCCAAGAACTGAGGCAGCATTAGCTAAGGCATCTGCTTCTCGGTTCTCTGCTCTGGGGATTTGAATGAATTCAGCGCTAGTAAAACGTTGTTGAAGACGTCGTACTAAGGCCAAGTAGAGTTGCATTCTTTCTTCTCGAGCTGTGTACTCTCCATTGATTTGCCTTATGATCAATTGGGAGTCGCTGTATATGATGATTTGATCTACCCCCAGAGATTCTGCCATTTCGAGTCCGGAAATGAGTGCTTCATATTCAGCTTCGTTGTTGGTGGCATTAAACCCAAGTAGAGTGGCCTTCTGGAGATGATCAAGTTCGGGGGATATTAAGACTATCCCAGTTCCCGAACCGATCGAACTTGATGCTCCATCAGTATATAGCTTCCAAGGAGGAGTTGCAGCAATAACTTCAAGACTTAGATCAATTTTCGTTGTAGGATTGATCGGAGGCTTATCCTCATCTTCCAAGCGCATATCGACATCTTCTTCCCAAGTGATGGGGTCTTCAACTGGAAAGTCAGCTAGAAAATCAGCAATTGCTTGACCTTTGATAGAAGTGCGAGATTCGAATTGAATCCCCAGAGCACTCATTTCGATCACCCATTTGGTCATTCGACCAGCTCGACCAGCTTTGTCAATGATATCTTTGAGTGAGTGTTCTGAAATGACAGTAATCTGGTGGGAGACGAAGTACGGTTGAAGACGACGCGATGCAGTGAGCAAGGCCAATATGACCTTCTCAGTTTTTGAGTAGCGAGTCTCAGCCGGAAGAAGAGTGTGGCTGATGTAGTAGACTGGATGTTCGATGCCTTCTCTTCTACTAACTAAGACCGCGCTGATTGCTTGATCGGTCACGGCAAGGTAGAGCCACAAGTCTTCTTTTGGAAGTGGAGCAGTCAGGATAGGAGCTTGCACCAGATATTTCTTGATGCTTTGAAATGCCTCTTCACAGATTGGATTCCAGCCAGATGTATCCGCCTTTCGTAGTTTGTCGAAGAGTGGCTTGCACTTGTCTGAAGATTTTGAAATGAATCGATTGAGTGCTGCTAATCTTCCAGTGAGACGTTGAACTTCTTTTCGATTTGTAGGTGAAGGCATATCGATGATGGCTCGAATTTGATCAGGATTGGCTTCAATACCTCTCCTGGTCACAAGATGACCCAGGAATTTGCCAGATTGAACTCCGAAGGTGCATTTGGCTGGATTGAGCTTCATTCGATACTTTCGAAGGACTTGGAAGGTTTCAGCCAGATCAGATAGATGTTTGCTCCGAACGGAACTCTTGGTGAGGAGATCATCGACATAGACTTCGACGTTGCGACCGATCTGATCTTCGAACATTTTGGTGACTAGCCTTTGATAGGTGGAACCAGCATTTTTGAGGCCGAATGGCATGACATTGTAGCAATAAAGACCTCGGCTAGTCACAAAACATGTCTTCTCTTGATCATCAGCGTGGAGTGGAATTTGATTGTATCCAGAATACCCATCCATGAAAGACAACAGCTCGTGGCCAGCAGTGGCGTCGACGAGTCTATCTATCCTTGGCATGGGAAAAGGATCTTTGGGGCAAGCCTTGTTGAGATTGGTAAAGTCGATGCAGACTCTGACTTTCCCATTCTTCTTTGGAACAGCCACTATGTTAGAGATCCAAGTTGGATACTCTACTTCTCGGATGAATCCGGCTGCGAGTAGCTTGGTAATTTCTTCTTGAACAGCAACTTGTAGCTCTGGTCGAATGGTGCGAGGCTTTTGCTTGACGGGCTTCACCTCTTCTTTGATCGCAAGTCGGTGACAAGCGTCATCTGGATTGATCCCAGGCATGTCTTCGAAGCACCATGCGAAGACGTCGATATTGGACTGGAGGAAGGATACCATGTCTTGCGCTTCTGCGTCGCTAAGACCGGTACCAATAAATGTTTGTTGAGGGAGATCTCCGCTGCCTATGTTGATCGGGATGATTTCTTCAATTGAAGGTGATGCTTCCCATTCGATGGGTGGGGGTTTGGTCAGCGGAATCTCCTTTGATTGCTATTTGGAAGAGGGACCAGCTTCATCTCGTGGCCGCTTTGGAGGAGCAATATTGATTTTTCGATCTGTTTTAGCAGCAGCAGCTTCACAAGATCTTCCAGCTTGCTGATCGCCTCGAATGCAGACGATGCCTTCTCCAGTTGCAAACTTGAGTAGTTGATGGTAAGAGGAGGAGATGGCATTGATCTGATGGAGGAATGGTCGCCCAAGAATGGCGTTGTAGCTAGACATTCCTTCGACGATCGCAAACCTCACCGAGACTCGAGTCTCTCGGCTGAGGTCGATGGTGAATCTGGATTCGCCCACTGTGATGCTTTGTTCACCATTGAAGCCGGTGATCACAGTGGGGACGACGTCGAGACTTTGATACTTATGTCCCAGACGTTTGAAACAGTCGGAGAACATAATGTCAATGGAGCTTCCAGTGTCTATGAGGATTCGATTGACGGTGCTTCCGTCGATGATGAGTTTCAAGACCAGGGGGTCTCGATGGGGAGTGTGAACTCCTTGAAGATCGGTGTCATTGAAGACTATGGATGGCCAAGCCAGACCTTCGATGGGCTTCTCGATCCAGGTATCTTCTTTGTTTGCAGTAGATCGAACATGGAAGATGCGTCGAACCAGCCGATCGACTTCCTTCCCGGTCAAAGCTTGATTGTGCAGGGTTCCATGAATGCCAAAGACATTGGCATTCACAGAAATTGGTTGCCGGTTGGATGAGATTTGATGTATCCAACACACTTCTTTCCCCTTGGCCGAGGTTCGACGTTGATCGTGCCCATTGTTGACGAATTCTTGAAGGTGGCCTTCTCGTAGTAAGTCTTCAAGATGGAATTTCAGCCGAAAACACCGATCGGTGGAATGTCCGTGACTTCGATGGAATTCACAGTAGACTGTTTTGTCTGCTGTGAATTTGGAATTCGGTTGAAGAGGATTGGGCCTCCGAAGATACTCGTCGTGTTGAATACGGTCGAGTATCTGCTCGACTGGCATGTTCCACTCGGTGAAAGTGGTCTTCGTTGGAGACCGACGCCCATCATTCTTTGATCTTTTGTTGGCCGGAGGGGCTGCTGCTTCAGTGTTGTGAGCCTTTGCAGCATACTTAGGTGCTTCTTTTTCAGCAGGCCTTCTTTTAGTTTCTCGCCCTTTTCGAGCGACTTGATCGTCTTCCACCTCAATCTCCCTCTGAATTCGATCGAACATAGCTCCCAGAGAAGGAGGGGGATTGCGGATGAAGTCGTTGTAGATATGTAGATCAAAGCGGAGAGCGTTCTGGAAAGCCAACATGATGGCTTCATCATCCAGATGCCTTCCAGAGAGAGCAGCATGCTCGTTGCGAAACCTCCTCGTGAAGCTGCGGAGAGTCTCATCTGCACCCATCCTTAGTCGATATAGAGAGTCGAGCTTCTTCTCGGGTTTCAGGTTGAGCTGGTAATGCTGCACAAAGAGGTTAGCCAAAACACCGAACTGGGTAATGGACCCAGCTCGGAGATTGTGATACCAGTCGAGTGAAGGCTCGTCGAGACTTCCCGCGAAGGTGCGGCAGAGCACGTTGTTTTCCTCTTCGTGTGGCGTTAGAGCTTGCTTGAAGGCAAGTATATGGAGGCTTGGATCTCCTCGGACGCAGTTGAATTTGGGGAGGGTAGGAGTTCTCCATCCTCTTGGAAATACTGATTCGAAAAGGCTTCGATGTAGTGGCCCGGCAGAAGAGTAGCCATCCCTACGACCATGTCCTCGACCTAGAGGTGGGTCAAGAGGCAAGATCGCAAGGTCTTGCTCTGGCATTGAAGTGTTTGCTGGTCGAAGTCGGTGTCGAAGGTCCGATCCAAGTCCACGTTGGAGTGGAATGGAAGGGGAGACTCTACTCTTTGAAGGAGCGCCTTTCATTTGGTGCTTCCTTGGCAGGTTGACCTTCGATGGTGCTCTTTTGTCGCAGTTACGACCAGATGAAGATTGGGAGGACTCGTCTTCAAGACGATCCCAGACACTCTGCTTCCAAGGAGCAGCAGAGGGAGTTGGGTCGCGTCGAATCCTCTCGAGAGCATCAGTGCCCATTGACCTCCGTTGTTCGGAGTAAATTGAATGTCGAGGAGGATCAACCCTCCCACTTGCGGAGGGGATCGGAATAGCAATTCCAGCTTCGGAAGCTGCCTTCTTCAGAGCATCCCTCTCAGCAGTGAGGGTGGCGTTTTGTTTCGCCAATTGGAGTAGTTGGAAATCGATTGCAGAGATCTGGTAAGTCGATGGAGGATCTTCAGCAGGAGCAGGGACAGTCTGCCCAATTGATTGATGAGGATGAGGGGCGATCGGTCGATCGACTGATCTTCCGCTTCCTGAGTGAATCCCCATCTCGGGGACAGCAAGGGGCTGCCCGAAGTTGAGCCTTTGACTCATTGAACGAGTCTCAGGACGAGGTTGATGTTGAGTATTACTTCCTTCTGGTTGACCCTGATGTTTGGTTCTCGCCATTCAGAATGCGAAAGGTACAACGAGATTGCCGATGTCCGATCAGTTGTCTGATCAACCGAGGGGGCGAGGAAGTTTGGCTATTGATCTGGTAGTCGAAGTAGAGAGGACACGGCTTCTCGCTCGGATCCCACAGACGGCGCCAAACTGTGGGGGAAAATCTTCGTGCCGACCCGAAGATTCTCGCAGCACCAGTCAGTTGAATGTTCGTGTTGACGTCGAAGATCGTTGGTCGATCTGTTGATCGACTGTTGATCGAAGTTGAAGCTTTTGATTTGTAAACAGAGAGATGCAATCAGAGAGAGTTTGACACGAGAAGTGATCTCGGAGTTCAGCCGAAGCCTACGTCTCCGTGCTATAGGGTGCAACCCGAATTCACTAACACTTATATTGAAGTGATCTCGACAGGCCGAGTATCACTGTAAATACTGATCTTTCTAAAAAAAGATCAAAGGGAGATGGTAGATCGGAAGTGTGAAATCCCAGAGCTCTGGTTCTGAAAGTCAGATCTCAGAGTGAAAATCAGATTTGTAGATTTGGATCTCGATCCTTTTACATTCGAAGGCACTGCTATTTATAGGCATTTCGGGTGGCGAATGGCGGTTTCTACTGCAGTATCTGGGGATCCTCCAGGTAAAGTTGCGAGCCCTGCGGTTGTCTTCGGGGGCCCACCAGGCAAGGCCGATGGGTCCCGCTGTAGTCCTCGTGGGCCCACCAGGCAGGGCTGGTGGGTCCCGTGGTAGTCCTTGTGGGCCCACCAGGCAGGGCTGGTGGGTCCCGCTGTAGTCCTCGTGGGCCCACCAGGCAGGGCTGGTGGGTCCCGTGGTAGTCCTCGTGGGCCCACCAGGCAGGGCTGGTGGGTCCCGTGGTAGATTTATGCCAAAATTTGCACCCACAATTCTAATTCATTCGCAAGATCCATTCTAATTCATTCGCACGATCCATTCGCATTCACTCAAACGACCCATTCTAATTCATAAGTACGATCCATTCTAATTCATTCAAACGATCTATTCTAATTCATTCGTACGATCCATTCTAATTCCTTCGTATGATCCATTCTAATTCATTCGTACGAAGGAATTAGAATGGATCGTACGAATGAATTAGAATGGATCGTACGAAGGAATTAGAATGGATCGTACTTATGAATTAGAATGGGTCATACGAATGAAATAGAATGGATCGTACGAAGGAATTAGAAAGGATCGTACAAATGAATTAGAATGGATCGTAGGCATGAATTAGAATGGATCGTGCGAATAAATTAGAATGGATCGTACGAATGAATTAGAATGGATCGAACGAATGAATTAGAATGGATACATTCGTGCAAAAGAATTAGAATGGATTGTATGAATGAATTAGAATGGATCGTGCGAATGAATTAGAATGGATCGTACGAATGAATTAGAATGGATACATTCGTGCGAAAGAATTAGAATAGATCGTATGAATGAATTAGAATGGATCGTATGAATGAAATAGAATGGATCGTACGAATGAATTAGAATGGATCGTGCGAATGAATTAGAATTGATCGTACGAATGAATTAGAATGGATCGTACGAAGGAATTAGAATGGATCGTACGAATGAATTAGAATAGATCGTACGAATGAATTAGAAAGGATACGAATGGATTGTACGAATGAGTAAGAATGGATCGTACGAATGAAATAGAATGGATCGTACGAATGAATTAGACTGGATTGAATTAGAATGAATCGTATGAATGAATTAGAATGGATCGTACGAATGAATTAGAATGGATCGTACGAATGAATTAGAATGGATTGAATTAGAATGGATCGTACGATAAGAATGGATCGTACGAATGAAATAGAATAGATCGTACGGATAAATGAATTTGGATCGTACGAATGAATTAGAAAGGATATATTCGTGCGAATGAATTAGAATAGATCGTATGAATGAATTAGATTGGATCGTATTAATGAATTAGAATGGATCGTGCGAATGAATTAGAATGGATCGTATGAATGAATTAGAATGGATCGTACGAATTCATTCGTATGATCGTACGAATGAATTAGAATGGATACATTCGTGCGAATGAATTAGAATGGATCATACGAATGAATTAGAGTTGATACATTCATGTGAATGAATGAAAATGGATAATACGAATGAGTAAGAATGGATCGTAGAATTAGAATGGATCGTATGAATGAATTAGAATGGATACATACGAATGAATTAGAATGATCGTACGAATGAGTAAGAATGGATTGTACGAATGAATTAGAATGGATTGAATTAGAATGGATTGTACGAATGAATTAGAATGGATCGTACGAATGAAATAGAATGGATCGTACGAATGAATTAGAATGGATCATGCAAATGAATTAGAATGGATCGTACGAATGAAATAGAATGGATTCGCACGAATGAATTAGAATGGATCGTTCGAATGAATTAGAATAGGTTGTGCAAATGAATTAGAATGGATCGTACGAATGAATTAGAAAGGATATATTCGTGCGAATGAATTAGAATAGATCGTATGAACGAATTAGATTGGATCGTATTAATGAATTAGAATGGATTGTGCGAATGAATTAGAATAGATCGTACGAATGAATTAGAATGGATACATTCGTGCGAATGAATTAGAATGGATCGTATGAATGAATTAGAATCGATCGTACAAATGAATTAGAATGGATCATGCGAATGAATTAGAATGGATCATGCGAATGAATTAGAATGGATCATGCGAATGAATTAGAATGGATCGTACGAATGAAATAGAATGGATTGTACGAATGAGATAGAATGGATCGTACGAATGAATTAGAATGGATACATTCATGCGAATGAATTAGAATGGATCATACGAATGAATTAGAATGGATTCATTCGTGCGAATGAATTAGAATGGATCGTACGAATGAGTAAGAATGGATCGTACGAATGAATTAGAATGGATTGAATTAGAATGAATCGTACGATTGAATTAGAATGGATAGTACGAATGAATTAGAATGGATCGTACGATTGAATTATAATGGATTGAATTAGAATGAATCGTACGAATGAATTAGAATGAATCATACCGTACGAATGAATTAGAATGGATCATCCGAAGGAATTAGAATGGATCGTACGAATGAATTAGAATGGATCGTACGAATGAGTAAGAATGGATCGTACGAATGAAATAGAATGGATCGTTCGAATGAATTAGAATGGATCGTGCGAATGAATTAGAATGGATCGTACGAATGAAATAGAATGGATCGTATGAATGAATTAGATTGGATCGTATTAATGAATTAGAATGGAATGTGTGTATGAATTAGAATGGATCGTACGAATGAATTAGAATGGATCGTACTAATGACTTAGAATGGATCGTTTGAATGAATTAGAATGGATCGTACGAAGGAATTAGAATGGATCGTACAAAGGAATTAGAATTGATCGTACGAATGAATTAGAATGAATTAGAATGGATCGTACGAATGAATTAGAATGGATCGTACGAATGAAATAGAATGGATCGTATGAATGAATTAGAATGGATCGTGCGAATGAATTAGAATGGATCGTACGAATGAAATAAAATGAATTCGCACGAATGTATCCATTCTAATTCAATGGATCGTGCGAATGAATTAGAATGGATCGTACGAATGAATTAGAATGGATCGTACGAAGGAATTAGAATGGATCGTACGAATGAATTAGAATGGATCGTACGAATGAATTAGAATGGATTGAATTAGAATGAATCGTACGAATGAATTAGAATGAATCATACCGTACGAATGAATTAGAATGGATCATACGAATGAAATAGAATGGATCGTATGAATGAATTAGAATGGATCGTGCGAATGAATTAGAATGGATCGTACGAATGAAATAGAATGGATTCGCACGAATGTATCCATTCTAATTCATTCGTACGATCCATTCTAATTCATTCGCACGATCCATTCTAATTCATTCGCACGAATGTATCCATTCTAATTCATTCGTATGAATGAATTAGAATGGATCATACGAATGAATTAGAATGGATACATTCGTACGATCCATTCTAATTCATTCGCACGATCCACTCTTACTCATTCGTACGATCCATTCTAATTCATTTGCATGAAGGTATCCATTCTAATTCATTCGTACTATCCATTCTAATTCCTTCGTACGATCCATTCTAATTCCTTCGTACGATCTATTCTAATTCATTCGTACGATCCATTCTAATTCATTCGTACGATCCATTCTAATTCCTTCGTATGATCCATTCTAATTCATTCGTACGGTATGATTCATTCTAATTCATTCGTACGATTCATTCTAATTCAATCCATTCTAATTCATTCGTACGATCCATTCTAATTCATTCGTATGATCCATTCTAATTCATTCGTACGATCTATTCTATTTCATTCATACAATCCATTCTTACTCAATCGTATGATCCATTCTAATCCATTCGCACAATCGAGTCTAATTCATTCGTACGATCCATTCAAATTCATTCGCACAATCGAGTCTAATTCATTCGTACGATCCATTCTAATTCATTCGTACGGTATGGATCGTGCGAATGAATTAGAATGGATCGTATGAATGAATTAGAATGGATCGTATGAATGAAATAGAATGGATCGTACGAATGAATTAGAATGGATCGTGCGAATGAATTAGAATGGATCGTACGAATGAATTAGAATAGATCGTATGAATGAATTAGAATGGATCATGCGAATGTATTAGAATGGATCGTACGAATGAATTAGAATGAATACATTCGTGTGAATGAATTAGAATGGATCATACGAAGGAATTAGAATGGATCGTACGAATGAATTAGAATGGATCATACGAATGAATTAGAATGGATCGTACGAATGAATTAGAATGGATACATTCGTGCGAATGAATTAGAATGGATCATACGAATGAGTAAGAATGGATCGTGCAAATGAATTAGAATGGATCATATGAATGAATTAGAATGGATCGTATGAATGAATTAGAATGGATCGTGCGAATAAATTAGAATGGATCGTATGAATGAATTAGAATAGATTGTGCGAATGAATTAGAATGGATCGTACGAATGAATTAGAATGGATACATTCGTGCGAATGAATTAGAATGGATCGTATGAATGAATTAGAATCGATCGTACGAATGAATTAGAATGGATCATGCGAATGAATTAGAATAGATTGAATTAGAATGAATCGTACGAATGAGTAAGAATGGATCCATTCTATTTCATTCGTACGATCCATTCTAATTCATTCATACGATCCTTTCTAATTCCTTCGTACGAATGAATTAGAATGGATTGCATGAATGAATTAGAATAGATCGTACGAATGAATTAGAATGGATCGTACGAAATGTATCCATTCTAATTCATTCGTACGATCCATTCTAATTCATTCGTATGATCCATTCTTAATCATTCGTACGATCCAATCTAATTCATTCATACGATCCATTCTACGATCCATTCTAATTCATTCGTATGTTCCATTCTAATTCATTCGTACGATCCATTCAAATTCATTAATACGATCCATTCTAATTCATTCGCACGATCCATTCTAATTCATTCATACGATCCATTCTAATTCATTCGTACGATCCATTCTAATTCATTCGTACGATCCATTCTAATTCATTCGCACGAATGAATCCATTCTAATTCATTCGTACGATCGATTCTAATTCATTCATACGATCCATTCTAATTCATTTGCACGAATGTATCCATTCTAAATGAATTAGAATGGATCGTACGAATGAGTAAGAATGGATCGTGCGAATGAATTAGAATAGATCATATGAATGAATTAGAATGGATCGTATGAATGAATTAGAATGGATCGTGCGAATAAATTAGAATGGATCGTACGAATGAATTAGAATGGATCATGCGAATGAATTAGAATGGATCATACGATTGAGTAAGAATGGATTGTACGAATGAAATAGACTAGATCGTACGAATGAATTAGAATGGATCGTATGAATGAATTAGAATCGATCGTACGAATGAGTAAGAATGAATCGTACGAATGAATTAGAATGGATCGTACGAATGAATTAGAATAGATCGTACGAATGAATTAGAATGGATCGTACGAATGAATTAGAATGGATCGTGCGAATAAATTAGAATGGATCGTATGAGTGTGAATGAATTAGAATGGATTGTGCGAATGAATTAGAATGGATCGTATTAATGAATTAGAATAGATCGTGCGAATGAATTAGAATGGATCGTACGAATGAGTAAGAATGGATCGTGCGAATGAATTAGAATGGATCATATGAATGAATTAGAATGGATCGTACGAATGAATTAGAATGGATCGTGCGAATAAATTAGAATGGATCGTATGAATGAAATAGAATAGATTGTGCGAATGAATTAGAATGGATCGTACAAATGAATTAGAATGGATACATTCGTGCGAATGAATTAGAATGGATCGTATGAATGAATTAGAATCGATCGTACGAATGAATTAGAATGGATCGTGCGAATGAATTAGAATGGATACATTCATCCGAATGAATTAGAATGAATCGTATGAATGAATTAGAGTGGATACATTCGTACAAATGAATTAGAATGGATCGTACGAATGAATTAGAATGGATACATTCGTGCGAATGAATTAGAATGGATCATATGAATGAATTAGAATGGATCGTTTGAGTGAATTAGAATAGATTGTGCGAATGAATTAGAATGGATCGTACGAATGAATTAGAATGGATCGTGCGAATAAATTAGAATGGATCGTATGAATGAATTAGAATGGATCGTGCGAATGAATTAGAATATAGATCGTACGAATGAATTAGAATGGATCGTACGAATGAATTCGAATGTATCCTTTCTAATTCATTCGTACGATTCATTCTAATTCATTCATACGATCCATTCTAATTCATTCATACGATCCATTCTAATTAATTCGCACGATCCATTCTAATTCATTCGTACGATTCATTCTAATTCAATCCATTCTAATTCATTCGTACGATCCATTCTTACTCATTCGTACGATCCATTCTAATTCATTCGCACGATCCATTCTAATTCATTAATACGATCCATTCTAATTCATTCGCACGATCCATTCTAATTCATTCACATAATCCATTCTATTTCATTTGTACGATCCATTCTAATTCATTTGCACGATCCATTCTAATTCATTCATACGATCCATTCTAATTCATTCATACAATCCATTCTAATTCATTCGCACAATCCATTCAAATTCATTCGCACGATCCATTCTAATTCATTCGTACGAATGAATTAGAATCACTACACCAAAATCAGAATTTAGTAACACAGCCAACTGTTATAAATATGTTTAGTAACACAAAAAAACCGTTAGGAATATGGCGTTACAGATATTTGTAACATTTTTTGTAACAACCGTTACTAATTGACCGTTACAAATTGTCTGTTTTGGTGTAGTGAATGGATTCATTCATGCGAATGAATTAGAATGGATCGTACGAATGAGTAAGAATGGATCGTACGAATGAATTAGAATGGATTGAATTAGAATGAATCGTACGAATGAATTAGAAGGGATCGTACGAATGAATTAGAATGGATCGTACGAATGAATTAGAATGGATCGTACGAATGAATTAGAATGGATCGTATGAATGAATTAGAATGGATCGTACGAATGAAATAGAATGGATTCGCACAAATGTATCCATTCTAATTCATTCGTATGATCCATTCTAATTCATTCGTACAATCCATTCTAATTCATTCGCATGATCCATTCGCATTCACTCAAATGATCCATTCTAATTCATTCATATGATCCATTCTAATTCATTCGTATGATCCATTCTAATTCATTCGTACGATCCATTCTAATTCATTCGCACAATATATTCTAATTCATTCGTACAATCCATTCTAATTCATTAATACGATCCATTCTAATTCATTGGTACAATCCATTCTAATTCATTCGCACGTCCATTCTAATTCATTCGTACGATCCATTCTAATTCATTCGCACGATCCAATCTAATTCATTCGTACGATCCATTCTAATTCATTCATACATGTACGAATGAATTAGAATGGATACATTCGTGCGAATGAATTAGAATGGATCGTATGAATGAATTAGATTGGATCGTATGCATGAATTAGAATGGATCGTGCGAATGAATGAGAATGGATCGTACGAATGAATTAGAATGGATCGAACGAATGAATGAGAATGGATACATTCGTGCAAAAGAATTAGAATGGATTGTATGAATGAATTAGAATGGATCGTACGAATGAATTAGAATGGATCGTACGAATGAATTAGAATGGTTCGAATTAGAATGGATCGTGCGAATGAATTAGAATATGGATCGTACGAATGAATTAGAATGGATCGTGCGAATGAATTAGAATGGATCGTACGAATGAATTAGAATAGATTGTGCGAATGAATGAGAATGGATCGTACGAATGAATTAGAATGGATCGTACGAATGAATTAGAATGGATCGTATAAATGAATTGGAATGGATACATTCGTGCGAATGAATTAGAATAGATCGTATGAATGAATTAGATTGGATCGTATTAATGAATTAGAATGGATCGTGCGAATGAATTAGAATGGATCGTACGAATGAATTAGAATGGATAGATTCGTGCGAATGAATTTGAATGGATCATACGAAGGAATTAGAATGGATCGTACGAATGAATTAGAATGGATCGTACGAATGAATTAGAATGGATCGTACGAAGGAATAAGAATGGATCGTACGAAAGAATTAGAATGGATAGTACGAATGAATTAGAATGGATACCTTCGTGCAAATGAATTAGAATGGATCGTATGATTGAGTAAGAATGGATCATACGAATGAAATAGAATGGATCGTATGAATGAATTAGAATGGATCGTGCGAATGAATTAGAATGGATCGTACGAATGAATTAGAATAGATTGTGCGAATGAATTAGAATGGATCGTGCGAATGAATTAGAATGGATCATACGAATGAATTCATTTGCACGAAGGTATCCATTCTAATTCATTTGTACTATCCATTCTAATTCCTTCGTACGATCCATTCTAATTCCTTCGTACGATCCATTCGGATACATTCGTGCGAATCCATTCTATTTCATTCGTATGATCCATTCTAATTCATTCGCACGATCCATTCTAATTCATTCATACGATCCATTCTAATTCATTCGTACGATCCATTCTAATTCATTCATATGATCCATCCTAATTCATTCGCACGAATGTATCCATTCTAATTCATTCGTACAATCCATTCTATTTCATTCGTACGATCCATTCTTACTCATTCGCACAATCTATTCTAATTCATTCGTACGATCCATTCTAAGTCATTCGCACGATCCATTCTAATTCATTCATACGATCCATTCTATTTCATTCGTACGATCCATTCTTACTCAATCGTACGATCCATTCTAATTCATTTGCACGAAGGTATCCATTCTAATTCATTCGTACTATCCATTCTAATTCCTTCGTACAATCCATTCTAATTCCTTCGTACGATCCATTCTAATTCATTCGTACGATCCATTCTAATTCCTTCGTATGATCCATTCAAATTCATTCGCACGAATCTATCCATTGTAATTCATTCGTACGATCCATTCTAATTCATTCGCACGATCCATTCTAATTCATTAATACGATCCAATCTAATTCATTAATACGATCCAATCTAATTCATTCATACGATCCATTCTAATTCATTCGCACGAATGTATCCATTCCAATTCATTCGTACGATCCATTCTAATTCATTCGTACGATCCATTCTAATTCATTCATACGATCCATTCTCATTCATTCGCACAATCTATTCTAATTCATTCGTACGATCCATTCTAATTCATTCGCACGATTCATTCTAATTCATTCGTACGATCCATATTCTAATTCATTCGCACGATCCATTCTAATTCGAACCATTCTAATTCATTCGTACGATCCATTCTAATTCATTCGTACGATCCATTCTAATTCATGCATACGATCCATTCTAATTCATTACTACGATCCATTCTAATTCATTCGTACGGTCCATTCTAATTCCTTCGTATGATCCATCCTAATTTATTCGCACGATCCATTCTAATTCATTCGCACGATCCATTCTAATTCATTCGTACGATCCATTCTATTTCATTCGTATGACCCATTCTAATTCATAAGTACGATCCATTCTAATTCATTCGCACGATCCATTCTAATTCATTCATACGAATCCATTCTATTTCATTCATACGATCTATTCTATTTCATTCGTACAATCTATTCTAATTCATTCATACGATCCATTCTAATTCATTCGTACGATCCATTCTAATTCATACGATCTATTCTAATTCATTCGTACGATCCATTCTAATTCATTCGCACAATCTATTCTAATCCATTCTAATTCATTCATACGATCCATTCTAATTCATTCATACGATCCATTCTAATTCATTCGCACGAATGTATCCATTCTAATTCATTCTCACGATCCATTCTAATTCATTCATACAATCCATTCTTACTCATTCGTATTATCCATTTTAATTCATTCACACGAATGTATCAACTCTAATTCATTCGTACGATTCATTCTAATTCAATCCATTCTAATTCATTCGTACGATCCATTCTAATTCATTCGTATGATCCATTCTAATTCATTCATACGATCCATTCTAATTCATTCGTACGATCCATTCTAATTCATTCGTACAATCCATTTTTATTCATTCGCACGATCCATTCGCATTCACTCAAACGATCCATTCTAATTCATTCATATGATCCATTCATTCGTACGATCCATTCTTACTCATTCGTACGATCCATTCTAATTCATTTGCACGAAGGTATCCATTCTAATTTATTCGTACTATTCGTGCGATCCATTCATTCGTACGAAAGAATTAGAATGGATTGTATGAATGAATTAGAATGGATCGTGCGAATGAATTAGAATGCGAATGAATTAGAATGGATCGTACGAATGAATTAGAATAGATTGTGCGAATGAATTAGAATGGATCTGGATCGTGTATCCATTCTAATTCATTCGTACAACCCATTCTAATTCATTCGTACGATCTATTCTAATTCATTCGCATTCTAATTCATTCGCATTCTAATTCATTCGCACGATCCATTCTAATTCATTCATACAATCCAATGAATTAGAATGGATCGTACGAATGAATTAGATTAGATCGTACGAATGAATTAGAATAGATTGTGCGTACGAATGAATTAGAATGGATCGTACGAATGAATTAGAATGGATCGTGCGAATGAATTAGAATGGATCGTGCGAATGAATTATAATGGATCGTGCGAATGAATTAGAATGGATCGTGCGAATGAATTAGAATGGATCGTACGAATGAATTAGAATGGATACATTCGTGCGAATGAATTAGAATGGATCGTGCGAATGAATTATAATGGATCGTACGAATGAATTAGAATAGATTGTGCTAATGAATTAGAATGGATCGTATGAATGAATTAGAATGGATACATTCGTGCAAATGAATTAGAATGGATTGTATGAATGAATTAGAATGGATTGTATGAATTAGAATGGATACCTTCGTGCAAATGAAATAGAATGGATCGTACGAATGAATTAGAGTAGATTGTGCGAATGGATTAGAATGGATCATACGATTGAGTAAGAATGGATTGTACGAATGAAATAGAATAGATCGTACGAATGAATTAGAATGGATCATACGAATGAATTAGAATGGATCGTTCGAATGAATTAGAATAGATTGTGCGAATGAATTAGAATGGATCGTACAAATGAATTATAATGGATCGTACGAATGAATTAGAATGGATCGTTTGAATGAATTAGAATGGATCGTGCGAATGAATTAGAATGGATCGTACGAATGAATTAGAATGGATCGTATGAATGAATTAGAATGGATCGTACGAATGAATTAGAATGGATACATTCGTGCGAATGAATTAGAATGGATCGTATGAATGAATTAGAATCGATCGTACGAATGAATTAGAATGGATCATGCGAATGAATTAGAATGGATCGGGTGAATGAATTAGAATGGATCGTACGAATGAAATAGAATGGATTGTACGAATGAGATAGAATGGATCGTACGAATGAATTAGAATGGATCGTATGAATGAATTAGAATAGATCGTGCGAATGAATTAGAATGGATCGTACGAATAAATTAGAATGGATCGTACGAAGGAATTAGAATGGATCGTACGAAGGAATTAGAATGGATCGTACGAATGAATTAGAATGGATCGTACGAAGGAATTAGAATGGATCGTACGAAGGAATTAGAATGGATAGTACGAATGAATTAGAATGGATACCTTCGTGTAAATGAATTAGGATGGATCGTACGAATGAGTAAGAATGGATCGTACGAATGAAATAGAATGGATCGTATGAATGAATTAGAATGGATCGTGCGAATGAATTAGAATGGATCGTACGAATGAATTAGAATGGATACATTCGTGCGAATGAATTAGAATGGATCGTATGAATGAATTAGAATCGATCGTACGAATGAATTAGAATGGATCCTGCGAATGAATTAGAATGGATCGTGCGAATGAAGTAGAATAGATTGTGCGAATGGATTTGAATGGATCATACGATTGAGTAAGAAAGGATTGTACGACTGAATTAGAATGAATTAGAATGGATTCATTCATGCGAATGAATTAGAATGGACCATACGATTGAGTAAGAATGGATTGTATGAATGAAATAGAATAGATCGTACGAATGAATTAGAATGGATCATGCTAATGAATTAGAAATGATCGTACGAATGAATTAGAATAGATTGTGCGAATGAATTAAAATGGATCGTATAAATGAATTAAAATGTATCGTATCAATGAATTAGAATGGATCGTGCGAATGAATTAAAATGGATCGTATGAATGAAATAGAATGGATCGTATGAATTAGAATGGATCGTACGAATGAAATAGAATGGATCGTATGAATGAATTAGAATGGATCGTGCGAATGAATTAGAATGGATTGTACGAAGGAATTAGAATGGATCGTACGAAGGAATTAAAATGGATAGTATGAATGAATTAGAATTGATTGTACGAATGAATTAGAATGGATCGTATGAATGAATTAGAATAGATCCATTCTTACTCATTCGTACGATCCATTCGTATCCATTCTCCATTCTATTTCATTCGTACGATCCATTCTAATTCATTCGCACGATCCATTCTAATTCATTCATACGATCCATTCTAATTCCTTCGTACGATCCATTCTAATTCATTCGTACGATCCATTCTAATTCATTCGCATGATCCATTCTAATTCATTCATACGATCCATTCTAATTCATTCGTACGATCCATTCTAATTCATTCGCACGATCAATTCTTACTCATTCGCACGATCCATTCTAATTCATTCATACGATCCATTCTAATTCATTCTAATTCATTCGTACGATCCATTCTAATTCATTCGTACGATCCATTCTAATTCATGCGTACAATCTATTCTAATTCATTCGCACAATCTATTCTAATTCATTCGTACGATCCATTCTATTTCATTCGTACGATCCATTCTAATTCATTCGTACAATCCATTCTAATTCATTCGCACGATCCATTCTTACTCATTCGTACGATCCATTCTAATTCATTCGCACGATCCATTCTAATTCATTAATACAATCCATTCTAATTCATTCGCACGATCCATTCTAATTCATTCACACTCATGCGATCCATTCTAATTCATTCGCACGAATGTATCCTTTCTAATTCATTCGTACGATCCATTCTAATTCATTCGCACAATCTATTCTAATTCATTCGAATGATCCATTCTAAGTCATTCGTACGATCCATTCAAATTCATTCGCACAATCCATTCTAATTCATTAGCACGATCCATTCTAATTCCTTCGTATGATCCATTCTAATTCATTCGTACGATCCATTCTAATTCATTCGCACAATCTATTCTAATACATTCGTACGATCAATTCTAATTCATTTGCACGTATCCATTCTAATTCGTTCATACGATCCATTCTATTTCATTCGTACGATCCATTCTTACTCATTCGTACGATCCATTCTAATTCATTCGTACGATCCATTCTAATTCATTCGTACGATCCATTCTAATTCATTCATACGATCCATTCTAATTCATTCATACGACCCATTCTATTTCATTCGTACGATCCATTCTTACTCATTCGTACGATCCATCCTAATTCATTTGCACGAAGGTATCCATTCTAATTCATTCGCACGAATATAACCTTTCTAATTCATTCGTACGATCCATCCTAATTCATTCGCACAATCTATTCTAATTCATTCGAACAATCCATTCTAAGTCATTCGTACGATCCATTGTAATTCATTCGTACGATCCATTCTAATTCATTCGTACGATCCATTCTAATTCATTCGCACGAATGTATCCATTCCAATTCATTCGTACGATCCATTCTAATTCATTCGCACAATCTATTCTAATTCATTCGCACGATCCATTCTAATTCATTCATACGATCCATTCTATTTCATTCGTTCATTCATACGATCCATTCTAATTCATTCGTACGATCCATTCTAATTCATTCGTACGATCCATTCTAATTCATTCGCACAATCTATTCTAATTCATTCGTACGATCCATTCCAATTCATTCGCACGATCCATTCTAATTCATTCATACGATCCATTCTATTTCATTCGTACGATCCATTCTTACTCATTCGCACGATCCATTCTAATTCATTCGCACGAATGGATCGTTCGAATGAATTAGAATAGATTGTGCGAATGAATTAGAATGGATCGTACGAATGAATTAGAACGGATACATTAATGCGAATGAATTAGAATGGATCGTATGAGTGTGAATGAATTGGAATGGATTGTGCGAATGAATTAGAGTGAATACATTCGTACGAATGAATTAGAATAGATTGTGCGAATGAATTAGAATGGATCGTACGAAGGAATTAGAATGGATAGTACGAATGAATTAGAATGGATACCTTCGTGCAAATGAATTAGAATGGATCGTACGAATGAGTAAGAATGGATCGTACGAATGAAATAGAATGGATCGTATGAATGAATTAGAATGGATCGTGCAAATGAATTAGAATGGATTGTGCGAATGAATTAGAATGGATCGTACGAATGAATTAGAATGGATCGTACGAATGAATTAGAATGGATCGTATGCATGACTTAGAATAGATCGTGCGAATGAATTAGAATGGATCGTACGAATGAATTAGAATGTATCGTACGAAGGAATTAGAATGGATCGTTCGAATGAATTAGAATGGATCATGCAAATGAATTAGAATGGATCGTGCGAATGAATTAGAATGGATCGTACGAATGAATTAGAATGGATCGTATGAATGAATTAGAATCGATCGTACGAATGAATTAGAATGGATCATGCGAATGAATTAGAATGGATCGTATGAATGAATTAGAATGGATCGTGCGAATGAATTAGAATGGATCGTACGAATGAAATAGAATGGATTCGCACGAATGTATCCATTCTAATTCATTCGTACGATCCATTCTAATTCATTCGTACAATCTATTCTAACTCATTCTTACGATCCATTCTAATTCATTCGCAAGATCCAGCGAATGAATTAGAATGGATCGTATGAGTGTGAATGAATTAGAATGGATCGTGCGAATGAATTAGAATGGATCGTATTAATGAATTAGAATGGATCGTGCGAATGAATTAGAATGGATCGTATGAATGAGTAAGAATTGATCGTGCGAATGAATTAGAATGGATCATATGAATGAATTAGAATGGATCGTATGAATGAATTAGAATGGATCGTGCAAATAAATTAGAATGGATCGTATGAATGAATTAGAATAGATTATGCGAATGAATTAGAATGGATCGTACGAATGAATTAGAATGGATACATTCGTGCGAATGTATTAGAATGGATCGTACGAATGAATTCGGATGTATCCATTCTAATTCATTCGTACGATCCATTCTAATTCATTCGCACAATCCATTCTAATTCATTTGCACAATCTATTCTAATTCATTCGAACGATCAATTCTAATTCATTAGCATGATCCATTCTAATTCATTCGTACGATCTATTCTATTTCATTCGTACAATCCATTCTTACTCAATCGTACGATCCATTCTAATTCATACGATCCATTCTAATTCATTCGCACGAATGTATCCATTCCAATTCATTCGTATGATCCATTCTAATTCATTCGCACAATCTATTCTAATTCATTCGTACGATCAATTCTAATTCATTAGCATGATCCATTCTAATTCATTCGTACGATCTATTCTATTTCATTCGTATAATCCATTCTTACTCAATCGTATGATCCATTCTAATCCATTCGCACAATCTATTCTAATTCATTCGTACGATCCATTCTATTTCATTCGTACGATCCATTCTAATTCATACGATCCATTCTATTTCATTCATACGATCCATTTTAATTCATTCGCACGATCCATTCTATCGTACGATCTATTCTATTTCATTCGTACAATCCATTCTAATTCATTCGCACGAATAGTACGAATGAATTAGAATGGATACCTTCGTGCAAATGAATTAGAATGGATCGTACGAATGAGTAATAATGGATCGTACGAATGAATGGATAATATGAATGAATTAGAATGGATCGTTTGAGTGAATGCGAATGGATCGTGCGAATGAATTAGAATGGATTGTACGAATGAATTAGAATGGATCGTACGAATGAATTAGAATGGATCGTATGAATGAATTAGAATGGATCGTACGAATAAATTAGAATGGATCGTACGAATGAATTAGAATGAATCGTACGAATGAATTAGAGTTGATACATTCGTGTGAATGAATTAAAATGGATAATACGAATGAGTAAGAATGGATCGTAGAATTAGAATGGATCGTACGAATGAATTAGAATGGATCGTACGAATGAATTAGAATGGATACATTCGTGCGAATGAATTAGAATGGATCGTATGAATGAATTAGAATGAATCGTACGAAGGAATTAGAATGGATAGTACGAATGAATTAGAATGGATTGTACGAATGAAATAGAATAGATCGTACGAATGAATTAGAATGGATCATGCTAATGAATTAGAATTGATTTTACGAATGAATTAGAATAGATTGTGCGAATGATATAGAATGGATCGTACGAATGGATTGGAATGGATACATTCGAGCGAATGAATTAGAATGGATCGTATGAATGAATTAGAGTGGATACATTCGTACAAATGGATTAGAATGGATCGTATGAATGAATTAGAATGGATACATTCGTGCGAATGAATTAGAATGGATCGTATGAATGAATTAGATTGGATCGTATGAATGAATTAGAATGGATTGTATGAATTAGAATGGATACCTTCGTGCAAATGAATTAGAATGGATCATACGAATGAGTAAGAATGGATCGTGCGAATGAATTAGAATGGATTGTACGAATGAATTAGAATGGATCGTACGAATGAATTAGAATGGATACATTCGTGCGAATCCATTCTATTTTATTCGTACGATCCATTCTAATTCATTCGCACGATCCATTCTAATTCATTCATACGATCCATTCTAATTCATTCGTACGATCCATTCTAATTCATTCGTACGATCCATTATAATTCATTCGCACAATCCATTCTAATTCATTCGTACGATCCATTCTAATTCATTCGTACGATTCATTCTAATTCAATCCGTTCTAATTCATTCGCACGATCCATTCTTACTCATTCGTACGATCCATTCTAATTCGTACGATCCATTCTATTTTATTCGTACGATCCATTCTTACTCATTCGTACGATCCATTCTAATTCATTTGCACGGAGGTATCCATTCTAATTCATTCGTACTATCCATTCTAATTCCTTCGTACGAATGAATTAGAATGGATCGTATTAATGAATTAGAATGGATCATGCGAATGAATTAGAATGGATCGTACGAATGAGTTAGAATAGATTGTACGAATGAATTAGAATGGATCGTACGAATGAATTAGAATGGATACATTCGTGCGAATCCATTCTATTTCATTCGTACGATCCATTCTAATTCATTCATACGATCCATTCTACGATCCATTCTAATTAATTCGTACGTTCCATTCTAATTCATTAGCACAATCCATTCTAATTCATTCGTACGATCCATTCTAATTCATTCGCACGATCCATTCTAATTCATTCGCACGAATGTATCCATTCTAATTCATTTGTACGAATGTATCCACTCTAATTCATTCGTACGATCCATTCTAATTCATTAGCACGATCCATTCTAATTCATTCGTACGATCCATTCTAATTCATTTATACGATCCAATCTATTTCATTCATACGATCCATTCTAATTCATTCGCACGAATGTATCCATTCTAATTCATTCGTACGATCCATTCTAATTCATTCGCACGATCCATTCTAATTTATTCGTACGATCCATTCTTTTTCATTCATACGATCCATTAGAATGGATACCTTCGTGCAAATGAATTAGAATGGATCGTATGAATGAGTAAGAATGGATCGTACGAATGAAATAGAATGGATCGTATGAATGAAATAGAATGGATCGTATGAATGAATTAGAATGGATACATTCGTGCGAATCCATTCTATTTCATTCGTACGATCCATTCTAATTCATTCGCACGATCCATTCTAATTCATTCATACGATCCATTCTAATTCATTCGTACGATCCATTCTAATTCATTCGCACGATCCATTCTAATTCATGCATACGATCCATTCTAATTCATTCGTACGATCCATTCTAATTCATTCGTACGATCCATTCTAATTCATTCGCACAATCTATTCTAATTCATTCGTACGATCCATTCTAATTCATTCGCACGATCCATTCTAATTCATTCATACGATCCATTCTATTTCATTCGTACGATCCATTCTTACTCATTCGTACGATCCATTCTAATTCATTTGCACGAAGGTATCCATTCTAATTCATTCGTACTATCCATTCTAATTCCTTCGTACGATCCATTCTAATTCCTTCTTACGATCCATTCGGATACATTCGTGCGAATCCATTCTATTTCATTCGTACGATCCATTCTAATTCATTCG
Organism: Chamaelirium japonicum; assembly: GCA_947650365.1. Taxonomy (NCBI): domain Eukaryota; kingdom Viridiplantae; phylum Streptophyta; class Magnoliopsida; order Liliales; family Melanthiaceae; genus Chamaelirium; species Chamaelirium japonicum. The sequence goes on from CANTAL010000050.1 coordinate 450,020, forward strand.
CACGATCCATTCTAATTCATTCATACGATCCATTCTAATTCATTCGTACGATCCATTCTAATTCATTCGTACGATCCATTCTAATTCATTCGCACAATCTATTCTAATTCATTCGTACGATCCATTCTAACTCATTCGCACGATCCATTCTAATTCATTCATACGATCCATTCTAATTCATTCATACGATCCATTCTATTTCATTCGTACGATCCATTCTTACTCATTCGTACGATCCATTCTAATTCATTTGCACGAAGGTATCCATTCTAATTCATTCGTACTATCCATTCTAATTCCTTCATACGATCCATTCTAATTCATTCATACGATCCATTCTAATTCATTCGCACGAATGTATCCATTCTAATTCATTCGTACGATCCATTCTAATTCATTCATACGATCCATTCTAATTCTACGATCCATTCTTACTCATTCGTATTATCCATTTTAATTCATTCACACGAATGTATCAACTCTAATTCATTCGTATGATTCATTCTAATTCAATCCATTCTAATTCATTCGTACGATCCATTCTAATTCATTCGTACGATCCATTCTAATTCATTCATACGATCCATTCTAATTTATTCGTACGATCCATTCTAATTCATTCGTACAATCCATTCTAATTCATTCGCACGATCCATTCGCATTCACTCAAACGATCCATTCTAATTCATTCATATGATCCATTCATTCGTACGATCCATTCTTACTCATTCGTACGATCCATTCTAATTCATTTGCATGAAGGTATCCATTCTAATTCATTCGTACTATTCGTGCGAATGAATTAGAATGGATCATACGGTTGAGTAAGAATGGATTGTACGAATGAAATAGAATAGGTCGTACGAATGAATTAGAATGGATCATGCTAATGAATTAGAATTGATTGTACGAATGAATTAGAATAGATTGTGCGAATGAATTAAAATTGATACATTCGTGCGAATGGATTAGAATGGATCGTATGAATGAATTAGAATGGATCGTATGAATTAGAATAGATCGTATGAATAAATTAGAATGGATCGTATGAATGAAATAGAATGGATCGTACGAATGAATTAGAATGGATCGTGCGAATGAATTAGAATGGATCGTGCGAATGAGTAAGAATGGATCGTACGAATGAAATAGAATGGATCGTATGAATGAATTAGATTGGATCGTATTAATGAATTAGAATGGATCGTACGAATGAATTAGAATAGATCGTACGAATGAATTAGAATGGATACGAATGGATCGTACGAATGTCTTAGAATGGATCGTACGAATGAATTAGAATCGATTGAATTAGAATGAATCGTACGAATGAATTAGAATGAATCATACCGTACGAATGAATTAGAATGGATCATATGAATGAATTAGAATGGATCGTATGAATGAATTAGAATGGATCGTACGAATGAATTAGAATGTATCCATTCTAATTCATTCGTACGATCCATTCTAATTCATTCGTATGATCTATTCTAATTCATTCGCATGATCCATTGTAATTCCTTCGTACGATCCATTTTAATTCATTTTCACGATCCATTCTAATTCATTCATACGATCCATTCTAATTCATTCGTACGATCCATTTTAATTTCATCGTATGATCTATTCTAATTCCTTCGTACGATCCATTCTAATTCATTCGCACGATCCATTCTAATTCATTCATACGATCCATTCTAATTCATTCGTACGATCCATTCTAATTCATTCGTACGATCCATTCTAATTCATTCGCACAATCTATTCTAATTCATTCGTACGATCCATTCTAATTCATTCTCACGATCCATTCTAATTCATTCGCACAATCTATTCTAATTCATTCGTACGATCCATTCTAATTCATTCGCACGATCCATTCTAATTCATTCGTACGATCCATTCTAATTCATTCGTACGATCCATTCTAATTCATTCGTACGATCCATTCTAATTCATTCGTACGATCCATTCTAATTCATTCGTACGATCCATTCTAATTCATTCGCACAATCTATTCTAATTCATTCGTACGATCCATTCTAATTCATTCGCACGATCCATTCTAATTCATTCATACGATCCATTCTATTTCATTCGTACGATCCATTCTTACTCATTCGTACGATCCATTCTAATTCATTTGCACGAAGGTATCCATTCTAATTCATTCGTACTATCCATTCTAATTCCTTCGTACGATCCGTTCTAATTCCTCCGTACGAATGAATTAGAATGGATCGTACGAATGAATTAGAATGAATACATTCGTGCAAAAGAATTAGAATGGATTGTATGAATGAATTAGAATGGATCGTGCGAATGAATTAGAATGGATCGTGCGAATGAATTAGAATGGATCGTATGAATGAATTAGAATGGATCGTGCGAATGAATTAGAATGGATCGTACGAATGAATTAGAATGGATCGTACGAATGAGTAAGAATGGATCGTACGAATGAAATAGAATGGATCGTATGAATGAATTAGAATGGATACGTGCGAATGAATTAGAATTGATCGTACGAATGAATTAGAATAGATTGTGCGAATGAATTAGAATGGATCGTACGAATGAATTGGAATGGATACATTCGTGCGAATGAATTAGAATGGATCGTATGAATGAATTAGAATGGATCGTGCGAATGAATTAGAATGGATCGTATGAATGAATTAGAATAGATTGTGCGAATGAATTAGAATGGATCGTACGAATGAATTAGAATGGATTCGCACGAATGTATCCATTCTAATTCATTCGTACGATCCATTCTAATTCATTCGTACAACCCATTCTAATTCATTCGCACGATCCATTCGCATTCACTCAAACGATCCATTCTAATTCATTCATATGATCCATTCTAATTCATTCGCACGAATGTATCCATTCTAATTTATTCGTACGATCCATTCTAATTCATTCGTACGATCCATTCTTACTCATTCGTACGATCCATTCTAATTCATTCGTTCGATCCATTCTAATTCATTCGTACGATCCATTCTAATTCATTCGCACGATCCATTCTAATTCATTCGCACGATCCATTCTAATTCATGCATACGATCCAATCTAATTTGTTCATACGATCCATTCTAATTCATTCGCACGAATGTATCCATTCTAATTCATTCGCACGATCCATTCTAATTCATTCATACAATCCATTCTAATTCATTCGTATTACCCATTTTAATTCATTCACACGAATGTATCAACTCTAATTCATTCGTACGATTCATTCTAATTCAATCCATTCTAATTCATTCGTACGATCCATTCTAATTCATTTGTACGATCCATTCTAATTCATTCTAATGGATACATTCGTGCAAAAGAATTAGAATGGATTGTATGAATGAATTAGAATGGATCGTGCGAATGAATTAGAATGGATATATTCGCGCAAATGAATTAGAATGGATCGTATGAATGAATTAGATTGGATCGTATGAATGAATTAGAATGGATCGTACGGATGAATTAGAATGGATACCTTCGTGCAAATGAATTAGGATGGATCGTACGAATGAGTAAGAATGGATCGTACGAATGAAATAGAATGGATCGTATGAATGAATTAGAATGGATCGTACGAATGAATTAGAATGGATTGTACGAATGATTTAGAATGGATCGTACGAATGAAATAAAATGGATCGTACGAATGAAATAGAATGGATCGTACGAATGAATTAGAATAGATTGTGCGAATGGATTAGAATGGATCATACGATTGAGTAAGAATGGATTGTACGAATGAAATAGAATAGATCGTACGAATGAATTAGAATAGATCGTATGAATGAATTAGAATGGATCGTGCGAATGAATTAGAATGGATCGTACGAATGAATTAGAATGGATCGAACAAAGGAATTAGAATGGATCATACGAATGAATTAGAATGGATCGTACGAATGAATTAGAATGGATACAAAAGGATCGTATGAATGAATTAGAATGGATCGTACGAATGAAATAGGATGGATCGTACGAAGGAATTAGAATGGATCATATGAATGAATTAGAATGGATCGTATGAATGAATTAGAATGGATCGTGCGAATAAATTAGAATCGATCGTATGAATGATATAGAATGGATCATACGAATGAATTAGAATGGATCGTGTGAATGAATTAGAATGGATCGTACGAAGGAATTCGAATGGATAGTACGAATGAATTAGAATGGATCTGAATCGAATGGATCCATTCTAATTCATTCGTACGATCCATTCTAATTCATAAGTACGATCCATTCTAATTCATTCGCACGATCCATTCTAATTCATTCATACGAATCCATTCTATTTCATTCGTACGATCTATTCTATTTCATTCGTACGATCCATTCTAATTCCTTCGTATGATCCATTCTAATTTATTCGCACAATCTATTCTAATTCATTCGTACGATCCATTCTAATTCATTGTGCGAATGAATTAGAATGGATCGTACGAATGAATTGGAATGGATACATTCGTGCGAATGAATTAGAATGGATCGTATGAATGAATTAGAGTGGATACATTCGTATAAATGAATTAGAATGGATCGTACGAATGAATTAGAATGGATACATTCGTACGAATGAATTAGCATCGATCGAACGAATGAAATAGAATGGATCGTACGAATGAATTAGAATGGATCGTGCGAATAAATTAGAATGGATCATACGAAGGAATTAGAATGGATCGTACGAATGAATTAGAATGGATCGGAGTAATGAATTAGAATGGATCGTACGAATGAATTAGAATGGATCGTACGAATGAAATAGAATGGATCGTATGAAAGAATTAGAATGGATCGTACGAATGAATTAGAATAGATTGTGCGAATGAATTAGAATGGATCGTACGAATGAATTAGAATGGATCGTACGAATGAATTAGAATAGATTGTGCGAATAAATTAGAATGGATCGTACGAATGAAATAGAATGGATCGTATGAATGAATTAGAATGGATCGTGCGAAAGAATTAGAATGGATCATACGAATGAATTAGAATAGATTGTGCGAATGAATTAGAATGGATCGTGCGAATGAATTAGAATGGATCGTACGAATGAATTAGAATAGATTGTGCGAATGAATTAGAATGGATCGTACGAATGAATGAGAATGGATCGTACGAATGAATTAGACTGGATCGTATGAATGAATTAGAATGGATCGTGCGAATGAATTAGAATGGATCATACGAAGGAATTAGAATAGATCATACGAAGAAATTAGAATGGATCATACGAATGAATTAAAATGGATCGTATGAATGAATTAGAATGGATCGCGCGAATGAATTAAAATGGATCGTACGAAGGAATTAGAATGGATCATGCGAATGAATTAGAATAGATCATACGAAAGAATTAGAATGGATCGTACGAATGAATTAGAATGGATCGTACGAATGAATTAGAATGGATCGTATGAATGAATTAGAATGGATCGTGCGAATGAATTAGAATGGATCGTACGAAGGAATTAGAATAGATCATATGAAGAAATTAGAATGGATCATACGAATGAATTAGAATGGATCGTATGAATGAATTAGAATGGATCGTGCGAATGAATTAAAATGGATCGTACGAAGGAATTAGAATGGATCATGCGAATGAATTAGAATAGATCATACGAATGAATTAGAATGGATCGTATGAATGAATTAGAATGGATACATTCTAATTCATTCGTACGATCCATTCTAATTCATTCATACGATCCATTCTATTTCATTCATATGATCCATTCTAATTCATTCATACGGTATGATTCATTCTAATTCATTCGTACGATTCATTCTAATTCAATCCATTCTAATTCATTCGTACGATCCATTCTAATACCTTCGTACGATCCATTCTAATTCATTCATACGATTCATTCGTATCCATTCTAATTCATTCGTACGATCTATTCTAATTCATTCGTACGATCTATTCTAATTCATTAATACGATCCAATCTAATTCATTCATACGATCCATTCTATTTCATTCGTACGATCCATTCTTACTCATTCGCACGATCCATTTTAATTCATTCGCACGATCCATTCTTATTCATTCGTACGATCCACTCTATTTAATTCATACGATCCATTCTAATTCATTCATACGATCCATTCTAATTCATACGATCCATTCTAATTCATTCATACGATCCATTCTAATCCATTCGCACAAATGTATCCATTTTAATTCATTCGCACTATCTATTCTAATTCATTCGTACGATCAATTCTAATTCATTAGCATGATCCATTCTAATTCATTCGTACGATCTATTCTATTTCATTCGTACAATCCATTCTTACTCAACCGTATGATCCATTCTAATTCATTCGCACGAATAGTACGAATGAATTAGAATGGATACCTTCGTGCAAATGAATTAGAATGGATCGTACGAATGAGTAAGAATGGATCGTACGAATGAATGGATCATATGAATGAATTAGAATGGATCGTTTGAGTGAATGCGAATGGATCGTGCGAATGAATTAGAATGGATTGTATGAATGAATTAGAATGGATCGTACGAATGAATTAGAATGGATCGTATGAATGAATTAGAATGGATCGTACGAATGAATTAGAATGGATCGTACGAATGAATTAGAATGGATTGAATTAGAATGAATCGTACAAATGAATTAGAGTTGATACATTCGTGTGAATGAATTAAAATGGATAATACGAATGAGTAAGAATGGATCGTAGAATTAGAATGGATCGTATGAATGAATTAGAATGGATCGTACGAATGAATTAGAATGGATACATTCGTGCAAATGAATTAGAATGGATCGTATGAATGAATTAGAATGGATCGTACGAAGGAATTAGAATGGATAGTACGAATGAATTAGAATGGATACCTTCGTGCAAATGAATTAGAATGGATCGTACGAATGAGTAAGAATGGATCGTACGAATGAAATAGAATGGATCGTATGAATGAATTAGAATGGATTGTGCGAATGAATTAGAATGGATCTGGATCGTGTATCCATTCTAACTCATTCGTACGATCCAGATCCATTCTAATTCTTTCGCACAATCTATTCTAATTCATTCATAGGATCGTGCAAATGAATTAGAATGGATCGTGCGAATGAGTTAGAATGGATTGTACGAATGAATTAGAATGGATCGTACGAATGAATTAGAATGGATCGTACGAATGAATTAGAAAGGATACATTCGTACAAATGAATTAGAATAGATCGTACGAATGAATTAGAGTGGATACATTCGTACAAATGAATTAGAATGGATCGTACGAATGAATTAGAATGGATACATTCGTGCGAATGAATTAGAATGGATCATATGAATGAATTAGAATGGATCGTGCGAATGAATTAGAATGGATCGTACGAATGAGTAAGAATGGATCGTAAGAATGAAATAGAATGTCGCACGAATGTATCCATTATAATTCATTCATACGATCCATTCTAATTCATTCATACGATCCATTCTATTTCATTCGTACGATCCATTCTTACTCAATCGTACAATCCATTCTAATTCATTTGCACGAAGGTATCCATTCTAATTCATTCGTACTATCCATTCTAATTCCTTCGTACGATCCATTCTAATTCATTCATATGATCCTTTCTAATTCATTCGCACGATCCATTCTAATTCATTCATACGATCCATTCTATTTCATTCGTACGATCCATTCTTACTCATTCGTACGATCCATTCTAATTCATTTGCACGAATGATCCATTCTACTTCATTCGTACTATCCATTCTAATTCCTTCGTACGATCCATTCTAATTCATTCGAACGATCCATTCTAAGTCATACGTACGGTCCATTCTAATTCATTCGTACGATCCATTCTAATTCATTCGTACGATCCATTCTTACTCATTCGTACGATCCATTCGTATCCATTCGAATTCATTCATACGATCTATTCTAATTCATTCGTACGATCCATTCTAATTCATTAATACGATCCAATCTAATTCATTCATACGATCCATTCTAATTCATTCGTACGATCCATTCTAATTCATTACTACGATCCATTCTAATTCATTCATACGATCCATTCTAATTCATTCGTACGATCCATTCTAATTCATTCGCACGATCTATTCTAATTCATTCATACGATCCACTCTAATTCATTCGTATGTATCCATTCTAATTCATTCATACGATCCATTCTAATTCTACGATCCATTCTTACTCATTCGTATTATCCATTTTAATTCATTCACACGAATGTATCAACTCTAATTCATTCGTATGATCCATTCTAATTCATTCGCACGAATGTATCCATTCTAATTCATTCGCATGATCCATTCTAATTAATTCGCACAATCTATTCTAATTCATTCATACGATCCATTCTAATTTATTCGCACGATCCATTCTAATTCATTCATACGATCCATTCTAATTCATTCATATGATCCATTCTAATTCATTCGCACGAATATATCCTTTCTAATTCATTCGTACGATCCAAATTCATTTATCCGTACGATCTATTCTATTTCATTCGTACGATCCATTCTTATCGTACGATCCATTCTAATTCAATCCATTCTAATTCATACGTACGATCCATTCTAATTCATTCGTACGATCCATTCTAATTCATTCGTACGATTCATTCTAATTCAATCCATTCTAATTCATTCGTACGATCCAATCTATTTCATTCGTACGATCCATTCTTACTCATTCGTACGATCCATTCGTATCCATTCTAATTTAATGGATCGTACAAATGAGTAAGAATGGATTAGAATGGATCGTATGAATGAATTAGAATGGATCGTATGAATGAATTAGAATCGATCGTACGAATGAACTAGAATGGATCATGCGAATGAATTAGAATGGATCGTACGAATGAATTAGAATGGATCGTATGAATGAATTAGAATGGATCGTAGTAATGAATTAGAATAGATCGTACGAATGAATTAGAATGGATACGAATGGATCGTACGAATGAGTAAGAATGGATCTATTCTAATTCATTCATTCGATCCATTCTAATTCATTCGTACGATCCATTTTAATTCCTTCATATGATCCAGTCTAATTCATTCGTACGGTATGATTCATTCTAATTCATTCGTACGATTCATTCTAATTCAATCCATGCTAATTCATTCGTACGATCCATTCTAATTCATTCATACGATCCATTCTAATTCATTCGCACGATCCATTCTAATTCATTCATACGATCCATTCTATTTCATTCGTATGATCCATTCTAATTCATTCGTACGGTATGATTCATTCTAATTCATTCGTACGATTCATTCTAATTCATTCGTACGATCGTACGAATGAAATAGAATGGGTCGTACGAATGAATTAGAATGGATCGTATGAATGAATTAGAATGGATCGTGCGAATGAATTAGAATGGATCGTACGAATGAAATAGAATGGATTCACACGAATGTATCCATTCTAATTCATTCGTACGATCCATTCTATCTCATTCGTACAATCCATTCTATTTCATTCGTACGATCCATTCTAATTCATTCATACGATCCATTCTAATTTATTCGCACGATCCATTCTAATTCATTCATACGATCCATTCTAATTCATTCGCACGTATCCATTCTAATTCATTCATACGATCCATTCTAATTCATTCATACGATCCATTCTAATTCATTCATACGATCCATTCTAATTCATTCTAATTCATTCGCACGTATCCTTTCTAATTCATTCGTACGATCCATTCTAATTCATTCGCACAATCTATTCTAATTCATTCGAACGATCCATTCTAAGTCATTCGTACGATCCATTCTAATTCATTCGTACGATCCATTCTAATTCATTCGTACGATCCATTCTAATTCATTCACACGAATGTATCCATTGCAATTCATTCGTACGATCCCTTCTAATTCATTCGCACAATCTATTCTAATTCATTCGTACGATCAATTCTAATTCATTCGCATGTATCCATTCTAATTCATTCATACGATCCATTCTATTTCATTCGTACGATCTATTCTTACTCATTCGTACGAATGAATTAGAATGGATCGTACGAAGGAATTAGAATGGATCGTACGAAGGAATTAGAATGGATAGTACGAATGAATTAGATTGGATCGTACGAATGAATTAGAATGGATCGTGCGAATGAATTAGAATGGATCGTACGAATGAATTAGAATAGATTGTGCGAATGAATTAGAATGGATCGTACGAATGAATTAGACTAGATTGTGCGAATGGATTAGAATAGATCATACGATTGAGTAAGAATGGATTGTACGAATGAAATAGAATAGATCGTACGAATGAATTAGAATGGATCGTATGAATGAATTAGAATGGATTGAATTAGAATGAATCGTACGAATGAATTAGAGTGGATCGTACGAATGAAGTAGAATGGATCGTACGAATGAATTAGAATGGATTGAATTAGAATGAATTGAATTAGAATGAATCGTACGAATGAATTAGAATGAATCATACCGTACGAATGAATTAGAATAGATCATACGAAGGAATTAGAATGGATCGTGCGAATAAATTAGAATGGATCGTATGAATGAATTAGAATAGATCGTGCGAATAAATTAGAATGGATCGTACGAATGAGTAAGAATGGATCGTGTGAATGAATTAGAATGGATCGTACGAATGAATTAGAATGGATCGAACGAATGAATTAGTATGGATACATTCGTGCAAAAGAATTAGAATGGATTGTATGAATGAATTAGAATGGATCGTGCGAATGAATTAGAATGGATTGTACGAATTAATTAGAATGGATACATTCGTGCGAAATAATTAGAATAGATCGTATGAATGAATTAGAATGGATCGTATGAATGAAATAGAATGGATCGTACGAATGAATTAGAATGGATCGTGCGAATGAATTAGAATGGATCGTACGAATGAATTAGAATGGATCGTACGAAGGAATTAGAATGGATCGTACGAATGAATTAGAATAGATCGTACGAATGAATTAGAATGGATACGAATGGATCGTACGAATGAGTAAGAATGGATCATACGAATGAAATAGAATGGATAGTACGAATGAATTAGAATGGATTGAATTAGAATGAATCGTACGAATGAATTAGAATGGATCGTACGAATGAATTAGAATGGATCGTACGAATGAATTAGAATGGATTGAATTAGAATGGATCGTACGATAAGAATGGATCGTACGAATGAAATAGAATAGGTCGTACGGATAAATGAATTTGGATCATACGAATGAATTAGAAAGGATATTTTCGTGCAAATGAATTAGAATAGATCGTATGAATGAATTAGATCGGATCGTATTAATTAATTAGAATGGATCGTGCGAATGAATTAGAATGGATCATATGAAGAAATTAGAATGGATCGTACGAATGAATTAGAATGGATCGTATGAATGAATTAGAATGGATCGTGCGAATGAATTAAAATGGATCGTACGAAGGAATTAGAATGGATCGTACGAATGAATTAGAATGGATCGTGCGAATGAATTAGAATCGATCGTACGAATGAATTAGAGTTGATACATTCGTGTGAATGAATTAAAATGGATAATACGAATGAGTAAGAATGGATCGTAGAATTAGAATGGATCGTATGAATGAATTAGAATGGATACATACGAATGAATTAGAATGGATCGTATGAATGAATTAGAATGGATCGTGCGAATGAATTAGAATGGATCGGACGAATGAATTAGAATGGATCGTATGAATGAATTAGAATGAATCGTAGTAATGAATTAGAATGGATCCTACGAATGAATTAGAATAGATTGTGCGAATGAATTAGAATGGATCTGGATCGAATGGATCGTACTAATGAATTAGAATGAATCATACGAATGAATTAGAAGAGTGGATCGTATGAATGAATTAGAATCGATCGTACGAATGAATTAGAATGGATCATGCGAATGAATTAGAATGGATTGAATTAGAATGAATCGTACGAATAAGTAAGAATGGATCCATTCTATTTCATTCGTACGATCCATTCTAATTCATTCATACGATCCTTTCTAATTCCTTCGTACGAATGAATTAGACTGGATTGCATGAATGAATTAGAATAGATCATACGAATGAATTAGAATGGATCGTACGAAATGTATCCATTCTAATTCATTCGTACGATCCATTCTAATTCATTCGTATGATCCATTCTTACTCATTCGTACGATCCAATCTGATTCATTCATACGATCCATTCTACGATCCATTCTAATTCATTCGTACGTTCCATTCTAATTCATTCGTACGATCTATTCAAATTCATTAATACGATCCATTCTAATTCATTCGGACGATCCATTCTAATTCATTCATACGATCCATTCTAATTCATTTGTACGATCCATTCTAATTCATTCGTACGATCCATTCTAATTCATTCGCACGAATGAATCCATTCTAATTCAATCGTATGATCCATTCTAATTCATTCGCATGAATGTATCCATTCTAATTCATTCGCACGATCCATTCTAATTCATTCGCACGATCCATTCTAATTCATTCATACAATCCATTCTACTTCTTTTGCACGAATGTATCCATTCTAATTCATTCGTACGATCCATTCTAATTCATTCGTACGATCCATTCTAATTCATTCGCACAATCCATTCTAATTCATTCACACTCATACGATCCATTATAATTCATTCGCACGAATGTATCCGTTATAATTCATTCGTACGATCCATTCTAATTCATTCTCACAATCTATTCTAATTCATTCGAACGATCCATTCTAAGTTATTCGTACGATCCATTCTAATTCATTCGCACGATCCATTCGCATTCACTCAAACGATCCATTCTAATTCATTCGTACGATCCATTCTATTTCATTCGTACGATCCATTCTTACTCATTCGTACGATCCTTTCTAATTCATTCGCACGATCCATTCTAATTCATTCATACAATCCATTCTACTTCTTTTGCACGAATGTATCCATTCTAATTCTTTCGTACGATCCATTCTAATTCATTCGTACGATCCATTCTAATTCATTCGCACAATCCATTCTAATTCATTCACACTCATACGATCCATTCTAATTCATTCGCACGAATGTATCCGTTCTAATTCATTCGTACGATCCATTCTAATTCATTCGCACAATCTATTCTAATTCATTCGAACGATCCATTCTAAGTCATGCGTACGATCCATTCTAATTCATTCGCACGATCCATTCTAATTCATTCGTACGATCCATTCTATTTCATTCGTATGACCCATTCTAATTCATAAGTACGATCCATTCTAATTCATTCGCACGATCCATTCTAATTCATTCATACGAATCCATTCTATTTCATTCGTACGATCTATTCTATTTCATTCGTACAATCTATTCTAATTCATTCATACGATCCATTCTAATTCATTCGTACGATCCATTCTAATTCATTCGCACGCTATTCTAATTCATTCGTAGGATCCATTCTAATTCATTACTACGATCCATTCTAATTCATTCATACGATCCATTCTAATTCATTCGTACGATCCATTCTAATTCATTCGTATGATCCATGCTAATTCATTCGTACGATCCATTCTAATTCATGCGCACAATCTATTCTAATTCATTCGCACAATCCATTCTAATTCATTCGCACGAATGTATCCATTTTAACTCATTCGTACGATCCATTCTAATTCATTCGTACGATCCATTCTTACTCATTCGTACGATCCATTCTAATTCATTCGCACGATCCATTCCAATTCATTCATACAATCCATTCTACTTCTTTTGCACGAATGTATCCATTCTAATTCATTCGTACGATCCATTCTAATTCATTCGCACAATCCATTCTAATTCATTCACACTCATACGATCCATTCTAATTCATACCGTATGAATGAATTAGAATGGATCTGGATCGTGTATCCATTCTAATTCATTCGTACGATCCATTCTAATTCCTTCGTATGATCCATTCGAATTCAATCGCACGAATGTATCCATTCTGATTCATTCCTACGATCCATTCTTATTCATTCGTACGGTATGATTCATTCTAAATGATCCATTCTAATTCATTCGCACAATCATTCGTGCGAATGAATTAGAATGGATCGTATGAATGAATTAGAGTGGATACATTCGTACAAATGAATTAGAATGGATCGTACGAATGAATTAGAATGGATACATTCGTGCGAATGAATTAGAATGGATCGTATGAATGAATTAGATTGGATCGTATGAATGAATTAGAATGGATTGTATGAATTAGAATGGATACCTTCGTGCAAATGAAATAGAATGGATCGTACGAATGAATTAGAGTAGATTGTGCGAATGGATTAGAATGGATCATAGGATCGTACGAATGAATTAGAATGGATCGTACGATTGAATTAGAATGGATTGTATGAATGAATTAGAATGGATCGTGCGAATGAATTAGAATGGATCGTACGAATGAAATAGAATGGATTCGCACGAATGTATCCATTCTAATTCATTCGTACGATCCATTCTAATTCATTCGTACAATCCATTCTAATACGAATAAATTAGAATGGATCGTACGAATGAATTAGAATGGATCGTATGAATGAATTAGAATGGATCGTGTGAATGAATTAGAATGGATCGTACGAATGAATTAGAATGGATCGAATAAATGAATTAGAATGGATCGTGCGAATGAATTAGAATGGATCGTACGAATGAAGTAGAATGGATCGTATGAATGAATTAGAATGGATCGTGCGAATGAATTAGAATGGATAGTATGAATGAATTAGAATGGATACCTTCGTGCAAATGAATTAGAATGGATCCTACGAATGAGTAAGAATGGATCGTACGAATGAAATAGAATGGATCGTATGAATAAATTTGAATGGATCGTGCGAATGAATTAGAATGGATCGTACGAATGAATTAGAATAGATTGTGCGAATGAATTAGAATGGATCATACGAATGAATTAGAATGGATCATACGAATGAATTAGAATGGATCGTATGATTGAATTAGAATGGATCGTGCGAATGAATTAGAATGGATCGTACGAATGAATTAGAATGGATACATTCGTGCGAATCCATTCTATTTCATTCGTACGATCCATTCTAATTCATTCATACGATCCATTCTAATTCATTCGTACGATCCATTCTAATTCATTCGTACGATCCATTCTAATTCATTCGTACGATCCATTCTAATTCATTCGCACAATCTATTCTAATTCATTCATACGATCCATTCTAATTCATTCGCATGATTCATTCTAATTCATTCATACGATCAATTCTATTTCATTCGTACGATCCATTCTTACTCATTCGTACGATCCATTCTAATTCATTTGCACGAAGGTATCCATTCTAATTCATTCGTACTATCCATTCTAATTCCTTCGTACGATCCATTCTAATTCCTTCGTACGATCCATTCTTATCGTACGATCCATTCTAATTCAATCCATTCTAATTCATTCGTACGATCCATTCTAATTCATTCGTACGATCCATTCTAATTTATTCGTACGATTCATTCTAATTCAATCCATTCTAATTCATTCGTACGATCCATTCTATTTCATTCTCACGATCCATTCTAATTCAATCGCACGATCCATTCTAATTCATTCATACGATCCATTCTAATTCATTCGTACGAATGAATTAGAATGGATCGTATGAATGAATTAGAATGGATTGAATTAGAATGAATCGTACGAATGAATTAGAATGAATCATACCGTACGAATGAATTAGAATGGATCATACGAAGGAATTAGAATGGATCGTATGAATGAATTAGAGTGGATACATTCGTACAAATGAATTAGAATAGATCGTACGAATGAATTAGAATGGATACATTCGTGCGAATGAATTAGAATGGATCGTATGAATGAATTAGATTGGATCGTATGAATGAATTAGAATGGATTGTATGAATTAGAATGGATACCTTCGTGCAAATGAAATAGAATGGATCGTACGAATGAATTAGAGTAGATTGTGCGAATGTATTAGAATGGATCATAGGATCGTACGAATGAATTAGAATGGATCGTACGAATGAATTAGAATGGATCGTATGAATGAATTAGAATGGATCGTGCGAATGAATTAGAATGGATCGTACGAATGAAATAGAATGGATTCGCACGAATGTATCCATTCTAATTCATTCGTACGATCCATACTAATTCATTCGTACAATCCATTCTAATACGAATAAATTAGACTGGATCGTACGAAAGAATTAGAATGGATCGTATGAATGAATTAGAATGGATGGTGCGAATGAATTAGAATGGATCGTACGAATGAATTAGAATTGATTGTGCGAATAAATTAGAATGGATTGTACGAATGAATTAGAATGGATCGTACTAATGAATTAGAATGGATCGTATGAATGAATTAGAATGGATCGTGCGAATGAATTAGAATGGATCGTACGAATGAAATAGAATGGATCGTATGAATGAATTAGAATGGATCGTGCGAATGAATTAGAATGGATAGTATGAATGAATTAGAATGGATACCTTCGTGCAAATGAATTAGAATGGATCGTACGAATGAGTAAGAATGGATCGTACGAATGAAATAGAATGGATCGTATGAATGAATTAGAATGGATCGTGCAAATGAATTAGAATGGATCGTACAAATGAATCAGAATAGATTGTGCGAATGAATTAGAATGGATCGTACGAATGAATTAGAATGGATCGTACGAATGAATAAGAATGGATCGTGCAAATGAATTAGAATGGATCGTACGAATGAATTAGAATGGATACATTCGTGCGAATCCATTCTATTTCATTCGTACGATCCATTCTAATTCATTCATACGATCCATTCTAATTCATTCGTACGATCCATTCTAATTCATTCGTACGATCCATTCTAATTTATTCGCACAATCTATTCTAATTCATTCATACGATCCATTCTAATTCATTCGCACGATCCATTCTAATTCATTCATACGATCCATTCTATTTCATTCGTACGATCCATTCTTACTCATTCGTACGATCCATTCTAATTCATTTGCACGAAGGTTTCCATTCTAATTCATTCGTACTATCCATTCTAATTCCTTCGTACGATCCATTCTAATTCCTTCGTACGATCCATTCTTATCGTACGATCCATTCTAATTCAATCCATTCTAATTCATTCGTACGATCCATTCTAGTTCATTCGTATGATCAATTCTAATTCATTCGTACGATTCATTCTAATTCAATCCATTCTAATTCATTCGTACGATCCATTCTATTTAATTCGCACGATCCATTCTAATTCATTCGCACGATCCTTTCTAATTCATTCATACGATCTATTCTAATTCATTCGTACGAATGAATTAGAATGGATCGTATGAACGAATTAGAATGGATTGAATTAGAATGAATCGTACGAATGAATTAGAATGAATCATACCGTACGAATGAATTAGAATGGATCATATGAAGGAATTAGAATGGATCGTATGAATGAATTAGAGTGGATACATTCGTACAAATGAATTAGAATGGATTGTACGAATGAATTAGAATGGATACATTCGTGCGAATGAATTAGAATGGATCGTATGAATGAATTAGATTGGATCGTATGAATGAATTAGAATGGATTGTATGAATTATAATGGATACCTTCATGCAAATGAAATAGAATGGATCGTACGAATGAATTAGAGTAGATTGTGCGAATGGATTAGAATGGATCATAGGATCGTACGAATGAATTAGAATGGATCATAGGATCGTACGAATGAATTAGAATGGATCATACGAATGAATTAGAATGGATCGTATGAATGAATTAGAATGGATCGTGCGAATGAATTAGAATGGATCGTACGAATGAAATAGAATGGATTCGCACGAATGTATCCATTCTAATTAATTCGTACGATCAATTCTAATTCATTCGTACAATCCATTCTAATACGAATGAATTAGAATGGATCGTACGAATGAATTAGTATGGATCGTATGAATGAATTAGAATGGATCGTGCGAATGAATTAGAATGGATCGTACGAATGAATTAGAATAGATTGTGCGAATGAATTAGAATGGATCGTACGAATGAATTAGAATGGATCGTACGAATGAATTAGAATGGATCGTATGAATGAATTAGAATGGATCGTGTGAATGAATTAGAATGGATCGTATGAATGAAATAGAATGGATCGTATGAATGAATTAGAATGGATCGTGCGAATGAATTAGAATGGATAGTACGAATGAATTAGAATGGATACCTTCGTGCAAATGAATTAGAATGGATCGTACGAATGAGTAAGAATGGATCGTACGAATGAAATAGAATGGATCGTATGAATGAATTAGAATAGATCGTGCGAATGAATTAGAATGGATCGTACGAATGAATTAGAATAGATTGTGCGAATGAATTAGAATGGATCGTACGAATGAATTAGAATGGATCGTACGAATGAATTAGAATGGATCGTATGAATGAATTAGATTGGATCGTGCGAATGAATTAGATTGGATCGTACGAATGAATTAGAATGGATACATTCGTGCGAATCCATTCTATTTCATTCGTACGATCCATTCTAATTCATTCATACGATCCATTCTAATTCATTCGTACGATCCATTCTAATTCATTCGTATGATCCATTCTAATTCATTCACACAATCTTTTCTAATTCATTCATACGATCCATTCTAATTCATTTGCACGATCCATTCTAATTCATTCATACGATCCATTCTATTTCATTCGTACGATCCATTCTTACTCATTCGTACGATCCATTCTAATTCATTTGCACGAAGGTTTCCATTCTAATTCATTCGTACTATCCATTCTAATTCCTTCGTACGATCCATTCTAATTCCTTCGTACGATCCATTCTTATCATACGATCCATTCTAATTCAATCCATTCTAATTCATTCGTACGATCCATTCTAATTCATTTGTACGATCAATTCTAATTCATTCGTACGATTCATTCTAATTCAATCCATTCTAATTCATTCGTACGATCCATTCTATTTCATTCGCACGATCCATTCTAATCCATTCGCACGATCCATTCTAATTCATTCATACGATCTATTCTAATTCATTCGTACGAATGAATTAGAATGGATCGTATGAATGAATTAGAATGGATTGAATTAGAATGAATCGTACGAATGAATTAGAATGAATCATACCGTACGAATGAATTAGAATGTATCATATGAAGGAATTAGAATGGATCGTATGAATGAATTAGAGTGGATACATTCGTACAAATGAATTAGAATGGATCGTACGAATTTATTAGAATGGATACATTCGTGCGAATGAATTAGAATGGATCGTATGAATGAATTAGATTGGATCGTATGAATGAATTAGAATGGATTGTATGAATTATAATGGATACCTTCATGCAAATGAAATAGAATGGATCGTACGAATGAATTAGAGTAGATTGTGCGAATGGATTAGAATGGATCATAGGATCGTACGAATGAATTAGAATGGATCGTACGAATGAATTAGAATGGATCGTATGAATGAATTAGAATGGATCGTGCGAATGAATTAGAATGGATCGTACGAATGAAATAGAATGGATTCGCACGAATGTATCCATTCTAATTCATTCGTACGATCAATTCTAATTCATTCGTACAATCCATTCTAATACGAATGAATTAGAATGGATTGTACGAATGAATTAGTATGGATCGTATGAATGAATTAGAATGGATCGTGCGAATGAATTAGAATGGATCGTACGAATGAATTAGAATAGATTGTGCGAATGAATTAGAATGGATCGTACGAATGAATTAGAATGGATCGTACGAATGAATTAGAATGGATCGTATTAATGAATTAGAATGGATCGTGTGAATGAATTAGAATGGATCGTACGAATGAAATAGAATGGATCGTATGAATGAATTAGAATGGATCGTGCGAATGAATTAGAATGGATAGTACGAATGAATTAGAATGGATACCTTCGTGCAAATGAATTAGAATGGATCGTACGAATGAGTAAGAATGGATCGTACGAATGAAATAGAATGGATCGTATGAATGAATTAGAATGGATCGTGCGAATGAATTAGAATGGATCGTACGAATGAATTAGAATAGATTGTGCGAATGAATTAGAATGGATCGTACGAATGAATTAGAATGGATCGTACGAATGAATTAGAATGGATCGTATGAATGAATTAGAATGGATCGTGCGAATGAATTAGATTGGATCGTACGAATGAATTAGAATGGATACATTCGTGCGAATCCATTCTATTTCATTCGTACGATCCATTCTAATTCATTCGTACGATCCATTCTAATTCATTCGTACGATCCATTCTAATTCATTCGTACGATCCATTCTAATTCATTCGCACAATCTTTTCTAATTCATTCGTACGATCCATTCTAATTCATTCGCACGATCCATTCTAATTCATTCATACGATCCATTCTATTTCATTCGTACGATCCATTCTTACTCATTCGTACGATCCATTCTAATTCATTCGCACGAAGGTATCCATTCTAATTCATTCGTACTATCCATTCTAATTCCTTCGTACGATCCATTCTAATTCCTTCGTACGATCCATTTTTATCGTACGATCCATTCTAATTCATTCGTACGATCCATTATAATTCATTCGTACGATCCATTCTAATTCATTCGTATGATTCATTCTAATTCAATCCATTCTAATTCATTCGTACGATCCATTCTATTTCATTCGCACGATCCATTCTAATTCATTCGCACGATCCATTCTAATTCATTCATACGATCCATTCTAATTCATTCGTACGAATGAATTAGAATGGATCGTATGAACGAATTAGAATGGATTGAATTAGAATGAATCGTATGAATGAATTAGAATGAATCATACCGTACGAATGAATTAGAATGGATCATACGAAGGAATTAGAATGAATCGTACGAATGAATTAGAATGGATCGTACGAATGAATTAGAATGGATTGTACGAATGAAATAGAATAGATCGTACGAATGAATTAGAATGGATCGTATGCATGAATTAGAATGGATCGTGCGAATGATTTAGAATGGATCGTACGAATGAATACGAATGGATCGAACGAATGAATTAGAATGGATTCATTCGTGCGAATGAATTAGAATGGATCGTACGAATGAGTAAGAATGGATCGTACGAATGAATTAGAATGGATTGAATTAGAATGAATCATACGAATGAATTAGAATGGATCGTACGAATGAATTAGAATGGATCGTACGAACGATTAGAATGGATTGAATTAGAATGGATCATACGAATGAATTAGAATAGATTGTACGAATGAATTAGAATGGATCGTACGAATGAATTAGAATAGATTGTGCTAATGAATTAGAATGGAACGTACGAATGAATTAGAATGGATCGTAGAATGGATCGTACGAATGAATTAGAATGGATCGTGCGAATAAATTAGAATGGATCGTATGAATGAATTAGAATGGATCGTGCGAATGAATTAGAATGGATCGTATGAATGAATTAGAATGGATCGTGCGAATGAATTAGAATGGATCGTACGAATGAATTAGAATGGATCGTATGAATTAATTAGAATAGATTGTACGAATGAAATAGAATAGATCGTACGAATGAAATAGAATGGATTCGTATGAATGAATTAGAATGGATCGTGCGAATGAATTAGAATGGATCATACGAATGAATTAGAAAAGATTGTGCGAATGAATTAGAATGGATCGTACGAATGAATTAGAATGGATCGTACGAAGGAATTAGAATAGATTGTGCGAATGAATTAGAATGGATCGTACGAATGAATTAGAATGGATCGTACGAATGAATTAGAATGGATCGTATGGATGAATTAGAATGGATCGTGCAAATGAATTAGAATGGATCGTACGAATGAAATAGAATGGATTCGCACGAATGTATCCGAATGGATCGTACGAAGGAATTGGAATGGATCGTACGAAGGAATTAGAATGGATAGTACGAATGAATTAGAATGGATACCTTCGTGCAAATGAATTAGAATGGATCGTACGAATGAGTAAGAATGGATCGTATGAATGAAATAGAATCGATCATATTAATGAATTAGAATGGATCGTGCGAATGAATTAGAATGGATCGTACGAATGAATTAGAATAGATTGTGCGAATGAATTAGAATGGATCGTACGAATGAATTAGAATGGATCGTACGAATGAATTAGAATGGATCGTGCGAATGAATTGGAATGGATCGTACGAATGAATTAGAATGGATCGTACGAAGGAATTTGAATGGATCGTATGAATGAATTAGAATGGATCGTGCGAATGAATTAGAATAGATCGTACGAATGAAATAGAATGGATTCGCACGAATGTATGCATTCTAATTCATTCATACGATCCATTCTAATTCATTCATACGATCCATTCTATTTCATTCGTACGATCCATTCTTACTCATTCGTACGATCCATTCTAATTCATTTGCACGAAGGTATCCATTCTAATTCATACCTACTATCCATTCTAATTCCTTCGTACGATCCATTCTAATTCCTTTGTACGATCCATTCTAATTCATTCGTAAGATCCATTCTAATTCATTCGTACGATCCATTCTAATTCCTTCGTATGATTCATTATAATTCATTCGTACGGTATGATTCATTCTAATTCATTCGTACGATTCATTCTAATTCAATCCATTCTAATTCATTCGTACGATCCATTCTAATTCATTCGTACGATCCATTCTAATTCATTCGTACGATTCATTCTAATTCAATCCATTCTAATTCATTCGTACGATCCATTCTTACTCATTCGTACGATCCATTCTAATTCATTCACAGGAATGAATCCATTATAATTCAATCGTATGATCCATTCTAATTCATTCGCATGAATGTATCCATTCTAATTCATTCGTACGATCCATTCTATCTCATTCGTACAATCCATTATATTTCATTCGTACGATCCATTCTAATTCATTCGCACGATCCATTCTAATTCATTCGCATGATCCATTCTAATTCATTCGTACGATCGATTCTAATTCATTCATACGATCCATTCTAATTCATTCACACGAATGTATCCATTCTAATTCATTCGTACGATCCATTCTAATTCATTTGTACGATCCATTCTAATTCATTCATACGATCCATTCTAATTCATTCGTACGATCTATTCTATTTCATTCGTACAATCCTTTCTTACTCAATCGTATGATCCATTCTAATCCATTCGCACAATCTATTCTAATTCATTCGTACGATCCATTCTATTTCATTCGTACGATCCATTCTAATTCATACGATCCATTCTATTTCATTCATACGATCCATTTTAATTCATTCGCACGATCCATTCTAATTCATTCATACGATCCATTCTAATTCATTTATACGATCCATTTTAATTCATTCGCACAATCTATTCTAATTCATTCGTACGATCAATTCTAATTCATTAGCATGATCCATTCTAATTCATTCGTACGATCTATTCTATTTCATTCGTACAATCCATTCTAACTCAATCGTATGATCCATTCTAATTCATTCGCACGAATAAATCCATTCTAATTCATTCTAATTCAGTCGTACAATCCTTTCTTACTCAATCGTATGACCCATTCTAATCCATTCGCACAATCTATTCTACTTCATTCGCACGATCCATTCTAATTCATTCGCAGGATCCATTCTAATTCATTCGTACGATCGATTCTAATTCATTCATATGATCCATTCTAATTCATTCGCACGAATGTATCCATTCTAATCCATTCGTACGATCCATTCTAATTCATTCGCACGATCCATTCTAATTCATTCATACGATCCATTCTATTTCATTCGTACGATCCATTCTTACTCATTCGTACGATCCATCCTAATTCATTTGCACGAAGGTATCCATTCTAATTCATTCGTACTATCCATTCTAATTCCTTCGTACGATCCATTCTAATTCCTTCGTACGATCCATTCTAATTCATTCGTACGATCCATTCTAATTCCTTCGTACGATCCATTCTAATTCCTTCGTACGATCCATTCTAATTCATTCGTATGATCCATTCTAATTCATTCGTACGATCCATTCTAATTCCTTCGTATGATCCACTCTAATTCATTCGCACGATCCATTCTCCATTCTAATTCCTTCGTACGATCCATTCTAATTCCTTCGTATCCATTCTAATTCACTCATACGATCCATTCTAATTCATTCATACGATCCATTCTAATTCATTCGCACGATCCATTCTAATTCATTCATACAATCCATTCTAATTCATTCGTACGATCCATTCTAATTCATTCATACATGTACGAATGAATTAGAATGGATACATTCGTGCGAATGAATTAGAATGGATCGTATGAATGAATTAGATTGGATCGTATGCATGAATTAGAATGAATCGTGCAAATGAATTAGAATGGATCAAACGAATGAATTAGAATGGATCGTACGAATGAATTAGAATGGATCGTACGAATGAATTAGAATGGATCATACGAAGGAATTAGAATGGATCGTACGAAGGAATTAGAATGGATAGTACGAATGAATTAGAATGGATAGTACGAATGAATTAGAATGGATACCTTCGTGCAAATGAATTAGAATGGATCGTGCGAATGAATTAGAATGGATCGTGCGAATGAATTAGAATGGATCGTGCGAATGAATTAGAATGGATCGTACGAATGAATTAGAATGGATACATTCGTGCAAAAGAATTAGAATGGATTGTATGAATGAATTAGAATGGATCGTGCGAATGAATTAGAATGGATCGTGCGAATGAATTAGAATGGATCGTACGAATGAATTAGAATGGATCGTACGAATGAATTAGAATGGATCGTACGAATGAATTAGAAAAGATCGTATGAATGAATTAGAATAGATCGTACGAATGAATTAAAATGGATCGTACGAAGGAATTAGAATGGACCATGCGAATGAATTAGAATAGATCATACGAATGAATTAGAATGGATCTTACGAATGAATTAGAATGGATACATTCGTCCAAAAGAATTAGAATGGATTGTATGAATGAATTAGAATGGATCGTTTGAGTGAATGCGAATGGATCGTGCGAATGAATTAGAATGGATTGTACGAATGAATTAGAATGGATCGTACGAATGAATTAGAATGGATACATTCGTGCGAATCCATTCTATTTCATTCGTACGATCCATTCTAATTCATTCGCACGATCCATTCTAATTCATTCTTACGATCCATTCTAATTCATTCGTACGATCCATTCGAATTCATTCGTACGATCCATTGTAATTCATTCGTACGATCCATTCTAATTCATTCGCACAATCTATTCTAATTCATTCGAACGATCCATTCTAATTCATTCGTACGATCCATTCTAATTCAATCGCACGATCCATTCTAATTCCTTCGTACGATCCATTCTAATTCCTTCGTACGATCCATTCTAATTCCTTCGTACGATCCATTCTAATTCATTCGTACGATCCATTCTAATTCATTCATACGATCCATTCTAATTCATTCGTATGTTCCATTCTAATTCATTCGCACGAATGTATCCATTCTAATTCATTCGTACAATCCATTCTTACTCATTCGTAATGAATTAGAATGGATACATTCGTGCAAAAGAATTAGAATGGATTGTATGAATGAATTAGAATGGATCGTGCAAATGAATTAGAATGGATTGTGCGAATGAATTAGAATGGATCATACGAATGAATTAGAATAGATCGTACGTATGAATTAGAATGGATACATTCGTGCGAATGAATTAGAATGGATCGTATTAATGAATTAGATTAGATCGTACGAATGAATTAGAATGGATTGTATGAATTAGAATGGATACCTTCGTGCAAATGAAATAGAATGGATCGTACGAATAAATTAGAGAAGATTGTGCGAATGGATTAGAATGGATCATACGATTGAGTAAGAATGGATTGTACGAATGAAATAGAATAGATCGTACGAATGAATTAGAATGGATCGTACGAATGAATTAGAATGGATCGTTCGAATGAATTAGAAAAGATTGTGCGAATGAATTAGAATGGATCGTACGAATGAATTAGAATGGATCGTACGAATGAATTAGAATGGATCGTACGAATGAATTAGAATGGATCGTACGAATGAATTAGAATGGATCGTGCGAATGAATTAGAATGGATCGTACGAATGAAATATAATGGATTCGCATGAATGTATCCATTCTAATTCATTCGTACGATCCATTCTAATTCATTCGTACAATCTGTTTGGGGGATTTTTAACTGGTCCTTGCGAGCCACCTGTAAGACCAAGCAAAGAAAAATGTGAGAATGGCTGGCTCCTTCAGGAGCGCAGACCCTCCGACGCTCAAGTCAGTTATGATAGCACAACGGAGAGCTGTTGTATACCAAAGTGGTAGTGAAAGGGATTTCGAACCTGTACTTTGGAGCCTGGGGGTGTGCATTTATAGATATTGGCGACCTATCGGGGTGTGACGTGTGGCAGCTCTTTCCGGCACCTTCTAGGCCTCCCACGTGCTGGCTCGAGTGGGTCTGACAGTCCTTGGTACTTGGGCCCCTGACATTCTTTGTCGTCTAGCCCGTCTGACGAAGTAGTGGGGGACAGCAACTGCTGTCCTATCGCTGCCAGGGGAATCTTCTAGAATGTTCAAGTCTGGGAGGTCTCAAACCGACTCCGATGGGCTTCCGTGGACTGCAATCGTCCACGTAGCCTCAGTGGGTTCTCGACACCTGGTAATCTTTATGCTGCTCTTTCTGAGGGGCGACCTCTAGGGGGAAGCGAGGGCGAGCTCGCCTGGCACTGCTCCGTCCTTTCGCCCATATCTATCAAGAGTCGGACCTCGCGGGAGCAACCTCTTCGATAAACACGGGTCGGGGCGAGCTTGGGCGAGCTCCAGAGGGAGCTTAGGTGAGCTCCTGAGAGAGCTTGGGCGAGCTCCTGAGCGAGCTTGGCGAGCTCCTGAGAGAGCTTGGCGAGCTCCTGAGAGAGCTTAGGCGAGCTCCTGAACGAGCTTGACGAGCTCCTAAGAGAGCTTAGGCGAGCTCCTGAACAAGCTCTGCGAGCTCCTGAGAGAGCTTAGGCGAGCTCCTGAACGAGCTTTGGCGAGCTCCCGAGCGAGCTCTTTGCCTAGGGCCCCTTCAGCCCAATGTGGATCTCGCTCCCTGCGAGCTATGAAGCGAGCTCCTCGCGAGTTTGGGGGCGAGCTGGACTCAGATACAAGGTGTCCATCCAGCTCCCTGTGGGGGCGAGCTCCTGATGGGCTGAGAGGGCGAGCTCCTGAGCGAACTTGGGCGAGCTCCTCTCAATGTGGGGCGAGCTCCTTGCGAGCTGGGGGGGCGAGCTCCTTGCGAGCTGGAGGGCGAGCTCCTTGCGAGCTGGAAAGGGGGCACACTCGGCTTCCGAGGGTTCCAACTCCTGTGGGGGAAAATCTTCGTGCCGACCCGAAGATTCTCGCAGCACCAGTCAATTGGAGTCGAAGTTGATGCTGAAGATCGTTGATCGATCTGTTGATTGAAGTCGAAGCTTTTTGATATGCAAACAGAGGAATGCAATCAGAGAAATTGTGACACGAGATGTGATCTCGGAGTTCAGCCGAAGCCTACGTCTCCGTGCTATAGGGAGCAACCCGAATTCACTAACACTTCAGTTGAAGTGACCTCGACAGGCCGAGTGTCACTGAAAGCTCCCTGATCTCTTCGAAAGAGAAAAGAAGATCAAAGAGAGATGGTAGATCGGAAGTTAGAAATCCCAGAGCTCTGGTTCTGAAAGTCAGATCTCAGAGTGGAAATCAGAATTCCGGATCTTAGTTTTCGATCCTTTTACATTCGAAGGCTCTGCTATTTATAGGATTCTCTGGTGGCAAAATGGCGGTTTTCTGCTGTTGTATCTGGGGATTCTCCAGACTCGTGAGCCTACCGGGCAGGGCCGGTAGGTCCCGTGGTAGTCCTCGTGGGCCCACCAGGCAGGGCCGGTGGGTCCCGTGGTAGTCTTCGTGGGCCCACCAGGCAGGGCCGGTGGGTCCTGTGGTAGCCTTCGTGGGCCCACCAGGCAGGGCCGGTGGGTCCCGTGGTGGATTTATGCCAAAATTTGCACCCACAGTTACCCCCTCCAAGTTAGCTAGAGTGCATTCTGGCTGGCTTGGACTTTGGTGCAAAAAATAGCAACTTCCTGTTTTGAAAAACGGACACGAAGAAACTTGTCGCATGTTAGAGAAAAAAGGGACTGATCGGTCAATTTGGATCGATCGGTCAAATTTGACCGATCGGTCAAATTTTGACCGATCGGTCAAATTTTGACCGATCGGTCAAAATTCAACCGGTCAAGAATCGGGTGATCGGTCAAAAAACAGGGTTTTTTGACCGATCCAGTAGTAATTTTGACCGATCAGCTGAAATTTGACCGATCGGTTAAATTTTGACCGATCGGTCAAATTTTGACCGATCGGGCAAAATTCAACCGGTCAAGAATCGGGTGATCGGTCAAAAAACATGGTTTTTTGACCGATCCAGTAGAAATTTGACCGATCAAATAATTTTCGCCGATCGGACATGTTTGTCCGATCGGTGAAAAAATATCCGGTCAAGGTTCGAGTGATCGGCAAAAAACCTTGGTTTTTTGCCAGATCCAGTAGAAATTAGACCGATCAGATAACTTTCGCCGATCGGACATGTTTGTCCGATCGGTGAAAAAATATCCGGTCAAGGTTCGAGTGATCGGCTAAAAACCTTGGTTTTTTGCCAGATCCAGTAGAAATTTGACCGATCAGATAACTTTCGCCGATCGGACATGTTTGTCCGATCGGTGAAGAAATATCCGGTCAAGGTTCGAGTGATCGGCAAAAAACCTTGGTTTTTTGCCAGATCCAATAGAAATTTGACCGATCAGATAACTTTCGCCGATCGGACATGTTTGTCCGATCGGTAAAAAAATATCCGGTCAAGGTTCGAGTGATCGGCAAAAAACCTTGGTTTTTTGCCAGATCCAGTAGAAATTTGACCAATCAGATAACTTTCGCCGATCGGACATGTTTGTCCGATCGGTGAAAAAATATCCGGTCAAGGTTCGAGTGATCGGCAAAAAACCTTGGTTTTTTGCCAGATCCAGTAGAAATTTGACCGATCAGATAACTTTCGCCGATCGGACATGTTTGTCCGATCGGTGAAGAAATATCCGGTCAAGGTTCGAGTGATCGGCAAAAAACCTTGATTTTTTGCCAGATCCAGTAGAAATTTGACCGATCAGATAACTTTCGCCGATCGGACATGTTTGTCCGATCGGTGAAAAAATATCCGGTCAAGGTTCAAGTGATCGGCAAAAAACCTTGGTTTTTTGCCAGATCCAGTAGAAATTTGACCGATCAGATAACTTTCGCCGATCGGACATGTTTGTCCGATCGGTGAAAAAATATCCGGTCAAGGTTCGAGTGATCGGCAAAAAACCTTGGTTTTTTGCCAGATCCATTAGAAATTTGACCGATCAGATAACTTTCGCCGATCGGACATGTTTGTCCGATCGGTGAAGAAATATCCGGTCAAGGTTCGAGTGATCGGCAAAAAACCTTGGTTTTTTGCCAGATCCAATAGAAATTTGACCGATCAGATAACTTTCGCCGATCGGACATGTTTGTCCGATCGGTGAAAAAATATCCGGTCAAGGTTCGAGTGATCGGCAAAAAACCTTGGTTTTTTGCCAGATCCAGTAGAAATTTGACCGATCAGATAACTTTCGCCGATCGGACATGTTTGTCCGATCGGTGAAGAAATATTCGATCAAGGTTCGAGTGATCGGCAAAAAACCTTGGTTTTTTGCCAGATCCAGTAGAAATTTGACCGATCAGATAACTTTCGCCGATCGGACATGTTTGTCCGATCGGTGAAGAAATATCCGGTCAAGGTTCGAGTGATCGGCAAAAAACCCTGGTTTTTTGCCAGATCCAATAGAAATTTGACCGATCGAAGTAAAGTTTTGAACCTGCCCTTCAGAGAAGGTTTACTGCTTTGTTCTTCGATATTTTGGCAGAGTTTTGAACATTGATGGAGCTTGATTCTTCTTGTTTTGAATCCTTGGTTGGCTTGATGGTTGCTTTGAACCGGCGGTCCGGTTTACCCAGACCGGTGGCTTGCTTGGACCGTTGGTTCATGGTAGGTCCGACGTTTCGCCTGGTCGCGACTGTTCGCCTGGTTTTGCGCTTGCTACGGATGGATGCCACGTGTACCTACAAAAACACGCGATTTGATATGGTGAAGACACGTGTTTTCTCGATTTGCGCACCTGTTTTACCCTGGGTACAAAAGTTTTCACCGGCTGTCATTTCGCCTCACGCTTCCAAAATTTTTCGAAGTCCAGACCCTTGTTCTCCTGATTTCTGCTCTTGTTCTTGTTCTCGTTCGATCGGTCCAATGGCTTCATCTGGCAGTTCGAAGAAGTCTGGTACTGCTCCCTTGAAGAGAAAGGGGAAGGATATTGTCGAGGTTCAATCTCCTCCGAGGGGCCGTGGCAAAGGCAAGGCTGCTCTCGCTGAACTTGGCCAACTGGGCAAGAGGCACCAAGGGGTAGGTTTCGCTTCGGCGCCATCAAGGCCAGAGTTCATCCCCAAAGTGAAGTTTGTTCTGGGTCCGCTCATGCCTCTGACAGAGGAGACAGAGTATATGTACAATACAGGCGGTGAGTTCACGGATACGAAGAGACAGAAATGGCAAGCACTGCTCTCTTTCTTCACAGAAGGGAAGGGGGCGCAGCCTTCACTCCCTAGCATCCAGACGGCTTTCGGCATCGACAAGAAAACCGTCTTCACCAGCTTTGCCAGCAACGAGAAGGTCATGGGAACCATCGTGACCATCGGCCAAATGAACTGCGGCCTACGTCTGCCTCTGCCACCCTTCACTGCCAGATTGCTAAATACTTCTGGCCTTTGCCCGGGACAAGTCACAGGGAATGCTTGGCGAATCATCTATGCATTCTGCCGGGTGGAATCGGATTTCCAGGAGGACTTGAGGGCCTGCTACTCCAGTATCCCGGAAGGTGAACCTGCCCGGATCGAGCTTGGATACTTCTTCTTCCATTACAGATGGGCTTACAGAAGGGACAGCCCATTCTATAATTTGACTGGAGTATCTCCACTGCGCCCGCTCACCGATACAGTCCCTTCGGACAAGTTGTACACGGACTGGCCTATTTCTGTATCTGGCGCCTGGACGTCCATGTCAGTGCCCGACACCGCCCGAGACAGCGTGCACGAGGCGGTGAAAATGTACAGTGAGGGAGGCATCTTCGCCTGGAATTCTGAGAGGGCTGGAGCCATAGATAACTTGTTCCTCGAGCTAACCTGTGGAACCAGGTCGTGGAAACAGTTTTCTAACTGTCCTGTGAGATATGGCAAGGCCAATCTCCTCCACAGATCAAAGGACAGGTACGAGGACAATGAAGTTCTATACTCGGACTACGAGGAGGACCCTCAGTCGGGTAAGATCGTTCGAAAGATTAGGGCCGAGAAGAAAATCTACACCGCAAGGCGCCGATTGCCCACTTTTGACGAGAAGCTGGTGATCCAAAGAGGCCCAGCGAAAAAGAAGAGAAAAACCCTTAGCAAGAAAAAGGGAGATGAAGATCAAGACAAGAAGAATGAAGATGAAGAAGAAAAAAAGAAGAAGAATGAAGAAGAGAGGGAGAAGAAAGTGAGTGAAGAAGATGAAGTGACTGAGAATGCCAGCCATGACAATAGTGGCAATGGCGAAGATGAGGACATGGACGGCGAAGATGATCTATCTTCCACTACATCTGGTGGAGATAATGAAAACGGGGGTGGTGAGGAAGAAATTCCTCCCACCCCCACTGGTGGTGCAACAGGGGAGGATTCGATCCCTATTCCCATTGACGAGGTCAAAGCCCGTCAAATGGAAGAAGTGCTTGACATAGAAGGTGATGGCCCAAAGGTGGTTCCCACCTATAAGTTTAAAGAGTTGAAGAGGCCGATGTGCCTGAAAATAAAACTATCGAAGAGTGCTGGGGTTGGGAGCAACCCCACGCCTCTTGATCAAATCCCCCCCGACGCTCTTCGCATTGAAGGAGCAACAATGAGTGGGGGTGTAGAGGTTGAGCAACCCCCACCCCTCTCTCTCTCTCTGCTCAACGAGGTGGAAGCCATGGTGGCGGGACTCATCCAGCCTGGCGGGTCGCAAGAAGAGAGAGTCTCACCTCCCAGGAACGCTTCTCCCCCTACTCATTTGGAGAGGGGAAGTCGAGTGGGTGATGGGGCTCCTCAACCTCAACCAGTGCCAACCTCGATCCAGGAGAAATCGACTCCTCAGAGTGGCTCTGATCGTCGGAAGGGCAAAGAGCCGAGGGTCGAAACCTCAGGTAATTGAACTTAACTTGCTTTGAATGTCTTGTCTCTGAAGTTCGAAAATAATCTAACACTTTGATTCCCTTTGATTGCAGGTGCGCCTGCTGGATTGACTCCAACAATAAAAAACTTGGGTGACGTTGATATCAACCGCCCCACTGCTGCGATCAGGAAACTCATCAACCTCCCGGGTGCCACTTTGGATGAAGCTTTTGATAGAATTAACCTGTTGGTAGGTGCATCTGCTTGATCGATCATTTGAATCGTATCTTTCTTCAGAATAATTCAACTCTTTTGTTCTTTTGCAGAACTCAGCACTTATGAATGTTGCAACCAAACTCTCCATGAGGGCGGGAGCAAAAGAAGCTGTAGCTGAAATAAATCAGTTGACCGCGGAGAGAGATGAGCTGAGAGAGCTCCTGACTTCGAAGAAAGCCTCTCTTAAAACCAAAATTGAGGATCTTCGCAAGGGGAAGCTGGAGATCAAAGGGCTGCAGGATCGATGTGAGGCACAGAGTCACGAGCTCGAATCCTTGAAGACTCGACTCTCCAAGGTTGAGGACGTGTCCTGTGGTCGCACCATCGAGATCCAAGAGCTGAAGCAACAACTTGCTACCCAGCACGCTGTCTTCACTGCCAGAGAAGAGACTTCGAAGAAGGCACTGGAGCACGCGTTGTCTGAGTGCAAGGTTTACAAGGAGACAGCAGAGAAGGCGGCAGAAGCACTCAGGGCCCATGTTTCCAATGTCCGATCCTCCAAGGCATCAGTGGCGAGTAAAGCTCGTCCTGGATCTGAAGGGGAGAAGTCGCATGCGAAGAGCGTGGCCAAGCCCTGAGACTTTTCTTCTTCTTCGTTGTTGTACTTGTAAATTTTTGAAATGTAACAGCTCCTTGTATCTGACATATTTTGATAAATAAAAGATCTTCTTGGTGTTTGAAAATTGAATGTCTCTTGAATTGAATGCCTTTGACTATCATGATCTCAATAGTATTAGAATAGATACAATCTTTTGAATGTAACTTTGAAAATTGGACTTGAATTCGTATAACACTTGAATGTGAGGGGTTGAGTCGCAACTCAAGCACCCAAACCTGTTAAACGATATAGAAATTGATTGAAATTGAATATTGAAATTTGAAAGTCAGTTTAACATTTGCCAGTAAGGGGTTGAGTCGCAACTCTAACACCCAAACTTGTTAAGACTTGATAACTTGAATGCGGTCAGTTTTTAACATTTGCTAGTAAGGGGTTGAGTCGCAGCTCTAACTCCCGAACTTGTTAAAAGACCTGGTAACTTGAATATGGATAACTTGAAACTGCTTCAGAACTTGAATTGAAAAATTGAACAGTTGCATATTTGAACACTTTGAAAGAGAACTTTATTCATCACAAAAGTTTACATCATGGGTAGAACATCTTAAGGTGTCTAGAATTCCAAGCTCGAGGCAATCTATCTCCTTCTGGTGTGATCAGTCTGTAAGAACTTTTGCCTCCTACTGATTCAATGATATATGGACCTTCCCAGTTGGGAGCAAGCTTTCCACTGCTGTGCTCTTTGGTATTGTAGAAAACTGCTCTGAGAACTAAACTACCCACTGGGAACTGTCTCTTGTGGACTTTCTTGTCATAGGCTCTTTTGATCTTCTGTTGATACTTGGCTACACGAAGAGAAGCTTGATCTCGTAGTTCTTCAGAGAAGTCTAGATCATTGATCTGAAGTTCTTCATTGACTCCTTCTTCAACAGCTTTGGTCTTCAAAGTACTTGATATATTTTCTGTTGGGAGTATGGCTTCCGATCCATATGTAAGACGAAAGGGTGAGAACCCTGTGGATCTTCTCGGAGTTGTGCGATACCCCCAAAGAACTTCAGGTAGGACTTGCTCCCACAATCCTTTCTTGTCGTTGAGTTTCTTCTTGAGTATATCAAGTATAGCTTTGTTTGAGGCTTCAGCTTGACCATTGCATTGAGGATATCTTGGAGTTGAATAGAATAGCTTGATACCGTTGTTCAGACAGAACTCTCGGAATTTGTCTGAGTCAAATTGAGCTCCATTGTCAGCAACAAGAACTTGAGGTGTGCCAAACCTTGAGAAGATGTTGTGCCGAATGAATTTGATTACTTCGTCGTCAGTCTCTCGAAAGAGGGGCACAGCTTCAACCCATTTGGTGAAGTAATCAGTAGCCAGCAGTAGATATTTCTTCTTGCTTGGAGTTGGAGGGAAAGGACCCAAGAAATCTAACCCCCATTGATGGAAAGGCCAAGGACTTGATAATTGGTGAAGTTCATCTGCACGGAGATGGATAGCTCGAGCGTGTCGTTGGCAAGGCTCGCATCTTTGAACGACTTGTTGAGCATCCCTTGCCATTGTTGGCCAGTAGTACCCTTGTAGCTTCGTCTTGGCTTCAAGAGATCTTCCTCCCGAATGATTTCCACAAGCTCCAGAGTGGATATCAATCAGGATTGATTGTGCTTGCTCGGGACCAAGGCACTTGAGCAACATCCCGTTGTGAGATTTGAAATATAAATCTTCACCTTGCAAAATGTAGCACGGGAGCTTCCTCTGAAGTCTTCGGGCTTGATTTGGATCTTCCGGCATTTTGCCATGCTTGAAGAAGTCGAAAATTGGTCTTCTCCAGTCTTGAAGTTGATCTCCACCCCCAGATTCTTTTGTAGTAGTAAGGATCTGTTGATCGGGGATGGTCTTAGGTAATTCTTGATAATCAATTTGTATCTGCCTTTCTCCGAGCGAGTCTCCAAGGACGGAGGCAGCATTAGCTAGAGCATCTGCTTCCCGATTCTCTGCCCTTGGAATTTGAATGAATTCAATTGTAGTAAAACGTTGTTGAAGACGTCGTACTAAGGCCAAGTAGAGTTGCATTCTTTCTTCACGAGCTGTGTACTCTCCATTGATTTGCCTTATGATCAACTGGGAGTCGCTGTAGATGATGATTCGATCTACCCCCAGAGATTCTGCAATTTCGAGTCCGGAAATGAGTGCTTCATATTCAGCTTCGTTGTTGGTGGCATTAAACCCAAGGAGAGTGGCCTTCTGGAGATGATCAAGTTCGGGGGATATTAAGACTATCCCAGTTCCCGAACCGATCGAACTTGATGCTCCATCAGTATAAAGCTTCCAAGGAGGAGTTGCAGCAATAACTTCAAGACTTGGATCAATTTTTGTTGCAGGATTGATCGGAGGATTATCCTCATCTTCCAAGCGCATGTCGACATCTTCTTCCCAAGTGATGGGGTCTTCAACTGGAAAGTCAGCTAGAAAATCAGCAATTGCTTGACCTTTGATTGAAGTGCGAGATTCGAATTGGATTCCCAGAGAGCTCATTTCGATCACCCATTTGGTCATTCGACCAGCTCGACCAGCTTTGTCAATGATATCTTTGAGCAAGTGTTCTGAAATGACAGTGATCTGGTGAGAGACGAAATATGGTTGGAGACGACACGATGCAGTGAGCAAGGCCAGGATGACTTTCTCAGTTTTCGAATAGCGAGTTTCAGCCGGAAGAAGAGTTTGGCTGATGTAGTAGACTGGATGTTCGACGCCTTCTCTTCTACTGACTAAGACCGCGCTGATTGCTTGATCGGTCACGGCCAGATAGAGCCACAAGTCTTCTTTTGGCAATGGAGCAGTCAGGATGGGAGCTTGCACCAGATATTTCTTGATGCTTTGAAATGCCTCTTCACAGATTGGACTCCAGCCGGATGTATCCGCCTTTCGTAGTTTGTCGAAGAGGGGCTTACATTTGTCGGAAGATTTTGAAATGAATCGATTGAGTGCTGCTAACCTTCCAGTGAGGCGTTGAACTTCTTTTCGATTTGTAGGTGAAGGCATATCGATGATGGCTCGAATTTGATCGGGATTGGCTTCGATACCCCTCCTGGTCACAAGATGACCCAGGAATTTGCCAGATTGAACTTCGAAAGCGCACTTGGCTGGATTGAGCTTTATTCGATACTTTCGGAGGACTTGGAAGGTTTCAGCCAGATCAGATAGATGTTTGCTCCGAACGGAACTCTTAGTGAGGAGATCATCGACATAGACTTCGACGTTACGACCGATCTGATCTTCGAACATTTTGGTGACTAGCCTTTGATAGGTGGAACCAGCATTTTTGAGGCCGAATGGCATGACATTGTAGCAATAAAGGCCTCGGCTAGTCACAAAACATGTCTTCTCTTGATCATCAGCGTGGAGCGGAATTTGATTATATCCGGAATATCCATCCATGAAAGACAGTAGCTCGTGGCCAGCAGTGGCGTCGACGAGTCTATCTATCCTTGGCATGGGAAAAGGATCTTTGGGGCAAGCCTTGTTGAGATTGGTAAAGTCGATGCAGACTCTGACTTTCCCATTCTTCTTTGGAACAGCCACTATATTAGAGATCCAAGTTGGATACTCTACTTCTCGGATGAATCCGGCTGCGAGTAGCTTGGTAATTTCTTCTTGAACAGCAACTTGCAGCTCTGGTCGAATGGTGCGAGGCTTTTGCTTGACAGGCTTCACCTCTTCTTTGATCGCAAGTCGGTGACAAGCGTCATCTGGATTGATACCAGGCATGTCTTCGAAACACCAAGCAAAGACGTCGATATTGGACTGGAGGAAGGATACCATGTCTTGCGCTTCTGCGTCGCTAAGACCGGTACCAATAAATGTTTGTCGAGGGAGATCTCCGCTGCCTATGTTGATCGGGATGATTTCTTCAATTGAAGGTGATGCTTCCCATTCGATTGGTGGAGGTTCTGTCAGCGGAATCTCCTTTGATTGCTATTTGGAAGAGGGACCAGCTTCATCTCGTGGCCGCTTTGGAGGAGCAATGTTGATCTTTCGATCTGTCTTTGCCGCAGCAGCTTCACAAGACCTTCCAGCTTGCTGATCGCCTCGAATGCAGACGATGCCTTCTCCAGTTGCAAATTTGAGTAGTTGATGGTAAGAGGAGGAGATGGCATTGATCTGATGGAGGAATGGTCGCCCAAGAATGGCGTTGTAGCTAGACATTCCTTCGACGATTGCAAACCTCACCGAGACTCGAGTCTCTCGGCTGAGGTCGATGGTAAATCTGGATTTGCCCACTGTGATGCTTTGTTCACCATTGAAGCCGGTGATCACAGTCGGGACGACGTCGAGGCTTTGATACTTATGTCCCAGACGTTTGAAACAGTCTGAGAACATAATGTCGATAGAGCTTCCGGTGTCGATGAGGATCCGGTTGACAGTGCTGCCGTCGATGATGAGTTTCAAGACCAGGGGGTCTCGATGTGTAGTATGAACTCCTTGAAGATCGGTGTCGTTGAAGACGATTGATGGCCAAGAAAGACCTTCGATGGGTTTCTCGATCCAGGTATCTTCTTTGCTCGCAGTAGAACGAACGTGGAAGATGCGTCGAACTTGGCGATCCACCTCTTTCCCAGTCAGACTTTGATTGTGCAATGTTCCATGAATACCAAAAATATTGGCATTCACAGAGATAGTTTGCCGGTTAGAGGAGATTTGATGTATCCAACACACTTCTTTCCCCTTTGCAGAGGTCCGATGTTGATTGTGTCCTCCTCTAACAAACTCTTGAAGATGGCCTTCTCGCAATAGGTCTTCAAGATGGAATTTCAGCCGAAAACACCGATCGGTGGAATGGCCGTGACTTCGATGGAAGTCGCAGTAGACTGTTTTGTCTGCTGTGAATTTGGAATTCGGCTGAAGAGGATTAGGCCTCCGAACGAACTCTTCATGTTGAATGCGGTCGAGTATCTGTTCGACCGGCATATTCCACTCGGTGAAAGTGGTCTTCGTTGGAGATCGACGTCCATCATTCTTTGATCTTTTGTTGGCCGGAGGGGCTGCTGCTTCAGCGTTGTGAGCCTTTGCAGCATACTTAGGAGTTTCTCTTTCAGCAGGCCTTCTCTTAGTTTCTCGCCCTTTCCGAGCGACTTGATCGTCTTCCACCTCAATCTCTCTTTGAATTCGGTCAAACATTGCTCCCAGAGAAGGAGGGGGATTGCGGATGAAGTCGTTGTAGATGTGTAGATCGAAGCGGAGAGCGTTCTGGAAAGCCAACATGATGGCTTCATCATCCAGATGTCTTCCAGAGAGAGCAGCATGCTCGTTGCGAAACCTCCTCGTGAAGCTGCGAAGAGTCTCGTCTGCACCCATCCGCAGTCGGTAAAGAGAGTCGAGTTTCTTCTCTGGCTTTAGATTGAGTTGATAGTGCTGCACAAAGAGGTTAGCCAAAACACCGAACTGGGTGATGGACCCAGCTCGGAGATTGTGATACCAGTCGAGCGAAGGCTCATCGAGACTTCCCGCGAAGGTGCGGCAGAGCACGTTGTTTTCCTCTTCGTGTGGTGTTAGAGCTTGCTTGAAAGCAAGTATATGAAGGCTTGGATCTCCTCTAATACAGTTGAATTTGGGGAGGATAGGAGTTCTCCATCCTCTTGGAAAGGTGGTCTCGAAGAGACTTCGATGTAGTGGCCCGGCAGAGGAGTAACCATCCCTACGACCATGTCCTCGACCTAGAGGTGGGTCAAGAGGCAAGATCGCAAGGTCTTGCTCTGGCATTGAAGTGTTTGCCGGTCGAAGTCGGTGTCGAAGGTCCGATCCAAGTCCACGTTGGAGTGGAATGGAAGGGGAGACTCTACTCTTTGAAGGAGCGCCTTTCATTTGGTGCTTCCTTGGCATGTTGAGCTTCGATGGTGCTCTTTTGTCGCAGTTACGACCAGATGAGGATTGGGAGGACTCGTCTTCAAGACGATCCCAGACACTCTGCTTCCAAGGAGTAGCAGAGGGAGTTGGGTCGCGTCGAATCCTCTCGAGAGCATCAGTGCCCATTGACCTCCGTTGTTCGGAGTGAATTGAATGTCGAGGAGGATCAACCCTCTCACTTGCGGAGGGGATCGGAATAGCAATTCCAGCTTCGGAAGCTGCCTTCTTCAGAGCATCCCTCTCAGCAGTGAGGGTGGCGTTTTGCTTCGCCAATTGGAGTAGTTGGAAATCGATTGCAGAGATCTGGTAAGTCGATGGAGGATCTTCAACAGGAGCAGGGACAGTCTGCCCAATTGATTGATGAGGATGAGGGGCGATCGGTCGATCGACTGATCTCCCGCTTCCTGAGTGAACTCCCATCTCGGGGACAGCAAGGGGCTGCCCGAAGTTGAGCCTTTGACTCATTGAACGAGTCTCAGGACGAGGTTGATGTTGAGTGTTACTTCCTTCTGGTTGGCCCTGGTGTTTGGTTCTCGCCATTCAGAGTGCGAAGGGTACAACGAGATTGCCGACGTCCGATCAGTTGTCTGATCAACCGAGGGGGCGAGGAAGTTTGGCTATTGATCTGGTAGTCGAAGTAGAGAGAGAGAACACAGCTTCTCGCTCGGATCCCACAGACGGCGCCAAACTGTGGGGGAAAATCTTCGTGCCGACCCGAAGATTCTCGCAGCACCAGTCAATTGGAGTCGAAGTTGATGCTGAAGATCGTTGATCGATCTGTTGATTGAAGTCGAAGCTTTTTGATATGCAAACAGAGGAATGCAATCAGAGAAATTGTGACACGAGATGTGATCTCGGAGTTCAGCCGAAGCCTACGTCTCCGTGCTATAGGGAGCAACCCGAATTCACTAACACTTCAGTTGAAGTGACCTCGACAGGCCGAGTGTCACTGAAAGCTCCCTGATCTCTTCGAAAGAGAAAAGAAGATCAAAGAGAGATGGTAGATCGGAAGTTAGAAATCCCAGAGCTCTGGTTCTGAAAGTCAGATCTCAGAGTGGAAATCAGAATTCCGGATCTTAGTTTTCGATCCTTTTACATTCGAAGGCTCTGCTATTTATAGGATTCTCTGGTGGCAAAATGGCGGTTTTCTGCTGTTGTATCTGGGGATTCTCCAGACTCGTGAGCCTACCGGGCAGGGCCGGTAGGTCCCGTGGTAGTCCTCGTGGGCCCACCAGGCAGGGCCGGTGGGTCCCGTGGTAGTCTTCGTGGGCCCACCAGGCAGGGCCGGTGGGTCCTGTGGTAGTCTTCGTGGGCCCACCAGGCAGGGCCGGTGGGTCCCGTGGTGGATTTATGCCAAAATTTGCACCCACAACTCCAGGACGGGCTCCCTCGAGAACTCTATCTCAGGTGTGTTTGCAAGGCTATCCAAGATACGTGGTTTTTGACTACCCCCAACATTACCCCCTCCTGAGGGAGTGATCGAGAAAACTCGACGCTTGCTCAGGAGTCTTAGCGAGCTCTTACCCCTTGTAATGTGCCTGATATCAATGTCTGCTGCAACAGTTTCCTGGCGGGCTAGGGATGGTAGCCACGGGCGGTCTGTGTCGAGAGCTTTGACTGCCAGTTTTTCACAAACGCTGGGCGGGCCGGGAGCGCCAGCCTCGAGCGATCTCCTTCCGGTGCAAGCTTGTCACACGCGGTCAGGGTCGGTCGTCGGGCGAGCTGCGGGCACCAGCCGTGGGCGGTCTGCGTCGAGAGCTTTGACTGTGAGTATTCCAGAAACGCTGGGCGGGCCGGGAGCGTCAGCCTCGAGCGATCTCCTTCCAGTGCGAGCTTGTCACACGGGTCAGGGTCGGCGTCGGGCGAGCTGCGGGCACCAGCCGTGGGCGGCCTGCGTCGAGAGTTTTGACTCCCAGTATTTCACAAACGCTG
Source organism: Chamaelirium japonicum (assembly GCA_947650365.1). NCBI lineage: Eukaryota > Viridiplantae > Streptophyta > Magnoliopsida > Liliales > Melanthiaceae > Chamaelirium > Chamaelirium japonicum. The sequence continues at coordinate 491,202 of CANTAL010000050.1, forward strand.
GGCGGTCCGGGAGCGTCAGCCACGGGCGATCTCCCTCCGATGCGAGCTTGTCCCATGCAGTCAGGGTCCGCCTCGAGCGAGCTGCGGGCACCTGCCGCGAGCGGTCTTGTGACTTGGGTATCGCACCAAATCTCCAACGGTCGTTTCACCTTAAATACGGCGCGAGGCTCAATGCTGATACAGCGAATCTCATCATGAGATCCCGATCGGTGCGAGACACGTGTCTCCTCCTCATTCGCTCTTTTCTGTGTCAGTAAAGGATAGTGTCGGCGCCGGCGCAGCCTTTTCCACGCGTGGCCCACGTGGCGCTTGACGATTGGAAAGAAGCGAGCTGTCGCTTTGTCTGTCGTCACGTCACCTCGCCGGGCGCGCTCGGGCATTAACTGCGGATCGATTCACCTGTCTCTCACTCGCCTATAAATAGGGGATGGGGGGCGATTTTTACTGTCGCGTGAAAACAGCTCCCCCTTCTCTCCAGCTCGCTCTTTCTTCCCTGCTTTCAGCTCGCCTTTGCTTTTCTGCTCTGATGGCCTCCGCTTCCGACGTTGCTGCTGCTGTTGCCGCCGCTGCTGCCGCCGCCCAAGCCTCTGAGCCCGCCGCTGAGAGGGCGGTGGTTTGGTTGCAGAACCCGATCGGGGTGCCCGTCGGGGACAGTATCCGGGCGGCGATCGATCTCCCTCGGGAGATCCTCGTCACCGAGATGCCACTCTCGGGGAGGCCGCCCCAGGGCACAGTAGCTTCTGTCGGGCTGTTGTGGTCCGGGCTGCGGTTCCCCCTGAGTCATCTTGCCGGGGAGCTCCTGGAGTTGACGGGGCTTTGCCCCGCCCAACTCTCAGGAAACTCCTGGGGGATACTCTACGGGTTGTCCCAGCTGGAGACCGCTCTGAAGGCGAGGATCCCACTGAGCTACTTGCTCAAAAAGTGGCTCCTCAAGCCCTCGCCGGTCTTCAGTACCGTGGGCTGCGGCTACTTCTACCTTGCCGGGCGGCCTGGCGAGGTGCTTCCCTTCTCCACCGTCGAGAGCAAGGACCGCCACTGGAAGGACTATCCCTTCGTGGTGGTCGGCAACTGGCGTGGGCGGCACAGCGGAGTCCCGGCTCACCCCAGGGTTCCCCCGACGGCGGTCTTTCGGGAGATCTCCTTCTACAAGGCGGGGAAGAAGAAGTGCATCGCTCCCGATCGGGAGCGATCTTTGGACGAGGCGTTCCTCCACTACCTCAGTGGGCGGACTCCGGAGAATATCACCGCTCCCGACTTCGCCTTCCAGCTGAAGGACGGGAAGACCGGCGCTATTCTGCTGAAGCAGAAGACCATCCGGAAGAAGAAGGAGGAGGAGGTCGGCGCTATTCCGCCGATGCAGAACGCCCCTCCTCCCTCCAAAGGGGCCAACCAGGGGGCAGGGAGCTCCGGAGGCAACCCCCGCAAGAAGGTGGTCTGGAGGCGGGCCTCGCCCATCCGCCTCAACGACCCCGACACCATGGAGATGCTCCGCCAGGGTGAAGCCTCTGCTCCTCCGCAACCTCCTCGCCCGGACGCCGGCCCAGGTCAGCCTCCTGCCCCAACTCCCATTGTCCGCCGCAAGATCCAGATTGTTGAGCCCGACGACCCAAACATCGACCTCCCGCTAACCATGGCGGAAGTCGAATCCGGGATGGCCCAGATATTAATGGGCTATTTCCCGGGCGATCTGACCGTCCCTCTTCGTGTAGCAGTGCTGACGCCGGAGATGAAGGCCCGCGGGAAGAAGAAGGCCAAGCGCGCGGGGCCCGCGCCTTCTAACGTCCAGGCGGAGCAGCGGCGGAAAGCGCTGGAGGAGGCGGGCTTGGACTCGGAGCCCAGTTGGACGGACTCTGCGGAGGAGGCAACAGGCTCCGAGGAGGAAGTGCCCGCCCCTCAAGCTCTTCGGGCGGAGCCTATCGCTCCCGCCCAAGTGGAGAAGCCCGCAGCTGCATTAGCTCCCGCACCAGAGGTGGGACCGAGCGAGCAGGAGCTTCCACCTCCCGCCGGCGGGACAGGGGTCCAGCAGGGCGAATCCGACGCCATCGCTGCGACCTCCTTGCCGGCGTCGGCTCCACCTCCCGTGGCCTCTACACCGGCGGCCGCTCCAGCTCCCGCCCCTCCGGCCTCACCTCCTGCAGAAGGCCAGGAAGGAGCGGGCTCCCAGCAGGGCTTAGGGGACCTGGTCTACAGGTCCCCTAGCTTTGTAGACATTGGCTCCGATTCCGAGTCCTTTAGCTCGGAGTCGGAGGCCAAGGGGGCCACGGCGGACCCTCCGAGCCCGCCAGGAGCCGAAGCTCGCCCGGGGGAGGTGATAGCCCTCACTCCTCCCGGCGTGCCCCCTCCTTCCGGAGCTCCCGGTGGTCCCAGCGCGGGCTCCTCTGCGGAGGAGGGGAGGGCGCCCCACTACGTGCGGCAGCTGCTGGGCCGCAACGTTTTCGCGCGAGCTCCCTTCGCTTCCATAAGCGAGCGCCTGGCCGAGGTACGCTCCGCACCTGTCTGGATAAATTTTAGTCTCAATTCTTGCTAACCTTTTCACCCTCCTTATGCAAGCGGAGAAGCAGAGCCAGGCGCTGGCCGCGGAGGTCGCTGGGGCCGGGAAGGCGCTGGCCGCCTTGTTCGATGATTTCCTTCGGGGGTCCGAGCGCAAGGTGGACGAGCACATCCACGAGCTTCAGCGAGCCAAGGGCTCCGAGGAGCTGAGGGCGGAGTCGGAGGCACTGCACCGCAGGGTCAAAACCCTTGCATCAGGCCTCGCTATGGCCGAAGTAGCCAAAGGTCTGTCCGCTACCGCCCTCCTCAAGGCTAAGGCGGAGCGAGACGAAGCTGTGTCCGCCCGGGAGGTCGCGCAGCGGGAGGCGGCTCAACTTCAAGGCGAGGTCGCTGCTCCGAAGACGGAGATCGCTGCCTTGAAGGAGACACACGCCAATGGCCTTCGGGCTCAGCAAGGTCGCCTCCAAGCCCAACTGGACGATCTCCTCAAGAAAGGCGCCCTGGCCGCTGTGGAGAAATACAAGACCGAAAGGTCGAAGAAGCGGCGCCGAGGGGACGACAGTGGGGCAGAGACAAGCAAGCCTTGAGCTCGCAGCCTTGTAACCGTTTTTGTAATTTTTTGTCAATCAATGAAATTTTTATCTTTTTGAGCTCGTCCATGCGTTCCTTTCTTTCTCTGTGTCGCTCATGAGTCCGCTTTAGGAGTTTCGCAGCGATCTCGAGAGTGATACCCCGGGCGAGGCAGCTAATTCGATTCAACCTTTTTATTTTAAAGTATATGCAAACGAAAACCTCGGTATGCTCGCAAAAACTCAAGTCTCTGAGCCCGGAAAACGTTTAAGCGAAACAAAAGACTTCGAAAACTTCCCTATACTTAGAGACTTAAACCATTTTTATTTTAAAAGGAAACTAATAAGTGCTAGCTGCCCCCTACCCGGTTAATTTCTCTCGATGATCCTGTTCGGCGGGCTCGCCCTTCGAGGGGTACGCGCACGCCAGGATGCTTCCGTTTATGGCAGGTGAACGCGAAGGATCCTGGTTAGGTTTAGAGTCCACTTGGCAGCGGACTTCCCCGGGAAGCTCAAGGTCGCCCATTGGCTGCCTCTGAGGATCCCGGTCTTGCTTTAAGTCCGCACAACGGCGGACTGCCCCGGGAAGCTCAAGGTCGCCCACTGGCTGCCTCTGAGGATCCCGATCTTGCTTTAAGTCCGCACAACGGCGGACTGCCCCGGGATGCTCAAGGTCGCCCACTGGCTGCCTCTGAGGATCCCGGTCTTGCTTTAAGTCCGCACAACGGCGGACTGCCCCGGGATGCTCAAGGTCGCCCACTGGCTGCCTCTGAGGATCCCGGTCTTGCTTTAAGTCCGCACAACGGCGGACTGCCCCGGGATGCTCAAGGTCGCCCACTGGCTGCCTCTGAGGATCCCGATCTTGCTTTAAGTCCGCACAACGGCGGACTACTTTGTAGATCAAGCGAGCTCTTGCTGCAGCGATCTTCCGAGTGGAATTCTTTGTTGAAAACCCCATCATTCATTCATAACCTCTTCAGAAGATAATTTACAAAAATTCCCTTAGGCATAAAACTTGCGAAGGTGCAAAGCATTCCAAGGTCGCTCTAACAGGTCGCCTTCAGCGGTCATCAACTGGTAAGCCCCCTGGCCTCGCGCTTCGCGTATTATGTAGGGGCCTTCCCAGTTTGCCGCAAGCTTTCCTGCATTAGGTTCTTGAGTGTTTGCGAACACCTTTCTCATTACCATGTCCCCGGCTTTGAATGCCCGATGGCGGACTCTTTTGTTGTAAGCGCGCTTCATTTCTTGTCTGTACCCGGCGAGGTGTAGATTCGCGCGCTCTCGTCTTTCTTCAAGCTGATCGAGGGAGTCAGTGAGCAGAGCGTCATTATCGACCTCATCTGCAGCGAGCTTTCTTTCAGTGGGTAGCTCGGCCTTGACGGGTAGCACAGCTTCACACCCGTAAGTCAGGCTGAAAGGCGATTCGTTGGTCGAGCGACATGGAGTGGTGCGATAGGCCCATAGCACGCCATCGAGCTCCTGCTCCCACAGTCCCTTCTTTCCTTCCAACCTTTTCTTGAGGTTGTCTAGGATTACGCGGTTCGTAGCTTCAGCCTGCTTGTTGCTTTGGGGGTACCTTGGGGACGAGAACCTTAGGTCGACCCCATATTCAATACAAAAGCTTCTGATCAAGCGATTGTCGAACTGGCGACCATTGTCGGTGATGAGCACTCGCGGCAGCCCAAAGCGGCAGAAGATGTTCTTCCAGAGGAAATCCTTTACTTGCTTCTCACCAATCTTAGCTAGCGGGACCGTTTCCACCCACTTGGTGAAGTAGTCCGTTGCTACTAAGATGAATTTTTTCTGTCGGGCTGACACAGGGAAAGGTCCCACAATGTCCAACCCCCATTGCTGAAAAGGCCAGGGGCTCGCCAGAGGGTGCAATTCTTCTGCGGGCATGTGAATTGTCGGGGCGTGCTTCTGGCATTGGATGCACCCCTGGACGAACTTCAAAGCGTCTTGCTCCAGAGTGGGCCACCAGTACCCTTGCCTCCGTACTTTTGTTGTTAGAGACCGCCCACCAGCGTGGTTTCCCAGCTCGCCAGAATGAATGCCATTCAGAACTTCTTCGGTTTCCGGGCTCTCGATGCAGCGAAGGTTTGGCCCGCCAAAAGATCTTCGAAAAAGGCGATCCCAGCGAATGAGATAGCACCCAGCGCATTTCTCCACTCGCCGGGCTTCCTCTCTACCCTCTGGAAGCTCGCCATTCTGAAGAAAACGAAGAATGGGAGCGATCCACCCGCCAGGAGATATGTCGGCAGAAACTTGGTTAACTGCGGGCTCCGCCAGCTGGAGCCGAGATTGATTTTGGACCTCAATGAGAATCTGGCGAGCTTCCGATGTTCCAAGTAGGGAGGCGGCGTTTGCCAAGGCATCAGCTCGCCTATTATCGGCTCGCGGAATTTGTTCGAAAGAGATTTTTTCGAATTCCGCGGCCTTCCCTTTCACCAGATCTACGTAGCCCGCCATTCGTGCATCCCGAGAGGCGTACTCCCCAATAATTTGGCTAATAACTAGCTGGGAATCACTAAAGACTTTCAAGCGTTTGGCGCCTACCTCTTGAGCGAGCTCCAGACCAGCCAGCAACGCCTCGTATTTCGCTTCATTGTTGGTTGCAGCGAAATCTAGCCGGACTGATTTCTCAAGTAGCATCTCCTGGGCGATCAGTGCGACCCCAATCCCAGCCCCTAAAGCGTTGGAGGATCCGTCGACGAACAATTCCCAGCCCGCCGCGTCTGGACGCTTAGTTGGAGGACGCACGCCTCGGTTGTCCAAGAACCTCGCCTTCCCAGGGTGTGCCTCAGTTGGCTCATCCTTCTGGTACTGGACTGGTTCTTCTATGGGGAAGTCCGCCAAGAAATCGGCAAGAGCCTGCCCTTTGACAGCAACTCGAGGGATATACTCCAAACCATAGGCTGCGAGCTCGGCCGACCACCGATACAGCCTGCCGGCTACTGAAGGCCTGGAGAGCGCGCTCTTCAGGGGGTGCTCTGTGATGACTCTGACGGCGTGCGCCGAGAAGTAGGGGTGAAGCTTCCTCGCGGTAAGGACCAAGGCCAATGCGACCTTCTCGATTGGTCGATACCGGAGCTCGGTAGGAAGCATCGTGTGGCTCACAAAGTAGACAGGCCGTTCTACCTTTGCTTCTTCCACTACCAGGACCCCGCTTACTGCATTCTCCGTGACCGCGAGATACACGCCAAGCTCGGCGCCATCTTTTGGTGCCGCTAGGATCGGCGGGCTCGCCAGATAGTCCTTTATCTTCTGAAAGGCGCGTTCACATTCTTCATCCCAACAAATGCTCGCTCCTTTCCGCAGCAGCTCGAAAAGTGGTCGGCAGTTGTCTGAGGATTTGGATATAAACCGATTGAGCGCGGCGATTCGTCCGCTCAATCTCTGGACTTCCTGTCGGGTCCTTGGTGCGGGCATTTCGACGAGTGCTCGGATTTGCCCAGGGTCGGCCTCGATCCCCCTGTGGGTGACCAGGTACCCGAGGAATTTCCCCGAAGTCACCCCGAATGCGCACTTCGCCGGGTTCAGCCTCATTCGGTATTTTCTCAGTATTTCGAAGGCTTCGCGGAGATCGGCGACATGCCCTTCTTGCTCCCGACTCTTCACCAAGAAGTCGTCTACGTAAACTTCGACGCTTCTGCCATCTGATCTTTGAACATCTGAGTGACTAACCTCTGGTAGGTCGCTCCAGCGTTCTTAAGTCCGAACGGCATCACTCGATAGCAGTATAGCTTCTGGTAGCTCGCTCCGGAGTAGAAAGCGGTCTTCTCCTGATCTTCGGGGTGGAGGGGTATCTGGTTATACCCTGAGTATCCATCCATAAAGGATAGAGCCCGGAACCCGACAGCTGCGTCGATCAGTGCTCCTATCCGTGGAAGAGGAAAACCGTCCTTCGGGCATGCCTTATTGAGGTCGGAGAAGTCAATGCACACTCTGACCGCCCCGCTCTTCTTAGGCACCGCCACGATGTTGGAGATCCACTCGGGGAAGTGAGCCTCGCGTATGAAGCCAACTCGCTCTAGCTTGTCTATCTCGGCCGCCACTGCGATGGATTTTGCGGCAGGTATGTGCCGAGCTTTCTGTTTGACCGGCGGGAACTCCTTCACGGTGTGCAGACGATGACAGGCGACCTCCGGGTCAATCCTTGGCATGTCCACGAAGCTCCAGGCGAATACGTCGCGGTATTTCCTGAGCAAGTCGGTTATGGCCAGGACCTCGCCCTTGGTTAACGAGGTCCCGAGACTAACAATTCTCGGCCCTTCTACGCCGCCAATGTCGATCTCTTGCAGTGGTTCGGCAACTGGAAAGCTTCCTTTCCTGGGGGTTGTCAGGCGACCTTCCTCCAACTTAAGATCCACACCGCTCCCACCCGGGGATGGAGCAGGGGACTTAGGCGAGGAGGTCCCCAGCGGACTCCCCAGGAGCTCGCTCGTAGCTGGCGGTAATTGCTAGGAGGGTGCGGGCCTTTTGGCCTCGGCGACCTCCATATCCATGAGGTGAGGAGCATCCTGCTCGCATCTGGTTGCGGTTACCTGATCACCCCGAATAACTACGACCCCGCTCGTGGTTGGGAATTTGAGGGCCTGATGGTTGGGTGAAGATACCGCCTTCATCTGTCTTAGCCAAGGCCGCCCAAGGATGGCGTTAAAGGCGGAATTCCTGTCCACTACCGCAAAGCGGACTTGGCGAGCCTCCGGGCCCGCGGTCACCGTCAGGGTTATCTCTCCTGCTACTTTGGCGACCTCGCCTGTGAATCCACTGAGGGAGCTCGTCGAGGGAGATAGGTCGGCAAGCCTCAATCCCATTCGCAGGTAGGCCGACAGAAAAAGGATGTCAACAGCGCTCCCCGAATCAACCAGAGCTCGCCTCACCTCGATGTTAGCCATCATCAGGCGAATGACGAGGGGGTCATTGTGGGGCGTGACTACCCCAATCATGTCGTCTTCCGAAAACCAAAGGAAATCGCGGGCTTCCATCCTTGGCGCTCGAAGTAAAGTAGGAGTTAGTGAGACGGAAAATACCTTCTGTGCCCGCTCCATCTCTCTTACTCGCCGGCGGGCTTCATTACTTGACCTCGGGCCGCTCAGCCGCCCGCTAATGGTGTGGCAGATCGCAGGTCCTCCCGGGGGCGGAGGAGGTAAGGCGGGCTCAGCGAGTCCTGGGCGATCTCCCTCCCGAGGGGCTCGTTCTGGAATCACCTCGAACCTCCTCGGGGGCGAGATGAATTGGGTCAAATGCCCCAGCGTGATCAAGTCCTCCAGGTGGTTTTTCAGAGCCCGGCATCTATTAGTGTGATGCCCAGGGCTTCGATGAAAAGCGCACCGCCGCGAGTTGTCGGTAGAGCCGGGCTCTCCGACCTGTAGGGGTGGCGGGTACTGGAAGAAAGGCTCATTCCGTATCTGATGGAAGATTTGTCCCGGCGAGTGAGTCAGCACGGTGAAGTCCCGCTCCCCAGGTCCCGAAGGCAGGCGCCAGTTCGCCGGCCTTCCAGCGACCGTCGCGGGGGCTTCAGCGGGCTGTACTGCAGGAGCTGCGGACTGTCCGGGCAAAGGTACCGTAAGTGGCACCTCCCTCTTCTCCACGGCCTTAACGACAAGAGGTCGCAGAGTCGGAGGAGGTCGCTGCTCCACTGCCTTTTCCTTCCGATCTAGCACCGCATCTTCGAGCTTGATGTGTTGCTGGACCAGGGCGAATAGCTCAACCATTGTGCGAGGGTCCTTGATCACCAGGGCGTCATGAAGCTTGCCCCCCTCGGGAAGGGCACTTCTGAAAGCACTCACCACGGTACGATCCTGGCCCGCCGCGTCTTCCAGAGCGAGGTAGGCGCTTCGGAATCACGTTGCGAAGCACCGGAGCATTTCACGAGCTCCCATGGCTAGAGTAAACAGAGATTCGATCCTCTTCGGGGGCTGCCTATTACAGCGATACTGCTCCAGGAATAGCCTAGAGAGAGTTGGAAAGTCAGGGATCATGCCGGACGGCTACTTATGGAACCAATTCAATGCCGATCCAGTCAGACTGCTCGGGAACGCTCGGCACAGGACGTGGTCCTGGTCCCGGAAAAATAGGAGCTTTCTATAGGCCAACAGATGGTCAACGGGATCTTGCGACCCGTCGAACAGAACAAACTTCGGGGGGGTCCAATGGTGCGGAAAGCCCCCTTGGTGGACCTCGCTGGTGAAGGGCGAGCTTCCTCCGTGGGCAGCGAGATCCTCCAGTAAATCCACGGGCGCACTAGATCGCTGCCAGTGCCCGGGGAGAACTCCCAAAGGCGGCTGCGCAGGTCCTAGGCGGCCGTGTGCACTCCCTCTAGGAAGGTCCAGATCCACCCCGCGGCGGCCCTCGGGGGCCACCGATCGGCGGCCTTCTAGCTGCACGCCCGCGGATCCCCTCAGCGTGGCGGTTGGTCTATGGGAGGCCGTCACCTCTCGGGGTTCGGAAGGTATAGCCACTGCGGGCTCTTTCCCTCGTCGCCGATGGCGCGGGTCGCGATCCCTCTCTTGAGACCTCGCCTCCGACCCGTCAGAGTCGACGCTCCGGCTACGGCGGCGAGGGATGGTCGCGCGCGAGGTCGCCTGGTTGCTAGACCGCTGGGTCACAAGCTTTTGTAACCATGTGAGTGGGGTCTCCTTCGCTCCACGCACGGCTGTCCTCTCAACCGGTGGTTCCGGGCGGGAAGTTCGCCGGGGTGGGACGGTCGTGGGGAAACGCGATGAGATGGGAGGCCGCGCGGGGGATGCGGGCCTCGATGGTCCCGATCGCCGGCTCGCCGCCGGGGCCTGACGCAAGCGCGTCAACTCCTCCATCATTGCCTGCTGGGTGGCCAACATCTCCAACAGGAGCTGGTCACTGAGCGGGACAAGGGGCTGGGGAGGCTCAGCGGGGGGTTCGCTGTGTACAGACCCCATACGAGCCCTCGTCCGCCTGCGTCCCCTTGTTGCCGGAGCCATCTTCGGGGTTATGAAAGTCGTCGGCGCACAACCGTATGGTCGTGGGCGTTCTCGCAGGAACCAGTCGGATCCCACAGACGGTGCCAAATATTTGGGGGATTTTTAACTGGTCCTTGCGAGCCACCTGTAAGACCAAGCAAAGAAAAACGTGAGAACGGCTGGCTCCTTCAGGAGCGCAGACCCTCCGACGCTCAAGTCAGTTATGATAGCACAACGGAGAGCTGTTGTATACCAAAGTGGTAGTGAAAGGGATTTCGAACCTGTACTTTGGAGCCTGGGGGTGTGCATTTATAGATATTGGCGACCTATCGGGGTGTGACGTGTGGCAGCTCTTTCCGGCACCTTCTAGGCCTCCCACGTGCTGGCTCGAGTGGGTCTGACAGTCCTTGGTACTTGGGCCCCTGACATTCTTTGTCGTCTAGCCCGTCTGACGAAGTAGTGGGGGACAGCAACTGCTGTCCTATCGCTGCCAGGGGAATCTTCTAGAATGTTCAAGTCTGGGAGGTCTCAAACCGACTCCGATGGGCTTCCGTGGACTGCAATCGTCCACGTAGCCTCAGTGGGTTCTCGACACCTTGTAATCTTTATGCTGCTCTTTCTGAGGGGCGACCTCTAGGGGGAAGCGAGGGCGAGCTCGCCTGGCACTGCTCCGTCCTTTCGCCCATATCTATCAAGAGTCGGACCTCGCGGGAGCAACCTCTTCGATAAACAGGGGTCGGGGCGAGCTTGGGCGAGCTCCAGAGGGAGCTTAGGCGAGCTCCTGAGAGAGCTTGGGCGAGCTCCTGAGCGATCTTGGCGAGCTCCTGAGAGAGCTTGGCGAGCTCCTAAGAGAGCTTAGGCGAGCTCCTGAACGAGCTTGACGAGCTCCTGAGAGAGCTTAGGCGAGCTCCTGAACAAGCTCTGCGAGCTCCTGAGAGAGCTTAGGCGAGCTCCTGAACGAGCTTTGGCGAGCTCCCGAGCGAGCTCTTTGCCTAGGGCCCCTTCAGCCCAATGTGGATCTCGCTCCCTGTGAGCTATGAAGCGAGCTCCTCGCGAGTTTGGGGGCGAGCTGCACTCAGATACAAGGTGTCCATCCAGCTCCCTGTAGGGGCGAGCTCCTGATGGGCTGAGAGGGCGAGCTCCTGAGCGAACTTCAGCGAGCTCCTCTCAATGTGGGGCGAGCTCCTTGCGAGCTGGGGGGGCGAGCTCCTTTCGAGCTGGAGGGCGAGCTCCTTGCAAGCTGGAAAAAGGGCACACTCGGCTTCCGAGGGTTCCAACTCCTGGACGGGCTCCCTCGAGAACTCTATCTCAGGTGTGTTTGCAAGGCTATCCAAGATACGTGGTTTTTGACTACCCCCAACACAATCCATTCTAATTCATTCGCACGATCCATTCGCATTCACTCAAACGATCCATTCTAATTCATTCATACAATCCATTCTAAATCTTTTGCACGAATGTATCCATTCTAATTCATTGGTACGATCCATTCTAATTCATTCGTATGATCTATTCTAATTCATTTGCATGATCCATTCTAATTCCTTCGTACGATCCATTTTAATTCATTCGCACGATCCATTCTAATTCATTCATACGATCCATTCAAATTCATTCGTACGATCCATTCTAATTTCTTCGTATGATCTATTCTAATTTCTTCGTACGATCCATTCTAATTCATTCATACGATCTATTCTAATTCTTTTCGCACGAATGTATCCATTCTAATTCATTCGTACGATCCATTCTAATTCCTTCGTACGATCCATATTCTAATTCATTCGTACGATCCATTCTAATTTATTCGTACAATCCATTCTAATTCATTCGCACGAATGTACCCATTCTAATTCATTCGTACGATCAATTCTACGAATTAGAATGGATCGTATGAATGAATTAGAATGGATCGTGCGAATAAATTAGAATGGATCGTATGAATGAATTAGAATATATTGTGCGAATGAATTAGAATGGATCGTACGAATGAATTAGAATGGATACATTCGTGCGAATGAATTAAAATGGATCATACGAATGAATTAGAATGGATCATATGAATGAATTAGAATGGATCGTACGAATGAATTAGAATGGATACATTCATGCGAATGAATTAGAATGGATCATACGAATGAATTAGAATGGATTCATTCGTGCGAATGAATTAGAGTGGATTGTACGAATGAGTAAGAATGGATCGTACGAATGAATTAGAATGGATTGAATTAGAATGAATCGTACGAATGAATTAGAATGGATCGTACGAATGAATTAGAATGGATCGTACGAATGAAATAGAATGGATCGTATGAATGAATTAGAATGGATCGTGCGAATGAATTAGAATGGATCGTACGAATGAATTAGAATAGATTGTGCAAATGAATTAGAATGGATCGTGCGAATGAATTAGAATGGATCGTACGAATGAATTAGAATAGATTGTGCGAATAAATTAGAATGGATCGTACGAATGAATTAGAATGGATCGTACGAATGAATTAGAATGGATCGTATGAATGAATTAGAATGGATCGTGCGAATGAATTAGAATGGATCGTACGAATGAAATAAGGATTCGCACGAATGTATCCATTCTAATCCATTCGTAAGATCCATTCTAATTCATTCGTACAATCCATTCTAATTCATTCGCACGATCCATTCTAATTCATTCATACGATCCATTCTATTTCATTCGTACGATCCATTCTTACTCATTCGTACGATCCATTCTTACTCATTCGTACGATCCATTCTAATTCATTCGTACAACCCATTCTAATTCATTCGTACGATCCATTCTAATTCATTCGCACGATCCATTCTAATTCATTCGCACGATCCATTCTAATTCATTCATACGATCCATTCTAATTCATTCATATGATCCACTCTAATTCATTCATACGATCCATTCTAATTCATTCGTACGATCCATTCTAATTCATTCGGATCGTGCGAATGAATTAGAATGGATCTTACGAATGAATTAGAATGGAATGTATAGATTGTGCGAATGAATTAGAATGGATCGTACGAATGAATTGGAATGGATACATTCGTGCGAATGAATTAGAATGGATCGTACGAATGAAATAGAATGGATCGTGCGAATGAATGAGAATGGATCATATGAATGAATTAGAGTGGATCATATGAATGAATTTGAATGGATCGTATGAATGAATTAGAATGGATCGTGCGAATGAATTAGAATGGATCGTGCGAATGAATTAGAATGGATCGTACGAATGAATTAGAATAGGTCATATGAATGAATTAGAATGGATCGTACGAATGAGTAAGAATGGATCGTACGAATGAAATAGAATGGATCGTATGAATGAATTAGAATGGATCGTGCGAATGAATTAGAATGGATTGTACGAATGAATTAGAATGGATCGTACGAATGAATTAGAATGGATACATTCGTGCGAATGAATTAGAATGGATCATATGAATGAATTAGAATGGATCGTTTGAGTGAATGCGAATGGATCGTGCGAATGAATTAGAATGAATCGTACGAAAGAATTAGAATAGATTGTGTGAATGAATTAGAATGGATCGTACGAATGAATTAGATTGGATCGTACGAATGAATTAGAATGGATCGTACGAATGAGTAAGAATGGATTGAATTAGAATGGATACATTCGTGCAAAAGAATTAGAATGGATTGTACGAATGAAATTAGAATGGATCGTACGAATGAATTAGAATGGATCGTACGAATGAATTAGAATGGATCGTACGAATGAATCAGAATGGATCGTATGAATGAATTAGAATGGATCGTACGAATGAGTAAGAATGGATCGTACGAATGAATTAGAATGAATCGTACGAATGAATTAGAATGGATCGTACGAATGAATTAGAATGGATCGTACGAATGAATTAGAATGGATCGTACGAAGGAATTAGAATGGATAGTACGAATGAATTAGAATGGATACCTTCGTGCAAATGAATTACAATGGATCGTACGAATGAGTAAGAATGGATCGTACGAATGAAATAGAATGGATCGTATGAATGAATTAGAATGGATCATGCGAATGAATTAGAATGGATCGTACGAATGAATTAGAATAGATTGTGCGAATGAATTAGAATGGATCGTACGAATGAATTAGATTGGATCGTACGAATGAGTTAGAATGGATCGTGCGAATGAATTAGAATGGATCGTACGAATGAATTAGAATGGATCGTACGAAGGAATTAGAATGGATCGTACGAATGAATTAGAAAGGATACATTCGAATTCATTCGTACGATCCATTCTAATTCCTTCGTACGATCCATATTCTAATTCATTCGTACGATCCATTCTAATTCATTTGGATCGTGCGAATGAATTAGAATGGAACGTATAGATTGTGCGAATGAATTAGAATGGATCGTACGAATGAATTAGAATGGATTGTACGAATGAATTAGAATGGATCGTATGAATGAGTAAGAATGGATCGTACGAATGAAATAGAATGGATCGTATGAATGAATTAGAATGGATACGTGCGAATGAATTAGAATTGATCGTACGAATGAATTAGAATAGATTGTGCGAATGAATTAGAATGGATCGTACGAATGAATTGGAATGGATACATTCGTGCGAATGAATTAGAATGGATCGTACGAATGAAATAGAATGGATCGTGCGAATGAATGAGAATGGATCGTATGAATGAATTAGAGTGGATCATATGAATGAATTTGAATGGATCGTATGAATGAATTAGAATGGATCGTGCGAATGAATTAGAATGGATCGTGCGAATGAATTAGAATGGATCGTACGAATGAATTAGAATGGGTCGTATGAATAAATTAGAATGGATCGTACGAATGAGTAAGAATGGATCGTACGAATGAGTAAGAATGGATCGTACGAATAAAATAGAATGGATCGTATGAATGAATTAGAATGGATCGTGCGAATGAATTAGAATGGATTGTACGAATGAATTAGAATGGATCGTACGAATGAATTAGAATGGATACATTCGTGCGAATGAATTAGAATGGATCATATGAATGAATTAGAATGGATCGTTTGAGTAAATGCGAATGGATCGTGGGAATGAATTAGAATGAATCGTACGAATGAATTAGAATAGATTGTGCGAATGAATTAGAATGGATCATACGAATGAATTAGATTGGATCGTACGAATGAATTAGAATGGATCGTACGAATGAGTAAGAATGGATTGAATTAGAATGAATTAGAATGGATACATTCGTGCAAAAGAATTAGAATGGATTGTACGAATGAAATTAGAATGGATCGTACGAATGAATTAGAATGGATCGTACGAATGAATTAGAATGGATCGTACGAATGAATTAGAATGGATCGTATGAATGAATTAGAATGGATCGTACGAATGAGTAAGAATGGATCGTACGAATGAATTAGAATGGATTGAATTAGAATGAATCGTACGAATGAATTAGAATGGATCGTACGAATGAATTAGAATGGATCGTACGAATGAATTAGAATGGATCGTACGAAGGAATTAGAATGGATAGTACGAATGAATTAGAATGGATACCTTCGTGCAAATGAATTAGAATGGATCGTACGAATGAGTAAGAATGGATCGTACGAATGAAATAGAATGGATCGTATGAATAAATTAGAATGGATCATGCGAATGAATTAGAATGGATCGTACGAATGAATTAGAATAGATTGTGCGAATGAATTAGAATGGATCGTACGAATGAATTAGATTGGATCGTACGAATGAATTAGAATGGATCGTGCGAATGAATTAGAATGGATCGTACGAAAGAATTAGAATGGATCGTACGAAGGAATTAGAATGGATCGTACGAATGAATTAGAAAGGATACATTCGAATTCATTCGTACGATCCATTCTAATTCCTTCGTACGATCCATATTCTAATTCATTCGCACGATCCATTCTAATTCATTCATACGATCCATTCTAATTTATTCGCACGATCCATTCTAATTCATTCGTACGATCTATTCTAATTCATTCGCACAATCTATTCTAATTCATTCGAACGATCCATTCTAATTCATTCGTACGATCCATTCTAATTCATTCGTACGATCTATTCTATTTCATTCGTACAATCCATTCTTACCCAATCGTGTGATCCATTCTAATCCATTCGCACAATCAACTCTAATTCATTCGTACGATCCATTCTATTTCATTTGCACGAAGGTATCCATTCTAATTCATTCGTACTATCCATTCTAATTCATTCGTACGATCCATTCTAATTCATTCGCACGATCCATTCTCATTCATTCGTACGATCCATTCTATTTCATTCATACAATCCATTCTAATTCATTCATACGATCCATTCTAATTCATTCGCACGATCCATTCTAATTCATTCGCATGATCCATTCTAATTCATTCGTACGATCGATTCTAATTCATTCATACGATCCATTCTAATTCATTCGCACGAATGTATTCATTCTAATTCATTCGTACGATCCATTCTAATTCATTCATACGATCCATCCTAATTCATTCGCACGAATGTATCCATTCTAATTCATTCGTACAATCCATTCTATTTAATTCGTACGATCCATTCTTACTCATTTGTACGATCCATTCGTATCCATTCTAATTCATTCGTACGATCTATTCTAATTCATTCGTACGATCCATTCTAATTCATTAATACGATCCAATCTAATTTATTCATACGATCCATTCTAATTCATTCGTACGATCCATTCTAATTCATTCGCACGATCCATTCTAATTCATTCGCACGATCCATTCTAATTTATTCATACGATCCATTCTAATTCATTCGTACGATCCATTCTAATTCATTCATACGATCCATTGTAATTCATTCATATGCTCCATTCTAATTCATTCGTACGGTATGATTCATTCTAATTCATTCGTACGATTCATTCTAATTCAATCCATTCTAATTCATTCGTACGATCCATTCTAATTCATTCGTACGATCCATTCTAATTCATTCATATGATCCATTCTAATTCATTCGTACGATCCATTCTAATTCCTTCGTACGATCCATTCTAATTCATTCGTACGATCCATTCTAATTCCTTCGTATGATCCATTCTAATTCATTCGCACGATCCATTCTCCATTCTAATTCCTTCGCACGATCCATTCTAATTCATTCGCATGATCCATTCTAATTCATTCGTACGATCGATTCTATTTCATTCATACGTTCCATTCTAATTCATTCGTACGATCCATTCTAATTCATTCGCACGATCCATTCTAATTCATTCGTACGATCTATATTCTAATTCATTCGCACGATCCATTCTAATTCATTCATACGATCCATTCTAATTTATTCGCACGATCCATTCTAATTCATTCGTACGATCTATTCTATTTCATTCGTACAATCCATTCTTACTCAATCGTACGATCCATTCTAATTCATTCGTACGATTCATTCTAATTCAATCCATTCTAATTCATTCGTACTATCCATTCTAATTCCTTCGTACGATCCATTCTAATTCCTTCGTACGATCCATTCTAATTCATTCGTACGATCCATTCTAATTCATTCGTACGATCCTTTCTAATTCCTTCGTACGAATGAATTAGAATGGATCGTACGAATGAAGTAGAATGGATCGTACGAAGGAATTAGAATGGATCGTACGAAGGAATTAGAATGGATAGTACGAATGAATTAGAATGGATTGAATTAGAATGAATCGTACGAATGAATTAGAATGGATCGTACGATTGAGTAAGAATGGATCGTACGAATGAATTAGAATGGATCGTATGAATGAATTAGAATGGATCGTACGAAGGAATTAGAATGGATCGTACGAATGAATTAGAATGGATCGTATGAATGAATTAGAATGGATCGTACGAATGAATTAGAATGGATCATACGAATGAATTAGAATGGATTGAATTAGAATGAATCGTACGAATGAATTAGAATGAATCATACAGTACGAATGAATTAGAATGGATCATATGAATGAATTAGAATGGATCGTATGAATGAATTAGAATGGATCGTACGAATGAATTAGAATGGATCGTATGAATGAATTAGAATGGATCGTGGGAATGAATTAGAATGGATCGTGCGAATGAATTAGAATGGATCGTACGAATGAATTAGAATGGATCGTATGAATGAATTAGATTGGATCGTATTAATGAATTAGAATGGATCGTCCGAATGAATTAGAATAGATCGTACGAATGAATTAGAATGGATACGAATGGATCGTACGAATGAGTAAGAATGGATCGTACGAATGAAATAGAATGGATTGTACGAATGAATTAGAATGGATACATTCGTGCGAATGAATTAGGACGGATCGTATGAATGAATTAGAATGGATCGTACGAATAAATTAGAATGGATACATTCGTGCGAATGAATTAGAATGGATCGTATGAATGAATTAGAATCGATCGTACGAATGAATTAGAATGGATCATGCGAATGAACTAGAATGGATCGTGCGAATGAATTAGAATGGATCGTATGAATGAATTAGAATGGATCGTATGAATGAAATAGAATGGATCGTACGAATGAATTAGAATGGATCGTGCGAATGAATTAGAATGGATCGTACGAATGAATTAGAATGGATCGTATGAAGGAATTAGAATGGATAGTACGAATGAATTAGAATGGATACCTTCGCGCAAATGAAATAGAATGGATCGTATGCATGAATTAGAATGGATCGTGCGAATGAATTAGAATGGATCGTACGAATGAAATAGAATGGATTGTACGAATGAGATAAAATGGATAGTACGAATGAATTAGAACTGATACCTTCGTGCAAATGCATTAGAATGGATCGTACGAATGAGTAAGAATGGATCGTACGAATGAAATAGAATGGATCGTTTGAATGAATTAGAATGGATCGTGCGAATGAATTAGAATGGATCGTACGAATGAATTAGAATGGATCGTACGAATGAATTAGAATGGATCGTACGAATGAATTAGAATGGATACATTCGTGCGAATCCATTCTATTTCATTCGTACGATCCATTCTAATTCATTCGCACGATCCATTCTAATTCATTCATACGATCCATTCTAATTCATTCGTACGATCCATTCTAATTCATTCGTACGATCCATTCTAATTCATTCGCACAATCTATTCTAATTCATTCGTACGATCCATTCTAATTCATTCGCACGATCCATTATAATTCATTCATACGATCCATTCTATTTCATTCGTACGATCCATTCTTACTCATTCGTACGATCCATTCTAATTCATTTGCACGAAGGTATCCATTCTAATTCATTCGTACTATCCATTCTAATTCCTTCCTACGATCCATTCTAATTTATTCGTACGATCCATTCTAATTCATTCGTACGATCCATTCTAATTCCTTCGTATGATCCATTCTAATTCATTCGCACGATATAATTCATTCTAATTCATTCGTACGATTCATTCTAATTCAATCCATTCTAATTCATTCGCACGATCCATTCTAATTTATTCGCACGAATGTATCCATTCTAATTCATTCGTACGATCCATTCTAATTCATTCATACGATCTATTCTAATTCTTTCGCACGAATGTATCCATTCTAATTCATTCGTACGATCCATTCGTACGAATGAATTAGAATGGATACATTCGTGCGAATGAATTAGAATAGATCATATGAAGGAATTATAATAAATCATGCGAATGAATTAGAATGGATCGTACGAATGAATTAGAATAGATCGTGCGAATGAATTAGAATAGATCGTACGAATGAATTAGAATGGATCGTACGAATGAATTAGAATGGATCGTACGAATGAATTAGAATGGATCGTATGAATGAATTAATATGGATCGTACGAATGAAATAGAATGGATAGTACGAATGAATTAGAATGGATACCTTCGTGCAAATGCATTAGAATGGATCGTACGAATGAGTTAGAATGGATCGTGAGATAAGAATGGATCGTACGGATAAATGAATTTGGATCGTGCTAATGAATTAGAATGGATCGTACGAATGAATTAGAATGGATCGTACGAATGAGTAAGAATGGATCGTACGAATGAAATAGAATGGATCGTATGAATGAATTAGAATGGATCGTGCGAATGAATTAGAATGGATCGTACGAATGAATTAGAATGAATACATTCGTGCGAATGAATTAGAATGGATAGTACGAAGGAATTAGAATGGATCGTACGAATGAATTAGAATGGATCGTACGAATGAATTAGAATGGATACATTCGTGCGAATGAATTAGAATGGATCATACGAATGAATTAGAGTTGATACATTCGTGTGAATGAATTAAAATAGATAATACGAAAGAGTAAGAATGGATCGTAGAATTAGAATGGATCGTATGAATGAATTAGAATGGATACATACGAATGAATTAGAATGGATCGTATGAATGACTTAGAATGGATCGTGCGAATGAATTAGAATGGATCGTACGAATAAAATAGAATGGATCGTATGAATGAATTAGAATAGATTGTGCGAATGGATTAGAATGGATCATACGATTGAGTAAGAATGGATTGTATGAATGAAATAGAATAGATCGTACGAATGAATTAGAATGGATCGTATGAATGAATTAGAATGGATCGTGCGAATGAATTAGAATGGATCGTACGAATGAATTAGAATGGATCGTATGAATGAATTAGAATGGATCGTAGTAACGAATTAGAATGGATCCTACGAATGAATTAGAATAGATTGTGCGAATGATTTAGAATTGATCTGGATCGTGTATCCATTCTAATTCAGTCGTACGACCCATTCTAATTCATTCGCACGATCCATTCTAATTCATTCGTACGATCTAATCTATTTCATTCGTACAATCCATTCTAATTCATTCATACGATCCAATCTAATTCATTCATACGATCCATTCTAATTCATTCATATGATCCACTCTAATTCATTCATACGATCCATTCTAATTCATTCGTACGATCCGTTCTAATTCATTCGGATCGTGCGAATGAATTAGAATGGATCTTACGAATAAATTAGAATGGAACGTATAGATTGTGCGAATGAATTAGAATGGATCGTACGAATGAATTAGAATGGATCGTACGAATGAATTAGAATGGATCGTACGAATGAGTAAGAATGGATCGTACGAATGAAAAAGAATGGATCGTATGAAAGAATTAGAATGGATACGTGCGAATGAATTAGAATTGATCGTACGAATGAATTAGAATAGATTGTGCGAATGAATTAGAATGGATCGTACGAATGAATTGGAATGGATACATTCGTGCGAATGAATTAGAATGGATCGTACGAATGAAATAGAATGGATCGTGCGAATGAATTAGAATGGATCGTACGAATGAATTAGAATGGATCCTACGAATGACTTAGAATGGATCGTTCGAATGAATTATAATAGATTGTGCGAATGAATTAGAATGGATCGTACGAATGAATTAGAACGGATACATTCGTGTGATTGAATTAGAATGGATCGTATGAGTGTGAATGAATTAGAATGGATTGTGCGAATGAATTAGAATGGATCGTATGAATGAATTAGAATGGATACATTCGTGCAAAAGAATTAGAATGGATTGTATGAATGAATTTGAATGGATTGTGCGAATGAATTAGAATGGATCGTGCGAATGAATTAGAATGGATACATTCATGCGAATGAATTAGAATGGATCATACGAATGAATTAGAATGGATTCATTCTTGCGAATGAATTAGAATGGATCGTACGAATGAATTAAAATGGATCGTACGAATGAATTAGAATGGATCGTATGAATGAATTAGAATGGATCGTGCGAATGAATTAGAATGGATCGTATTAATGAATTTGAATGGATCGTACGAATGAATTAGAATGGAACATACGAATGAATTAGAATGGATCGTAGAATGGATCGTATGAATGAATTAGATTGGATCATACGAATGAGTAAGAATGGATCATACGAATGAATTAGAATGGATCGTACGAATGAATTAGAATGGATACATTTCGTACGATCCATTCTAATTCATTCGTACGATCTATTCTAATTCATTCATGCAATCCATTCTAATTCATTCGTACGAAGGAATTAGAAAGGATCGTATGAATGAATTAGAATGGATCGTACGAATGAAATAGAATGGATCCATTCTTACTCATTCGTACGATTCATTCTAATTCAATCCATTCTAATTCATTCTCATGATCCATTCTAATTCATTCGTACGATCGATTCTAATTCATTCATACGATCCATTCTAATTCATTGGCACGAATGTATCCATTCTAATTCATTCGTACGATCCATTCTAATTCATTCGCACAATCTATTCTAATTCATTCATACGATCCATTCTAATTTATTCGCACGATCCATTCTAATTCATTCATATAATCCATTCTAATTCATTCGCACGATCCATTCTTACTCATTCGTACGATCCATTCTAATTCATTCACGCGAATGGATCGTGCGAATGAAATAGAATGGATTGTACGAATGAATTAGAATGGATCGTACGAATGAATTAGAATGGATACATTCGTGCGAATCCATTCTATTTCATTCGTACCATCCATTCTAATTCATTCGCACGATCCATTCTAATTCATTCATACGATCCATTCTAATTCATTCGTACGATCCATTCTAATTCATTCGTACGATACATTCTAATTCATTCGCACAATCTATTCTAATTCATTCGTACGATCCATTCTAATTCATTCGCACGATCCATTCTAATTCATTCATACGATCCATTTTTTTCATTCGTACGATCCATTCTTACTCATTCGTACGATCCATTCTAATTCATTTGCACGAAGGTATCCATTCTTTTGTACTATCCATTCTAATTCCTTCGTACGATCCATTCTAATTCCTTAGTACGATCCATTCTAATTCATTCGTACGATCCATTCTAATTCATTCGTACGATCTATTCTAATTCCTTCGTATGATCCATTCTAATTTATTCGTACGGTATGATTCATTCTAATTCATTCGTACGATTCATTCTAATTCAATCCATTCTAATTCATTCGTACGATCCATTCTAATTCATTCGTACGATCCATTCTAATTCATTCGTACGATTCATTTAAATTCAATCCTTTCTAATTCATTCGTACGATCCATTCTTACTCATTCGTACGATCCATTCTAATTCATTCGTACAAATGAATTAGAATGGATTGTACGAATGAATTAGAATTAGAATGGATCATACGAATGAATTAGATTGGATCGTACGAATGAATTAGAATGGATCGTGCGAATGAATTAGAATGGATCGTACGAATGAATTAGAATGGATCGTATGAATGAATTAGAAATGATCGTGCGAATGAATTAGAATGGATAGTGCGAATGAATTAGAATTGATCATACGAATGAATTAGAATGGATCATATGAATGAATTAGATTGGATCGTATTAATGAATTAGAATGGATCGTACGAATGAATTAGAATGGATCGTACGAATGAATTAGAATGGATCGTATGAATGAATTAGAATAGATCGTACGAATAAATTAGAATGGATCGTATGAATGAATTAGAATGGATCGTCTGAATGAATTAGAATGGATCGTGCGAATAAATTAGAATGGATCGTATGAATGAATTAGAATAGATTATGCGAATGAGATAGAATGAATTGTACGAATGAGATAGAATGGATCGTACGAATGAATTAGAATGGATACATTCATGCTAATGAATTAGAATGGATCATACGAATGAATTAGAATGGATTCATTCGTGCCAATGAATTAGAATGGATCGTACGAATGAGTAAGAATGGATCGTACGAATGAATTAGAATGGATTGAATTAGAATGAATCGTACGAATGAATTAGAATGGATCGTACGAATGAATTAGAATGGATCGTACGAATGAATTAGAATGGTTCAAATTAGAATGGATCGTGCGAATGAATTAGAATATGGATCGTACGAATGAATTAGAATGGATCGTGCGAATGAATTAGAATGGATCGTACGAATGAATTAGAATAGATTGTGCGAATGAATTAGAATGGATCGTACGAATGAATTAGAATGGATTGTACGAATGAAATAGAATGGATCATATGAATGAATTAGAATGGATCGTTTGAGTGAATGCGAATGGATCGTGCGAATGAATTAGAATGGATTATACGAATGAATTAGAATGGATCGTACGAATGAATTAGAATGGATACATTCGTGCGAATCCATTCTATTTCATTCGTACGATCCATTCTAATTCATTCGCACAATCCATTCTAATTCATTCATACGATCCATTCTAATTCATTCGTACGATCCATTTAATTCATTCGTACGATCCATTCTAATTCATTCGCACAATCTATTCTAATTCATTCGTACGATCCATTCTAATTCATTCGCACGATCCATTCTAATTCATTCGCACAATCTATTCTAATTCATTCGTACGATCCATTCTAATTCATTCGCACGATCCATTCTAATTCATTCATACGATCCATTCCATTTCATTCGTACGATCCATTCTAATTCATTCGTACGATCCATTCTAATTCATTCGTACGATTCATTCTAATTCAATCCATTCTAATTCATTCGTACGATCCATTCTTACTCATTTGTACGATCCATTCTAATTCATTCGCACGAATGAATCCATTCTAATTCATTCGTATGATCCATTCTAATTTGTTCGCATGAATGTATCCATTCTAATTCATTCGTACGATCCTTTCTAATTCATTCATATGATCCATTCTAATTCATTTGTATGATCCATTCTAATTCATTCGCACGAATGTATCCATTCTAATTCATTCGTACGATCCATTCTAATTCATTCGCACAATCTATTCTAATTCATTCATACGATCCATTCTAATTTATTCGCACGATCCATTCTAATTCATTCATACGATCCATTCTAATTCGTAGAATGGATCGTACGAATGAATTAGAATGGATACATTCGTGCGAATGAATTAGAATGGATTGTATAAATAAATTAGAATAGATCGTACGAATGAAGTAGAATATGGATCGTATGAAGGAATTAGAATGGATCGTATGAATGAATTGGAATGGATACATTCGTGCGAAAGAATTAGAATAGATCGTATGAATGAATTAGAATGGATCGTACGAAGGAATTAGAATAGATCATACGAAGAAATTAGAATGGATCGTACGAATGAATTAGAATAGATCGTACGAAGGAATTAGAATGGATCATGCGAATGAATTAGAATAGATCATACGAATGAATTAGAATGGATCGTACGAATGAATTAGAATGGATACATTCGTGCAAAAGAATTAGAATGGATAGTTTGAGTGAATGCGAATGGATCGTGCGAATGAATTAGAATGGATTGTACCAATGAATTAGAATAGATCGTACGAATGAATTAGAATGGATACATTCGTGCGAATCCATTCTATTTCATTCGTACGATCCATTCTAATTCATTCGCACGATCCATTCTAATTCATTCATACGATCCATTCTAATTCATTGGTACGATCCATTCTAATTTATTCGTACGATCCATTCTAATTCATTCGCACAATCTATTCTAATTCATTCGAACGATCCATTCTAATTCATTCGTACGATCCATTCTAATTCATTCGTACGATCTATTCTATTTCATTCGTACAATCCATTCTTACTCAATCGTATGATCCATTCTAATCCATTCGCACAATCTACTCTAATTCATTCGTACGATCCATTCTATTTCATTTGCACGAAGGTATCCATTCTAATTCATACAATCCATTCTAATTCATTCATACGATCCAATCTAATTCATTCATACGATCCATTCTAATTCATTCGCACGAATGTATCCATTCTAATTCATACGTACGATCTATTCTAATTCATTCGTACGATCCATTCTAATTCATTCGCACAATCCATTCTAATTCATTTGCATGATCCATTCTAATTCATTCATACAATCCATTCTAATTCTTTTGCATGAATGTATCCATTCTAATTCATTACGAATGAGTAAGAATAGATTGTACGAATGAATTAGAATGGATACATTCGTGCGAATGAATTAGAATGGATCATACGAATGAATTAGAATGGATCGTACGAATGAATTAGATTGGATCGTACGAAGGAATTAGAATGGATCGTACGAAGGAATTAGAATGGATCGTATGAATGAATTAGAATGGATCGTGCGAATGAATTAGAATGGATCGTACGAATGAATTAGAATGGATCGTATGAATGAATTAGAATGGATCGTAGTAATGAATTAGAATGGATCCTACAAATGAATTAGAATAGATTATGCGAATGAATTAGAATGGATCTGGATCGTGTATCCATTCTAATTCATTTGTACGTCCCATTCTAATTCATTCGTACGATCCATTCTAATTCATTCGCACGATCCATTCTAATTCATTCGCATGATCCATTCTAATTCATTCATATGATCCATTCTAATTCATTCATATGATCCACTCTAATTCATTCATACGATCCATTCTAATTCAGTCGTACTATCCATTCTAATTCATTCATACAATCCATTCTAATTCTTTTGCACGAATGTATCCATTCTAATTCATTCGTACGATCCATTCTAATTCATTCGTACGATCCATTCTAATTCATTCATACGAATAGATCGTGCGAATGAATTAGAATGGATCGTACGAATGAACTAGAATAGATTGTGCGAATGAATTAGAATGGATCGTACGAATGAATTAGATTGGATCGTACGAATGAATTACAATGGATCGTGCGAATGAATTAGAATGGATCGTACGAATGAATTAGAATGGATCGTACGAAGGAATTAGAATGGATCGTACGAATGAATTAGAAAGGATACATTCGAATTCATTCGTACGATCCATTCTAATTCCTTCGTACGATCCATATTCTAATTCATTCGCACGATCCATTCTAATTCATTCATACGATCCATTCTAATTTATTTGCACGATCCATTCTAATTCATTCGTACGATCCATTCTAATTCATTCATACGATCCATTCTAATTCATTCATACGATCCATTCTAATTCATTCGCACGATCCATTCTAATTCATTCACATGATCCATTCTAATTCATTCGTACGATCGATTCTAATTCATTCATACGATCCATTCTAATTCATTCGCATGAATGTATCCATTCTAATTCATTCGTACGATCCATTCTAATTCATTCATACGATCCATCCTAATTCATTCGCACGAATGTATCCATTCTAATTCATTCGTAGGATCCATTCTTACGAATGAATTAGAATGGATCGTATGAATGAATTAGAATGGATCATCTGAATGAAATAGAATGGATCGTACGAATGAATTAGAATGGATCGTGCGAAGGAATTAGAATGGATAGTACGAATGAATTAGAATGGATACCTTCGTGCAAATGAATTAGAATGGATCGTACGAATGAATTAGAATGGATCGTATGAATGAATTAGAATGGATCATGCGAATGAATTAGAATGGATCGTACGAATGAAATAGAATGGATTCGCACGAATGTATCCATTCTAATTCATTCATACGATCCATTCTAATTCATTAGCATAATCTATTCTAATTCATTCGCATGATCCATTCTAATTCATTCGTACGATCGATTCTAATTCATTCATACGATCCATTCTAATTCATTCGCACGAATGTATCCATTCTAATTCATTCGTACAATCTATTCTAATTCATTCGAACGATCCATTCTAAGTCATTCGTACGATCCATTCTAATTCATTCGTACGATCCATTCTAATTCATTCGCACGATCCATTCTATTTCATTCGTACAATCCATTCTATTTCATTCGTACGATCCATTTTAATTCATTCGCACGATCCATTCTAATTCATTCGCACGATCCATTCTAATTCATTCATACGATCCATTCTATTTCATTCGTACGATCCATTCTTACTCATTCGTACGATCCATTCTAATTCATTTGCACGAAGGTATCCATTCTAATTCATTCGTACTATCCATTCTAATTCCTTCGTACGATCCATTCTAATTCCTTCGTACGATCCATTCTAATTCATTCGTACGATCCATTCTAATTCATTCGTACGATCCATTCTAATTCCTTCGTATGATCCATTCTAATTCATTCGTACGGTATGATTCATTCTAATTCATTCGTACGATTCATTCTAATTCAATCCATGCTAATTTATTCGTACGATCCATTCTAATTCATTCATACGATCCATCCTAATTCATTCGCACGAATGTATCCATTCT
Source organism: Chamaelirium japonicum (assembly GCA_947650365.1). NCBI lineage: Eukaryota > Viridiplantae > Streptophyta > Magnoliopsida > Liliales > Melanthiaceae > Chamaelirium > Chamaelirium japonicum. Next base: position 519,559 of record CANTAL010000050.1, read on the forward strand.
AATTCATTCGTACAATCCATTCTATTTCATTCGTACGATCCATTCTTACTCATTCGTACGATCCATTCGTATCCATTCTAATTCATTCGTACGATCCATTCTAATTCATTCGCACAATCTATTCTAATTCATTTGTACGATCAATTCTAATTCATTCGCACGTATCCATTCTAATTCATTCATACGATCCATTCTATTTCATTCGTACGATCCATTCTTACTCATTCGTACGATCCATTCTAATTCATTTGCACGAAGGTATCCATTCTAATTCATTCGTACGATCGATTCTAATTCATTCATACGATCCCTTCTAATTCATTCGTATGAATGTATCAACTCTAATTCATTCGTACGATCCATTCTAATTCATTCATACATGTACGAATGAATTAGAATGGATACATTCGTGCGAATGAATTAGAATGGATCGTATGAATGAATTAGATTGGATTGTATGCATGAATTAGAATGGATCGTGCGAATGAATTAGAATGGATCGTACGAATGAATTAGAATGGATCGAACGAATGAATTAGAATGGATACATTCGATCGAATAAATTACAATGGATCGTATGAATGAATTAGAATGGATCGTGCGAATGAATTAGAATGGATCGTGCGAATGAATTTGAATGGATCGTACGAATGAATTAGAATGGATCGTACGAATGAATTAGAATGGATTGTACGAATGAATTAGAAAGGATACATTCGAATTCATTCGTACGATCCATTCTAATTCATTCGTACGATCTATATTCTAATTCATTCGCACGATCCATTCTAATTCATTCATACGATCCATTCTAATTTATTCGCACGATCCTTTCTAATTCATTCGTACGATCCATTCTAATTCATTCGCACAATCTATTCTAATTCACTCAAACGATCCATTCTAATTCATTCATATGATCCATTCTAATTCATTCGCACTAATGTATCCATTCTAATTCATTCGTATGATCCATTCTAATTCATTTGTACGAATGTATCCACTCTAATTCATTCATACGATCCATTCTAATTCATTCGCACGAATGTATCAATGGATCGTACGAATGAATTAGAATGGATTGAATTAGAATGAATCGTACGAATGAATTAGAATGGATCGTGCGAATGAATTAGAATGGATTTTACGAATGAATTAGAATGGATCGTCTGAATGAATTAGATTGGATCGTATGAATGAATTAGAATGGCTCGTGCGAATGAATTAGAATGGATCGTACGAATGAATTAGAATGGATCGATTGAATGAATTAGAATGGATCATACTTATGAATTAGAATGGGTCATACGAATGAAATAGAATGGATCGTACGAAGGAATTAGAAAGGATCGTACAAACGACTTAGAATGGATCGTATGAATGAAATAGAATAGATCGTACGAATGAATTAGAATGGATCGTATGAATGAATTAGATTGGATCGTATGAATGAATTAGAATGGATTGTACGAATGAAATAGATTAGATCGTACAAATGAATTAGAATGGATCGTGCGAATGAATTAGAATGGGTCGTACGAATGAATTAGAATGGATCGTGCGAATGAATTAAAATGGATCGTATGAATGAAATAGAATGGATCGTATGAATTAGAATGGATCGTACGAATGAAATAGAATGGATCGTACGAAAGAATTAGAACGGATTGTATGAGTGTGAATGAATTAGAATGGATTGTGCGAATGAATTAGAATGGATCGTACGAATGAATTAGAATGGATCGTACGAAGGAATTAGAATGGATCGTACGAAGGAATTAGAATGGATAGTACGAATGAATTAGAATGGATACCTTCGAGCAAATGAATTAGAATGGATCGTACGAATGAGTAAGAATGGATCGTACGAATGAAATAGAATGGATCGTGCGAATGAATTAGAATGGATCCTACGAATGAATTAGAATAGATTGTGCGAATGAATTAGAATGGATCGTACGAATGAATTAGAATGGATCAAACGAATGAATTAGAATGGATCGTGCGAATGAATTAGAATGGATCGTGCGAATGAAATAGAATGGATCGTACGAATGAATTAGAATGGATTGAATTAGAATGAATCGTACGAATGAATTAGAATGGATCGTACGAATGATTTAGAATGGATCGTACGAATGAATTAGAATGGATTGAATTAGAATGGATCGTACGATAAGAATGGATCGTACGAATGAAATAGAATAGATCGTACGGATCAATGAATTTGGATCGTACGAATGAATTAGAAAGGATATATTCGTGCGAATGAATTAGAATAGATCGTATAAATGAATTAGATTGGATCGTATTAATGAATTAGAATGGATCGTGCGAATGAATTAGAATGGATCGTACGAATGAATTAGAATGGATAGATTCGTACGAATGAATTTGAATGGATCGTATGAATGAATTAGAATGGATCGTTCGAATGAATTAGAATAGATTGTGCGAATGAAAAAGAATAGATTGTACGAATGAATTAGAATGAATCGTACGAATGAATTAGAATGAATCATACCGTACGAATGAATTAGAATGGATCATACGAAGGAATTAGAATGGATCGTGCGAATAAATTAGAATGGATCGTATGAATGAATTAGAATAGATTGTGCGAATGGATTAGAATGGATCATACGATTGAGTAAGAATGGATTGTACGAATGAAATAGAATAGATCGTACGAATGAATTAGAATGGATCATGCTAATGAATTAGAATTGATCGTACGAATGAATTAGAATAGATTGTGCGACTGAATTAAAATGGATTGTATAAATGAATTAGAATGGATCGTATGAATGAATTAGAATGGATAGTGCAAATGAATTAAAATGGATCGTATGAATGAAATAGAATGGATCGTATGAATTAGAATGGATCGTACGAATGAAATAGAATGGATCGTACGAATGAATTAGAATAGATTGTGCGAAAGGATTAGAATGGATCATACGATTGAGTAAGAAAGGATTGTACGAATGAAAAAGAATAGATCGTACGAATGAATTAGAATGGATCGTATGAATGAATTAGAAAGGATCGTTCGAATGAATTAGAATAGATTGTGCGAATGAATTAGAATGGATCGTACGAATGAATTAGAATGGATCATGCGAATAAATTAGAATAGATCTTACGAATGAATTAGAATGGAACGTATAGATTGTGCGAATGAATTAGAATGGATCGTACGAATGAATTAGAATGGATCGTACGAATGAATTAGAATGGATCGTACAAATGAGTAAGAATGGATCGTACGAATGAAATAGAATGGATCGTATGAATGAATTAGAATGGATACGTGCGAATGAATTAGAATTGATCGTACGAATGTATTAGAATAGATTGTGCGAATGAATTAGAATGGATCGTACGAATGAATTGGAATGGATACATTCGTGCGAATGAATTAGAATGGATCGTACGAATGAAATAGAATGGATCGTGCGAATGAATTAGAATGGATCGTAAGAATGAATTAGAATGGATCGTGCGAATGAATTAGAATGGATCGTATTAATGAATTTGAATGGATCGTACGAATGAATTAGAATGGAACGTACGAATGAATTAGAATGGATCGTAGAATGGATTGTATGAATGAATTAGATTGGATCGTAGGAATGAGTAAGAATGGATCATACGAATGAATTAGAATGGATCGTACGAATGAATTAGAATGGATACATTTCGTACGATCCATTCTAATTCATTCGTACGATCTATTCTAATTCATTCATGCAATCCATTCTAATGAATTAGAATGAATTAGAATGGATCGTACGAATGTATCCACTCTAATTCATTCATACGATCCATTCTAATTCATTCGGACGAATGAATTAGAATGGATCGTATGAGTCTGAATGAATTAGAATGGATTGTGCGAATGAACTAGAATGGATCGTACGAATGAATTAGAATGGATCGTACGAATGAATTAGAATGGATACATTCGTGCAAAAGAATTAGAATGGATTGTATGAATGAATTAGAATGGATCGTGAGAATGAATTAGAATGGATCGTGCGAATGAATTAGAATGGATCGTATGAATGAATTAGAATGGATCGTGCGAATGAATTAGAATGGATCGTACGAATGAAATAGAATGGATTCGCACGAATGTATCCATTCTAATTCATTCATACGATCCATTCTAATTTATTCGTACGATCCATTCTAATTCATTCGTACGATCCATTCTAATTCATTCGTACAATCTATTCTAATTCATTCGTATGATCCATTCTAATTCAATCCATTCTAATTCATTCGTACGATCCATTCTAATTCATTCGTACGATCCATTCTAATTCATTCGTACGATTCATTCTAATTCAATCCATTCTAATTCATTCGTACGATCCATTCTTACTCATTCGTACGATCCATTCTAATTCATTCGCACGAATGAATCCATTCTAATTCATTCGTATGATCCATTCTAATTCATTCGCACGAATGTATCACACGATCCATTCTAATTCATTAGCACGATCCATTCTAATTCATTTATACGATCCAATCTAATTCATTCATACGATCCATTCTAATCATGCGAATAAATTAGAATGGATCGTATGAATGAATTAGAATCGATCGTACGAATGAATTAGAATGGATCATGCGAATGAATTAGAATGGATCGTGCGAATGAATTAGAATGGATCGTACGAATGAAATAGAATGGATTGTACGAATGAGATAGAATGGATCGTACGAATGAATTAGAATGGATACATTCATGCGAATGAATTAGAATGGATCATACGAATGAATTAGAATGGATTCATTCGTGCAAATGAATTAGAATGGATCGTACGAATGAGTAAGAATGGATCGTACTAATGAATTAGAATGGATTGAATTAGAATGAATCGTACGAATGAATTAGAATAGATCGTACGAATGAATTAGAATGGATCGTACGAATGAATTAGAATGGATCGTACGAATGAATTAGAATGGATCGTACGAAGGAATTAGAATGGATCGTACGAAGGAATTAGAATGGATCGTACGAATGAATTAGAATGGATAGTACGAATGAATTAGAATGGATCGTGCGAATGAAGTAAAATGGATCGTATGAATGAAATAGAATGGATCGTATGAATTAGAATGGATCGTACGAATGAAATAGAATGGATCATACGAATGAATTAGAATAGATTGTGCGAATGGATTAGAATGGATCATACGATTGGGTAAGAATGGATTGTACGAATGAAATAGAATAGATCGTACGAATGAATTAGAATGGATCATGCTAATGAATTAGAATTGATCGTACGAATGAATTAGAATAGATTGTGCGAATGAATTAGAATGGATCGTACGAATGAATTGGAATGGATACATTCGTGCGAATGAATTAGAATGGATCGTATGAATTAGAATGGATCGTACGATTGAGTAAGAATGAATTGTACGAATGAAATAGAATAGATCGTACGAATGAATTAGAATGGATCATGCTAATGAATTAGAATTGATCGTACGAATGAGTAAGAATGCATCGTACGAATGAAATAGAATGGATCGTATGAATGAATTAGAATGGATCGTACGAATATATTAGAATGGGTCGTACGAATGAATTAGAATGGATACACGATCCAAATCCATTATAATTCATTCGCACAATCTATTCTAATTCATTCGTAGGATCGTGCGAATGAATTAGAATGGATCGTGCGAATGAATTAGAATGGATCGTACGAATGAATTAGAATGGATCGTACGAACGAATTAGAAAGGATACATTCGAATTCATTCGTACGATCCATTCTAATTCCTTCGTACGATCCATATTCTAATTCATTCGCATGATCCATTCTATTTCCTTCATACGATCGTATGAATGAATTAGAATGGATCGTATGAATGAAATAGAATGGATCGTACGAATGAATTAGAATGGATCTGGATCGTGTATCCATTCTAATTCATTAGTACGACCCATTCTAATTCATTCGCACGATCCATTCTAATTCATTCGTACGATCCATTCTAATTCATTCGTACGATTCATTCTAATTCAATCCATTCTAATTCATTCGTACGATCCATTCTAATTCATTCATACGATCCATTCTAGTTCATTCGTACGATCCATTCTAATTCATTCGTACGATCCCTTCTAATTCCTTATGGATCGTGCGAATGAATTAGAATGGATCGTACGAATGAAATAGAATGGATTCGCACGAATGTATCCTTTCTAATTCATTCGTACTATCCATTCTAATTCATTCGTATGATCCATTCTAATTCATTTGTACGAATGTATCCACTCTAATTCATTCATACGATCCATTCTAATTCATTCGAACGAATGTATCCATTCCAATTCATTCGTACGATCCATTCTAATTCATTCGCACGAATGTATCCATTCCAATTCATTCATACGATCCATTCTAATTCATTCGCACAATCTATTCTAATTCATTCATACGATCCATTCTAATTCATTCGTACGATCCATTCTAATTCATTCGTACAATCCATTCTGATTCATTCGCACAATCTATTCTAATTCATTCGTACGATCCATTCTAATTCATTCGCACAATCCATTCTATTTCATTCGTACGATCCATTCTTACTCATTCGTACGATCCATTCATATCCATTCTAATTCATTCGTACGATCCATTCTATTTCATTCGTACGATCCATTCTAATTCATACGATCCATTCTATTTCATTCATACGATCCATTTTAATTCAATCGCATGATCCATTCTAATTCATTCATACGATCCATTCTAATTCATTCGCACGATCCATTCTAATTCATTCGTACGATCCATTCTAATTCATTTATACGATCCAATCTAATTCATTCATACAATCCATTCTTATTCATTTGCACGAATTTATCCATTCTAATTCATTCGTACGATCCATTATAATTCATTCGCACAATCTATTCTAATTCATTCGCACAATCTATTCTAATTCATTCGTACGATCCATTCGAATTCATTCGTACGATCCATTCTAATTCATTCGTACGGTTCATTCTAATTCAATCCATTCTAATTCATTCGTACGATCCATTCTTACTCATTCGTACGATCCATTCTAATTCATTCGCACGATCCATTCTAATTCATTAATACGATCCATTGTATCCATTCTAATTCATTCATACAATCTATTCTAATTCATTCGTACGATCCATTCTAATTCATTCGTACAATCCATTCTATTTCATTCGCACAATCCATTCTAATTCATTCACACTCATACGATCCATTCTAATTCATTCGCACGAATATATCCGTTCTAATTCATTCGTACGATCCATTCTAATTCATTCATACGATCTATTCTAATTCTTTCGCATGAATGTATCCATTCTAATTCATTCGTACGATCCATTCTAATTCATTAGCACGATCCATTCTAATTCATTCGTACGATCCATTCTAATTCATTCGCACAATCTATTCTAATTCATTCGTACGATCCATTCTAATTCATTCATACGATCCATTCTAATTCATTCGCACGATCCATTCTAATTCATTCCAATCTAATTCATTCATACGATCCATTCTACGATCCATTCTAATTCATTCGTACGTTCCATTCTAATTCATTAGCACGATCAATGCTAATTCATTCGTACGATCCATTATAATTCATTCGTACTATCCATTCTTACTCATTCGTACGAAGGAATTAGAATGGATCGTAAGAAGGAATTAGAATGGATAGTACGAATGAATTAGAATGGATACCAACGTGCAAATGAATTAGAATGGATCGTACGAATGAGTAAGAATGGATCGTACGAATGAAATAGAATGGATCGTATGAATGAATTAGATGGATCGTGCGAATGAATTAGAATGGATACATTCGTGCGAATGAATTAGAATGGATCATATGAATGAATTAGAATGGATCGTTTGAGTGAATGCGAATGGATCGTGCGAATAAATTAGAATGGATTGTACGAATGAATTAGAATGGATCGTACGAATGAATTAGAATGGATACATTCGTGCGAATCCATTCTATTTTATTCGTACGATCCATTCTAATTCATTCGCATGATCCATTTTAATTCATTCATACGATCCATTCTAATTCATTCGTACGATCCATTCTAATTCATTCGTACGATCCATTCTAATTCATTCGTACAATCCATTCTAATTCATTCGCACGATCCATTCTAATTCATTCGTACGATCCATTCTAATTCATACGAATGAATTAGAATAGATTCTAATTCCTTCGTACGATCCATTTTAATTCCTTCGTACGATCCATTCTAATTCATTCGTATGATCTATTCTAATTCATTCATACGATCCATTCTAATTCATTCGCACGATCCATTCTAATTCATTTGCATGATCCATTCAAATTCATTCGTAAAATCGATTCTAATTCATTCATACGATCCATTCTAATTCATTCACACGAATGTATCCATTCTAATTCATTCGTACGATCCATTCTAATTCATTCATACGATCCATCCTAATTCATTCGCACGAATGTATCCATTCTAATTCATTCGTACAATCCATTCTATTTCATTCGTACGATCCATTCTTACTCATTCGTATGATCCATTCGTATCCATTCTAATTCATTCGTACGATCTATTCTAATTCATTCGTACGATCCATTCTAATTCATTAATACGATCCAATCTAATTCATTCATACGATCCATTCTAATTCATTCGTACGATCCGTTCTATTTCATTTGCACGAAGGTATCCATTCTAATTCATTCGTACTATCCATTCTAATTCCTTCGTACGATCCATTCTAATTCATTCGTACGATCCATTCTAATTCATTCGCACGATCCATTCTAATTCATTCGTACGATCGATTCTATTTCATTCATACGATCCATTCTAATTCATTCGTACGATCCATTCTAATTCCTTCGTATCCATTCTAATTCACTCATACGATCCATTCTAATTCATTTATACGAATCATTTTAATTCATTCGCACAATCTATTCTAATTCATTCGTACGATCAATTCTAATTCATTCGCACGATCCATTAAAATTCATTCGTACGATCCATTCTATTTCATTCGTACGATCCATTCTTACTCATTCGTACGATCCATTCTAATTCATTCGCACGATCCATTCTAATTCATTCGCACGATCCATTCTAATTCATTCGTACGATCCATTCTAATTCCTTCGTATGATCCATTCTAACTCATTCGCACGATCCATTCTAATTCATTCGCACAATCTATTCTAATTCATTCGTACAATCCATTCTAATTAGAATGGATCATATGGATGAATTAGAATGGATCGTGCGAATGAATTAGAATAGATCGTACGAATGAAATAGAATGGATACATTCGTGCGAATGAATTAGAATGGATCATATGAATGAATTAGAATGGATCGTTTGAGTGAATGCGAATGGATCGTGCGAATGAATTAGAATGGATTGTACGAATGAATTAGAATGGATCGTACGAATGAATTAGAATGGATACATTCATGCGAATCCATTCTATTTCATTCGTACGATCCATTCTAATTCATTCGCAAGATCCATTCTAATTCATTCATACGATCCATTCTAATTCATTCGTACGACCCATTCTAATTAATTCGTACGATCCATCCTAATTCATTCGCACGATCCATTCTAATTCATTCGCATGAATTATCCATTCTAATTCATTCGTACGATCCATTCTATCTCATTCGTACAATCCATTCTATTTCATTCGTACGATCCATCGTGCGAATGAATTAGAATGGATCGTACGAATGAATTAGAATGGATCGTACGAAGGAATTAGAATGGATCGTATGAATGAATTAGAATGGATCGTGCGAATGAATTAGAATAGATCGTACGAATGAAATAGAATGGTAGAATGGATCGTGCGAATGAATTAGAATGGATCGTACGAATGAGTAAGAATGGATCGTACGAATGAAATAGAATGGATCGTATGAATGAATTAGAATGGATCGTGCGAATGAATTAGAATGGATCGTACGAATGAAATAGAATGGATTCGCACGAATGTATCCGAATGGATCGTACGAAGGAATTAGAATGGATCGTACGAAGGAATTAGAATGGATAGTACGAATGAATTAGAATGGATACCTTCGTGCAAATGAATTAGAATGGATCGTACGAATGAGTAAGAATGGATTGTACGAATGAATTAGAATGGATCGTGCGAATGAATTAGAATGGATCGTACGAATGAATTAGAATAGATTGTGCGAATGAATTAGAATGGATCGTATGAATGAATTAGAATGGATCGTACGAATGAATTAGAATGGTTCGAATTAGAATGGATCGTGCGAATGAATTAGAATATGGATCGTACGAATGAATTAGAATGGATCGTGCGAATGAATTAGAATGGATCATACGAATGAATTAGAATAGATTGTGCGAATGAATTAGAATGGATCGTACGAATGAATTAGAATGGATCGTACGAATTAATTAGAATGGATCATATGAATGAATTAGAATGGATCGTTTGAGTGAATGCGAATGGATCGTGCGAATGAATTAGAATGGATTGTACGAATGAATTAGAATGGATCGTACGAATGAATTAGAATGGATACATTCGTGCGAATCCATTCTATTTCAATCGTACGATCCATTCTAATTCATTCACACGATCCATTCTAATTCATTCATACGATCCATTCTAATTCATTCGTACGATCCATTCTAATTCATTCGTACGATCCATTCTAATTCATGCGCACAATCTATTCTAATTCATTCGTACGATCCATTCTAATTCATTCGCACGATCCATTCTAATTCATTCGTACGATCCATTCTAATTCATTCGTACGATCTATATTCTAATTCATTCGCACGATCCATTCTAATTTATTCATACGATCCATTCTAATTTATTCGCACGATCCATTCTAATTCATTCATACGATCTATTCTATTTCATTCGTACAATCCATTCTTACTCAATCGTATGATTCATTCTAATCCATTCGCACAATCTATTCGTACGATTCATTCGTATGCATGAATTAGAATGGATCGTGCGAATGAATTAGAATGAATTAGAATGGATCGTACGAATGAATTAGAATGGATCGTGCGAATGAATTAGAATGGATCGTGCGAATGAATTAGAATGGATCGTATGAATGAATTAGAATGGATCGTGCGAATGAATTAGAATGGATCGTACGAATGAATTAGAATGGATACATTCGTGCGAAAGAATTAGAAAAGATCGTATGAATGAATTAGAATGGATCGTATGAATGAAATAGAATGGATCGTACGAATGAATTAGAATGGATCGTGCGAATGAATTAGAATGGATCGTACGAATGAATTAGAATGGATCGTACGAAGGAATTAGAATGGATCGTACGAATGAATTAGAATAGATCGTACGAATGAATTAGAATGGATACGAATGGATCGTACGAATGAGTAAGAATGGATCGTACGAATGAATTAGAATGGATTGAATTAGAATGAATCGTACGAATGAATTAGAATGGATCGTACGAATGAATTAGAATGGATCGTACGAATGAATTAGAATGGATTGAATTAGAATGCATCGTACGATAAGAATGTATCGTACGAATGAAATAGAATAGATCATACGGATAAATGAATTTGGATCGTACGAATGAATTAGAAAGGATATATTCGTGCGAATGAATTAGAATAGATCGTATGAATGAATTAGATTGGATCGAATTAATGAATTAGAATGGATCGTGCGAATGAATTAGAATGGATCGTACGAATGAATTAGAATGGATAGATTCTTGCGAATGAATTAGAATGGATCGTACGAAGGAATTAGAATGGATCGTACGAAGGAATTAGAATAGATCATACGAAGAAATTAGAATGGATCGTACGAATGAATTAGAATAGATCGTATGAATGAATTAGAATGGATCGTGCGAATGAATTAAAATGGATTGTATGAATGAAATAGAATGGATCGTATGAATTAGAATAGATCGTACGAATGAAATAGAATGGATCGTACGAATGAATTAGAATAGATTGTGCGAATGGATTAGAATGGATCATACGATTGAGTAAGAATGGATTGTACGAATGAAAGAGAATAGATCGTACGAATGAATTAGAATGGATCATGGTAATGAATTAGAATAGATCGTATGAATGAATTAGAATAGATTGTGTGAATGAATTAGAATGGATCGTACGAATGAATTAGAATGGATCGTACGAATGAATTAGAATGGATCGTACGAATGAATTAGAATGGATCGTACGAATGAAATAGAATGGATACATTCGTGCGAATGAATTAGAATGGATGATATGAATGAATTAGAATGGATCGTTTGAGTGAATGCGAATGGATCGCACGAATGAATTAGAATGGATCGTACATATCAATTAGAATGGATACATTCATGGGAATGAATTAGAATGGATCGTACGAAGGAATTAGAATGGATCGTACGAAGGAATTAGAATGGATCGTACGAATGAATTAGAATGGATACATTCGTACGAATGAAATAGAATGGATTGTACGAATGAGATAGAATGGATCGTGCGAATAAATTAGAATGGATCGTATGAATGAATTAGAATGGATCGCACGAATGAATTAGAATGGATCGTATGAATGAATTAGAATGGATCGTATGAATGAATTAGAATAGATCGTGCGAATGAATTAGAATGGATCGTACGAATGAAATAGAATGGATTCGCACCAATGTATCCATTCTAATTCATTCGTACGATCCATTCTAATTCATTCGTACAATCCATTCTAATTCATTCGCACGATCCATTCGCATTCACTCAAACGATCCATTCTAATTCATTCGTACGATCCATTCGAATTCATTCGTACGATCCATTCAAATTCATTCATACGATCCATTCTAATTCATTCATATGATCCATTCTAATTCATTCGCACGATCCATTCTTTATCATTCGTACGATCCATTCTAATTCATTCGCACGATCCATTCTAATTCATTAATACGATCCATTCTCGAATAGATCGTGCGAATGAATTTGAATTGATCGTACGAATGAATTGGAATGGATACATTCGTGCGAATGAATTAGAATGGATCATATGAATGAATTAGAGTGGATACATTCGTACAAATGAATTAGAATGGATCGTACGAATGAATTAGAATGGATACATTCGTGCGAATGAATTAGAATGGATCATATGAATGAATTAGAATGGATCGTTTGAGTGAATGCGAATGGATCGTGCGAATGAATTAGAATGGATCGTACGAGTGAATTAGAATGGATCGTATGAATGAATTAGAATGGATCGTACGAATGAATTAGAATGGATCGTACGAATGAATTAGAATGGATTGAATTAGAATGAATCGTACGAATGAATTAGAATGAATCATACCGTACGAATGAATTAGAATGGATCATATGAATGAATTAGAATGGATCGTATGAATGAATTAGAATGGATCGTACGAGTGAATTAGAATGGATCGTATGAATGAATTAGAATGGATTCGTGCGAATGAATTAGAATGGATCGTGCGAATGAATTAGAATGGATCGTACGAATGAATTAGATTGGATCGTATTAATGAATTAGAATGGATCATACGAATGAATTAGAATAGATCGTACGAATGAATTAGAATGGATACGAATGGATCGCACGAATGAGTAAGAATGGATCGTACGAATGAAATAGAATGGATTGTACGAATGAATTAGAATGGATACATTCGTGCGAATGAATTAGGATGGATCGTATGAATGAATTAGAATGGATCGTACGAATGAATTAGAATGGATACATTCGTGCGAATGAATTAGAATGGATCGTATGAATGAATTAGAATCGATCGTACGAATGAATTAGAATGGATCATGCGAATGAATTAGAATGGATCGTGCGAATGAATTAGAATGGATCGTATGAATGAATTAGAATGGATTGTATGAATGAAAAAGAATGGATCGTACGAATGAATTAGAATGGATCGTGCGAATGAATTAGAATGGATCGTACGAATGAATTAGAATGGATCGTACGAAGGAATTAGAATGGATAGTACGAATGAATTAGAATGGATACCTTCGTGCAAATGAAATAGAATGGATCGTACCAATGAATTAGAGTAGATTGTGCGAATGGATTAGACTGGATCATACGATTGAGTAAGAATGGATCGTACGAATGAATTAGAATGGATCTTGCGAATGAATTAGAATGGATCGTACGAATGAATTAGAATGGATCGTATGAATGAATTAGAATTGATCATACGAATGAATTAGAATGGATCGTATGAATGAATTAGAATGGATCGTGCGAATGAATTAGAATGGATCGTGTGAATGAATTTGAATGGATCGAACGAATGAATTAGAATGGATCGTATGAATGAATTAGATTGGATCGTATTAATGAATTAGAATGGATCGTATGAATGAATTAGAATGGATTGAATTAGAATGAATCGTACGAATAAATTAGAATGAATCATACCGTACGAATGAATTAGAATGGATCATACGAAGGATCGTACGAATGAAATAGAATGGATCGTGCGAATGAATTAGAATGGATCGTACGAATGAATTAGAATGGATCGTACGAAGGAATTAGAATGGATAGTATGAATGAATTAGAATGGATACCTTCGTGCATATGAAATAGAATGGATCGTACGAATGAATTAGAATAGATTGTGCGAATGGATTAGAATGGATCATACGATTGAGTAAGAATGGATTGTACGAATGAATTAGAATGGATCGTACGAATGAATTAGAATGGATCGTACGAATGAATTAGAATGGATCGTATGAATGAATTAGAATGGATCGTACGAATGAAATAGAATGGATTCGCACGAATGTATCCATTCTAATTCATTCGTACGATCCATTCTAATTCATTCGTACAATCCATTCTAATTCATTCGTATGATCCATTCTAATTCATTCATACAATCCATTCTTATTCATTTGCACGAAGGTATCCATTCTAATTCATTCGTACTATCCATTCTAATTTTTTCGTACGATCCATTCTAATTCCTTCGTACGATCCATTCTAATTCATTCGTACGATCCATTCTAATTCATTCGTACGATCCATTCTAATTCCTTCGTATGATCAATTCTAATTCATTAGCATGATCCATTCTAATTCATTCGTACGATCTATTCTATTTCATTCGTACAATCCATTCTAATTCATTCGTACGATCCATTCTAATTCATTCGCACAATCTATTCTAATTCATTCGTACGATCTATTCTAATTCATTAGCATGATCCATTCTAATTCATTCGTACGATCTATTCTATTTCATTCGTACAATCCATTCTTACTCAATCGTATGATCTATTCTAATCCATTCGCATAATCTATTCTAATTCATTCGTACGATCCATTCTATTTCATTCGTACGATCCATTCTAATTCATACGATCCATTCTATTTCATTCATACTATCCATTTTAATTCATTCGCACGATCCATTCTAATTCATTCATACGATCCATTCTAATTCATTCGTACGATCCATTCTAATTTCTTCGTATGATCTATTCTAATTCCTTCGTACGATCCATTCTAATTCCTTCGTACGATCCATTCAAATTCATTCGCACGAATCTATCCATTCTAATTCATTCGTACGATCCATTCTAATTCATTCGCACGATCCATTCTAATTCATTAATACGATCCAATGTAATTCATTCATACGATCTATTCTAATTCATTCGCACGAATATATCCTTTCTAATTCATTCGTACGATCCATTCTAATTCAATCCATTCTAATTCATTCGTACGATCCATTCTAATTCATTCGTACGATCCATTCTAATTCATTCATACGATTCATTCTAATTCAATCCATTCTAATTCATTCGTACGATCCATTCTATTTCATTCGTACGATCCATTCTTACTCATTCGTACGATCCATTCGTATCCATTCTAATTCATTCGTATGATCTATTCTAATTCATTCGTACAATCCATTCTAATTCCTTCGTACGATCCATTCTAATTCATTCGTACGATCCATTCTAATTCATTCGCACGATCCATTCTAATTCATTCATACGATCCATTCTAATTCATTCGTACGATCTATTCTATTTCATTCGTACAATCCATTCTTGCTCAATCGTATGATCCATTCTAATCCATTCGCACAATCTATTCTAATTCATTCATACGATCCATTCTATTTCATTCATACGATCCATTCTAATTCATACGATCCATTCTATTTCATTCATACGATCCATTCTAATTCATTCGTACGATCCATTCTAATTCATTCGCACGATCCATTCTAATTCATTCGTACGATCCAATCTAATTCATTCGTACGATCCATTCTAATTCATTCGCACAATCTATTCTAATTCAGTCGTACGATCCATTCTAATTCATTAGCACGATCCATTCTAATTCATTCATACGATCCATTCTATTTCATTCGTACGATCCATTCTATTTCATTCATACGATCCATTCTAATTCATTCATACGATCAATTCTAATTCTTTCGCTCGAATGTATCCATTCTAATTCATTCGTTCGATCCATTCTAATTCATTCGTACGATCCATTCTAATTCATTCGCACGATCCAATCTAATTCATTCGTACGATCCATTCTAATTCATTCATACATGTACGAATGAATTAGAATGGATACATTCGTGCGAATGAATTAGAATTGATCGTACGAATGAATTAGAATGGATCGTATGAATGAAGTAGAATGGATCGTGCGAATGAATTAGAATGGATCGTACGAATGAAATAGAATGGATTCGCACGAATGTATCCATTCTAATTCATTCGTATGATCCATTCTAATTCATTCGTACAATCCATTCTAATTCATTCGCACGATCCATTCGCATTCACTCAAACGATCCATTCTAATTCATTCATATGATCCATTCTAATTTATTCGCATGAATGTATCCATTCTAATTCATTCGTACGATCCATTCTAATTTATTTGTACGAATGTATCCACTCTAATTCATTCATACGATACATTCTAATTCATTCGCACGAATGTATCCATTCCAATTCATTCGTACGATCCATTCTAATTCATTCGCACAATCTATTCTAATTCATTCGTACGATGAATTCTAATTCATTAGCATGATCCATTCTAATTCATTCGTACGATCTATTCTATTTCATTCGTACAATCCATTCTTACTCAATCGTATCATCCATTCTAATCCATTCGCACAATCTATTCTAATTCATTCGTACGATCCATTCTATTTCATTCGTACGATCCATTCTAATTCATACGATCCATTCTATTTCATTCATACAATCCATTTTAATTCATTCGCATGATCCATTCTAATTCATTCATACGATCCATTCTAATTCATTCGTACGATCCATTCTAATTTCTTCGTATGATCTATTCTAATTCCTTCGTACTATCCATTCTAATTCCTTCGTACGATCCATTCAAATTCATTCGCACGAATCTATCCATTCTAATTCATTCGTACGATCCATTCTAATTCATTCGCACGATCCATTCTAATTCATTAATACGATCCAATCTAATTCATTCATACGATCAATTCTAATTCATTCGCACGAATATATCCTTTCTAATTCATTCGTACGATCCATTCTAATTCATTCGCACAATCTATTCTAATTCATTAGTACGATCCATTCTAATTAGAATAGATTGTATGAATTAGAATGGATCATATGAATGAATTAAAATAGATCGTACGAATGAATTAGAATGGATCGTATGAATGAATTAGATTGTGCGAATGAATTAGAATGGATACATTCGTGCGAATGAATTAGATTGGATCGTATGCATGAATTAGAATGGATCGTGCGAATGAATTAGAATAGATTGTGCAAATGAATTAGAATGGATCGTACGAATGAATTAGAATGGATCGTACGAATGAATTAGAATGGATCGTACGAATGAATTAGAATGGATGCATTCGTGCGAAAGAATTAGAATAGATCATATGAATGAATTAGAATGGATCGTATGAATGAAATAGAATGGATCGTACGAATGAATTAGAATGGATCGTGCGAATGAATTAGAATGGATCGTAGGAATGAATTAGAATGGATCGTACGAAGGAATTAGAATGGATCGTACGAATGAATTAGAATTAGAATGAATCGTACGAATGAATTAGAATGGATCGTACGAATGAATTAGAATGGATCGTACGAATGAATTAGAATGGATCGTACGAATGAATTAGAATGGATTGAATTAGATTGAATCGTACGAATGAATTAGAATGAATCATACCGTACGAATGAATTAGAATGGATCATACGAAGGAATTAGAATGGATCGTACGAATGAATTAGAATGGATCATACGAATGAATTAGAATGGTTCGTACGAATGAATTAGAATGGATCGTATGAATGAATTAGAATGGATCGTGCGAATGAATTAGAATGGATCGTACGAATGAAATAGAATGGATTCGCACGAATGTATCCATTCTAATTCATTCGCACGATCCATTCGTATTCACTCAAACGACCCATTCTAATTCCTAAGTACGATCTATTCTAATTTATTCAAACGATCCATTCTAATTCATTCGTACGATCCATTCTAATTCATTCGCACGAATGTATCCATTCTAATTCATTCGTACGATCCATTCTAATTCATTTGTACGAATGTATCCATTCTAATTCACTCGTACGATCCATTCTAATTCATTTGTACGAATGTATCCTTTCTATTTCATTCGTACGATCCATTCTAATTCATTCACACAATCTATTCTAATTCATTAGTACGATCCATTCTAATTCATTCGTACGATTCATTCTAATTCATTCATACGATCCATTCTAATTCATTTGTACGATCCATTCTAATTCATTCGCACGATCCATTCTAATTCATTCATACGATCCATTCTAATTCATTCGTATGTATCCATTCAAATTCATTCATACGATCCATTCTAATTATACGATCCATTCTTACTCATTCGTATTATCCATTTTCATTCATTCACACGAATGTATCAACTCTAATTCATTCGTATGATCCATTCTAATTCATTCGCACGAATGTATCCATTCTAATTCATTCGTACGATCCATTCTAATTCATTCGTACGATCCATTCTAATTCATTCGTACGATCCATTCTAATTCATTCGTACAATCTATTCTAATTCATTCGTATGATCCATTCTAATTCAATCCATTCTAATTCATTCGTACGATCCATTCTAATTAATTCGTACGATCTATTCTTACTCATTCGTACGATCCATTCTAATTCATTCGCACGAATGAATCCATTCTATTTCATTCGTACGATCCATTCTAATTCATTCGCACGATCCATTCTTACTCATTCGTACGATCCATTCTAATTCATTCGCACGATCCATTCTAATTCATTAATATGATCCATTCTAATTCATTCGCACGATCCATTCTAATTCATTCACACTCATACGATCCATTCTAATTCATTCGCATGAATGTGTCCATTCTAATTCATTCGTACGATCCATTCTAATTCATTCGCACAATCTGTTCTAATTCATTCGTGCGAATGAATCCATTCTAATTCATTCGTCTGATCCATTCTAATTCATTCGCATGAATGTATCCATTATAATTCATTCGTACGATCCATTCTATCTCATTCGTACAATCTATTCTATTTCATTCGTATGATCCATTCTAATTCATTCGCACAATCCATTCTAATTCATTCGCATGATCCATTCTAATTCATTCGTACGATCGATTCTAATTCATTCATACGATCCATTCTAATTCATTAGCACGAATGTATCCATTCTAATTCATTCGTACGATCTATTCTAATTCATTCGCATGATCCATTCTAATTCTTTCATACGATCCATTCTTTTTCATTCGTACGATCCATTCTTACTCATTCGTACGATCCATCCTAATTCATTTGCACGAAGGTATCCATTCTAATTCATTCGTACTATCCATTCTAATTCCTTCGTACGATCCATTCTAATTCCTTCGTACGATCTATTCTAATTCATTCGTACGATCCATTCTAATTCATTCGTACGATCCATTCTATTTCATTCATACGATCCATTTTAATTCATTCGTACGATCCATTCTAATTCATTCGCACGATCCATTCTAATTCATTCATACGATCCATTCTAATTCATTCGTACGATCCATTCTAATTCATTCGTACGATCCATTCTAATTCATTCGTACGATCCATTCTAATTCCTTCGTATGATCCATTCTAATTCATTCGTGCGATTCATTCTAATTCAATCCATTCTAATTCATTCGTACGATCCATTCTTACTCATTCGTACGATCCATTCTAATTCATTCGCACGAATGAATCCATTCTAATTCATTCGTATGATCCATTCTAATTCATTCGCACGAATGTATCTATTCTAATTCATTCGTACGATCCATTCTAATTCACTCGTACGATCCATTCTAATTCATTCGTACGATCCATTCTAATTCCTTTGTATGATCCATTCTAATTCATTCGTACGATCCATTCTATTTCATTCGTACGATCCATTCTAATTCATTCGCACGAATGTATCCATTCTAATTCATTCGTACAATCCATTCTAATTCATTCGCACGATCCATTGTAATTCATTCATACGATCCATTCTATTTCATTCGTACGATCCATTCTTACTCATTCGTACGATCCATTCTATTTCATTCGTACGATCCATTCTAATTCATTCGCACGAATGTATCCATTCTAATTCATTCGTACAATCCATTCTAATTCATTCGCACGATCCATTCTAATTCATTCATACGTAGAATGGATCGTATGAATGAATTAGAATGGATCGTGCGAATGAATTAGAATGGATCGTACGAATGAAATAGAATGGATTCGCACGAATGTATCCATTCTAATTCATTCGTACGATCCATTCTAATTCATTCGCACGATCCATTCTAATTCATTCGCACGAATGTATCCATTCTAATTCATTCATACGAATGAATTAGAATGGATACATTCGTGCGAATGAATTAGAATAGATCGTGCGAATGAATTAGAATGGATCATACGAATGAATTAAAATGGATACATTCGTGCGAATCCATTCTATTTCATTCGTACGATCCATTCTAATTCATTCGCACGATCCATTCTAATTCATTCGTACGATCCATTATAATTCATTCGTACGATCCATTCTAATTCATTCCCATGAATGCATCCATTCTAATTGATACGTACGATCCATTCTATTTCATTCGTATGATCCATTCTTACTCATTCGTACGATCCATTCTAATTCTAATTCTAATTCATTCATATGATCCATTCTAATTCCTTCGTACGATCCATTCTAATTCATTCGTATGATCCATTCTAATTCATTCGCATGAATGTATCCATTCTAATTCATTCGTACGATCCATTCTATCTCATTCGTACGATCGATTCTAATTCATTCGCACGATCCATATTCTAATTCATTCGTACGATCCATTCTATCTCATTCGTACAATCCATTCTATTTTATTCATACGATCCATTCTAATTCATTCACACGATCCATTCTAATTCATTCATACGATCCATTCTAATTCATTCGTACGATCCATTCTTACTCATTCGTACGATCCATTCTAATTCATTTGCACGAAGGTATCCATTCTAATTCATTCGTACTATCCATTCTAATTCATTCGCACGAATGTATCCATTCTAATTCATTCGTACGATCCATTCTAATTCATTCGTACGATCTATTCTATTTCATTCGTACGATCCATTCTAATTCATTCGTACGATCCATTCTAATTCCTTCGTATGATCCATTCTAATTCATTCGTACGGTATGATTCATTCTAATTCAATCCATTCTAATTCATTCGTACGATCCATTCTAATTCATTCATACGATCCATTCTAATTCATTCGTAGGATTCATTCTAATTCAATCCATTCTAATTCATTCGTACGATCCATTCTTACTCATTCGTACGATCCATTCTAATGAATTCGCACGAATGTATCCATTCCAATTCATTCATACGATCCATTCTAATTCATTCGCACAATCTATTCTAATTCATTCGTACGATCGATTCTAATTCATGCATACGATCCATTCTAATCCATTCTAATTCATTCATACGATCCATTCTATTTCATTTGTACGATCCATTCTTACTCATTCGTACGATCCATTCTAATTCATTTGCACGAAGGTGCGAATGAATTAGAATGGATCGTACGAATGAAATAGAATGGATTTGCACGAATGTATCCGAATGGATCGTACGAAGGAATTAGAATGGATCGTACGAAGGAATTAGAATGGATAGTACGAATGAATTAGAATGGATGCCTTCGTGCAAATGAATTAGAATGGATCGTACGAATGAGTAAGAATGGATCGTACGAATGAAATAGAATGGATCGTATGAATGAATTAGAATGGATCGTGTGAATGAATTAGAATGGATCGTACGAATGAATTAGAATAGATTGTGCGAATGAATTAGAATGGATCGTATGAATGAATTAGAATGGATCGTACGAATGAAATAGAATGGATCGTATGAATGAATTAGAATGGATCGTGCGAATGAATTAGAATGGATCGTACGAATGAAATTGAATGGATTCGCACGAATGTATCCATTCTAATTCAATGGATCGTGCGAATGAATTAGAATGGATTGTACGAATGAATTACAATGGATCGTACGAAGGAATTAGAATGGATCGTACGAATGAATTAGAATGGATCGAACGAATGAATTAGAAAGGATACATTCGTGCAAAAGAATTAGAATGGATTGAATGAATGAATTAGAATGGATCGTGCGAATGAATTAGAATGGATCGTACGAATGAATTAGAATGGATTGTGCGAATGAATTAGAATGGATCGTACGAATGAATTAGAAAGGATATATTCGTGCAAATGAATTAGAATAGATCGTATGAATGAATTAGAATGAATCATACCGTACTAATGAATTAGAATGGATCATACGAAGGAATTAGAATGGATCATATGAATAAATTATAATGGATCTTACGAATGAATTAGAATGGATCGTATGAATTAGAATGGATCGTACGAAGGAATTAGAATGGATCGTATGAATGAATTAGATTGGATCGTATTAATGAATTTGAATGGATCGTATGAATGAATTAGATTGGATCGTATGAATGAATTAGAATGGATCTTGCGAATGAATTATAATGGATCGTACGAATGAAATAGAATGGATTGTATGAATGAATTAGAATAGATCATGCGAATGAATTAGAATGGATCGTACGAATGAATTAGAATGGATCATATGAATGAATTAGAATGGATCGTACGTATGAATTAGAATGGATCGTGCGAATGAATTAGAATAGATCGTATGAATGAATTAGAGTAGATACATTCGTACGAAGGAATTAGAATGGATCGTACGAATGAATTAGAATGGATTATATGAATGAATTAGAATGGATCGTACGAATGAATTAGAATGGATACATTCGTGCGAAAGAATTAGAATCGATTGTACGAATAAATTAGAATGGATCTTACGAATGAATTAGAATAGATTGTACGAATGAATTAGAATGGATCGTACGTCTAATTTATTCGTACGATCCATTCTAATTCATTCATACAATCCATTCTACTTCTTTTGCACGAATGTATCCATTCTAATTCATTCGTACGATCCATTCTAATTCCTTCGTACGATCCATTCTAATTCCTTCGTACGATCCATTCTAATTCATTCCCATGAATGTATCCATTCTAATTGATACGTACGATCCATTCTATTTCATTCGTATGATCCATTCTTACTCATTCGTACAATCCAATCTAATTCATTCATACGATCCATTCTACGATCCATTCTAATTCATTCGTACGTTCCATTCTAATTCATTAGCACGATCAATGCTAATTCATTCGTACGATCCATTCTATTTCATTCGCACGATCCATTCTAATTCATTTGCACGATCCATTCTAATTCATTCATACAATCCATTCTAATTCTTTTTCACGAATGTATCCATTCTAATTCATTACGAATGAGTAAGAAAGGATTGTACGAATGAATTAGAATGGATACATTCCTGCGAATGAATTAGAATGGATCATACGAATGAGTAAGAATGGATCGTACGAATGAAATAGAATGGATTGTACGAATGAATTAGAATGGATCGTACGAATGAATTAGCATTGATCGTGCTAATGAATTAGAATGGAACGTACGAATGAATTAGAATGGATCGTAGAATGGATCGTATGAATGAATTAGATTGGATCGTACGAATGAGTAAAAATGGATCATACGAATGAAATAGAATGGATCGTGCGTATCAATTAGAATGGATACATTCATGGGAATGAATTAGAATGGATCGTACGAAGGAATTAGAATGGATCGTACGAAGGAATTAGAATGGATCGTACGAATGAATTAGAATGGATACATTCGTGCAAAAGAAGTAGAATGGATTGTATGAATGAATTAGAATGGATCGTACGAATGAATTAGACGTACGATCCATTGTAATTTATTCGTACAATCCATTCTAATTCATTCGCACGAATGTATCCATTCTAATTCATTCGTACGATCCATTCTAATTCATTCGTACGATCCATTCTAATTCATTCATATGATCCATTCTAATTCATTCGTACGATCCATTCTAATTCATTCGTACGATCCATTCTAATTCATTCGTACGATCCATTCTAATTCATTCGTACAATCTATTCTAATTTATTCGTACGATCCATTCTAATTTATTCGTACGATCCATTCTAATTCATTCGTACGATCCATTCTTACTCATTCGTACGATCCATTCTAATTCATTCGTACAATCTATTCTAATTCATTCGTACGATCCATTCTAATATATTCGTACAATCCATTCTAATTCATTCATACAATCCTTTCTTACTCAATCGTATGATCCATTCTAATCCATTCGCACAATCTATTCTAATTCATTCGTACGATTCATTCTAATTCAATCCATTCTAATTCATTCGTACGATCCATTCTAATTCATTTGTACGAATGTATCCACTCTAATTCATTCATACGATCCATTCTAATTCATTCGCATGAATGTATCCATTCCAATTCATTCGTATGATCCATTCTAATTCATTCGCACAATCTATTCTAATTCATTCATACGATCAATTCTAATTCATTAGCATGATCCATTCTAATTCATTCGTACGATCTATTCTATTTTATTCGTACAATCCATTCTTACTCAATCGTATGATCCATTCTAATCCATTCGCACAATCTATTCATACGATCCTTTCTAATTCATTCGTACGATCCATTCTAATTCCTTCGTACGATCCATTCTAATTCATTCGTACGATCCATTCTAATTCATTCGCACGATCCATTCTAATTCATGCATACGATCCATTCTAATTCATTCGTACGATCCATTCTAATTCATTCGTACGATCCATTCTAATTCATTCGCACGATCCATTCTAATTCATTCATACGATCCATTCTATTTCATTCGTACGATCCATTCTTACTCATTCGTACGATCCATTCTAATTCATTTGCACGAAGGTATCCATTCTAATTCATTCGTACTATCCATTCTAATTCCTTCATACGATCCATTCTAATTCCTTCGTACGATCCATTCTAATTCATTCGCACAATCCATTCTAATTCATTAATACGATCCAATCTAATTCATTCATACGATCTATTCTAATTCATTCGCACGAATATATCCTTTCTAATTCATTCGTACGATCCATTCTAATTCATTCGCACAATCTATTCTAATTCATTAGTACGATCCATTCTATTTCATTCGTACGGTATGATTCATTCTAATTCATTCGTACGATTCATTCTAATTCAATCCATTCTAATTCATTCGTATGATCCATTCTAATTCATTCGTACGATCCATTCTAATTCATTCGTACGATTCATTCTAATTCAATCCATTCTAATTCATTCGTACGATCCATTCTTACTCATTCGTACGATCCATTCTAATTCATTCGCACGAATGAATGCATTCTAATTCATTCAGATGATCCATTCTAATTCATTAGCATGAATATATCCATTCTAATTCATTCGTACGATCCATTCTATCTCATTCGTACAATCCATTCTATTTCATTCGTACAATCTATTCTAATTCATTCATACGATCCATTCTAATTTATTCGCACGATCCATTCTATACGATCCATTCTAATTCATTCATATGATCCATTCTAATTCATTCGCACGATCCATTCTTACTCATTCGTACGATTCATTCTAATTCATTCGCACGATCCATTCTATCTCATTCGTACGATCTATTCTAATTCATTCGCACGAATATATCCTTTCTAATTCATTCGTACGATCCATTCTAATTCATTCGCACAATCTATTCTAATTCATTCATACGATCCATTCTAATTTATTCGCACGATCGTTTCTAATTCATTCATACGATCCATTCTAATTCATTCGTACGATCCATTCTAATTCATTCGTACGATCCATTCTAATTCATTCGCACAATCTATTCTAATTCATTAGTACGATCCATTCTAATTCATTCGCACAATCTATTCTAATTCTAATACATTCGTACAAATGGATTAGAATGGATCGTACGAATGAATTAGAATGGATATATTCGTGCGAATGAATTAGAATGGATCGTATGAATGAATTAGATTGGATCGTATGAATGAATTAGAATGGATTGTATGATTTAGAATGGATACCTTCGTGCAAATGAAATAGAATGGATCGTACGAATGAATTAGAGTAGATTGTGCGAATGGATTAGAATGGATCGTACGAAGGAATTAGAATGGATAGTACGAATGAATTAGAATGGATACCTTCGTGCAAATGAATTAGAATGGATCGTACGAATGAGTAAGAATGGATCGTACGAATGAAATAGAATGGATCGTACGAATGAATTAGAATAGATTGTGAGAATGGATTAGAATGGATCATACGATTGAGTAAGAATGGATTGTACGAATGAAATAGAATAGATCGTACGAATGAATTAGAATGGATCGTATGAATGAATTAGAATGGATTGAATTAGAATGAATCGTACGAATGAATTAGAATGGATCGTACGAATGAATTAGAATGGATCGTACGAATGAATTAGAATGGATTGAATTAGAATGAATCATACCGTACGAATGAATTAGAATGGATCATACGAAGGAATTAGAATGGATCGTGCGAATAAATTAGAATGGATCGTATGAATGAATTAGATTAGAATGGATCGTACGAATGAGTAAGAATGGATCGTACGAATGAAATAGAATGGATCGTACGAATGAATTAGAATAGATTGTGCGAATGGATTAGAATGGATCATACGATTGAGTAAGAATGGATTGTACGAATGAAATAGAATAGATCGTACAAATGAATTAGAATGGATCGTATGAATGAATTATAATGGATTGTACGAATGAAATAGAATGGATCGTATGAATGAATTAGAATGGATCGTTTGAGTGAATGCGAATGGATCGTGCGAATGAATTAGAATGGATTGTACGAATGAAATAGAATGGATCGTATGAATGAATTAGAATGGATTGAATTAGAATGAATCGTACGAATGAATTAAAATGAATCATACCGTACGAATGAATTAGAATGGATCGTACGAATGAATTAGAATGGATCGTACGAAAGAATTAGAATGGATCGTGCGAATGAATTAGAATGGATCGTACGAATGAATTAGAATAGATTGTGCGAATGAATAAGAATAGATCATACGAAGAAATTAGAATGGATCGTACGAATGAATTAGAATGGATCGTATGAATGAATTAGAATGGATACATTCGTGCGAATCCATTCTATTTTATTCGTACGATCCATTCTAATTCATTCGCACGATCCATTCTTACTCATTCGTACGATCCATTCTAATTCATTCGTACGATCCATTCTAATTCATTCGTATGATCCATTCTAATTCTATCCATGCGAATGAATACGAATGGATTAGAATGAATCGTACGAATGAATTAGATTGGATCCTACG
Organism: Chamaelirium japonicum; assembly: GCA_947650365.1. Taxonomy (NCBI): domain Eukaryota; kingdom Viridiplantae; phylum Streptophyta; class Magnoliopsida; order Liliales; family Melanthiaceae; genus Chamaelirium; species Chamaelirium japonicum. Next base: position 547,765 of record CANTAL010000050.1, read on the forward strand.
AATGAATTAGAATAGATTGTGCGAATGAATTAGAATGGATCTGGATCGTGTATCCATTCTAATTCATTCGTACGACCCATTCTAATTCATTCGTACGATCCATTCTAATTCATTCGCACGATCCATTCTAATTCATTCATACGATCCATTCTAATTCATTCATACAATCCATTCTAATGGATCGTGCGAATGAATTAGAATGGATCGTATGAATGAATTGGAATGGATACATTCGTGCAAATGAATTATAATGGATCGTGCGAATGAATTAGAATGGATCGTACGAATGAATTAGAATGGGTCGTACGAATGATGGATCGTACGAATGAGTAAGAATGGATCGCACGAATGAATTAGAATGGATCGTACGAATGAATTAGAATGGATAGTACGAATGAATTAGAATGGATACCTTCGTGCAAATGAATTAGAATGGATCGTACGAATGAGTAAGAATGGATCGTGCGAATGAATTAGAATGGATCGTACGAATGAAATAGAATGGATTCGCACGAATGAAATAGAATGGATTCGCACGAATGTATCCATTCTAATTCATTCATTCGATCCATTCTAATTCATTCGTACGATCCATTCTAATGTTTCGTACGAATGAATTAGAATGGATCGTACGAATGAATTAGAATGGATCGTACGAAGGAATTAGAATGGATCGTACGAAGGAATTAGAATGGATCGTACGAATGAATTAGATTGGATCGTACGAATGAATTAGAATGGATCGTGCGAATGAATTAGAATGGATCGTACGAAGGAATTAGAATGGATCGTACGAATGAATTATAAAGGATACATTCGAATTCATTCGTACGATCCATTCTAATTCCTTCGTACGATCCATATTCTAATTCATTCGCACGATCCATTCTAATTCATTCATACGATCCATTCTAATTTATTCGCACGATCCATTCTAATTCATTCGTACGATCCATTCTAATTCATTCGCACAATCTATTCTAATTCATTCGAACGATCCATTCTAATTCATTCGCACGATCCATTCTAATTCATTCATATGATCTATATTCTAATTCATTCGTACGATCCATTCTAATTCATTCGTACGATCCTTTCTAATTCCTTCGTACGAATGAAATAGAATGGATCGTATGAATGAATTAGAATGGATCGTGCGAATGAATTAGAATGGATCGTTCGAATGAATTAGAATAGATTGTGCGAATGAATTAGAATGGATCGTACGAATGAATTAGAATGGATCGTGCGAATAAATTAGAATGGATCGTATGAATGAATTAGAATGGATCGTGCGAATGAATTAGAATATGAATCGTACGAAGGAATTAGAATGGATCGTACGAATGAATTCGAATGTATCCTTTCTAATTCATTCGTACGATCCATTCTAATTTCTTCGTACGATCCATTCTAATTCATTCATACGATCCATTCTAATTCATTCGCACGATCCATTCTAATTCATTCGTACGATCCATTCTAATTCATTCGTACGATCCATTCTAATTCCTTCGTACGATCCATTCTAATTCATTCGTACGATCCATTCTAATTCATTCGTATGATCGTACGAATGAATTAGAATGGATCGTATGAATAAATTAGAATGGATCGTGCGAATGAGTTAGAATGGATCGTACGAATGAATTAGAATGGATCGTACGAATGAATTAGAATGGATCGTGCGAATTAATTAGAATGGATCGTACGAATGAATTAGAATGGATCGAATTAGAATGAATCGTACGAATGAATTAGAATGGATCGTATGAATGAATTAGAATGGATCGTACGAATGAATTAGAATGGATCGTGCTAATGAATTAGAATGGATCGTGCGAATGAATTAAAATGGATCGTATGAATGAAATAGAATGGATCGTATGAATTAGAATGGATCGTATGATTGAGTAAGAATAGATCGTACGAATGAAATAGAATGGATCGTATGAATGAATTAGAATGGATCGTGCGAATGAATTAGAATGGATCATGCGAATGAATTAGAATGGATCGTGCGAATGAATTAGAATGGATCGTACGAATGAATTAGAATGGATCGTACGAATGAATTAGAATGGATTGAATTAGAATGGATCGTACGATAAGAATGGATCGTACGAAGGAATTAGAATGGATCGTACGAAGGAATTAGAATGGATAGTACGAATGAATTAGAATGGATACCTTCATGCAAATGAATTAGAATGGATCGTATGAATGAGTAAGAATGGATCGTACGAATGAATTAGAATGGATCGTACGAATGAATTAGAATGGATACATTCGCGCGAATCCATTCTATTTCATTCGTACGATCCATTCTAATTCATTCGCACGATCCATTCTAATTCATTCATACGATCCATTCTTATCGGACGATCCATTCTAATTCAGTCCATTCTAATTCATTCGTACGATCCATTCTAATTCATTCGTACGATCCATTCTAATTCCTTCGTACGATCCATTCTAATTCCTTCGTACGATCCATTCTTATCGTACGATCCATTCTAATTCAATCCATTCTAATTCATTCGTACGATCCATTCTAATTCATTCGTACGATCCGTTCTAATTCATTCGCACGATCCATTCTAATTCATTCGCATGATCCATTCTAATTCATTCGCACGATCCATTCTAATTCATTCATACGATCCATTCTATTTCATTCGTACGATCCATTCTTACTCAATCATACGATCCATTCTAATTCATTTGCACGAAGGTATCCATTCTAATTCATTCGTACTATCCATTCTAATTCCTTCGTACGATCCATTCTAATTCCTTCGTACGATCCATTCTAATTCATTCATACGATCCATTCTAATTCATTCGTACGATCTATTCTAATTCCTTCGTATGATCCATTCAAATTCATTCGCACGAATCTATCCATTCTAATTCATTCGTACGATCCATTCTAATTCATTCGCACGATCCATTCTAATTTATTAATACGATCCAATCTAATTTATTAATACGATCCATTCTAATTCATTCGCACGAATGGATACGAAGGAATTAGAATGGATCGTACGAATGAATTAGAATGGATTGAATTAGAATGAATCGTACGAATGAATTAGAATGGATCGTACGAATGAATTAGAATGGATCGTATCAATGAATTAGAATGAATCTTATGGATGAATTAGAATGGATCGTGCGAATGAATTAGAATGGATCGTACGAATAAATTAGAATGGATCGTATGAATGAATTAGAATGGATCATGCGAATAAATTAGAATGGATCGTATGAATGAATTAGAATGGATCGCACGAATTAGAATGGATCGTACGAATGAAATAGAATGGATCGTACGAATGAATTAGAATAGATTGTGCGAATGGATTAGAATGGATCATACGATTGAGTAAGAATGGATTGTACGAATGAAATAGAATAGATCATACGAATGAATTAGAATGGATCATGCTAATGAATTAGAATTGATCGTACGAATGAATTAGAATAGATTGTGCGAATGAATTAGAATGGATCGTACGAATGAATTGGAATGGATACATTCGTGCGAATCTATTCTATTTCATTCGTACGATCCATTCTAATTCATTACTACGATCCATTCTAATTCACTCGTACGATCCATTCTAATTCATTCGTACGATCCATTCTAATTCATTCGCACGATCCATTCTAATTCATTCATACGATCCATTCCAATTCATTCATACGATCCATTGTAATTCATTCATACTATCCATTCTAATTCCTTCGTACGATCCATTCTAATTCATTCGTACGATCCATTCTAATTCATTCGTACGATCCATTCTTACTCATTCGTACGATCCATTCTAATTCATTTGCACGAAGGTATCCATTCTAATTCATTCGTACTATCCATTCTAATTCCTTCGTACGATCCATTCTTATCGTACGATCCATTCTAATTCAATCCATTCTAATTCATTCGTACGATCCATTCTAATTCATTCGTACGATCCATTCTAATTCATTCGCACGATCCATTCTAATTCATTCGCATGATCCATTCTAATTCATTCGCACGATCCATTCTAATTCATTCATACAGTCCATTCTATTTCATTCGTACGATCCATTCTAACTCAATCGTATGATCCATTCTAATTCATTTGCACGAAGGTATCCATTCTAATTCATTCGTACTATCCATTCTAATTCCTTCGTACGATCCATTCTAATTCCTTCGTACGATCCATTCTAATTCATTCGTACGATCCATTCTAATCCATTTGTACGAATGTATCCACTCTAATTCATTCATACGATCCATTCTAATTCATTCGTACGATCCATTCTAATTTATTCGTACGATCCATGCTAATTCATTCGCACAATCTATTCTAATTCATTCGTACGATCCATTCTAATTCATTCGCACGATCCATTCGCATTCACTCAAACGATCCATTCTAATTCATTCATATGATCCATTCTAATTCATTCGCACGAATGTATCCATTCAATCCATTCTAATTCATTCGTACGATCCATTCTAATTCATTCGTACGATCCATTCTAATTCCTTCGTATGATCCATTCTAATTCATTCGTACGGCAAGATTCATTCTAATTCATTCGTACGATTCATTCTAATTCAATCCATTCTAATTCATTCATATGATCTGGATCGTGTATCCATTCTAATTCATTCGTACGATCAATTCTAATTCATTCGCACGTATCCATTCTAATTCATTCATACGATACATTATATTTCATTCGTACGATCCATTCTTACTTATTCGTACGATCCATTCTAATTCATTCGTACGATCCATTCTAATTCATTCGTACGTTCCATTCTAATTCATTCGTACGATCCATTCAAATTCATTAATACGATCCATTCTAATTCATTCGCATGATCCATTCTAATTCATTCATATGATCCATTCTAATTCATTCGCACGATCTATTCTAATTCATTCGTACGATCCATTCTAATTCATTCGCACGAATGAATCCATTCTAATTTATTTGTACGATCGATTCTAATTCATTCATACGATCCATTCTAATTCATTCGCACGAATGTATCCATTCTAAATGAATTAGAATGGATCGTACGAATGAGTAAGAATGGATCGTGCGAATGAATTAGAATGGATCATATGAATGAATTAGAATGGATCGTATGAATGAATTAGAATGGATCGTGCGAATAAATTAGAACGGATCGTACGAATGAATTAGAATGGATCATGCGAATGAATTAGAATGGATCGTATGAATGAATTAGAATGGATCGTGCGAATGACTTAGAATAGATCATACGAACGAATTAGAATGGATCGTACGAATGAATTAGAATGGATGGAATTAGAATGGATCGTACGAATGAATTCCAATGTATCCATTCTAATTCATTCATATGATCCATTCTATCTCATTCGTAAAATCTATTCTAATTCATTCGTACGATCCATTCTAATTCATTCGCACGATCCATTCTAATTCATTCGTACAAATGTATCGTGCGAATGAGATAGAATGGATCATACGATTGAATTAGAATGTATACATTCGAATTCATTCGTACGATCCATTCTAATTCAATCCATTCTAATTCATTCGTACGATCCATTCTAATTCATTCGTATGATCTATTCTAATTCATTCGCACGATCCATTCTAATTCATTCATACGATCCATTCTAATTCATTCGCATGATCCATTCTAATTCATTCGTACGATCCATTCTAATTCATTCGCACGATCCATTCTAATTCATTCATACGATCCATTCTAATTCCTTCGTACGATCCATTCTAATTCATTTGTACGATCGATTCTAATTCATTCGCACGATCCATTCTAATTCATTCATATGATCCATTCTAATTCATTCGTACGATCCATTCTAATTCATTTGCACGAAGGTATCCATTCTAATTCATTCGTACTATCCATTCTAATCCATTCGCACGAATGAATTAGAATGGATTGTACGAATGAATTAGAATGGATCGTACGAATGAATTAGAATGGATCGTACGAAGGAATTAGAATGGATCGTACGAATGAATTAGAATGGATTGAATTAGAATGAATCGTACGAATGAATTAGAATGAATCATACCGTACGAATGAATTAGAATGGATCATACGAATGAAATAGAATGGATCGTATGAATGAATTAGAATGGATCGTGCGAATGAATTAGAATGGATCGTACGAATGAAATAGAATGGATACGCACGAATGTATCCATTCTAATTCATTCGCACGATCCATTCTTACTCATTCGTACGATCCATTCTAATTCATTCGTGCGATCCATTCTAATTCATTCGTACGATCCATTCTAATTCAATCCATGCGAATGAATACGAATGGATTAGAATGGATCGTACGAATGAATTAGATTGGATCGTATTAATGAATTAGAATGGATCGTACGAATGAATTAGAATGGATACATTCATGCGAATGAATTAGAATGGATCATACGAATGAATTAGAATGGATTCATTCGTGCGAATGAATTAGAATGGATCGTACGAATGAGTAAGAATAGATCGTACGAATGAATTAGAATGGATCGTATGAATGAATTAGAATGGATACATTCGTGCGATCCATTCTAATTCATTCGCACGATCCATTCTAATTCATTCGTACGATCCATTCTAATTCATTCGTACGATCCTTTCTAATTCATTCGCACAATCTATTCGTTCCATTCAAATTCATTCGTACGATCCATTCTAATTCATTCGTACGATCCATTCTTACTCATTCGTACGATCCATTCTAATTCATTTGCACGAAGGTATCCATTCTACTTCTTTCGTACTATCCATTCTAATTCCTTCGTACGATCCATTCTAATTCCTTTGTGCGAATGTATCCATTCTAATTCCTTCGTATGATCCATTCTAATTCATTCGTACGGTATGATTCATTCTAATTCATTCGTACGATTCATTCTAATTCAATCCATTCTAATTCATTCGTACGATCCATTCTAATTCATTCGAACGATCCATTCTAATTCATTTGTACGAATGTATCCACTCTAATTCATTCGTACGATCCATTCTAATTCATTTGTACGAATGTATCCTTTCTAATTCATTTGTACGTTCCATTCTAATTCATTCGTACGATCCATTCTAATTCATTCGTACGATCCATTCTAACTCATTCGCACGATCCATTCTAATTCATTCGCACGATCCTACGAATGAGTTAGAATAGATTGTATGAATGAATTAGAATGGATCGTACGAATGAATTAGAATGGATCGTATGAATGAATTAGAATGGATTGTATGAATGAATTAGAATGGATCGTTTGAGTGAATACGAATGGATCGTGTGAATGAATTAGAATGGAATGAATTAGAATGGATTGAATTAGAATGAATCGTACGAATGAATTAGAATGGAACGTGTGAATGAATTAGAATGGATCGTACGAATGAATTAGAATGGATCGTACGAAGGAATTAGAATGGATCGTATGAATGAATTAGAATGGATCGTGCGAATGAATTAGAATGGATCGTACGAATGAAATAGAATGGATTCGCACGAATGTATCCATTCTAATTCATTCATACGATCCATTCTATTTCATTCATACGATCCATTCTATTTCATTCGTACGATCCATTCTAATTCATTTGTACGATCCATTCTAATTCATTCGTACGATTCATTCTAATTCAATCCATTCTAATTCATTCCATTCTAATTCATTCGCACGATCCATTCGCATTCACTCAAACGATCCATTCTAATTCATTCATACAATCCATTCTAATTCTTTTGCACGAATGTATCCATTCTAATTCATTCGTACGATCCATTCTAATTCATTCGTATGATCTATTCTAATTCATTCGCATGATCCATTCTAATTCCTTCGTACGATCCATTCTAATTCAATCGTACGATCCATTCTAATTCATTCGCACAATCCATTCTAATTCATTCGTATGATCCATTCTAATTCATTCGCATCATCTATTCTAATTCATTTATACGATCCATTCTAATTTATTCGCACGATCCATTCTAATTCATTCATACAATCCATTCTAATTCTTTTGCACGAATGTATCCATTCTAATTCATTCGTACGATCCATTCTAATTCATTCGTACGATCCATTCTAATTCATTCGCACAATCCATTCTAATTCATTCACACTCATACGATCCATTCTAATTCATTCGCACGAATATATCCTTTCTAATTCATTCGTACGATCCATTCTAATTCATTCGCACAATCTATTGTAATTCATTCGAACGATCCATTCTAAGTCATTCGTACGATCTATTCTAATTCATTCGTACGATCCATTCTAATTCATTCGCACGATCCATTCTATTTCATTCGTACGATCCATTCTAATCATTCGCACAATCCATTCTATTTCATTCGTACGATCCATTCTAATTCCTTCGTACGATCCATACGAATGAATTAGAAAGGATATATTCGTGCGAATGAATTAGAATGGATCGTACGAATGAATTAGAAAGGATATATTCGTGCGAATAAATTAGAATAGATCGTATGAATGAATTAGATTGGATCGTATTAATGAATTAGAATGGATCATACGAATGAATTAGAATAGATCGTACGAATGAATTAGAATGGATACGAATGGATCGTATGAATGAATTAAAATGGATCGTACGAATGTATTAGAATGGATCGTACGAATGAATTAGAATGGATTGAATTAGAATGAATCGTACGAATGAATTAGAATGAATCATACCGTACGAATGAATTAGAATGGATCGTATGAATGAATTAGAATGGATCGTACGAATGAATTAGAATGGATTGAATTAGAATGAATCGTATGAATGAATTAGAATGGATCGTGCGAATAAATTAGAATGGATCGTACGAATGAAATAGAATGGATCGTGCGAATGAATTAGAATGGATCGAATGAATGAATTAGAATGGATCGTACGAATGACTTAGAATGGATCGTTCGAATGAATTAGAATAGATTGTGCGAATGAATTAGAATGGATCGTACGAATGAATTAGAATGGATCGTACGAATGAATTAGAATGGATTGTACGAATGAATTAGAATGGATACGATGAATGAATTAGAATGGATCGTATGAATGAATTAGAATAGATTGTGTGAATGAATTAGAATGGATCGTACGAATGAATTAGAATGGATCGTATGAATGAATTAGAATGGATCGTGCGAATGAATTAGAATGGATCGTACGAATGATATAGAATGGATTCGCACGAATGTATCCATTCTAATTCATTCGTACGATCCATTCTATCTCATTCGTACAATCCATTCTATTTCATTCGTACAATCCATTCTAATTCATTCATACGATCCATTCTAATTTTTTCGCACGATCCATTCTAATTCATTCATACGATCCATTCTAATTCATTCATATGATCCATTCTAATTCATTCGCACGATCCATTCTAATTCATTCGTACGATCCATTCTAATTCATTCGAACGATCCAGTCTAATTCATTCGCAAGATCCATTCTAATTCATTCATACGATCCATTCTGATTCATTCGTATCCATTCTAATTCATTCGTACGATCCATTCTAATTCATTCGCACGATTCATTCTAATTCAATCCATTCTAATTCATTTGTACGATCCATTCTTACTCATTCGTACGATCCATTCTAATTGATTCGCACAATCCATTCTAATTCAGTCCATTCTAATTCTTTCGTACGATCCATTCTTACTCATTCGTACGATCCATTCTAATTCATTCGCACAATCCATTCTAATTTATTTGCACGAAGGTATCCATTCTAATTCATTCATACTATCCATTCTAATTCCTTCGTACGATCCATTATGAATGAATTAGAATGGATCATGCGAATGAATTAGAATGGATCGTGCGAATGAATTAGAATGGATCGTATGAATGAAATAGAATGGATTGTACGAATGAGATAGAATGGATCGTACGAATGAATTAGAATCGATTGTGCGAATGAATTAGAATGGATCGTATGAAGGAATTAGAATGTATCGTACGAATGAATTAGAATGGATCGTACGAAGCAATTAGAATGGATCGTACGAATGAATTAGAATGGATCGTACGAATGAATTAGATTGGATCGTATTAATGAATTAGAATGGATTGTACGAATGAATTAGAATAGATCGTACGAATGAATTAGAATGGATACGAATGGATCATAAGAATGAGTAAGAATGGATCTATTCTAATTCATTCATACGATCCATTCTAATTCATTCATACGATCCATTCTAATTCATTCGCACGCTATTCTAATTCATTCGTAGGATCCATTCTAATTCATTCGTACGATCGATTCTAATTCATAAGTACGATCCATTCTAATTTATTCGCACGATCCATTCTAATTCATTCATACGAATCCATTCTATTTCATTAGTACGATCTATTCTATTTCATTCGTACAATCTATTCTAATTCATTCATACGATCCATTCTAATTTATTCGTACGATCCGTTCTAATTCATTCGCACGCTATTCTAATTCATTCGTAGGATCCATTCTAATTCATTACTACGATCCATTCTAATTTATTCATACGATCCATTCTAATTCATTCGTACGATCCATTCTAATTCATTCGTACGATCCATGCTAATTCATTCATACGATCCATTCTAATTCATGCGCACAATCTATTCTAATTCATTCGCACAATCTATTCTAATTCATTCGTACGATACATTCTAATTCATTCGTACGATCCATTCTAATTCATTCGCACGCTATTCTAATTCATTCGTAGGATCCATTCTAATTCATTCGTGCAAAAGAATTAGAATGGATTGTACGAATGAATTAGAATGGATCGTATGCATGAATTAGAATGGATCGTACGAATGAATTAGAATGGATCATGCGAATGAATTAGAATGGATCATATGAATGAATTAGAATGGATCATATGAATGAATTAGAATGGATCGTGCGAATAAATTACAATGGATCGTATGAATGAATTAGAATGGATCATGCGAATGAATTAAAATGGATCGTACGAAGGAATTAGAATGGATCGCACGAATGAATTAGAATGGATTATACGAATGAATTAGAATGGATCCTACGAATGAATTAGAATGGATCGTACGAAGGAATTAGAATGGATCGTACGAATGAATTAGAATGGATCGTACGAATGAATTAGAATGGATTGAATTAGAATGAATCGTACGAATGAATTAGAATGAATCATACCATACGAATGAATTAGAATGGATCATACGAATGAAGTAGAATGGATCGTATGAATGAATTAGAATGGATCGTGCGAATGAATTAGAATGGATCGTACGAATGAAATAGAATGGATTCGCACGAATGTATCCATTCTAATTCATTCGCACGATCCATTCTTACTCATTCGTACGATCCATTCTAATTCATTCGTACGATCCATTCTAATTCATTCGTACGATCCATTCTAATTCAATCCATGCGAATGAATACGAATGGATTAGAATGGATCGTACGAATGAATTAGATTGGATCGTATTAATGAATTAGAATGGATTGTACGAATGAATTAGAATGGATACATTCATGCGAATGAATTAGAATGGATCATACGAATGAATTAGAATGGATTCATTCGTGCGAATGAATTAGAATGGATCGTACAATGAGTAAGAATGGATCGTACGAATGAATTAGAATGGATCGTATGAATGAATTAGAATGGATATATTCGTGCGATCCATTCTAATTCATTCGCACGATCCATTCTAATTCATTCGTACGATCCATTCTAATTCATTCGTACGATCCATTCTAATTCATTCGCACAATCTATACGTTCCATTCTAATTCATTCGTAAGATCCATTCTAATTCATTCGTACAATCCATTCTAATTCATTCATACGATCCATTTTTACTCATTCGTACGATCCATTCTAATTCATTTGCACGAAGGTATCCATTCTACTTCATTCGTACTATTCATTTTAATTCCTTCGTACGATCCATTCTAATTCCTTCGTGCGAATGTATCCATTCTAATTCCTTCGTATGATCCATTCTAATTCATTCGTACGGTATGATTCATTCTAATTCATTCGTACGATTCATTCTAATTCAATCCATTCAAATTCATTCGTACGATCCATTCTAATTCATTCGTACGATCCATTCTAATTCATTCGTACGTTCGATTCTAATTCATTTGTACGAATGTATCCACTCTAATTCATTGGTACGATCCATTCTAATTCATTTGTCCGAATGTATCCTTTCTAATTCATTCGTACGATCCATTCTAATTCATTCGTACGATTCATTCTAATTCATTCGTACGATCCATTCTAACTCATTCGCACGATCCATTCTAATTCTTTCGCACGATCCTACGAATGAGTTAGAATAGATTGTATGAATGAATTAGAATGGATCGTACGAATGAATTAGAATGGATCGTATGAATGAATTAGAATGGATTGAATGAATGAATTAGAATGGATCGTTTGAGTGAATGCGAATGGATCGTGCGAATGAATTAGAATGGAATGACTTAGAATGGATTGAATTAGAATGGATCGTGCGAATGAATTAGACTGGATCGTGCGAATGAATTAGATTGGATCGTACGAATGAATTAGAATGGATCGTGCGAATGAATTAGAATGGATCATATGAATGAATTAGAATGGATCGTATGAATGAATTAGAATGGATCGTGCGAATAAATTAGAATGGATCGTATGAATGAATTAGAATGGATCGTACGAATGAAATAGAATGGATTGTACGAATGAGATAGAATGGATCGTACGAATGAATTAGAATGGATACATTCGTGCGAATCCATTCTATTTCATTCGCACGATCCATTCTAATTCATTCGCACGATCCATTCTAATTCATTCGCACGATCCATTCTAATTCATTCATAATGGATCATACGAAGGAATTAGAATGGATAGTACGAGTGAATTAGAATGGATACCTTCGTGCAAATGAATTAGAATGGATTGTGCGAATGAATTAGAATGGATTGTACGAATGAGTAAGCATGGATCGTACGAATGAATTAGAATGGATAGAATTAGAATGGATTGTGCGAATGAATTAGAATGGATCGTACGAATGAGTAAGAATGGATCGTACGAATGAATTAGAATGGATTTAATTAGAATGAATCGTGCGAATGAATTAGAATGGATCGTACGAATGAATTAGAATGGATACGAATGGATCGAACGAATGAATTAGAATGGATCGTACGAATGAGTAAGAATGGATCGTACGAATGAATTAGAATGGATCGTACGAATGAATTAGAATGGATCGTACGAATGAATTCGAATGTATCCATTCTAATTCATTCATACGATCCATTCTATCTCATTCGTACAATCCATTCTAATTCATTCGTACGATCCATTCTAATTCATTCGCACGAATGAATCCATTCTAATTCATTCGTACGATCCATTCTAATTCATTCGCACGAATGAGTAAGAATGGATCGTACGAATGAAATAGAATGGATTGAATTAGAATGAATCGTACGAATGAATTAGAATGAATCATACCGTATGAATGAATTAGAATAGATCATACGAAGGAATTAGAATGGATCGTACGAATGAATTAGAATGGATCGTACGAAGGAATTAGAATGGATCGTACGAAGGAATTAGAATGGATAGTACGATTGAGTAAGAATAGATTGTACGAATGAAATAGAATAGATCGTACGAATGAATTAGTATGGATCGTATGAATGAATTAGAATGGATCGTGCGAATGAATTAGAATGGATCGTACGAATGAATTAGAATAGATTGTGCGAATGAATTAGAATTGATCGTACTTATGAATTAGATTGGATCATATGAATGAATTAGAATGGATCGTATGAATGAATTAGAATGGATCGTGTGAATAAATTAGAATGGATCGTATGAATGAATTAGAATCGATCGTACGAATGAATTAGAATGGATCATGTGAATGAATTAGAATGGATCGTGCGAATGAATTAGAATGGATCGTACGAATGAAATAGAATGGATTGTACGAATGAGATAGAATGGATCGTACGAATGACTTAGAATGGATAATTCATGCGAATGAATTAGAATGGATCATACGAATGAACTAGAATGGATTCATTCGTGCGAATGAATTAGAATGGATCGTACGAATGAGTAAGAATGGATCGTACGAATGAATTAGAATGGATTGAATTAGAATGAATCGTACGAATGAATTAGAATGGATCGTACGAATGAATTAGAATGGATCGTACGAATGAATTAGAATGGATTGAATTAGAATGAATCGTACGAATGAATTAGAATGAATCATACCGTACGAATGAATTAGAATGGATCATATGAAGGAATTAGAATGGATCGTGCGAATAAATTAGAATAGATCGTATGAATGAATTAGAATAGATCGTACGAATGAATTAGAATGGATCGTACGAATGAATTAGAATGGATACATTCGTGCGAATGAATTAGAATGGATCGTATGAATGAATTAGATTGGATCATATGCATGAATTAGAATGGATCGTGCGAATGAATTAGAATGGATCGTACGAATGAATTAGAATGGATCGAACGAATGAATTAGAATGGATATATTCGTGCAAAAGAATTAGAATGGATTGTATGAATGAATTAGAATGGATCGTGCGAATGAATTAGAATGGATCGTACGAATGAATTAGAATGGATACATTCGTGCGAATGAATTAGAATGGATCGTATGAATGAATTAGATTGGACCGTATGCATGAATTAGAATGGATCGTGCGAATGAATTAGAATGGATCGTACGAATGAATTTGAATGGATCGAACGAATGAATTAGAATGGATCGTAAGAATGAGTAAGTATGGATCGTACGAATGAATTAGAATGGATCGTACGAATGAATTAGAATGGATCGTACGAATGAATTCGAATGTATCCATTCTAATTCATTCATACGATCCATTCTATCTCATTTGTACAATCCATTCTAATTCATTCGTACGATCCATTCTAATTCATTCGCACGATCCATTCTATCTCATTCGTACAATCCATTCTAATTCAATCCATTCTAATTCATACGTACGATCCATTCTAATTCATTCGTACGATCCATTCTTACTCATTCGTACGATCCATTCTAATTTATTCGCACGAATGAATCCATTCTAATTCATTCGTATGATCCATTGTAATTCATTCGCATGAATGTATCCATTCTAATTTATTCGTACGATCCATTCTATCTCATTCGTACAATCCATTCTATTTCATTCGTACGATCCATTCTAATTCATTCGCACGATCCATTTTACTCATTCGTACGATCCATTCTAATTCATTCGCACGAATGAATCCATTCTAATTCATTCGTATGATCCATTCTAATTCATTCGTACAATCTATTCTATTTCATTCGTATGATCCATTCTTACTCATTCGTACGATCCATTCGTATCCATTCTAATTCATTCGTACGATCCATTCTAATTCATTCGCACGAATGAGCAAGAATGGGTCGTACGAATGAAATAGAATGGATTGAATTAGAATGAATCGTACGAATGAATTAGAATGAATCATACCGTACGAATGAATTAGAATGGATCATACGAAGGAATTAGAATGGATCGTACGAATGAATTAGAATGGATCGTATGATGGAATTAGAATGGATCGTACGAAGGAATTAGAATGGATAGTACGATTGAGTAAGAATGGATTGTACGAATGAAATAGAATAGATCGTACGAATGAATTAGAATGGATCGTATGAATGCAATAGAATGGATCGTGCGAATGAATTAGAATGGATCGTACGAATGAATTAGAATAGATTGTGCGAATGAATTAGAATGGATCGTATGAATGAATTATAATGGATCGTACGAATGAATTAGAATGGATCGTATGAATGAATTAGAATGGATCGTGCGAATGAAATAGAATGGATTGTACGAAAGAATTAGAATGGATCGTGCGAATGAGTTAGAATGGATCGTACGAATGAATTAGAATAGATCGTACGAATGAATTAGAATGGATCATGCTAATGAATAAGAATTGATCGTACGAATGAATTAGAATAGATTGTGCGAATAAATTAGAATGGATCGTACGAATGAATTGGAATGGATACATTCGTGCGAATGAATTAGAATGGATCGTATGAATCAATTAGAGTGGATACATTCGTACAAATGAATTAGGATGGATCGTATGAATGAATTAGAGTGGATACATTCGTACGAATGAATTAGAATAGATTGTACGATCCATTCTATTTCATTCGCACGATCCATTCTATTGCATTCATACGATCCATTCTAATTCATTCGTACGATCTATTCTATTTCATTCGTACAATCCATTCTTACTCAATCGTACTATCCATTCTAATTCCTTCGTACGATCCATTCTAATTCCATCATACGATCCATTCTAATTCATTCGTACGATCCATTCTAATTCCTTCGTATGATCCATTCTAATTCATTCGTACGGTATGATTCATTCTAATTCATTCGTACGATTCATTCTAATTCAATCCATTCTATTTCATTCGTACGATCCATTCTTGCTCATTCGTGCGAATGAATTAGAATGGATCGTACGAATGAATTAGAATGGATACGAATGGATCGTACGAATGAGTAAGAATGGATCATACGAATGAAATAGAATAGATTGTACGAATGAATTAGAAGGGATCATACGAATGAATTAGAATGGATTCATTCGTGCGAATGAATTAGAATGGATCGTACGAATGAGTAAAATGGATCGTGCGAATGAATTAGAATGGATCGTACGAATGAAATAGAATGGATTGTACGAATGAGATAGAATGGATCGTACGAATAAATTAGAATGGATACATTCATGCGAATGAATTACAATGGATCATACGAATGAATTAGAATGGATTCATTCGTGCGAATAAATTAGAATGGATCGTACGAATGAGTAAGAATGGATCGTACGAATGAATTAGAATGGATCGTACGTATGAATTAGAATGGATTGAATTAGAATGGATTGTACGAATGAGATAGAATGGATCGTGCGAATGAATTAGAATGGATCGTACGAATGAATTAGAATGGATTGTACAAATGAGATAGAATGGATCGTATGAATGAATTAGAATGGATACATTCGAATTCATTCGTACGATCCATTCTAATTCATTCGTACGATCCATTCTAATTCATTCGTACGATCCATACTTACTCATTCTTACGATCCATTCTAATTCATTCGTTCGAATGGATCGTATGAAGGAATTAGAATGGATAGTACGAATGAATTAGAATGGATACCTTTGTGCAAATGAATTAGAATGGATCGTACGAATGAGTAAGAATGGATTGTGCGAAAAAATTAGAATGGATCGTACGAATGAATTAGAATGTATCGTGTGAATGAATTAGAATGGATCGTGCGAATGAATTAGAATGGATCACGCGAATGAGTTAGAATGGATCGTACGAATGAATTAGAATGGATCGTGCGAATGAATTAGAATGGATCTGGATCGTGTATCCATTCTAATTCTTTCGTACGATCCATTCTAATTCATTCGTACGATCCATTCTAATTCATTCGCACGATCCATTCTAATTCATTCGCACGAATGTATCCATTCTAATTCATACGTACGATCTATTCTAATTCATTCGTACGATCCATTCTAATTCATTCGCACAATCCATTCTAATTCATTTGCATGATCCATTCTAATTCATTCATACAATCCATTCTAATTCTTTTGCACGAATGTATCCATTCTAATTCATTACGAATGAATAAGAATGGATTGTACGAATGAATTAGAATGGATACATTCGTGCGAATGAATTAGAATGGATCGTACGAATGAATTAGAATGGATCGTACGAATGAATTAGAATGGATCGTGCGAATAAATTAGAATGGATCATACGAAGGAATTAGAATGGATCGTACGAATGAATTAGAATGGATCGTAGTAATGAATTAGAATGGATCGTATGCATGAATTAGAATGGATCGTGCGAATGAATTAGAATGGATCGTACAAATGAATTAGAATGGATCGTACGAAGAAATTTGAATGGATCGTATGAATGAATTAGAATGGATCATGCAAATGAATTAGAATGGATCGTACGAATGAGTAAGAATGGATCGTACGAATGAAATAGAATGGATCGTATGAATGAATTAGAATGGATCGTATGAATGAATTAGAATGGATACATTCGTGCGAATCCATTCTATTTCATTTGTACGATCCATTCTAATTCATTCGCACGATCCATTCTAATTCATTCATACGATCCATTCTAATTCCTTCGTATGATCCATTCTAATTCATTCGTACGATCCATTCTAATTCATTCGCACGATCCATTCTAATTCATGCATACGATCCATTCTAATTCATTCATACGATCCATTCTAATTCATTCGTACGATCCATTCTAATTCATTCGCACAATCAATTCTAATTCATTCGTACGATCCATTCTAATTTATTCGCACGATCCATTCTAATTCATTCGTACGATCCATTCTAATTCATTCGCACAATCTATTCTAATTCATTCGTACGATCCATTCTAATTCATTCGTACGATCCATTCTAATTCATTCGTACTATCTATTCTAATTCTTTCGTACGATCCATTCTAATTCATTCATACGATCCATTCTAATTTATTCGCACGATCCATTCTAATTCATTCGTATGATCCATTCTAATTCATTCGCACAATCTATTCTAATTCATTCGAACGATCCATTCTAATTCATTCGCACGATCCATTCTAATTCGTTCATACGATCCATTCTATTTCATTCGTACGATCCATTCTAATTCATTCATACGATCCATTCTAATTCCTTCGTATGATCCATTCTAATTCATTCGTACGGTATGATTCATTCTAATTCATTCGTACGATTCATTCTAATTCAATCCATGCTAATTCATTCGTACGATCCATTCTAATTCATTAAAACGATCCAATCTAATTCATTCATACGATCTATTCTAATTCTTTTGTACGATCCATTCTAATTCATTCGTACGATCCATTCTAATTCATTCGCACGATCCATTCTAATTCATTCATACGATCCATTCTAATTCATTCGTACGATCCATTCTAATTCATTCGTACGATCCATTCTAATTCATTCATACGATCCATTCTAATTAATTCATATGATCCATTCTAACGAATCATACCGTACGAATGAATTAGAATGGATCGTACGAATGAATTAGAATAGATTGTGCGAATGAATTAGAATGGATCGTAGTAATGAATTAGAATGGATTGTACAAATTAGAATAGATTGTGCGAATGAATTAGAATGGATCATACGAATGAAATAGAATGGATTCGCACGATTGTATCCATTCTAATTCAATGGATCATGCGAATGAATTAGAATGGATCGTACGAAGGAATTAGAATGGATCGTACGAATGAATTAGAATGGATCGTACGAATGAATTAGAATGGATCGTATGAATGAATTAGAATGGATCGTGCGAATGAATTAGAATGGATCGTACGAATGAAATAGAATGGATTCGCACGAATGTATCCATTCTAATTCATTCGTACGATCCATTCTAATTCATTCGTACGATCCATTCGTACGATCAATTCTATTTCATTCGTACGATCCATTCTAATTCATTCGCACGATCTATTCGCATTCACTCAAACGATCCATTCTAATTCATTCATATGATCCATTCTAATTCATTCGCACGAATGTATCCATTCTATTTCATTCGTACGATCCATTATAATTCATTCGCACGATCCATTCTAATTCATTCATACGATCCATTCTAATTCATTAGTACGATCCATTCTAATTCATTCGTACGATCCATTCTAATTCATTCATACGATCCATTTTATTTCATTCGTACGATCCATTCTTACTCATTCGTACGATCCATTCTAATTCATTTGCACGAAGGTATCCATTCTAATTCATTCGTACTATCCATTCTAATTCCTTCGTACGATCCATTCTAATTCCTTCGTACGATCCATTCTAATTCATTCGTACGATCCATTCTAATTCATTCGTACGATCCATTCTAATTCATTCGCACAATCTATTCTAATTCATTCGTACGATCCATTCTAATTCATTCATATGATCCATTCTAATGAATCATACCGTATGAATGAATTAGAGTGGATCGTACGAATGAATTAGAATAGATTGTGCGAATGAATTAGAATGGATCGTAGTAATGAATTAGAATGGATTGTACGAATTAGAATAGATTATGCGAATGAATTAGAATGGATCATACGAATGAAATAAAATGGATTCGCACGAATGTATCCATTCTAATTCAATGGATCGTGCAAATGAATTAGAATGGATCGTACGAATGAATTAGAATGGATCGTACGAAGGAATTAGAATGGATCGTATGAATGAATTAGAATGGATCGTACGAATGAATTAGAATGGATCGTATGAATGAATTAGAATGGATCGTGCGAATGAATTAGAATGGATCGTACGAATGAAATAGAATGGATTCGCACGAATGTATCCATTCTAATTCATTCATACGATCCATTCTAATTCATTCGTACGATCCATTCGTACGATCAATTCTATTTCATTCGTACGATCCATTCTAATTCATTCGCACGATCCATTCGCATTCACTCAAACGATCCATTCTAATTCATTCATATGATCCATTCTAATTCATTCGCACGAATGTATCCATTCTATTTCATTCGTACGATCCATTATAATTCATTCGCACGATCCATTCTAATTCATTCATACGATCCATTCTAATTCATTTGTACGATCCATTCTAATTCATTCGTACGATCCATTCTAATTCATTCATACGATCCATTCTATTTCATTCGTACGATCCATTCTTACTCATTCGTACGATCCATTCTAATTCATTTGCACGAAGGTATCCATTCTAATTCATTCGTACTATCCATTCTAATTCCTTCGTACGATCCATTCTAATTCCTTCGTACGATCCATTCTAATTCATTCGTACGATCCATTCTAATTCCTTCGTATGATCCATTCTAATTCATTCGTACGGTATGATTCATTCTAATTCATTCGTACGATTCATTCTAATTCAATCCATTCTAATTCATTCGTACAATCCATTCTAATTCATTCGCACGATCCATTCTAATTCATTCATACGATCCATTCTATTTCATTCGCACGATCGATTCGTACGATCCATTCTAATTCATTCGCACGATCCATTCTAATTCATTCGTACGATTCATTCTAATTCAATCCATTCTAATTCATTTGTACGATCCATTCTAATTCATTCGTACGATCCATTCTAATTCATTCGTACGATTCATTCTAATTCAATCCATTCTAATTCATTCGTACGATCCATTCTATTTTATTCATACGATCCATTTTAATTCATTCATATGATCCATTCTAATTCCTTCGTACGATCCCTTCTATTTCATTCGTACGATCCATTCTAATTCATTCATACGATCCATTCGTATCCATTCTAATTTATTTGTACGATCCATTCTAATTCATTCGTACGATCCATTCTAATTCCTTCGTACGATCTATTCTAATTCATTCGTACGATCCATTCTAATTCATTCGCACGATCCATTCTAATTCATTCATACGATCCATTCTAATTCATTCGTGCGATCTATTCTATTTCATTCGTACAATCCATTCTTACTCAATCGTATGATCCATTCTAATCCATTCGCACAATCTATTCTAATTCATTCGTATGATCCATTCTATTTCATTCGTACGAATGAATTAGAATAGATCGTATGAATGAGTAAGAATGGATCGTACGAATGAATTAGAATGGGCCGTATGAATGAATTAGAATGGATACATTCGTGCGAATCCATTCTATTTCATTCGTACGATCCATTCTAATTCATTCGCACGATCCATTCTAACTCATTCGTACGATCCATTCTAATTCATTCGTATGATCCATTCTAATTCATGCATACGGTCTAATTTAATTAGAATGGATCGTATGAATGAATTAGATTGGATCGTATTAATGAATTAGAATGGATCGTACGAATGAATTAGAATAGATCGTACGAATGAATTAGAATGGATACGAATGGATCGTACGAATGAGTAAGAATGGATCGTACGAATGAAATAGAATGGATTGTACGAATGAATTAGAATGGATACATTCGTGCGAATGAATTAGGATGGATCGTATGAATGAATTAGAATGGATCGTACGAATAAATTAGAATGGATACATTCGTGCGAATGAATTAGAATGGATCGTATGAATGAATTAGAATCGATCGTATGAATGAATTAGAATGGATCATGCGAATGAATTAGAATGGATCGTGCAAATGAATTAGAATGGATCGTATGAATGAATTAGAATAGATCGTACGAATGAATTAGAATGGATCGTACGAAGGAATTAGAATGGATCATGCGAATGAATTAGAATAGATCATACGAATGAATTAGAATGGATCGTACGAATGAATTAGAATGGATACATTCGTGCAAAAGAATTAGAATGGATTGTATGAATGAAGTAGAATGGATCGTTTGAGTGAATACGAATGGATCGTGCGAATGAATTAGAATGGAATGAATTAGAATGGATTGAATTAGAATGAATGGTACGAATGAATTAGAATGGATCGTACGAATGAATTAGAATGGATCGTACGAATGAAATAGAATGGATCGTATGAATGAAATAGAATGGATCGTATGAATGAATTAGAATGGATACATTCGTGCGAATCCATTCTATTTCATTCGTACGATCCATTCTAATTCATTCGCACGATCCATTCTAATTCATTCATACGATCCAATTAGAATGGATCGTATGAATGAATTAGAATGGATCGTGCGAATGAATTAGAATGGATCGTACGAATGAAATAGAATGGATTCGCACGAATGTATCCATTCTAATTCATTCGTACGATCCATTCTAATTCATTCGTACAATCCATTCTAATTCCTTCGTACGATCCATTCTAATTCATTCGCACGAATGTATCCATTCTAATTCCTTCGTACGATCCATTCAAATTCATTCGCACGAATCTATTCATTCTAATTCATTCATACGATCCATTCTAATTAATTCGCACAATCCATTCTAATTCATTAATACGATCCAATCTAATTCATTCATACGATCTATTCTAATTCATTCGCACGAATATATCCTTTCTAATTCATTCGTACGATCCATTCTAATTCCTTCGCACAATCTATTCTAATTCATTCGAACGATCCATTCTAATTCATTCGTGCGAATCCATTCTATTTCATTCGTACGATCCATTCTAATTCATTCGCACGATCCATTCTAATTCATTTGTACGATCCATCCTAATTCATTCGTACGATCCATTCTAATTCCTTTGCACGAATGTATCCATTCTAATTCATCCGTACGATCCATTCTAATTCATTAGCATGATCCATTCTATTTCATTCGTACGATCCATTCTAATTCCTTCGTATGATCCATTCTAATTCATTCGTACGGTATGATTCATTCTAATTCATTCGTACGATTTATTCTAATTCCATCCATTCTAATTCATTCGTACGATCCATTCTAATTCATTCGTACGATCCATTCTAATTCATTCATAAGATTCATTCTAATTCAATCCATTCGTACGATCCATTCTTACTCATTCGTACGATCCATTCTAATTCATTCGCACGATCCATTCTAATTCATTCGCACGATCCATTCTAATTCATTCATACAATCCATTCTAATTCTTTTGCACGAATGTATCCATTCTAATTCATTCGTACGATCCATTCTAATTCATTCGTACGAAGGAATTAGAATGGATCGTACGAAGGAATTAGAATGGATAGTACGAATGAATTAGAATGAATACCTTCGTGCAAATGAATTAGAATGGATCGTACGAATGAGTAAGAATGGATCGTACGAATGAAATAGAATGGATCGTTTGAATGAATTAGAATGGATCGTGCGAATGAATTAGAATGGATCGTGCGAATGAATTAGAATAGACTGTGCAAATGAATTAGAATGGATCGTACGAATGAATTAGAATGGATCGTACGAATGAATTAGAATGGATCGTACGAATGAAATAGAATGGATCGTATGAATGAATTAGAATGGATCGTGCGAATGAATTAGAATGGATCGTGTAAATGAATTAGAATGGATCATATGAATGAATTAGAATGGATCGTTTGAGTGAATGCGAATGGATCGTACGAATGAATTAGATTGGATCGTATAAATGAATTAGAATGGATCGTACGAATGAATTAGAATGGATCATGCTAATGAATTAGAATGGATCGTACGAATGAATTAGAGTGGATACATTCGTACAAATGAATTAGAATGGATACATTCGTACGAATGAATTAGAATGGATCGTACGAATGAATTAGAATGGATACATTCGCACGAATTAGAATGGATCGTACGAATGAATTAGAATGGATCGTACGAATGAATTAGAATGTATCGTATGAATGAATTAGAATCGATCGTACGAATGAATTAGAATGGATCGTACGAAGGAATTAGAATGGATCGTATGAATGAATTAGAATGGATCGTGCGAATGAATTAGAATGGATCGTACGAATGAAATAGAATGGAATCGCACGAATGTATCCATTCTAATTCATTCATACGATGCATTCTAATTTATTCATACGATCCATTCTATTTCATTCGTACGATCCATTCTTACTCATTCGTACGATCCATTCTAATTCATTTGCACGAAGGTATCCATTCTAATTCATTCGTACGATCCATTCTAATTCCTTCGTACGATCCATTCTAATTCATTCGTATGATCCATTCTAATTCATTCGTACAATCCATTCTAATTCCTTCGTATGATCCATTATAATTCATTCGTACGGTATGATTCATTCTAATTCATTCGTACGATTCATTCTAATTCAATCCATTCTAATTATTTCGTACGATCCATTCTAATTCATTCGTATGATCCATTCTAATTCATTCGTACGATTCATTCTAATTCAATCCATTCTAATTCATTCGTACGATCCATTCTTACTCATTCGTACGATCCATTCTAATTCATTCGCACGAATGAATCCATTCTAATTAATTCGTATGATCCATTCTAATTCATTTGCATGAATGTATCCATTCTAATTCATTCGTACGAATGAATTAGAATGGATCGTACGAATGAATTAGAATGGATCGTTCGAATGAATTAGAATAGATTGTGCGAATGAATTAGAATGGATCGTATGAATGAATTAGAAAGGATACATTCGTGCGAATGAATTAGAATGGATCGTATGAGTGTGAATGAATTAGAATGGATCGTGCGAATGAATTAGAATGGATCGTATTAATGAATTAGAATGGATCGTGCGAATGAATTAGAATGGATCGTACGAATGAGTTAGAATAGATTGTACGAATGAATTAGAATGGAACGTACGAATGAATTAGATTGGATACATTCGTGCGAATCCATTCTATTTCATTCGTACGATCCATTGTAATTCATTCGCACGATCCATTCAAATTCATTCATACGATCCATTCTAATTCATTCGTACGATCCATTCTAATTCATTCGCTTGATCCATTCTAATTCATTCGTACGATCGATTCTAATTCATTCATACAATCTATTCTAATTCTTTTGCACGAATGTATCCATTAGAATGAATTAGAATGGATCGTACGAATGAATTAGAATGGATCGTGCGAATGAATTAGAATGGATCATATGAATGAATTAGAATGGATCGTATGAATGAATTAGAATGGATCGTGCGAATTAATTAGAATGGATCGTATGAATGAATTAGAATCGATCGTACGAATGAATTGGAATGGATCATGCAAATGAATTAGAATGGATCGTGCGAATGAATTAGAATGGATCGTACGAATGAAATAGAATGGATTGTACGAATGAGATCGAATGGATCGTACGAATGACTTAGAATGGATAATTCATGCGAATGAATTAGAATGTATTCATTCATACGATCCAATCTAATTCATTCGTACGATCCATTCGTACGATCCATTCTTACTCATTTGTATGATCTATTCTAATACATTCGTACGATCCATTCTAATTCATGCGAATGAATTAGCATGGATCGTACGAATGAATTAGAATGGATACCTTCGTGCAAATGAATTATAATGGATCGTACGAATGAGTAAGAATGGATCGTACAAATGAAATAGAATGGATCGTATGAATAAATTAGAATGGATCGTGCGAATGAATTAGAATGGATCGTGCGAATGAATTAGATTGGATCGTATTAATGAATTAGAATGGATCATACGAATGAATTAGAATGGATACGAATGGATCGTACAAATTAGTAAGAATGGATCTATTCTAATTCATGCGATCCATTCTAATTTATTTGTACGATCCATTCTAATTCATTCGTACGATCCATTCTAATTCATTCGCACGATCCACTCTAATTCATTCTTATTCATTCGCACGATCCATTCTAATTCATTCATACGATCCATTATAATTCATTCATATGATCTATTCTAATTCATTCGCACGATTCATTCTTACTCATTCGTATGATCCATTCTAATTCATTCGCACGAATGTATCCATTCTAATTCATTCGTACGATCCATTCGATTTGATTCGTACGATCAATTCTAATTCATTCGTACAATCGATTCTATTTCATTCGCACGATCCATTCTAATTCATTCATACGATCCAATCTAATTCATTCGCACGATCCATTCTAATTCCTTCATACGATCCATTCTAATTCCTTCGTACGATCCATTCTAATTCATTCGCACGATCCATTCTAATTCATTCTAATCCATTCTAATTCATTCTAATCCATTCTAATTCATTCGTACAATCTATTCTAATTCATTCATACGATCCATTCTAATTCATTCGTACGATCCATTCTAATTTATTCGCACGATCCATTCTAATTCATTCGCACGATCCATTCTAATTCATTCGCACGAATGAATCCATTCTAATTCATTCGTACGATCCATTCTAATTCATTCATACGATCCATTCTAATTTATTCGCACGATCCATTCTAATTCATTCGTACGATCTATTCTATTTCATTCGAACAATCCATTCTTACTCAATCGTATGATCCATTCTAATCCATTTGCACAATCTATTCTAATTCATTCACACGATCCATTCTAATTCATTCGCACGATCCATTCTATTTCATTCGTACGATTCATTCTAATTCAATCCATTCTAATTCATTCGCATGATCCATTCTAATTCATTCGTACGATCGATTCTAATTCATTCATACGATCCATTCTAATTCATTCGCACGAATGTATCCATTCTAATTCATTCGTACGATCCGTTCTAATTCATTCGCACAATCTATTCTATTTCATTCATACGATCCATTCTAATTTATTCGCACGATCCATTCTAATTCATTCATACGATCCATTCTAATTCATTCATATGATCCATTCTAATTCATTCGCACGATCCATTCTTACTCATTCGTATGATCCATTCTAATTCATTCGCACGAATGTATCCATTCTAATTCATTCGTACGATCCATTCTAGTTCATTCGTACGATCCTTTCTAATTCATTCGTACAATCCATTCTAATTCCTTCGTATGATCCATTCTAATTCATTCACACGAATGTATCCATTCTAAATCATTCGTACGATCCATTCTAATTCATTCGCATGATCCATTCTAATTCATTCATATGATCCATTCTAATTCCTTCGTACGATCCATTCTAATTCATTCGTACGATCCATTCTAATTCATTCGCACGATCCATTCTAATTCATTCGTACGATCCATTCTATTTCATTCATTCGATCCATTCTAATTCATTCATACGATCCATTCTAATTCATTCGCATGATCCATTCTAATTCATTCGCATGATCCATTCTAATTCATTCGTACGATCGATTCTAATTCATTCATACGATCCATTCTAATTCATTCGCACGAATGTATCCATTCTAATTCATTCGTACGATCCATTCTAATTCATTCATACGATCCATCCTAATTCATTCGCACGAATGTATCCATTCTAATTCATTCGTACAATCCATTCTATTTCATTCGTACGATCCATTCTTACTCATTCGTACGATCCATTCGTATCCATTCTAATTCATTCGTACGATCTATTCTAATTCATTCGTACGATCCACTCTAATTCATTAATACGATCTAATCTAATTCATTCATACGATCCATTCTAATTCATTCGTACGATCCATTCTAATTCATTCGCACGATCCATTCTAATTCGTGCGAATGTATCCATTCTAATTCATTCGTACGATCCATTCTAATTCATTCGTACGAATGTATCCATTCTAATTCATTTGTACGAATGTATCCACTCTAATTCATTCGTACGATCCATTATAATTCATTAGCACGATCCATTCTAATTCATTCGTACGATCCATTCTAATTCATTTATACGATCCAATCTAATTCATTCATACGATCCATTCTAATTCATTCGTACGATCCATTCTAATTCGTGCGAATGTATCCATTCTAATTCATTCCTACGATCCACTCTAATTCATTCGTACAATCCATTCTAATTCATTCGCACGATCCATTCTAATTCATTCGCATGATCCATTCTAATTCATTCGTACGATCGGTTCTAATTCATCCATTCAAATTCATTCGTACTATCCATTCTAATTCCTTCGTACGATCCATTCTAATTGATTCGCACGAATGTATCCATTCTAATTCATTCGTACGAATGGATCGTATGAATGAATTAGAATAGATCGTACGAATGAATTAGAATGGATCGTGCTAATGAATTAGAATGGATCGTACGAATGAATTAGAATAGATTGTGCAAATGAATTAGAATGGATCGTACGAATGAATTAGAATAGATCGTACGAATGAATTAGACTAGATTGTGCGAATGGATTAGAATGGATCATACGATTGAGTAAGAATGGTTTGTACGAATGAAATAGAATAGATCGTACGAATGAATTAGGATGGATCGTATGAATGAATTAGAATCGATCGTACGAATGAGTAAGAATGGATCGTACGAATGAATTATAACGGATTGAATTAGAATGAATCGTACGAATGAATTAGAATGGATCGTGCGAATGAATTAGAATGGGTCGTACGAATGAATTAGAATGGATACACGATCCAGATCCATTCTAATTCATTCGCACAATCTATTCTCATACGATCCATTCTAATTCATTCGCACGAATGTATCCATTCTAATTCATTCGTACGATCCATTCTAATCCATTTGTACGAATGTATCCACTCTAATTCATTCATACGATCCATTCTAATTCATTCGCACAATCTATTCTAATTCATTCGTACGATCAATTCTAATTCATTAGCATGATCCATTCTAATTCATCCGTACGATCTATTCTAATTCATTCATACGATCCATTCTAATTCATTCGTACGATCCATTCTAATTCCTTCGCACGATCCATTCTAATTCATTCGTACGATTCATTCTAATTCAATCCATTCTAATTCATTCGTACGATCCATTCTAATTCATTCGTACGATCCATTCTAATTCATTAGTACGATCCATTCTAATTAGAATAGATTGTATGAATTAGAATGGATCGTATGAATGAATTAGAATAGATCGTACGAATGAATTAGAATGGATTGAATTAGAATGAATCGTACGAATGAATTAGAATGGATCGTGCGAATGAATTAGACTATAGATCGTACGAAGGAATTAGAATGGATCGTACGAATGAATTCGGATGTATCCTTTCTAATTCATTCGTACGATCCATTCTAATTCATTCGTACGATCCATTCTAATTCATTCGTACGATCCATTCTAACTCATTCGCACGATCCATTCTAATTCATTCGCACGATCGTACGAATGAATTAGAATAGATTGTACGAATGAATTAGAATGGATCTGGATCGTGTATCCATTCTAATTCATTTGTACGACCCATTCTAATTCATTCGTACGATCCATTCTAATTCATTCATACGATCCATTCTATTTCATTCGTACGATCCATTCTTACTCATTCGTACGATCCATTCTAATTCATTCGCACGATCCATTCTAATTCATTCATATGATCCATTCTAATTCATTCGCACGAATGTATCCATTCTAATTCATTCGTACGATCCATTCTAATTCATTTGTACGAATGTATCCACTCTAATTCATTCGTATTATCCATTCTAATTCATTTGTACGAATGTATCCTTTCTAATTCATTCATACGATCCATTCTAATTCATTCGTACGATCCATTCTAATTCATTCGTACGATCCATTCTAACTCATTCGCACGATCCATTCTAATTCATTCGCACGATCCTACGAATGAATTAGAATAGATTGTGCGAATGAATTAGATTGGATCTGGATCGTGTATTCATTCTAATTCATTCGTACGACCCATTCTAATTCATTCGTACGATCTATTCTAAGTCATTCGCACGATCCATTCTAATTCATTCGCACGATCCATTCTAATTCATTCACACGATCCATTCTAATTCATTCATATGATCCACTCTAATTCATTCATACGATCCATTCTAATCCATTCGCACAATCTATTTTAATTCATTCGTACGATCCATTCTATTTCATTCGTACGATCCATTCTATTTCATTCGTACGATCCATTCTAATTCATTCGTACAATCCGTTCTAATTCATTCGTACGATCCATTCTATTTCATTCGTACAATCCATTCTATTTCATTCGTACGAATGAATTAGAATGGATACCTTCGTGCAAATGAATTAGGATGGATCGTACGAATGAGTAAGAATGGATCGTACGAATTAAATAGAATGGATCGTATGAATGAATTAGAATGGATCGTACGAATGAATTAGAATGGATTGTACGAATGAATTAGAATGGATCGTACGAATGAAATAGAATGGATCGTACGAATGAAATAGAATGGATCGTACGAATGAATTAGAATAGATTGTGCGAATGGATTAGAATGGATCGTATGAATGAATTAGAGTTGATCATATGAATGAATTAGAATGGATCGTATGAATGAATTAGAATGGATCGTGCGAATGAATTAGAATGGATCGTGCGAATGAATTAGAATGGGTCGTACGAATGAATTAGAATGGATACACGATCCAGATCCATTCTAATTCATTCGCACAATCTATTCTAATTCATTCGTAGGATCGTGCGAATGAATTAGAATGGATCGTGCGAATGAGTTAGAATGGATCGTACGAATGAATTAGAATGGATCGTACGAATGAATTAGAAAGGATACATTCGTACAAATGAATTAGAATGGATCGTACGAATGAATTAGAGTGGATACATTCGTACAAATGAATTAGAATGGATCGTACGAATGAATTAGAATGGATACATTCATGCGAATGAATTAGAATGGATCATATGAATGAATTAGAATGGATCGTGCGAATGAATTAGAATGGATCGTACGAATGAGTAAGAATGGATCGTACAAATGAAATAGAATGGATCATATGAATGAATTAGAATGGATCATACGAATGAATTAGAATGGGTCGTACGAATGAATTAGAATGGATACACGATCCAGATCTATTCTAATTCATTCGCACAATCTATTCGAATTCATTCGTAGGATCGTGCGAATGAATTAGAATGGATCGTGCGAATGAGTTAGAATGGATCGTACGAATGAATTAGAATGGATCATACGAATGAATTAGAATGGATCATACGAATGAATTAGAAAGGATACATCCGAATTCATTCGTACGATCCATTCTAATTCCTTCGTACGATCCATAGTCTAATTCATTCACACCATCCATTCTAATCCATTCGTACGATTCATTCTAATTCAATCCATTCTAATTCATTCGTACGATCTATTCTAATTCATTCATACGATCCATTCTAATTCATACAATCTATTCTAATTAGAATGGATCGTACTAACGAATTAGAATGGATTGTACGAATGAATTAGAATGGATCGTACGAATGAATTAGAATGGATTGAATTATAATGAATCGTACGAATGAATTAGAATGGATCGTGCGAAGGAATTAGAATGGATCGTACGAATGAATTAGAATGGATCGTACGAATGAATTAGAATAGATCGTACGAATGAATTAGAATGGATCATGCTAATGAATTAGAATTGATCGTACGAATGAATTAGAATAGATTGTGCGAATGAATTAGAATGGATCGTACGAATGAATTGGAATGGATACATTCATGCGAATGAATTAGAATGGATCGTATGAATGAATTAGAGTGGATACATTCGTACAAATGGATTAGAATGGATCGTACGAATGAATTAGAATGGATACATTCGTGCGAATGAATTAGAATGGATTGTATGAGAATAGATTGTGCGAATGAATTAGAATGGATCTGGATCGTGTATCCATTCTAATTCATTCGTACGACCCATTCTAATTCATTCGCACGATCCATTCTAATTCATTCGTACGATACATTCTAATTCATTCATACGATTCATTCTAATTCAATCCATTCTAATTCATTCGTACGATCCATTCTTACTCATTCGTACGATCGATTCTAATTCATTCATACGATCCATTCTAATTCATTCGTACGATCTATTCTATTTCATTCTTACAATCCCTTCTTACTCAATCGTATGATCCATTCTAATCAATTCGCATAATCTAGTCTAATTCATTCGTACGATCCATTCTAATTCATTCGTACGATCCATTCTAATTCATTCGCACAATCTATTCTAATTTATTCGTACGATCCATTCTAATTCATTAGCACGATCCATTCTAATTCATTCGTACGATCCATTCTAATTCATTCATACGATCCATTCGTACGAATGAATTAGAATGGATACATTCGTGCGAATGAATTAGAATGGATCGTACGAAGGAATTAGAATGGATAGTACGAATGAAATAGAATGGATGAATTAGAATCGATCGTACGAATGAATTAGAATGGATCATGCGAATGAATTAGAATGGATCGTGCGAATGAATTAGAATGGATTGTACGAATGAATTAGAATGGATCGTACGAATGAATTAGAATGGATACATTCGCACGGATTAGAATGGATCGTACGAATGAATTAGAATGGATCGTACGAATGAATTAGAATGGATCGTATGAATGAATTAGATTGGATCTATTCTAATTCATTCGTACGATCCATTCGAATTCATTCGCACGATCCATTCTAATTCATTCATACGATCCATTCTAATTCATTCATATGATCCACTCTAATTCATTCGCACGATCCATTCTTACTCATTCGTGCGAATTCTAATTCATTCGTACGATCCATTCTAATTCATTTGTACGAATGTATCCACTCTAATTCATTCATACGATCCATTCTAATTCATTCGCACGAGTGATTGTGCGAATGAATTAGAATGGATCGTTTAGAATGAATCATACCGTATGAATGAATTAGCATGGATCGTACGAATGTATTAGAATGGCTACATTCGTGCGAATGAATTAGAATGGATCATACGAAGGAATTAGAATGGATCGTACGAATGAATTAGAATGGATACACGATCCAGATCCATTCTAATTCATTCGTGCGAATGAATTAGAATGGATCGTATGAGTGTGAATGAATTAGAATGGATTGTGCGAATGAATTAGAATGGATCGTACGAATGAATTAGAATGGATCGTACGAATGAATTAGAATGGATACATTCGTGCAAAAGAAGTAGAATGGATTGTATGAATGAATTAGAATGGATCGTGCGAATGAATTAGAATGGATCGTACGAATGAGTAAGAATGGATCGTACGAATGAATTAGAATGGATCGTACGAATGAATTAGAATAGATCGTGCGAATGAATTGGAATAGATTGTGCGCATGAATTAGAATGGATCGTACGAATGAATTAGAATGGATCGTACGAATGAATTAGAATGGATCGTACGAATGAATTAGAATGGATCGTAGTAATGAATTAGAATGGATCCTACGAATGAATTAGAATAGCGTGCGAATGAATTAGAATGGATCGTACGAATGAATTAGAATGGATCGTATGAATGAATTAGAATAGATCGTACGAATGAAATAGAATAGATCGTACGAATGAAATAGAATGGATTCGTATGAATGAATTAGAATGGATCGTGCGAATGAATTAGAATGGATCGTACTTATGAATTAGAATGGGTCATACGAATGAAATAGAATGGATCGTACGAATGAATTAGAATGGATCGTGCGAATGAATTAGAATGGATCGTACGAAAGAATTAGAATGGATCGTACTTATGAATTAGAATGGGTCATACGAATGAAATAGAATGGATCGTACGAATGAATTAGAATGGATCGTGCGAATGAATTAGAATGGATCGTATGAATGAATTAGAATGGATCGTACAAATGAATTAGAATGGATCGTACGAAGGAATTAGAATGGATCGTACGAATGAATTAGAATGGATCGTGCGAATGAATTAGAATGGATCGTATGAATGAATTAGAATGGATCGTACGAATGGATTAGAATGGATCGTACGAATGAATTAGAATGGATCGTACGAAGGAATTAGAATGGATCGTACGAAGGAATTAGAAAGGATACATTCGAATTCATTCGTACGATCCATTCTAATTCCTTCATACGATCCATTCTAATTCATTTGTACGAATGTATCCACTCTAATTAGAATGAATCGTATGATTCATACGATCCATTCTAATTCATTCGTACGATCCATTCTATTTCATTCGTATGACCCATTTTCTATTTCATTCGTACGATCCATTCTAATTCATTCACACGATCCATTCTAATTCATTCATACGATCCATTCTAATTCATTCGTACGATCCATTCTAATTCATTCGTACGATCCATTCTAATTCATTCGCACAATCTATTCTAATTCATTCGTACGATCCATTCTAATTCATTCGTACGATCCATTCTAACTCATTCACACGATCCATTCTAATTCATTCATACGATCCATTCTATTTCATTCGTACGATCCATTCGTACTCATTTGTACGATCCATTCTAATTTATTTGCACGAAGGTATCTATTCTAATTCATTCGTACTATCCATTCTAATTCCTTCGTACGATCCATTCTAATTCATTCGTACGATCCATTCTAATTCATTCGTACGATCCATTCTAATTCCTTCGTATGATCCATTCTAATTCATTCGTACGGTATGATTCATTCTAATTCATTCGTACGATTCATTCTAATTCAATCCATTCTAATTCATTCATACGATCCATTCTATTTCATTCGTACAATCCATTCTAATTCATTCGCACGATCCATTCGCATTCACTCAAACGATCCATTCTAATTCATTCGTTCAATCCATTCTAATTCTTTTGCACGAATGTATCCTTTCAAACTCATTCGTACGATCCAAATTCATTTATCCGTACGATCTATTCTATTTCATTCGTACGATACATTCTTATCGTACGACCCATTCTAATTCAATCCATTCCAATTCATTCGTACGATCCATTCTAATTCATTCGTACGATCCATTCTATTTCATTCGTACGATCCATTCTAATTCTTTTGCACGAATGTATCCATTCTAATTCATTCTAATTCAATCCAATCTTACTCATTCGTACGATCCATTCTAATTCATTCGTATGATCCAATCTAATTCATTCGTACGATCCATTCTAATTCATTCGCACAATCTATTCTAATTCATTCATACGATCCATTCTAATTCATTCGCACGATCCATTCGCATTCACTCAAACGATCCATTCTAATTCATTCATATGATCCATTCTAATTCATTCGCACGAATGTATCCATTCTAATTCATTCGTACGATCCATTCTAATTCATTCGTACAATCCATTCTAATTCATTCGCACGATCCATTCTAATTCATTCATACGATCCATTCTATTTCATTCGTACGATCCATTCTTACTCATTCGTACGATCCATTCTTACTCATTCGTACGAACCATTCTAATTCATTCGTACGATCCATTCGTGCGAATGAATTAGAATGGATCGTACGAATGAGTAAGAATGGATCGTACGAATGAAATAGAATGGATCGTATGAATGAATTAGAATGGATCGTGATAATGAATTAGAATGGATCGTACGAATGAATTAGAATAGATTGTGCGAATGAATTAGAATGGATCGTACGAATGAATTAGAATGGATCGTACGAATTAATTAGAATGGATATTATGAATGAATTAGAATGGATCGTGCGAATGAATTAGAATGGATACCTTCGTGCAAATGAATTAGGATGGATCGTACGAATGAGTAAGAATGGATCGTACGAATGAAATAGAATGGATCGTATGAATGAATTAGAATGGATCGTACGAATGAATTTGAATGGATTGTACGAATGAATTAGAATGGATCGTATGAATGAATTAGAATGGATCGTTTGAGTGAATGCGAATGGATCGTGCGAATGAATTAGAATGGAATGAATTAGAATGGATTGAATTAGAATGAATCGTACGAATGAATTAGAATGGATCGTACGAATGAATTAGAATGGATCGTACGAATGAATTAGAATGGATCGTACGAATGAAATAGAATGAATCGTACGAAGGAATTAGAATAGATCATACGAAGAAATTAGAATGGATCGTACGAATGAATTAGAATGGATTGAATTAGAATCAATCGTACGAATGAATTAGAATGAATCATACCGTACGAATGAATTAGAATGGATCATACGAAGGAATTAGAATGGACCGTACGAATGAATTAGAATGGATCGTACGAAGGAATTAGAATGGATCGTATGAATGAATTAGAATGGATCGTGCGAACGAATTAGAATGGATCGTACGAATGAAATAGAATGGATTCGCACGAATGTATCCATTCTAATTCATTCATACGATCCATTCTAATTCATTAGCACAATCTATTCTAATTCATTCGTACGATACATTCTAATTCATTCGCACGATCCATTCTAATTCATTCGCACGAATGTATCCATTCTAATTCATTTGTACAAATGTATCCACTCTAATTCATTCGTACGATCCATTCTAATTCATTAGCACGATCCATTCTAATTCATTCGTACGATCCATTCTAATTCATTTATACGATCCAATCTAATTCATTCATACGATCCATTCTAATTCATTCGTACGATCCATTCTAATTCATTCGTACGATCCATTCTAATTCGTGCGAATGTATCCATTCTAATTCATTCGTACGATCCATTCTAATTCATTCGTACGATCCATTCTAATTCATTCGTACGAATGTATCCATTCTAATTCATTTGTACGAATGTATCCACTCTAATTCATTCATACGATCCATTCTAATTCATTAGCATGATCCATTCTAATTCATTCGTACGATCCATTCTAATTCATTTATACGATCCAATCTAATTCATTCATACGATCCATTGTAATTCATTCGTACGATCCATTCTAATTCATTCGTACGATCCATTCTAATTCGTGCGAATGTATCCATTCTAATTCATTCGTACGATCCATTCTAATTCATTCGTACAATCCATTCTAATTCATTCGCACGATCCATTCTAATTCATTCGCATGATCCATTCTAATTCATTCGTACGATCGATTCTAATTCATCCATTCTAATTCATTCGTACTATCCATTCTAATTCCTTCGTACGATCCATTCTAACTCATTCGCACGAATGTATCCATTCTAATTCATTCGTACGAATGGATCGTATGAATGAATTAGAATGGATCGTACGAATGAATTAGAATGGATCGTGCTAATGAATTAGAATAGATCGTACGAATGAATTAGAATAGATTGTGCGAATGAATTAGAATGGATCGTACGAATGAATTAGAATGGATCGTACGAATGAATTAGACTAGATTGTGCGAATGGATTAGAATGGATCATAGGATTGAGTAAGAATGGATTGTACGAATAAAATAGAATAGATCCTACGAATGAATTAGAATGGATCGTATGAATGAATTAGAATCGATCGTACGAATGAGTAAGAATGGATCGTACGAATGAATTAGAATGGATTGAATTAGAATGAATCGTACGAATGAATTAGAATGGATCGTACGAATGAATTAGAATGGATCGTGCGAATGAATTAGAATGGGTCGTACGAATGAATTAGAATGGATACACGATCCAGATCCATTCTAATTCATTCGCACAATCTATTCTCATACGATCCATTCTAATTCATTTGCACGAATGTATCCATTCTAATTCATCCATACGATCCATTCTAATCCATTTGTACGAATGTATCCACTCTAATTCATTCATACGTTCCATTCTAATTCATTCGCACAATCTATTCTCATACGATCCATTCTAATTCATTCGCACGAATGTATCCATTCTAATTCATTCGTACGATCCATTCTAATCCATTTGTACGAATGTATCCACTCTAATTCATTCATACGATCCATTCTAATTCATTCGCACGAATGTATCCATTCCAATTCATTCGTACGATCCATTCTAATTCATTCGCACAATCTATTCTAATTCATTTGTACGATCAATTCTAATTCATTAGCATGATCCATTCTATTTCATTCGTACGATCTATTCTAATTCATTCGTACGATCCATTCTAATTCATTCGTACGATCCATTCTAATTCCTTCGCACGATCCATTCTAATTCATTCATACGATTCATTCTAATTCAATCCATTCTAATTCATTCGTACGACCCATTCTAATTCATTCGTACGATCTATTCTAATTCATTAGTACGATCCATTCTAATTAGAATAGATTGTATGAATTAGAATGGATCGTATGAATGAATTAGAATAGATCGTACGAATGAATTAGAATGGATTGAATTAGAATGAATCGTACGAATGAATTAGAATGGATCGTGCGAATGAATTAGACTATTGATCGTACGAAGGAATTAGAATGGATCGTACGAATGAATTCGGATGTATTCTTTCTAATTCATTCGTACGATCCATTCTAATTCATTCGTACGATCCATTCTAATTCATTCGCACGATCCTACGAATGAATTAGAATAGATTGTGCGAATGAATTAGAATGGATCTGGATCGTGTATCCATTCTAATTCATTCATACGACCCATTCTAATTCATTCGTACGATCCATTCTAATTCATTCATACGATCCATTCTATTTCATTC
This sequence comes from Chamaelirium japonicum, assembly GCA_947650365.1. Lineage (NCBI taxonomy): Eukaryota > Viridiplantae > Streptophyta > Magnoliopsida > Liliales > Melanthiaceae > Chamaelirium > Chamaelirium japonicum. Next base: position 587,153 of record CANTAL010000050.1, read on the forward strand.
GTACGATCCATTCTTACTCATTCGTACGATCCATTCTAATTCATTCGCACGATCCATTCTAATTCATTCATATGATCCATTCTAATTCATTCGCACGAATGTATCCATTCTAATTCATTCGTACGATCCATTCTAATTCATTTGTACGAATGTATCCACTCTAATTCATTCGTACGATCAATTCTAATTCATTTGTACGAATGTATCCTTTCTAATTCATTCGTACGATCCATTCTAATTCATTCGTACGATCCATTCTAACTCATTTGCACGATCCATTCTAATTTATTCGCACGATCCTACGAATGAATTAGAATAGATTGTGCGAATAAATTAAAATGGATCTGGATCGTGTATCCATTCTAATTCATTCGTACGATCCATTCTAATTCATTCACACGATCCATTCTAATTCATTCATACGATCCATTCTAATTCATTCATATGATCCACTCTAATTTATTCATACGATCCATTCTAATCCATTCGCACAATCTATTCTAATTCATTCGTACGATCCATTCTATTTCATTCGTACGATCCATTCTATTTCATTCATACGATCCATTCTAATTCATTCGTACAATCCATTCTAATTCATTCGTACGATCCATTCTAATTCATTCATACGATCCATTCTATTTCATTCGTACGATCCATTCTTACTCATTCGTACGATCCATCCTAATTCATTTGCAAGAAGGTATCCATTCTAATTCATTCGTACGAATGAAATAGAATGGATTGTACGAATGAATTAGAATGGATACATTCGTGCGAATGAATTAGGATGGACCGTATGAATGAATTAGAATAGATTGTGCGAATGAATACGAATGGATTAGAATGGATCATACAAATGAATTAGATTGGATCGTATTAATGAATTAGAATGGATCGTGCGAATGAATTAGAATGGATCTTACGAATGAATTAGAATGGAACGTATAGATTGTGTGAATGAATTAGAATGGATCGTACGAATGAATTAGAATGGATCGTACGAATGAATTAGAATGGATCGTACGAATGAGTAAGAATGGATCGTACGAATGAAATAGAATGGATCGTATGAATGAATTAGAATGGATACGTGCGAATGAATTGGAATGGATACATTCGTGCGAATGAATTGGAATGGATCATACGAATGAATTGGAATGGATACATTCGTGCGAATGAATTAGAATGGATCATACGAATGAATTGGAATGGATACATTCGTGCGAATGAATTAGAATGGATCGTACGAATGAAATAGAATGGATCGTGCGAATGAATTAGTATGGATCGTACGAATGAATTAGATTGGATCATACGAATGAATTAGAATGGATTCATTCGTGCGAATGAATTAGAATGGATCGTACGAATGAGTAAGAATGGATCGTACGAATGAATTAGAATGGATTGAATTAGAATGAATCGTACGAATGAATTAGAATGGATCGTACGAATGAATTAGAATGGATCGTACGAATGAATTAGAATGGATCATATGAATGAATTAGAATGGATCGTGCGAATGAATTAGAATGGATCGTACGAATAAAATAGAATGGATTCGCACGAATGTATCCATTCTAATTCATTCGTACGATCCATTCTAATTCATTCGTACGATCCATTCGTACGATCAATTCTATTTAATTCGTACGATCCATTCTAATTCATTCGCACGATCCATTCTAGTTCATTCATACGATCTATTCTAATTCATTCGTACGATCTATATTCTAATTCATTCGCACGATCCATTCTAATTCATTCATACGATCCATTCTAATTTATTCGCACGATCCATTCTAATTCATTCGTACGATCTATTCTATTTCATTCGTACAATCCATTCTTACTCAATCGTATGATCCATTCTAATCCATTCGCACAATCTATTCTAATTCATTCATACGATCCATTCTAATTTATTCGCACGATCCATTCTAATTCCTTCGTATGATCCATTCTAATTCGGATCATGCGAATGAATTAGAATGGATCGTATGAATGAATTAGAATGGATACATTCGTGCAAAAGAATTAGAATAGATCGTATGAATGAATTAGAATGGATCGTATGAATGAATTAGAATGGATCGTACGAATGAATTAGAATGGATCGTACGAATGAATTAGAATGGATTGAATTAGAATGAATCGTACGAATGAATTAGAATGAATCATACCGTACGAATGAATTAGAATGGATCATACGAAGGAATTAGAATGGATCGTACGAATGAATTAGAAAGGATCATACGAATGAATTAGAATGGATCGTACGAAGGAATTAGAATGGATCGTACGAAGGAATTAGAATGGATAGTACGAATGAATTAGAATGGATACCTTCGTGCAAATGAATTAGAATGGATCGTACGAATGAGTAAGAATGGATCGTGCGAATAAATTAGAATGGATCATATGAATGAATTAGAATGGATCGTATGAATGAATTAGAATGGATCGTGCGAATAAATTAGAATGGATCGTATGAATGAATTAGAATAGATTGTGCAAATGAATTAGAATGGATCGTACGAATGAATTAGAATGGATCGTACGAATGAATTAGAGTTGATTGTGAGAATGGATTAGAATGGATCATACGATTGAGTAAGAATGGATTGTACGAATGAAATAGAATAGTTCGTACGAATGAATTAGAATGGATCGTGCGAATAAATTAGAATGGATCGTACGAATGAATTAGAATGGATAGTATGAATGAATTTGAGTGGATCATATGAATGAATTAGAATGGATCGTATGAATGAATTAGAATGGATCGTGCGAATGAATTAGAATGGATCGTGCGAATGAATTAGAATGGATCGTACTAATGAATTAGAATGGGTCGTACGAATGAATTAGAATGGATACACGATCCAGATCCATTCTAATTCATTCGCACAATCCTTTCTAATTCATTCGTAGGATCGTGCGAATGAATTAGAATGGATCGTGCGAATGAGTTAGAATGGATCGTACGAATGAATTAGAATGGATCGTACGAATGAATTAGTATGGATCGTACGAATGAATTAGAAAGGATACATTCGTACAAATGAATTAGAATGGATCGTACGAATGAATTAGAGTGGATACATTCGTACAAATGAATTAGAATGGATCGTACGAATGAATTAGAATGGATACATTCGTGCGAATGAATTAGAATGGATCATATGAATGAATTAGAATGGATCGTGCGAATGAATTAGAATGGATCGTACGAATGAGTAAGAATGGATCGTACGAATGAAATAGAATGGATCGTATGAATTAATTAGAATGGATCGTACGAATGAATTAGAATGGGTCGTACGAATGAATTAGAATGGATCTGGATCGAATGGATCGTACTAATGAATTAGAATGAATCGTACGAATGAATTAGAAGAGTGGATCATATGAATGAATTAGAATCGATCGTACAAATGAATTAGAATGGATCATGCGAATGAATTAGAATGGATTGAATTAGAATGAATCATACGAATGAGTAAGAATGGATCCATTCTATTTCATTCGTACGATCCATTCTAATTCATTCATACGATCCTTTCTAATTCCTTCAGACGAATGAATTAGACTGGATTGCATGAATGAATTAGAATAGATCGTACGAATGAATTAGAATGGATCGTACGAAATGTATCCATTCTAATTCATTCGTACGATCAATTCTAATTCATTCGTATGATCCATTCTTACTCATTCGTACGATCCAATCTAATTCATTCATACGATCCATTCTACGATCCATTCTAATTCATTCGTACGTTCCATTCTAATTCATTCGTACGATCCATTCAAATTCATTAATACGATCCATTCTAATTCATTCGCACGATCCATTCTAATTCGTTCATACGATCCATTCTAATTCATTCGTACGATCCATTCTAATTCATTCGTACGATCCATTATAATTCATTCGCACGAATGAATCCATTCTAATTCATTCGTATGATCCATTCTAATTCATTCGCATGAATGTATCCATTCTAATTCATTCGCACGATCCATTCTAATTCATTCGCACGATCCATTCTAATTCATTCATACAATCCATTCTACTTCTTTTGCACGAATGTATCCATTCTAATTCATTCGTACGATCCATTCTAATTCATTCGTACGATCCATTCTAATTTATTGGCACAATCCATTCTAATTCATTCACACTCATACGATCCATTCTAATTCATTCGCACGAATGTATCCGTTCTAATTCATTCGTACGATCCATTCTAATTCATTCGCACAATCTATTCTAATTCATTCGAACGATCCATCCTAAGTCATTCGTACGATCCATTCTAATTTATTCGCACGATCCATTCGCATTCACTCAAACGATCCATTCTAATTCATTCATATGATCCATTCTAATTCATTCGCACGAATGTATCCATTCTAATTCATTCGTACGATCCATTCTAATTCATTCGTACGATCCATTCTTACTCATTCGTACGATCCATTCTAATTCATTCGCACGATCCATTCTAATTCATTCATACAATCCATTCTACTTCTTTTGCACGAACGTATGCATTCTAATTCATTCGTACGATCCATTCTAATTCATTCGTACGATCCATTCTAATTCATTCGCACAATCCATTCTAATTCATTCACACTCATACGATCCATTCTAATTCATTCGCACGAATGTATCCGTTCTAATTTATTCGTACGATCCATTCTAATTCATTCGCACAATCTATTCGTATGAGTGTATCATTCTAATTCCTTCGTACGATCCATATTCTAATTCATTCGCACGATCCATTCTAATTCATTCATACGATTCATTCTAATTCAATCCATTCTAATTCATTCGTACGATCTATTCTAATTCATTCATACGATCCATTCTAATTTATACAATCTATTCTAATTAGAATGGATCGTACTAATGAATTAGAATAAATCGTACGAATGAATTAGAATGGATCATACGAATGAATTAGAATGGATTGAATTAGAATGAATCGTACGAATGAATTAGAATGGATCGTGCGAATGAATTAGAATATGGATCGTACGAAGGAATTAGAATGGATCGTATGAATAAATTCGAATGTATGCTTTCTAATTCATTCGTACGATCCATTCTAATTCATTCGTACGTTCCATTCTAATTCATTCGTACGATCCATTCTAACTCATTCGCACGATCCATTCTAATTCATTCGCACGATCCTACGAATGAATTAGAATAGATTGTGCGAATGAATTAGAATGGATCTGGATCGTGTATCCATTCTAATTCATTCGTACGACCCATTCTAATTCATTCGTACGATCCATTCTAATTCATTCGCACGATCCATTCTAATTCATTTGTACGATCCATTCTAACTCATTCGCACGATCCATTCTAATTCATTCGCACGATCCAACGAATGAATTAGAATAGATTGTGCGAATGAATTAGAAAGGATCTGGATCGTGTATCCATTCTAATTCTAATTCATGCGAATGAATTAGACTGGATCGTGCGAATGAATTAGAATGGATCGTGCGAATGAATTAGAATGGATCGTACGAATGAATTAGAATGGATCGTACGAATGAATTAGAATGGATCTGGATCGTGTATCCATTCTAATTCATTCATACGATCCATTCTAATTCATTCGTACGATCCATTCTAATTCATTCGCACGATCCAGTCTAATTCATTCGTACGATTCATTCTAATTCAATCCATTCTAATTCATTCGTACGATCCATTCTTACTCATTCGTACGATCCATTCTAATTCATTCGCACGATCCATTCTAATTCAATAATACGATCCATTCTAATTCATTCACACGATCCATTCTAATTCATTCACACAATCCATTCTATTTCTTTCGTACGATCCATTCTAATTCATTCGCACGATCCATTCTAATTCATTCGCACGATCCTACGAATGAATTAGAATAGATTGTGCGAATGAATTAGAATGGATCTGGATCGTGTATCCATTCTAATTCTAATTCATGCGAATGAATTAGACTGGATCGTGCGAATGAATTAGAATGGATCGTGCGAATGAATTAGAATGGATCGTACGAATGAATTAGAATGGATCGTACGAATGAATTAGAATGGATCTGGATCGTGTATCCATTCTAATTCATTCATACGATCCATTCTAATTCATTCGTATGATCCATTCTAATTCATTCGCACGATCCAGTATAATTCATTCGTACGATTCATTCTAATTCAATCCATTCTAATTCATTCGTACGATCCATTCTTACTCATTCGTACGATCCATTCTAATTCATTCGCACGATCCATTCTAATTCATTAAAACGATCCATTCTAATTCATTCGCACGATCCATTCTAATTCATTCACACAATCCATTCTATTTTATTCGTACGATCCAGTCTAATTCATTCGCACGAAGGTATCCATTCTAATTCATACAATCCATTCTAATTCATTCATACGATCCAATCTAATTCATTCATACGATCCATTCTAATTCATTCGCACGAATGTATCCATTCTAATTCATTCGTACGATCCATTCTAATCAATTTGTACGAATGTATCCACTCTAATTCATTCATACGATCCATTCTAATTCATTCGCACGAATGTATCCATTCCAATTCATTCGTGCGATCCATTCTAATTCATTCATACGATCCATTCTATTTCATTTGTACGATCCATTCTTACTCATTCGTACGATCCATCCTAATTCATTTGCACGAAGGTATCCATTCTAATTTATTCGCACGAATTTATCCTTTCTAATTCATTCGTACGATCCATTCTAATTCATTCGTACGATCCATTCTAATTCATTCGCACAATCTATTCTAATTCATTGGTACGATCCATTCTAATTCATTCGCACGATCCATTCTAATTCATTCATACGATCAATTCTATTTCATTCGTACGATCCATTCTTACTCATTCGTACGATCCATTCTAATTATTTGCACGAAGGTATCCATTCTAATTCATTCGTACGATCCATGCTAATTCATTCGCATGAATTAGAATGGATCGTACGAATGTATTAGAATTGATCGTACGAATGAGTAAGAATGGATCGTACGAATGAGTTAGAATGGATCGTACGAATGAATTAGAATGGATCGTACGAATGAATTAGAATGGATTGTACGATCCATTCTAATTCATTCGCACGAATGTATCCTTTCTAATTCATTCGTACGATCCATTCTAATTCATTCGTACGATCCATTCTAATTCATTCGCACAATCTATTCTCATTCATTCGTACGATCCATTCTAATTCATTCGCATGATCCATTCTAATTCATTCATACGATCCATTCTATTTCATTCGTACGATCCATTCTAATTCATTCGTACAATCCATTCTAATTCATTCGTACGATTCATTCTAATTCAATCCATTCTAATTCATTCATACGATCCATTCTAATTCATTCGTATGATCCATTCTAATTCCTTCGTACGATCCATTCTAATTCATTCGTACAATCCATTCTAATTCATTCGCACAATCTATTCTAATTCATTCGAACGATCCATTCTAAGTCATTCGTACGATCCATTCTAATTCATTCGCACGATCCATTCTAATTCATTCGTACGATCCATTCGATTTCATTCGTATGACCCATTCTAATTCAAAAGTACGATCCATTCTAATTCATTCGCACGATCCATTCTAATTCATTCATACGAATCCATTCTATTTCATTCATACGATCTATTCTATTTCATTCGTACAAACTATTCTAATTCATTCATACGATCCATTCTAATTCATTCGTACGATCCATTCTAATTCATTCGTACGATCCATTCTAATTCATTCGCACGCTATTCTAATTCATTCGTAGGATCCATTCTAATTCATTACTATGATCCATTCTAATTCATTCGTACGATCCATTCTAATTCATTCGTACGATCCATTCTAATTCATTCGTACGATCCATTCTAATTCATGCGCACAATCTATTCTAATTCATTCGCACGATCTATTCTAATTCATTCGTACGATCCATTCTAATTCATTCGTACGATCCATTCTAATTCATTCGTACGATCCATTCTTACTCATTCGTACGATCCATTCTAATTCATTCGCACGATCCATTCTAATTCATTCATACAATCCATTCTACTTCTTTTGCACGAATGCATCCATTCTAATTCATTCGTACGAACCATTCTAATTCATTCGTACGATCCATTCTAATTCATTCGCACAATCCATTCTAATTCATTCACACTCATACGATCCATTCTAATTCATTCGCACGAATGAATTAGAATGGATCTGGATCGTGTATCCATTCTAATTCATTCATACGATCCATTCTAATTCCTTCGTATGATCCATTCTAATTCATTCGCACGAATGTAGCCATTCTAATTCATTCGTTTGATCCATGCTAATTCATTCACATGAATGTATCCATTCTAATTCATTAGTACGATCCATTCTATCTCATTCGTACAATCCATTCTATTTCATTCGTACGATCCATTCTAATTCATTCTTATGATCCATTCTAATTCATTCGCATGAATGTATCCATTCTAATTCATTCGTACGATCCATTCAATCTCATTCGTACGATCTATTCTAATTCATTCGCACGAATATATCCTTTCTGATTCATTCGTACGATACATTCTAATTCATTCGCACAATCTATTCTAATTCATTAGTACGATCGTATGAATTAGAATGAATCCATTCTATTCCTTTCTAATTCATTCGCACGATCCATTCTAATTCATTCATACGATCTATTCTATTTCATTCGTACGATCCATTCTTACTCATTCGTACGATCCATTCTAATTCATTTGCATGAAGGTATCAATTCTAATTCATTCGTACTATCCATTCTAATTCCTTCGTACGATCCATTCTAATTCCTTCGTACGATCCATTCGGATACATTCGTGCGAATCCATTCTATTTCATTCGTATGATCCATTCTAATTCATTCGCACGATCCATTCTAATTCATTCGTACGATCCATTCTAATTCATTCGTACGATCGATTCTAATTCATTCGTACGATCCATTCTAATTCATTCTAACTCATATTAATGAATTAGAATGGATCGTGCGAATGAATTAGAATGGATCGTACGAATGAGTAAGAATGGATCGTGCGAATGAATTAGAATGGATCGTACGAATGAATTAGAATAGATTGTGCGAATGAATTAGAATGGATCGTACGAATGAATTAGAATGGATCGTACGAATGAATTAGAATGGATCGTACGAATGAATTAGAATGGATAGTGCGAATGAATTAGAATGGATCGTACGAATGAAATAGAATGAATTCGCACGAATGTATCCGAATGGATCGTACGAAGGAATTAGAATGGATCGTACGAAGGAATTAGAATGGATAGTACGAATGACGTAGAATGGATACCTTCGTGCAAATGAATTAGAATGGATCGTACGAATGAGTAAGAATGGATCGTACGAATGAAATAGAATGGATCATATGAATGAATTAGAATGGATCGTGCGAATGAATTAGAATGGATCGTACGAATGAATTAGAATAGATTGTGCGAATGAATTAGAATGGATCGTACGAATGAATTAGAATGGATCATACGAATGAATTAGAATGGATCGTATGCATGAATTAGAATGGATCGTGCGAATGAATTAGAATGGATCGTACGAATGAATTAGAATGGATCGTACGAAGGAATTAGAATGGATCGTATGAATGAATTAGAATGGATCGTGCGAATGAATTAGAATGGATCGTACGAATGAAATAGAATGGATTCGCACGAATGTATCCATTCTAATTCATTCATACGATCCATTCTATTTCATTCATACGATGCATTCTATTTCATTCGTACGATCCATTCTTACTCATTCGTACGATCCATTCTAATTCATTTGAACGAAGGTATCCATTCTAATGGATCGTATGAATAATATAGAATGGATCGTACGAATGAATTAGAATGGATCGTGTGAATGAATTAGAATGGATCATATGAATGAATTAGAATGGATCGTATGAATGAATTAGAATGGATCGTGCGAATAAATTAGAATGGATCGTACGAATGAATTAGAATGGATCGTATGAATGAATTAGAATGGATCATACGAATGAATTAGAATGGATTAATTCGTGCGAATGAATTTGAATGGATCGTACGAATGAGTAAGAATGGATCGTACGAATGAATTCGAATGGATTGAATTAGAATGGATACATTCGTGCGAATGAATTAGAATGGATCATACGAATGAATTAGAGTTGATACATTCGTGTGAATGAAATAAAATGGATAATACGAATGAGTAAGAATGGATCGTAGAATTAGAATGGATCGTATGAATGAATTAGAATGGATACATACGAATGAATTAGAATGGATCGTATGAATGAATTAGAATGGATCGTGCGAATGAATTAGAATGAATCGTACGAATGAATTAGAATGGATTGTACGAATGAATTAGAATGGATCGTACGAATGAATTAGAATGGATACATTCGCACGAATTAGAATGGATCGTACGAATGAATTAGAATGGATCGTACGAATGAATTAGAATGGATCGTATGAATGAATTAGATTGGATCGTATAAATAAATTAGAATGGATCGTACGAATGAATTAGAATGGATCGTGCGAATGAATTAGAATGGATCGTACGAATGAATTAGAATAGATTGTGCGAATGAATTAGAATGGATCGTACGAATGAATTAGAATGGATCGTACGAATGAATTAGACTAGATTGTGCGAATGGATTAGAATGGATCATACGATTGAGTAAGAATGGATTGTACGAATGAAATAGAATAGATCGTACGAATGAATTAGAATGGATCGTATGAATGAATTAGAATCGATCGTACGATTGAGTAAGAATGGATCGTACGAATGAATTAGAATGGATTGAATTAGAATGAATCGTACGAATGAATTAGAATGGATCGTACGAATGAATTAGAATGGATCGTGCGAATGAATTAGAATGGGTCGTACGAATGAATTAGAATGGATACACGATCCAGATCCATTCTAATTCATTTGCACAATCTATTCTAATTCATTCGTAGGATCCATTCTAATTCATTACTACGATCCATTCTAATTCATTCGTACGTTCCATTCTAATTTATTCGTACGATCCATTCTAATTCATTCGCACGATCCATTCTAATTCATTCGTACGATCCATTCTAATTCATTCGTACGATCCATTCTAATTCATTCGTACGATCCATTTTAATTCATTCGCACAATCTATTCCAATTCATTCGAACGATCCATTCTAATTCATTCGTACGATCCATTCTAATTCATTCGTACGATCTTTTCTATTTCATTCGTACAATCGATTCTTACTCAATCGTATGATCCATTCTAATCCATTCGCACAATCTACTCTAATTCATTCGTACGATCCATTCTATTTCATTTGCACGAAGGTATCCATTCTAATTCATACAATCCATTCTAATTCATTCATACGATCTAATCTAATTCATTCATACGATCCATTCTAATTCATTCGCACGAATGTATCCATTCTAATTCATTCGTACGATCCATTCTAATCCATTTGTACGAATGAATTAGAATGGATACGAATGGATCGTACGAATGAGTAAGAATGGATCGTATGAATGAATTAGAATGGATCGTACGAAGGAGTAAGAATGGATCGTACGAATGAGTAAGAATGGATCGTACGAATGAATTAGAATGGATCGTACGAATGAATTAGAATGGATCGTACGAATGAATTAGAATAGCGTGCGAATGAATTAGAATAGCGTGCGATTGAATTAGAATGGATCGTACGAATGAATTAGAATGGATCGTACGAATGAATTAGAATAGATTGTGCGAATGAATTAGAATAGATCGTGCGAATGAATTAGAATGGATCGTACAAAGGAATTAGAATGGATCGTACGAATGAATTAGAAAGGATACATTCGAATTCATTTGTACGATCCATTCTAATTCCTTCGTACTATCCATATTCTAATTCATTCGCACGATCCATTCTAATTCATTCATACGATCCATTCTAATTTATTCGCACGATCCATTCTTACTCATTCATACGATCCATTCTAATTCATTCATACGATCCATTCTATTTCATTCGTACGATCCATTCTTACTCATTCGTACGATCCATCCTAATTCATTTGCACGAAGGTATCGCACGAATGATGGATCGTACAAATGAGTAAGAATGGATCGTACGAATAAAATAGAATGGATCGTACGAATGAAATAGAATGGATCGTACGAATGAATTTGAATGGATCGTGCGAATGAATTAGAATGGATCGTACGAATGAATTAGAATGGATCGTATGAATGAATTAGAATAGATTGTGCGAATGAATTAGCATGGATCGTACGAATGAAATAGAATGGATCGTACGAATGAATTAGAATGGATCGTGCGAATAAATTAGAATGGATCATACGACGGAATTAGAATGGATCGTACGAATGAATTAGAATGGATCGTAGTAATGAATTAGAATGGATCGTATGCATGAATTAGAATGGATCGTGCGAATGAATTAGAATGGATCGTATGAATGAATTAGAATGGATCGTACGAAGGAATTAGAATGGATCGTACGAATGAATTAGAATGGATAGTACGAATGAAATAGAATAGATCGTACGAATGAATTAGAATGGATCATGCTAATGAATTAGAATTGATCGTACGAATGAATTAGAATAGATTGTGCGAATGAATTAGAATGGATCGTACGAATGAATTGGAATGGATACATTCGTGCGAATGAATTAGAATGGATACATTCGTGCGAATGAATTAGAATGGATCGTATGAGAATAGATTGTGCGAATGAATTAGAATGGATCTGGATCGTGTATCCATTCTAATTCATTCGTACGACCCATTCTAATTCATTCGCACAATCCATTCTAATTCATTCATACGATCCATTCTAATTCATTCGTACGATTCATTCTAATTCAATCCATTCTAATTCATTCGTACGATCCATTCTTACTCATTCGTACGATCGATTCTAATTCATTCATACGATCCATTCTAATTCATTCGTACGATCTATTCTATTTCATTCGTACAATCCATTCTTACTCAATCGTATGATCCATTCTAATCCATTCGCACAATCTAGTCTAATTCATTCGTACGATCCATTCTAATTCATTTGTACGATCCATTCTAATTCATTCGCACAATCTATTCTAATTCATTCGTACGATCCATTCTAATTCATTAGCACGATCCATTCTAATTCATTCGTACGATCCATTCTAATTCATTCATACGATCTATTCGTACGAATGAATTAGAATGGATACATTCGTGCGAATGAATTAGAATGGATCGTACGAAGGAATTAGAATGGATAGTACGAATGAATTAGAATGGATGAATTAGAATCGATCGTACGAATGAATTAGAATGGATCATGCGAATGAATTAGAATGGATCGTGCGAATGAATTAGAATGGATTGTACGAATGAATTAGAATGGATCGTACGAATGAATTAGAATGCATACATTCACACAAATTAGAATGGATCGTACGAATGAATTAGAATGGATCGTACGAATGAATTAGAATGGATCGTATGAATGAATTAGATTGGATCGTATAAATGAATTAGAATGGATCGTACGAATGAATTAGAATGGATCGTGCTAATGAATTAGAATGGATCGTACGAATGAATTAGAGTGGATACATTCGTACAAATGAATTAGAATGGATACATTCGTGCGAATGAATTAGAATGGATCGTGCGAATGAATTAGAATGGATCGTACGAATGAATTAGAATAGATTGTGCTAATGAATTTGAATGGATCGTATTAATGAATTAGAATGGATACATTCGTGCGAATCCATTCTATTTCATTCGTACGATCCATTCTAATTCATTCACACGATCCATTCTAATTCATTCATACGATCCATTCTAATTCATTCGTACGATCCATTCTAATTCATTCGTACGGTCCATTCTAATTCCTTCGTATGATCCATTCTAATTCATTCGTACGGTATGATTCATTCTAATTCATTCGTACGATTCATTCTAATTCAATCCATTCTAATTCATTCGTACGATCCATTCTAATTTCTTCGTATGATCTATTCTAATTCCTTCGTACGATCCATTCTATTTCATTCGTACGTTCCATTCTAATTCATTCGTACGATCCATTCTAATTCATTCGTACGATCCATTCTAATTCATTCGTACGATTCATTCTAATTCAATCCATTCTAATTCATTCCATTCTAATTCATTCGCACGATCCATTCGCATTCACTCAAACGATCCATTCTAATTCATTCATACGATCCATTCTAATTCATTCGTACAATCCATTCTAATTCATTCGTACGATCTATTCTAATTCGTTCATACGATCCATTCTATTTCATTCGTACGATCCATTCTTACTCATTTGTACGATCCATCCTAATTCATTTGCACGAAGGTATCCATTCTAATTCATTCGCACGATCCATTCTAATTCATTCATACGATCTATTCTAATTCATTCGTACGATCCATTCTAATTCATTCGTACGATCTATTCTAATTCATTCGCACAATCTATTCTAATTCATTCGTACGATCCATTCTAATTCATTCCCATGATCCATTCTAATTCATTCATACGATCCATTCTATTTCATTCGTACGATCCATTCTTACTCATTCGTACGATCCATTCTAATTCATTTGCACGAAGGTATCCATTCTAATTCATTTGTACTATCCATTCTAATTATCCATACGATCTATTCTATTTCATTCGTACGATCCATTCTTATCGTACGATCCATTCTAATTCAATCCATTCTAATTCATTCGTACGATCCATTCTAATTCATTCGTACGATTCATTCTAATTCAATCCATTCTAATTCATTCATACGATCCATTCTATTTCATTCGCACGATCCATTCTAATTCATTCGCACGATCCATTCTAATTCATTCATACGATCCATTCTAATTTATTCGTACGATCCATTCTAATTCATTTGTACTATCCATTCTAATTCCTTCGTACGATCCATTCTAATTCCTTCGTACGATCCATTCTAATTCCTTCGTATGATCCATTCTAATTCAATGGATCGTACGAATGAATTAGAATGGATCGTACGAATGAATTAGAATGGATACATTCATGCGAATGAATTAGAATGGATCGTATGAATGAATTAGAATGGATCGTATGAATGAATTAGAAAGGATCGTACGAATGAATTAGAATGGATACATTCATGCGAATGAATTAGAATGGATCGTATGAATGAATTAGAATGGATCGTATGATTGACTTAGAATGGATACGAAGGAATTAGAATGGATCGTACGAAGGAATTAGAATGGAGAATGGATCATGCGAATGAATTAGAATGGATCGTACGAATGAATTTGAATGGATCGTACGAATGAATTAGAATGGATCGTACGAATGAATTAGAATGGATCGTACGAAGGAATTAGAATGGATCGTACGAAGGAATTAGAATGGATAGTACAAATGAATTAGAATGGATCGTACGAATGAATTAGAATGGATCGTATGAATGAATTAGAATGGATCATGCAAATGAATTAGAATGGATCGTACGAATGAATTAGAATGGATCGTGCGAATGAATTAGAATGGATCGTACGAATGAGTAAGAATGGATCGTGCGAATGAATTAGAATGGATCATATTAATGAATTAGAATGGATCGTATGAATGAAATCGAATGGATCGTGCGAATAAATTAGAATGGATCGTACGAATGAATTAGAACGGATCGTACGAATGAATTAGAATGGATTGTGCGAATGAATTAGAATGGATCGTACGAATGAATTAGAATGAATTAGAATGGATACATTCATGCTAATGAATTAGAATGGATCGTACGAATGAATTAGAATGGATTCATTCGTGCGAATGAATTAGAATGGATCGTGCGAATGAATTAGAATGGATTGTACGAATGAATTAGAATGGATCGTACGAATGAATTAGAATGGATACATTCGTGCGAATCCATTCTATTTCATTCGTACGATCCATTCTAATTCATTCGCACGATCCATTCTAATTCATTCATACGATCCATTCTAATTCATTCGTACGATCCATTCTAATTCATTCGTACGATTCATTCTAATTCATTCGCACAATCTATTCTAATTCATTCGTACGATCCATTCTAATTCATTCGCACGATCCATTCTAATTCATTCATACGATCCATTCTATTTCATTTGTACGATCCATTCTTACTCATTCGTACGATCCATTCTAATTCATTTGCACGAAGGTATCCATTCTAATTCATTCGTACTATCTATTCTAATTCCTTCATACGATCCATTCTAATTTCTTCGTATGATCCATTCTAATTCATTCGTACGATCCATTCTAATTCATTCGTACGATCCATTCTAATTCCTTCGTATGATCCATTCTAATTCATTCGTACGGTATGATTCATTCTAATTCATTCGTACGATTCATTCTAATTCAATCCATTCTAATTCATTCAAACGATCCATTCTATTTCATTCGTACAATCCATTCTAATTCATTCGCACGATCCATTCGCATTCACTCAAACGATCCATTCTAATTCATTCGTTCAATCCATTCGTGCGAATGAAATAGAATGGATTCGTATGAATGAATCATAATGGATCGTGCGAATGAATTAGAATGGATCGTACTTATGAATTAGAATGGGTCATACGAATGAAATAGAATGGATCGTACGAATGAATTAGAATGGATCGTGCGAATGAATTAGAATGGATCTGGATCGTGTATCCATTCTAATTCATTCGTACGACTCATTCTAATTCATTCGCACGATCCATTCTAATTCATTCGCACGATCCATTCTAATTCATTCATACGATCCACTCTAATTCATTCATACGATCCACTCTAATTCATTCGTACGATCCATTCTAATTCATTCGTAGTATCCATTCTAATTCATTCGTACTATCCATTCTAATTCATTCATACTATCCATTCTAATTCCTTCGTACGATCCATTCTAATTCCTTCGTACGATCCATTCGGATACATTCGTGCGAATCCATTCTATTTCATTCGTACGATCCATTCGAATTAGAGTAGATTGTGCGAATGGATTAGAATGGATCATACGATTGAGTAAGAATGGATTGTACGAATGAAATAGAATAGATCGTACGAATGAATTAGAATGGATCGTACGAATGAATTAGAATAGATCGTTCGAATGAATTAGAATAGATTGTGCGAATGAATTAGAATGGATCGTACGAATGAATTAGAATGGATCGTACGAATGAATTAGAATGGATCGTACGAATGAATTAGAATGGATCGTACTAATGAATTAGAAAATAGAATGGATCGTATGAATGAATTAGAATGAATCGTGCGAATGAATTAAAATGGATCGTACGAATGAATTAGAACAGATTGTGCGAATGAATTAGAATGGATCGTGCGAATGAATTAGAATGGATCGTACGAATGAATTAGAATAGATTGTGCGAATGAATTAGAATGGATCGTACGAATGAATTAGAATGGATCGTACGAATGAATTAGAATGGATCGTATGAATGAATTAGAATGGATCGTGCGAATGAATTAGAATGTATCGTACGAAGGAATTAGAATAGATTGTGCGAATGAATAAGAATAGATAATACGAAGAAATTAGAATGGATCGTACGAATGAATTAGAATGGATCGTATGAATGAATTAGAATGGATACATGCGTGCGAATCCATTCTATTTCATTCGTACGATCCATTCTAATTCATTCGCACGGTCCATTCTTACTCATACGTACGATCCATTCTAATTCATTCGTTCAATCCATTCTAATTCATTCGTACTATCCATTCTAATTCCTTCATACGATCCATTCTAATTCATTCGTACGATCCATTCTAATTCATTCGCACGATCCATTCTAATTCATTCGTACGATCCATTCTATTTCATTCATACGATCCATTCTAATTTATTCGCACGATCCATTCTAATTCATTCGCATGATCCATTCTAATTCATTTGTACGATCAATTCTAATTCATTCATACGATCCATTCTAATTCATTCGCACGAATGTATCCATTCTAATTCATTCGTACGATCCATTCTAATTCATTCATACGATCCATCCTAATTCATTCGCACGAATGTATCCATTCTAATTCATTCGTACAATCCATTCTATTTCATTCGTACGATCCATTCTTACTCATTCGTACGATCCATTCGTATCCATTCTAATTTATTCTTATAGTACGATCCATTCTAATTCATTCATACGATCTATTCTATTTCATTCGTACGATCCATTCTTATCATACGATCCATTCGAATTCAATCCATTCTAATTCATTCGTACGATCCATTCAAATTCATTCGTACGATTCATTCTAATTCAATCCATTCTAATTCATTCGTACGATCCATTCTATTTCATTCGTACGATCCATTCTTACTCATTCATACGATCCATTCGTATCCATTCTAATTCATTCGTACGATCTATTCTAATTCATTCGTACGATCTATTCTAATTCCTTCGTACGATCCATTCTAATTCATTCGCACGATCCATTCTAATTCATTCGTACGATCCATTCTATTTCATTCATACGATCCATTCTAATTCATTCATACGATCTATTCTAATTCTTTCGCACGAATGTATCCATTCTAATTCATTCGTACGATCCATTCTAATTCATTCGCACGATCCATTCTAATTCATTCATACAATCCATTCTAATTCTTTTGCACGAATGTATCCATTCTAATTCATTCGTTCGATCCATTCTAATTCATTCGTACGATCCATTCTAATTCATTCGCACGATCCATTCTTACTCATTCGTACGATCCATTCTAATTCATTTGTACGATCTATTCTAATTCATTCATACGATCCATTCTAATTTATTCGCACGATCCATTCGCATTCACTCAAACGAACCCTTCTAATTCATTCGTACGATCCATTCTATTTCATTTGCACGAAGGTATCCATTCTAATTCATTCGTACTATCCATTCTAATTCCTTCATACGATCCATTCAAATTCATTCGTACGATCCATTCTAATTCATTCGCACGATCCATTCTAATTCATTCGTACGATCCATTCTATTTTATTCATACGATCCATTCTAATTCATTAATACGATCCATTCTAATTCATTCGCACGTTCCATTCTAATTCATTCGCATGATCCATTCTAATTCATTCGTACGATCGATTCTAATTCATTCATACGATCCATTCTAATTCATTCGCACGAATGTATCCATTCTAATTCATTCGTACGATCCATTCTAATTCATTCATACGATCCATCCTAATTCATTCGCACGAATGTATCCATTCTAATTCATTCGTACAATCCATTCTATTTCATTCGTACGATCCATTCTTACTCATTCGTATGATCCATTCTTACTCATTCGTACGATCCATTCGTATCCATTCTAATTCATTCTTATCGTACGATCCGTTCTAATTCATTCATTCGATCTATTCTATTTCATTCGTACGATCCATTCTTATCGTACGATCCATTCTAATTCAATCCATTCTAATTCATTCGTACGATCCATTCTAATTCATTCGTACGATCCATTCTAATTCATTCGTACGATTCATTCTAATTCAATCAATTCTAATTCATTCGTACGATCCATTCTATTTCATTCGTACGATCCATTCTTACTCATTCGTACGATCCATTCGTATCCATTCTAATTCATTCGTACGATCTATTCTAATTCATTCGTACGATCCATTCTAATTCCTTCGTACGATCTATTCTAATTCATTCGTACGATCCATTCTAATTCATTCGCACGATCCATTCTAATTCATTCGTACGATCCATTCTATTTCATTCATACGATCCATTCTAATTCATTCATACGATCTATTCTAATTCTTTCGCACGAATGTATCCATTCTAATTCATTCGTACGATCCATTCTAATTCATTCGCACGATCCATTCTAATTCATTCATACAATCCATTCTAATTCTTTTGCACGAATGTATCCATTCTAATTCATTCGTTCGATCCATTCTAATTCATTCGTACGATCCATTCTAATTCATTCGCACGATCCATTCTTACTCATTCGTACGATCCATTCTAATTCATTCGTACGATCTATTCTAATTCATTCATACGATCCATTCTAATTTATTCGCACGATCCATTCTAATTCATTCATACGATCCATTCTAATTCATTCGTACGATCCATTCTAATTCATTCGTAAGATTCATTCTAATTCAATCCATTCTAATTCATTCATACGATCCATTCTAATTCATTCGTACGATCTATTCTATTTCATTCGTACAATCCATTCTTACTCAATCGTATGATCCATTTTAGTCCATTCGCAGAATCTATTCTAATTCATTCGTACGATCCATTCTATTTCATTCGTACGATCCATTCTTACTCATTCGTACTATCCATTCTAATTCATTCGCACGAATGTATCCATTCTAATTCATTCGTACGATCCATTCTAATCCATTTGTACGAATGTATCCAGTCTAATTCATTCATACGTTCCATTCTAATTCATTCGCACGAATCCATTCTAATTCATTCGTACGATCGATTCTAATTCATTCATACGATCCATTCTAATTCATTCGCACGAATGTATCCATTCTAATTCATTCGTACGATCCATTCTAATTCATTCATACGATCCATTCTAATTCATTCGTACGATCCATTCTAATTCATTCGCACGATCCATTCTAATTCATTCGTACGATCCATTCTAATTCATTCGTACGATCCATTCTAATTCATTCGTATGATCCATTCTAATTCATTCGTACGATCCATTCTAATTCATTCGCACAATCTATACGTTCCATTCTAATTCATTCGTAAGATCCATTCTAATTCATTCGCACGATCCATTCTAATTCATTAATTTGATCCAATCTAATTCATTCGTACGATCCATTCTAATCCATTCGTATTCATTCGCATGGATTGAATTAGAATGGATCATACGAATGAATTAGAATAGATCGTACGAATGAATTAGAATGGATCGTACGAATGAGTAAGAATGGATCGTGCGAATGAACTAGAATGGATAGTACGAATGAAATAGAATGGATTCGCACGAATTAAATGTATCCATTCTAATTCATTCATACGATCCATTCTAATTCATTCGTACGATCCATTCTAATTCATTCGTACGATTCATTCTAATTCAATCCATTCTAATTCATTCCATTCTAATTCATTCGCACGATCCATTCGCATTCACTCAAACGATCCATTCTAATTCAGTCATACAATCCATTATAATTCTTTTGCACGAATGTATCCATTCTAATTCATTCGTACGATCCATTCTAATTCATTCGTACGATCCATTCTAATTCATTCGTACGATCCATTCTAATTCATTCATACGATCCATTCTAATTCATTCGTATGATCCATTCTAATTGATTCGTACGATCCATTCTAATTCATTCGCACAATCTATTCTAATTCATTCGTACGATCCATTCTAATTCATTCGCAAGATCCATTCTAATTCATTCATACGATCCATTCTAATTCATTCGTATGATCCATTCTAATTCATTCGTACGATCCATTCTAATTCATTCGCACAATCTATTCTAATTCATTCGTACGATCCATTCTAATTCATTCGCATGATCCATTCTAATTCATTCGCACAATCTATTCTAATTCATTCGTACGATCCATTCTAATTCATTCGCACGATCCATTCTAATTCATTCATACGATCCATTCTATTTTCTAATTCATTAGTACGATCCATTCTAATTCATTCGTACGATCCATTCTAATTCATTCGTACGATCCATTCTAATTCATTCGCACAATCTATTCTAATTCATTCGAACGATCCATTCTAATTCATTCGTATGATCCATTCTAATTCATTCGTACGATCTATTCTATTTCATTCGTACAATCCATTCTTACTCAATCGTATGATCCATTCTTATCCATTCGCACAATCTATTCTAATTCATTCATACGATCCATTCTATTTCATTCGTACGATCCATTCTAATTCATACGATCCATTCTATTTCATTCATACGATCCATTTTAATTCATTCGCACGATCCATTCTAATTCATTCATACAATCCATTCTTACTCATTCGTACGATCCATTCTAATTCATTCGCACGATCCATTCTAATTCATCCGTACGATCCATTCTATTTCATTCGTATGATCCATTCTAATTCATTCGCACAATCTATTGTAATTCATTCATACGATCCATTCTAATTCATTCGCACGATCCATCTAATTCATTCATACGATCCATTCTAATTCATTCGTACGATCCATTCTAATTTCTTCATATGATCTATTCTAATTCCTTCGTACGATCCATTCTAATTCATTCATACGATCTATTCTAATTCTTTCGCACGAATGTATCCATTCTAATTCATTCGTATGATCCATTCTAATTCCTTCGTACGATCCATATTCTAATTCATTTGTACGATCCATTCTAATTTATTCGTACAATCCATTCTAATTCATTCGCACGAATGTATCCATTCTAATTCATTCGTACGAACCATTCTACGAATTAGAATGGATCGTATGAATGAATTAGAATGGATCCTGCGAATAAATTAGAATGGATCGTATGAATGAATTAGAATAGATTGTG
This sequence comes from Chamaelirium japonicum, assembly GCA_947650365.1. Classification (NCBI taxonomy): domain Eukaryota; kingdom Viridiplantae; phylum Streptophyta; class Magnoliopsida; order Liliales; family Melanthiaceae; genus Chamaelirium; species Chamaelirium japonicum. The sequence continues at coordinate 609,981 of CANTAL010000050.1, forward strand.
CGAATGAATTAGAATGGATCGTACGAATCAATTAGAATGGATACATTCGTGCGAATGAATTAGAATGGATCATACGAATGAATTAGAATGGATCATATGAATGAATTAGAATGGATCGTACGAATGAATTAGAATGGATACATTCATGCTAATGAATTAGAATGGATCATACGAATGAATTAGAATGGATTCATTCGTGCGAATGAATTAGAATGGATCGTACGAATGAGTAAGAATGGATCATACGAATGAATTAGAATGGATTGAATTAGAATGAATCGTACGAATGAATTAGAATGGATCGTACGAATGAATTAGAATGGATCGTACGAATGAAATAGAATGGATCGTATGAATGAATTAGAATGGATCGTGCGAATGAATTAGAATGGATCGTACGAATGAATTAGAATAGATTCTGCGAATGAATTTGAATGGATCGTGCGAATGAATTAGAATGGATCGTACGAATGAATTAGAATAGATTGTGCGAATGAATTAGAATGGATCGTACGAATGAATTAGAATGGATCGTGCGAATGAATTAAAATGGATCGTACGAATGAATTAGAATAGATTGTGCGAATGAATTAGAATGGATCGTACGAATGAATTAGAATGGATCGTACGAATGAATTAGACTAGATTGTGCGAATGGATTAGAATGGATCATACGATTGAGTAAGAATGGATTGTACGAATGAAATAGAATAGATCATACGAATGAATTAGAATGGATCGTATGAATGAATTAGAATCGATCGTACGAATGAATTAGAATAGATTGAATTAGAATGAATCGTATGAATGAATTAGAATGGATCGTACAAATGAATTAGAATGGATCGGGCGAATGAATTAGAATGGGTCGTACGAATGAATTAGAATGGATACACGATCCAGATCCATTCTAATTCATTCGCACAATCTATTCTAATTCATTCGTAGGATCCATTCTAATTCATTACTACGATCCATTCTAATTCATTCGTACGATCCATTCTAATTCATTCGTACGATCCATTCTAATTCATTCGCACGATCCATTCTAATTCATTCATACGATCCATTCTAATTCATTCGTATGTATCCATTCTAATTCATTCATACGATCCATTCTAATTCTACGATCCATTCTTACTCATTCGTATTATCCATTTTAATTCATTCACACGAATTTATCAACTCTAATTCATTCGTATGATCCATTCTAATTCATTCGCACGAATGTATCCATTCTAATTCATTCGTACGATCCATTCTAATTCATTCGTACGATCCATTCTAATTCATTCGTACGATCCATTCTAATTTATTCGCACGATCCATTCTAATTCATTCATACGATCCATTCTAATTCATTCATATGATCCATTCTAATTCATTCGTACGGTATGATTCATTCTAATTCATTCGTACGATTCATTCTAATTCAATCCATTCTAATTCATTCTTACGATCCATTCTAATTCATTCGTACGATCCATTCTAATTCATTCGTATGATTCATTCTAATTCAATCCATTCTAATTCATTCGTACGATCCATTCTTACTCATTCGTACGATCCATTCTAATTCATTCACACGAATGAATCCATTCTAATTCATTCGTATGATCCATTCTTATTCATTCGCATGAATTATCCATTCTAATTCATTCGTACGATCCATTCTATCTCATTCGTACAATCCATTCTATTTCATTCATATAATCCATTCTATTTCATTCGCACGATCCATTCAAATTCATTCATACGATCCATTCTAATTCATTCGTATGATCCATTCTAATTCATTCGTTCGATCCATTCTAATTTATTCGCACGATCCATTCTAATTCATTCATACGATCCATTCTTACTCATTCGTACGATCCATTCTAATTCATTCGCACGATCCATTCTAATTCATCCGTACGATCCATTCTATTTCATTCGTATGATCCATTCTTACTCATTCGTACGATCCATTCTAATTCATTCGCACGAATGTATCCATTTTAATTCATTCGTACGATCCATTCTAATTCCTTCGTACAAACCATTCTAATTCCTGCGTACGATCCATTCTAATTCCTTTGTACGAATGAGTAAGAATGGATCGTACGAATGAGTAAGAATGGATCGTACGAATGAAATAGAATGGATTGTACGAATGAATTAGAATGGATACATTCGTGCGAATGAATTAGGATGGATCGTATGAATGAATTAGAATAGATTGTGCGAATGAATACGAATCGATTAGAATGGATCGTACGAATGAATTAGATTGGATCGTATTAATGAATTAGAATGGATCGTGCGAATGAATTAGAATGGATCTTACGAATGAATTAGAATGGAACGTATAGATTGTGCGAATGAATTAGAATGGATCGTACGAATGAATTAGAATGGATCGTACGAATGAATTAGAATGGATCGTACGAATGAGTAAGAATGGATCGTACGAATGAAATAGAATGGATCGTATGAATGAATTAGAATGGATACGTGCGAATGAATTAGAAATGATCGTACGAATGAATTAGAATAGATTGTGCGAATGAATTAGAATGGATCGTACGAATGAATTTGAATGGATACATTCGTGCGAATGAATTAGAATGGATCGTGCGAATGAAATAGAATGGATCGTGCGAATGAATTAGAATGGATCGTACGAATGAATTAGAATGGATCGTACGAATGACTTAGAATGGATCGTTCGAATGAATTAGAATAGATTGTGCGAATGAATTAGAATGGATCGTACGAAAGAATTAGAAAGGATACATTCGTGCGAATGAATTAGAATGGATCGTATGAGTGTGAATGAATTAGAATGGATTGTGCGAATGAATTAGAATGGATCGTACGAATGAATTAGAATGGATCGTACGAATGAATTAGAATGGATACATTCGTGCAAAAGAATTAGAATGGATTGTATGAATGAATTAGAATGGATCGTGCGAATGAATTAGAATGGATCGTGCGAATGAATTAGAATGGATCGTACGAATGAATTAGAATGGATTGTACGAATGAATTAGAAAGGATACATTCAAATTCATTCGTACGATCCATTCTAATTCCTTCGTACGATCCATATTCTAATTCATTCGCATGATCCATTCTAATTCATTCATACGATCCATTCTAATTTATTCACACGATCCATTCTAATTCATTCGTACGATCCATTCTAATTCATTCGCACAATCTATTCTAATTCATTCGAACGATCCATTCTAATTCATTCATACGATCCATTCTAATTCATTCGTACGATCTATTCTATTTCATTCGTACAATCCTTTCTTACTCAATCGTATGATCCATTCTAATCCATTCGCACAATCTATTCTAATTCATTCATACAATCCATTCTATTTCATTCGTACTATCCATTTTAATTCATACGATCCATTCTATTTCATTCATACGATCCATTTTAATTCATTCGCACGATCCATTCTAATTCATTCATACGATCCATTCTAATTCATTTATACGATCCATTTTAATTCATTCGCACAATCTATTCTAATTCATTCGTTCGATCAATTCTAATTCATTTGCATGATCCATTCTAATTCATTCGTACGATCTATTCTATTTCATTCGTACAATCCATTCTTACTCAACCGTATGATCCATTCTAATTCATTCGCACGAATGAATCCATTCTAATTCATTCTAATTCAATCGTACAATCCTTTCTTACTCAATCGTATGATTCATTCTAATCCATTCGCACAATCTATTCTACTTCATTCGCACGATCCATTCTAATTCATTCGCAGGATCCATTCTAATTCATTCGTACGATCGATTCTAATTCATTCAAACGATCCATTCTAATTTATTCGCACGAATGTATCCATTCTAAGTCATTCGTATGATCCATTCTAATTCATTCGCACGATCCATTCTAATTCATTCATACGATCCATTCTATTTCATTCGTACGATCCATTCTTACTCATTCGTACGATCCATCTTAATTCATTTGCACGAAGGTATCCATTCTAATTCATTTGTACTATCCATTCTAATTCCTTCGTACGATCCATTCTAATTCCTTCGTACGATCCATTCTAATTCCTTCGTACGATCCATTCTAATTCCTTCGTATGATCCATTCTAATTCATTCGTACGATCCATTCTAATTCATTCGCACGATCCAATCTAATTCATTCATACGCTCCATTCTAATTCATTCGTACGATCCATTCTATCTCATTCGTACGATCCATTCAATTTCATTCGCACGATCCATTCTAATTCATTCACATGATCCATTCTAATTCATTCGTACGATCGATTCTAATTCATTCATACGATCCATTCTAATTCATTCGCACGAATGTATCCATTCTAATTCATTCGTACGATCCATTCTAATTCATTCATACGATCCATTCTAATTCATTCGTACGATCCATTCTAAATCATTCGCACGATCCATTCTAATTCATTCTTACGATCCATTCTAATTCATTCGTACGATCCATCCTAATTCATTCGTACGATCCATTCTAATTCATTCGTACGATCCATTCTAATTCATTCGCACAATCTATTCTAATTCATTCGAACGATCCATTCTAATTCATTCGTACGATCCATTCTAATTCATTCGTACGATCTATTCTATTTCATTCGTACAATCCATTCTTACTCAATCGTATGATCTATTCTAATCCATTCGCACAATCTACTCTAATTCATTCGTACGATCCATTCTATTTCATTTGCACGGAGGTATCCATTCTAATTCATACAATCCATTCTAATTCATTCATACGATCCAATCTAATTCATTCAAACGATCCATTCTAATTCATTCGCACGAATGTATCCATTCTAATTCATTTGTACGATCCATTCTAATCCATTTGTACGAATGTATCCACTCTAATTCATTCATACGATCCATTCTAATTCATTCGCACGAATGTATCCATTCCAATTCATTCGTACGATCCATTCTAATTCATTCGCACAATCTATTCTAATTCATTCGTACGATCAATTCTAATTCATTAGCATGATCCATTATAATTCATTCGTACGATCTATTCTATTTCATTCGTACAATCCATTCTTACTCAATCGTATGAACGAATTAGAATGGATCGTACGAAGGAATTAGAATGGATCGTACGAAGGAATTAGAATGGATAGTACGAATGAATTAGAATGGATACCTTCGTGCAAATGAATTAGAATGGATCGTACGAATGAGTAAGAATGGATCGTACGAATGAAATAGAATGGATCGTATGAATGAATTAGAATGGATCGTGCGAATGAATTAAAATGGATCGTACGAATGAATTAGAATAGATTGTGCGAATGAATTAGAATGGATCGTACGAATGAATTAGAATGGATCGTACGAATGAATTAGAATGGATCGTATGAATGAATTAGAATGAATCGTGGGAAAGAATTAGAATGGATCGTACAAATGAAATAGAATGGATTCGCACGAATGTATCCATTCTAATTCATTCGTACGATCCATTCTAATTCATTCGTACAATCCATTCTAATTCATTCGCACGATCCATTCACATTCATTCAAACGATCCATTCTAATTCATTCATATGACCCATTCTAATTCATTCGCACGAATGTATCCATTCTATTTCATTCGTACGATCCATTCTAATTTATTCGCACGATCCATTCTAATTCATTCATACGATCCATTCTAATTCATTCGTACGATCCATTCTAATTCATTCGTACGATCCATTCTAATTCATTCGCACAATCTATTCTAATTCATTCGTACGATCCATTCTATCTCATTCGTACAATCCATTCTATTTCATTCGTACGATCCATTCTATTTCATTCGTACGATCCATTCTAATGCATTCGCACGATCCATTCTAATTCATTCGCATGAATGTATCCATTCTAATTCATTCGTACGATCCATTTTAATTCATTCATATGATCGACTCTAATTCATTCATACGATCCATTCTAATTCATTCGTACGATCCATTCTAATTCATTCAGATCGTGCGAATGAATTAGAATGGATCTTACGAATGAATTAGAATGGATCGTACGAAGGAATTAGAATGGATCGTACGAAGGAATTAGAATGGATACCTTCGTGCAAATGAATTAGAATGGATCGTACGAATGAGTAAGAATGGATCGTACGAATGAAATAGAATGGATCGTATGAATGATTTAGAATGGATCGTGCGAATGAATTAGAATGGATCGTACGAATGAATTAGAATAGATTGTGCGAATGAATTAGTATAGATTGTGCGCTTGAATTAGAATGGATTGTACGAATGAATTAGAATGGATCGTACGAATGAATTAGAATGGATCATACGAAGGAATTAGAATGGATCGTGCGAATAAATTAGAATGGATCGTATGAATGAATTAGAATAGATTGTGCGAATGGATTAGAATGGATCATACGATTGAGTAAGAATGGATCGTACGGAGGAATTAGAATAGATCATACGAAGAAATTAGAATGGATCGTACGAATGAATTAGAATGGATCGTATGAATGAATTAGAATGGATCGTGCGAATGAATTAAAATGGATCGTATGAATGAAATAGAATGGATCGTATGAATTAGAATGGATCGTACGAATGAAATAGAATGGATCGTACGAATGAATTAGAATAGATTGTGCGAATGGATTAGAATGGATCATACGATTGAGTAAGAATGGATTGTACGAATGAAATAGAATAGATAATACAAATGAATTAGAATGGATCATGCTAATGAATTAGAATTGATCGTACGAATGAATTAGAATTGATTGTGCGAATGAATTAGAATGGATACATTCGTGCGAAAGAATTAGAATGGATCGTATGAATGAATTAGATTGGATCGTATAAATGAATTAGAATGGATCGTACGAATGAATTAGAATGGATCGTACGAATGAGTAAGAATGGATCGTATGAATGAATTAGAATGGATCGTACGAATGAATTAGAATGGATATATTCGTGCGAATGAATTAGAATGGATCATATGAATGAATTAGAATGGATCGTTTGAGTGAATCCGAATGGATCGTGCGAATGAATTAGAATGGATTGTACGAATGAATTAGAATGGATCGTACGAATGAATTAGAATGGATACATTCGTGCGAATCCATTCTATTTCATTCGTACGATCCATTCTAATTCATTCGCACGATCCATTCTAATTCATTCATACGATCCATTCTAATTCATTCGTACGATCCATTCTAATTCATTCGTACGATCGATTCTAATTCATTCGCACAACCTATTCTAATTCATTCGTACGATCCATTCTAATTCACTCGCACGATCCATTCTAATTCATTCATACGATCCATTCTAATTCATTCGTATGATCCATTCTAATTCATTCGCACGATCCATTCTAATTCATTCATACAATCCATTCTAATTTATTCGCACGATCCATTCTAATTCATTCATACGATCCATTCTAATTCATTCGTACGATCCATTCTAATTCATTCGCACGATCCATTCTAATTCATTCATACGAATGAATTAGAATGGATCGTGCGAATGAATTAGAATGGATCGTACGAATGAAATAGAATGGATTCGCACGAATGTATCCATTCTAATTCATTCGTACGATCCATTCTAATTCATTCGTACAATCCATTCTAATTCATTCGCACGATCCATTCTTACTCATTCGTACGATCCATTCTAATTCGTTCGCACGATCCATTCTAATTCATTAATACGAATGTATCCTTTCTAATTCATTCGCACGATCCATTCTAATTCATTCGCACGAATGTATCCTTTCTAATTCATTCGTACGATCCATTCTAATTCATTCGTATGATCCATTCTAATTCATTCGTATGATCCATTCTAATTCCTTCGTATGATCCATTCTAATTCATTCGTACGGTATGATTCATTCTAATTCATTCGTACGATCCATCCAAATTAGAATGGATACATTCGTACGATCCATTCTAATTCATTTGCACGAAGGTATCCATTCAAATTCATTCGTACTATCCATTCTAATTCCTTCGTACGATCCATTCTAATTCATTCGCACGATCCATTCTATTTCATTCATACGATCCATTTTAATTCATTCGCACGATCCATTCTAATTCATTCATACAATCCATTCTTACTCATTCGTACGATCCATTCTAATTCATTCGCACGATCCATTCTAATTCATCCGTACGATCCATTCTATTTCATTCGTATGATCCATTCTAATTCATTCGCACAATCTATTGTAATTCATTCATACGATCCATTCTAATTCATTCGCACGATCCATCTAATTCATTCATACGATCCATTCTAATTCATTCGTACGATCCATTCTAATTTCTTCATATGATCTATTCTAATTCCTTCGTACGATCCATTCTAATTCATTCATACGATCTATTCTAATTCTTTCGCACGAATGTATCCATTCTAATTCATTCGTATGATCCATTCTAATTCCTTCGTACGATCCATATTCTAATTCATTTGTACGATCCATTCTAATTTATTCGTACAATCCATTCTAATTCATTCGCACGAATGTATCCATTCTAATTCATTCGTACGAACCATTCTACGAATTAGAATGGATCGTATGAATGAATTAGAATGGATCCTGCGAATAAATTAGAATGGATCGTATGAATGAATTAGAATAGATTGTGCGAATGAATTAGAATGGATCGTACGAATCAATTAGAATGGATACATTCGTGCGAATGAATTAGAATGGATCATACGAATGAATTAGAATGGATCATATGAATGAATTAGAATGGATCGTACGAATGAATTAGAATGGATACATTCATGCTAATGAATTAGAATGGATCATACGAATGAATTAGAATGGATTCATTCGTGCGAATGAATTAGAATGGATCGTACGAATGAGTAAGAATGGATCATACGAATGAATTAGAATGGATTGAATTAGAATGAATCGTACGAATGAATTAGAATGGATCGTACGAATGAATTAGAATGGATCGTACGAATGAAATAGAATGGATCGTATGAATGAATTAGAATGGATCGTGCGAATGAATTAGAATGGATCGTACGAATGAATTAGAATAGATTCTGCGAATGAATTTGAATGGATCGTGCGAATGAATTAGAATGGATCGTACGAATGAATTAGAATAGATTGTGCGAATGAATTAGAATGGATCGTACGAATGAATTAGAATGGATCGTGCGAATGAATTAAAATGGATCGTACGAATGAATTAGAATAGATTGTGCGAATGAATTAGAATGGATCGTACGAATGAATTAGAATGGATCGTACGAATGAATTAGACTAGATTGTGCGAATGGATTAGAATGGATCATACGATTGAGTAAGAATGGATTGTACGAATGAAATAGAATAGATCATACGAATGAATTAGAATGGATCGTATGAATGAATTAGAATCGATCGTACGAATGAATTAGAATAGATTGAATTAGAATGAATCGTATGAATGAATTAGAATGGATCGTACAAATGAATTAGAATGGATCGGGCGAATGAATTAGAATGGGTCGTACGAATGAATTAGAATGGATACACGATCCAGATCCATTCTAATTCATTCGCACAATCTATTCTAATTCATTCGTAGGATCCATTCTAATTCATTACTACGATCCATTCTAATTCATTCGTACGATCCATTCTAATTCATTCGTACGATCCATTCTAATTCATTCGCACGATCCATTCTAATTCATTCATACGATCCATTCTAATTCATTCGTATGTATCCATTCTAATTCATTCATACGATCCATTCTAATTCTACGATCCATTCTTACTCATTCGTATTATCCATTTTAATTCATTCACACGAATTTATCAACTCTAATTCATTCGTATGATCCATTCTAATTCATTCGCACGAATGTATCCATTCTAATTCATTCGTACGATCCATTCTAATTCATTCGTACGATCCATTCTAATTCATTCGTACGATCCATTCTAATTTATTCGCACGATCCATTCTAATTCATTCATACGATCCATTCTAATTCATTCATATGATCCATTCTAATTCATTCGTACGGTATGATTCATTCTAATTCATTCGTACGATTCATTCTAATTCAATCCATTCTAATTCATTCTTACGATCCATTCTAATTCATTCGTACGATCCATTCTAATTCATTCGTATGATTCATTCTAATTCAATCCATTCTAATTCATTCGTACGATCCATTCTTACTCATTCGTACGATCCATTCTAATTCATTCACACGAATGAATCCATTCTAATTCATTCGTATGATCCATTCTTATTCATTCGCATGAATTATCCATTCTAATTCATTCGTACGATCCATTCTATCTCATTCGTACAATCCATTCTATTTCATTCATATAATCCATTCTATTTCATTCGCACGATCCATTCAAATTCATTCATACGATCCATTCTAATTCATTCGTATGATCCATTCTAATTCATTCGTTCGATCCATTCTAATTTATTCGCACGATCCATTCTAATTCATTCATACGATCCATTCTTACTCATTCGTACGATCCATTCTAATTCATTCGCACGATCCATTCTAATTCATCCGTACGATCCATTCTATTTCATTCGTATGATCCATTCTTACTCATTCGTACGATCCATTCTAATTCATTCGCACGAATGTATCCATTTTAATTCATTCGTACGATCCATTCTAATTCCTTCGTACAAACCATTCTAATTCCTGCGTACGATCCATTCTAATTCCTTTGTACGAATGAGTAAGAATGGATCGTACGAATGAGTAAGAATGGATCGTACGAATGAAATAGAATGGATTGTACGAATGAATTAGAATGGATACATTCGTGCGAATGAATTAGGATGGATCGTATGAATGAATTAGAATAGATTGTGCGAATGAATACGAATCGATTAGAATGGATCGTACGAATGAATTAGATTGGATCGTATTAATGAATTAGAATGGATCGTGCGAATGAATTAGAATGGATCTTACGAATGAATTAGAATGGAACGTATAGATTGTGCGAATGAATTAGAATGGATCGTACGAATGAATTAGAATGGATCGTACGAATGAATTAGAATGGATCGTACGAATGAGTAAGAATGGATCGTACGAATGAAATAGAATGGATCGTATGAATGAATTAGAATGGATACGTGCGAATGAATTAGAAATGATCGTACGAATGAATTAGAATAGATTGTGCGAATGAATTAGAATGGATCGTACGAATGAATTTGAATGGATACATTCGTGCGAATGAATTAGAATGGATCGTGCGAATGAAATAGAATGGATCGTGCGAATGAATTAGAATGGATCGTACGAATGAATTAGAATGGATCGTACGAATGACTTAGAATGGATCGTTCGAATGAATTAGAATAGATTGTGCGAATGAATTAGAATGGATCGTACGAAAGAATTAGAAAGGATACATTCGTGCGAATGAATTAGAATGGATCGTATGAGTGTGAATGAATTAGAATGGATTGTGCGAATGAATTAGAATGGATCGTACGAATGAATTAGAATGGATCGTACGAATGAATTAGAATGGATACATTCGTGCAAAAGAATTAGAATGGATTGTATGAATGAATTAGAATGGATCGTGCGAATGAATTAGAATGGATCGTGCGAATGAATTAGAATGGATCGTACGAATGAATTAGAATGGATTGTACGAATGAATTAGAAAGGATACATTCAAATTCATTCGTACGATCCATTCTAATTCCTTCGTACGATCCATATTCTAATTCATTCGCATGATCCATTCTAATTCATTCATACGATCCATTCTAATTTATTCACACGATCCATTCTAATTCATTCGTACGATCCATTCTAATTCATTCGCACAATCTATTCTAATTCATTCGAACGATCCATTCTAATTCATTCATACGATCCATTCTAATTCATTCGTACGATCTATTCTATTTCATTCGTACAATCCTTTCTTACTCAATCGTATGATCCATTCTAATCCATTCGCACAATCTATTCTAATTCATTCATACAATCCATTCTATTTCATTCGTACTATCCATTTTAATTCATACGATCCATTCTATTTCATTCATACGATCCATTTTAATTCATTCGCACGATCCATTCTAATTCATTCATACGATCCATTCTAATTCATTTATACGATCCATTTTAATTCATTCGCACAATCTATTCTAATTCATTCGTTCGATCAATTCTAATTCATTTGCATGATCCATTCTAATTCATTCGTACGATCTATTCTATTTCATTCGTACAATCCATTCTTACTCAACCGTATGATCCATTCTAATTCATTCGCACGAATGAATCCATTCTAATTCATTCTAATTCAATCGTACAATCCTTTCTTACTCAATCGTATGATTCATTCTAATCCATTCGCACAATCTATTCTACTTCATTCGCACGATCCATTCTAATTCATTCGCAGGATCCATTCTAATTCATTCGTACGATCGATTCTAATTCATTCAAACGATCCATTCTAATTTATTCGCACGAATGTATCCATTCTAAGTCATTCGTATGATCCATTCTAATTCATTCGCACGATCCATTCTAATTCATTCATACGATCCATTCTATTTCATTCGTACGATCCATTCTTACTCATTCGTACGATCCATCTTAATTCATTTGCACGAAGGTATCCATTCTAATTCATTTGTACTATCCATTCTAATTCCTTCGTACGATCCATTCTAATTCCTTCGTACGATCCATTCTAATTCCTTCGTACGATCCATTCTAATTCCTTCGTATGATCCATTCTAATTCATTCGTACGATCCATTCTAATTCATTCGCACGATCCAATCTAATTCATTCATACGATCCATTCTAATTCATTCGTACGATCCATTCTATCTCATTCGTACGATCCATTCAATTTCATTCGCACGATCCATTCTAATTCATTCACATGATCCATTCTAATTCATTCGTACGATCGATTCTAATTCATTCATACGATCCATTCTAATTCATTCGCACGAATGTATCCATTCTAATTCATTCGTACGATCCATTCTAATTCATTCATACGATCCATTCTAATTCATTCGTACGATCCATTCTAAATCATTCGCACGATCCATTCTAATTCATTCTTACGATCCATTCTAATTCATTCGTACGATCCATCCTAATTCATTCGTACGATCCATTCTAATTCATTCGTACGATCCATTCTAATTCATTCGCACAATCTATTCTAATTCATTCGAACGATCCATTCTAATTCATTCGTACGATCCATTCTAATTCATTCGTACGATCTATTCTATTTCATTCGTACAATCCATTCTTACTCAATCGTATGATCTATTCTAATCCATTCGCACAATCTACTCTAATTCATTCGTACGATCCATTCTATTTCATTTGCACGGAGGTATCCATTCTAATTCATACAATCCATTCTAATTCATTCATACGATCCAATCTAATTCATTCAAACGATCCATTCTAATTCATTCGCACGAATGTATCCATTCTAATTCATTTGTACGATCCATTCTAATCCATTTGTACGAATGTATCCACTCTAATTCATTCATACGATCCATTCTAATTCATTCGCACGAATGTATCCATTCCAATTCATTCGTACGATCCATTCTAATTCATTCGCACAATCTATTCTAATTCATTCGTACGATCAATTCTAATTCATTAGCATGATCCATTATAATTCATTCGTACGATCTATTCTATTTCATTCGTACAATCCATTCTTACTCAATCGTATGAACGAATTAGAATGGATCGTACGAAGGAATTAGAATGGATCGTACGAAGGAATTAGAATGGATAGTACGAATGAATTAGAATGGATACCTTCGTGCAAATGAATTAGAATGGATCGTACGAATGAGTAAGAATGGATCGTACGAATGAAATAGAATGGATCGTATGAATGAATTAGAATGGATCGTGCGAATGAATTAAAATGGATCGTACGAATGAATTAGAATAGATTGTGCGAATGAATTAGAATGGATCGTACGAATGAATTAGAATGGATCGTACGAATGAATTAGAATGGATCGTATGAATGAATTAGAATGAATCGTGGGAAAGAATTAGAATGGATCGTACAAATGAAATAGAATGGATTCACACGAATGTATCCATTCTAATTCATTCGTACGATCCATTCTAATTCATTCGTACAATCCATTCTAATTCATTCGCACGATCCATTCACATTCATTCAAACGATCCATTCTAATTCATTCATATGACCCATTCTAATTCATTCGCACGAATGTATCCATTCTATTTCATTCGTACGATCCATTCTAATTTATTCGCACGATCCATTCTAATTCATTCATACGATCCATTCTAATTCATTCGTACGATCCATTCTAATTCATTCGTACGATCCATTCTAATTCATTCGCACAATCTATTCTAATTCATTCGTACGATCCATTCTATCTCATTCGTACAATCCATTCTATTTCATTCGTACGATCCATTCTATTTCATTCGTACGATCCATTCTAATGCATTCGCACGATCCATTCTAATTCATTCGCATGAATGTATCCATTCTAATTCATTCGTACGATCCATTTTAATTCATTCATATGATCGACTCTAATTCATTCATACGATCCATTCTAATTCATTCGTACGATCCATTCTAATTCATTCAGATCGTGCGAATGAATTAGAATGGATCTTACGAATGAATTAGAATGGATCGTACGAAGGAATTAGAATGGATCGTACGAAGGAATTAGAATGGATACCTTCGTGCAAATGAATTAGAATGGATCGTACGAATGAGTAAGAATGGATCGTACGAATGAAATAGAATGGATCGTATGAATGATTTAGAATGGATCGTGCGAATGAATTAGAATGGATCGTACGAATGAATTAGAATAGATTGTGCGAATGAATTAGTATAGATTGTGCGCTTGAATTAGAATGGATCGTACGAATGAATTAGAATGGATCGTACGAATGAATTAGAATGGATCATACGAAGGAATTAGAATGGATCGTGCGAATAAATTAGAATGGATCGTATGAATGAATTAGAATAGATTGTGCGAATGGATTAGAATGGATCATACGATTGAGTAAGAATGGATCGTACGGAGGAATTAGAATAGATCATACGAAGAAATTAGAATGGATCGTACGAATGAATTAGAATGGATCGTATGAATGAATTAGAATGGATCGTGCGAATGAATTAAAATGGATCGTATGAATGAAATAGAATGGATCGTATGAATTAGAATGGATCGTACGAATGAAATAGAATGGATCGTACGAATAAATTAGAATAGATTGTGCGAATGGATTAGAATGGATCATACGATTGAGTAAGAATGGATTGTACGAATGAAATAGAATAGATAATACAAATGAATTAGAATGGATCATGCTAATGAATTAGAATTGATCGTACGAATGAATTAGAATTGATTGTGCGAATGAATTAGAATGGATACATTCGTGCGAAAGAATTAGAATGGATCGTATGAATGAATTAGATTGGATCGTATAAATGAATTAGAATGGATCGTACGAATGAATTAGAATGGATCGTACGAATGAGTAAGAATGGATCGTATGAATGAATTAGAATGGATCGTACGAATGAATTAGAATGGATATATTCGTGCGAATGAATTAGAATGGATCATATGAATGAATTAGAATGGATCGTTTGAGTGAATCCGAATGGATCGTGCGAATGAATTAGAATGGATTGTACGAATGAATTAGAATGGATCGTACGAATGAATTAGAATGGATACATTCGTGCGAATCCATTCTATTTCATTCGTACGATCCATTCTAATTCATTCGCACGATCCATTCTAATTCATTCATACGATCCATTCTAATTCATTCGTACGATCCATTCTAATTCATTCGTACGATCGATTCTAATTCATTCGCACAACCTATTCTAATTCATTCGTACGATCCATTCTAATTCACTCGCACGATCCATTCTAATTCATTCATACGATCCATTCTAATTCATTCGTATGATCCATTCTAATTCATTCGCACGATCCATTCTAATTCATTCATACAATCCATTCTAATTTATTCGCACGATCCATTCTAATTCATTCATACGATCCATTCTAATTCATTCGTACGATCCATTCTAATTCATTCGCACGATCCATTCTAATTCATTCATACGAATGAATTAGAATGGATCGTGCGAATGAATTAGAATGGATCGTACGAATGAAATAGAATGGATTCGCACGAATGTATCCATTCTAATTCATTCGTACGATCCATTCTAATTCATTCGTACAATCCATTCTAATTCATTCGCACGATCCATTCTTACTCATTCGTACGATCCATTCTAATTCGTTCGCACGATCCATTCTAATTCATTAATACGAATGTATCCTTTCTAATTCATTCGCACGATCCATTCTAATTCATTCGCACGAATGTATCCTTTCTAATTCATTCGTACGATCCATTCTAATTCATTCGTATGATCCATTCTAATTCATTCGTATGATCCATTCTAATTCCTTCGTATGATCCATTCTAATTCATTCGTACGGTATGATTCATTCTAATTCATTCGTACGATCCATCCAAATTAGAATGGATACATTCGTACGATCCATTCTAATTCATTTGCACGAAGGTATCCATTCAAATTCATTCGTACTATCCATTCTAATTCCTTCGTACGATCCATTCTAATTCATTCGCACGATCCATTCTAATTCATTCGTACGATCCATTCTAATTCATTCATACGATCCATTCTAATTTATTCGCACGATCCATTCTAATTCATCCATACGATCCATTCTAATTCATTCATATGATACATTCTAATTCCTTCGTACGATCCATTCTATTTCATTCGTACGATCCATTCTAATTTATTCATACGATCCATTCGTATCCATTCTAATTCATTCGTACGATCTATTCTAATTCATTCGTACGATCCATTCTAATTCCTTCGTACGATCCATTCTAATTCATTCGTACGATCCATTCTAATTCATTCATACGATCCATTCTAATTCATTCGTACGATCTATTCTATTTTATTCGTACAATCCATTCTTACTCAATCGTATGATCCATTCTAATCCATTCGCACAATCTATTCTAATTCATTCGTACGATCCATTCTATTTCATTCGTACGATCCATTCTATTTCATTCGTACGATCCATTCTAATTCATTCGTACAATCCATTCTAATTCATTCGTACGATCCATTCTAATTCATTTATATGATCCATTCTATTTGATTCGTACGATCCATTCTTACTCATTCGTACGATCCATCCTAATTCATTTGCACGAAGGTATCCATTCTAATTCATTCGTATGATCCATTCTAATTCATTCATACGATCCAATCTAATTCATTCATACGATCCATTCTAATTCATTCGCACGAATGTATCCATTCTAATTCATTCGCACGATCCATTCTAATTCATTCATAAAATCCATTCTAATTCTTTTGCACGAATGTATCCATTAGAATGAATTAGAATGGATCGTACGAATGAATTAGAATGGATCGTACGAATGAATTAGAATGGAATGAATTAGAATGAATCGTACGAATGAATTAGAGTTGATACATTCTTGTGAATGAATTAAAATGGATAATACGAATGAATTAGAATGGATTGTATAAATGAATTAGAATGGATCGTGCGAATGAATTAGAATGGATACATTCGTGCCAATGTATTAGAATGGATCGTATGAATGAATTAGATTGGATCGTATGCATGAATTAGAATGGATCGTGCGAATGAATTAAAATGGATCGTACGAATGAATTAGAATGGATCGAACGAATGAATTAGAATGGATCGTACGAATGAGTAAGAATGGATCGTATGAATGAATTAGAATGGATCGTACGAATGAATTAGAATGGATACATTCGTGCGAATGAATTAGAATGGATCATATGAATGAATTAGAATGGATCGTTTGAGTGAATGCGAATGGATCGTGCGAATGAATTAGAATGGATTGTACGAATGAATTAGAATGGATCGTACGAATGAATTAGAATGGATACATTCGTGCGAATCCATTCTAATTCATTCGTACAATCCATTCTAATTCATTCGCACGATCCATTCTAATTCATTCATACGATCCATTCTAATTCATTCGAACGGTCCATCTAATTCATTCGTACGATCCATTCTAATTCATTCGCACAATCTATTCTAATTCATTTGTACGATCCGTTCTAATTCATTCGCACGATCCATTCTAATTCATTCATACGATCCATTCTAATTCATTCGCACGAATGTATCCATTCCAATTCATTCGTACGATCCATTCTAATTCTTTCGCACAATCTATTCTAATTCATTCGTACGATCAATTCTAATTCATTCGCACGTATCCATTCTGATTCATTCATACGATCCATTCTATTTCATTCGTACGATCCATTCTTACTCATTCGTACGATCCATTCTAATTCATTCGTACGATCCATTCTAATTCATTCGCACGATCCATTCTAATTCATTCATACGATCCATTCTAATTCATTCGCACGATCCATTCTAATTCATTCGCACGATCCTATCTAATTCATTCATACAATCCATTCTAATTCTTTTGCACAAATGTATCCATTCTAATTCATTCGTACGATCCATTCTAATTCATTCGTACGAAGTAATTAGAATGGATCGTACGAAGGAATTAGAATGGATAGTACGAATGAATTAGAATGGATACCTTCGTGCAACTGAATTAGAATGGATTGTACGAATGAGTAAGAATGGATCGTACGAATGAAATAGAATGGATCGTACGAATGAATTAGAATAGATTGTGCGAATGAATTAGAATGGATCGTACGAATGAATTAGAATGGATCGTACGAATGAATTAGAATGGATCGTATGAATGAATTAGAATGGATCGTATGAATGAATTAGAATGGATCGTGCGAATGAATTAGAATAGATTGTGCGAATGAATTAGAATGGATCGTGCGAATGAATTAGAATGGATCGTACGAATGAATTAGAATAGATTGTGCGAATGAATTAGAATGGATCGTACGAATGAATTAGAATGGATCGTACGAATGAATTAGAATGGATCGTGCGAATGAATTAGAATGGATCGTACGAATGAATTAGAATAGATCGTACGAATGAATTAGAATGGATCGTATGAATGAATTAGAATGGATCGTGCGAATGAATTAGAATGGATCGTACGAAGGAATTAGAATAGATCATACGAAGAAATTAGAATGGATCATATGAATGAATTAGAATGGATCGTATGAATGAATTAGAATAGATCGTGCGAATGAATTAAAATGGATCGTACGAAGGAATTAGAATGGATCATGCGAATGAATTAGAATAGATCATATGAATGAATTAGAATGGATCGTACGAATGAATTAGAATTGATACATTCTAATTCATTCGTACGATCCATTCTAATTCATTCATACGATCCATTCTAATTCATTCATATGATCCATTCTAATTCATTCGTACGGTATGATTCATTCTAATTCATTCGTACGATTCATTCTAATTCAATCCATTCTAATTCATTCGTACGATCCGTTCTAATACATTCATACTATCCATTCTAATTCATTCATATGATCCATTCGTATCTATTCTAATTCATTCGTACGATCTATTCTAATTCATTCGTACGATCCATTCTAATTCATTAATACGATCCAATCTAATTCATTCATACGATCCATTCTATTTCATTCGTACGATGCATTCTTACTCATTCGCACGATCCATTCTAATTCATTCGCACGATCCATTCTAATTCATTCGTACGATCCATTCTATTTCATTCATACGATCCATTCTAATTCATTCATACGATCCATTCTAATTCATACGATCCATTCTAATTCATTCATACGATCCATTCTAATCCATTCGCACGAATGTATCCATTTTAATTCATTCGCACAATCTATTCTAATTCATTCGTACGATCAATACTAATTCATTAGCATGATCCATTCTAATTCATTCGTACGAACTATTCTATTTCATTCGTACAATCCATTCTTACTCAACCATATGATCCATTCTAATTCATTTGCACGAATAGTACGAATGAATTAGAATGGATACCTTCGTGCAAATGAAATAGTATGGATCATACGAATGAGTAAGAATGGATCGTACGAATGAATGGATCATATGAATGAATTAGAATGGATCGGTTGAGTGAATGCGAATGGATCGTGCGAATGAATTAGAATGGACTGTACGAATGAATTAGAATGGATCGTACGAATGAATTAGAATGGATCGTATGAATGAATTAGAATGGATCGTACGAATGAATTAGAATGGATCGTACGAATGAATTAGAATGGATTGAATTAGATTGAATCGTATGAATGAATTAGAGTTGATACATTCGTGTGAATGAATTAAAACGGATAATACGAATGAGTAAGAATGGATCGTAGAATTAGAATGGATCGTATGAATGAATTAGAATGGATCGTACGAATGAATTAGAATGGATACATTCGTGCGAATGAATTAGAATGGATCGTATTAATGAATTAGAATGGATCGTACGAAGGAATTAGAATTGATAGTACGAATGAATTAGAATGGATACCTTCGTGCAAATGAATTAGAATGGATCGTACGAATGAGTAAGAATGGATCGTACGAATGAAATAGAATGGATCGTATGAATGAATTAGAATGGATCGTATGAATGAATTAGAATGGATACATTCGTGCGAATCCATTATATTTCATTCGTACGATCCATTCTAATTCATTCGCACGATCCATTCTAATTCATTCATACGATCCATTCTAATTCCTTCGTACGATCCATTCTAATTCATTCCTACGATCCATTCTAATTCATTCGCACGATCCATTCTAATTCATGCATACGATCCATTCTATTTCATCCGTACGATCCATTCTTACTTATTCGTACGATCCATTCTAATTCATTTGCACGAAGGTATCCATTCTAATTCATTCGTACTATCCATTCTAATTCCTTCGTATGATCTATTCTAATTCCTTCGTACGATCCATTCTAATTCATTCGCACGACCATTCTAATTCATTCATACGATCCATTCTATTTCATTCGTACGATCCATTCTAATTCATACGATCCATTCTATTTCATTCATACGATCCATTTTAATTCATTCGCACGATCCATTCTAATTCATTCATACGATCCATTCTAATTCATTTATACGATCCATTTTAATTCATTCGTACAATCTATTCTAATTCATTCGTACGATCAATTCTAATTCATTAGCATGATCCATTCTAATTCATTCGTACGATCTATTCTATTTCATTCGTACAATCCATTCTTACTCAACCGTATGATCCATTCTAATTCATTCGCACGAATGAATCCATTCTAATTCATTCTAATTCAGTCGTACAATCCTTTCTTACTCAATCGTATGATCCATTCTAATCCATTCGCACAATCTATTCTACTTCATTCGCACGATCCATTCTAATTCATTCGCAGGATCCATTCTAATTCATTCGTACGATCGATTCTAATTCATTCATACGATCCATTCTAATTCATTCGCACGAATGTATCCATTCTAATTCATTCGTACGATCCATTCTAATTCATTCGCACGATCCATTCTAATTCATTCATACGATCCATTCTATTTCATTCGTACGATCCATTCTTACTCATTCGTACGATCCATCCTAATTCATTTGCACGAAGGTATCCATTCTAATTCATTCGTACTATCCATTCTAATTCCTTCGTACGATCCATTCTAATTCCTTCGTACGATCCATTCTAATTCATTCGTACGATCCATTCTAATTCCTTCGTACGATCCATTCTAATTCCTTCGTACGATCCATTCTAATTCATTCGTACAATCCATTCTAATTCATTCGCACGATAAATTCTAATTCATTCATACGATTCATTCTAATTCATTCGTACGATCCATTCTATCTCATTCGTACAATCCATTCTATTTCATTCGTACGATCCATTCTAATTCATTCGCACGATCCATTCTAATTCATTCGCATGATCCATTCTAATTCATTCGTACGATCGATTCTAATTCATTCATACGATCCATTCTAATTCATTCGCACGAATGTATCCATTCTAATTCATTCGTACGATCCATTCTAATTCATTCATACGATCCATTCTAATTAATTCATACGATCCATTCTAATTCATTCGCACGATCCATTCTAATTCATTCGTACGATCCATTCTAATTCATTCGTACGATCCATTCTAATTCATTCGCACAATCTATTCTAATTCATTCGAACGATCCATTCTAATTCATTCGTACGATCCATTCTAATTCATTCATACGATCTATTCTATTTCATTCGTACAATCCATTCTTACTCAATCGTATGATCCATTCTAATCCATTCGCACAATCTACTCTAATTCATTCGTACGATCCATTCTATTTCATTTGCACGAAGGTATCCATTCTAATTCATACAATCCATTCTAATTCATTCATACGATCCAATCTAATTCATTCATACGATCCATTCTAATTCATTCGTACGATCCATTCTAATTCATTTGTACAATCCATTCTAATTCATTCGCACGATCCATTCGCATGCACTCAAACGATCCATTCTAATTCATTCATATGATCCATTCTAATTCATTCGCACGAATGTATCCATTCTATTTCATTCGTACGATCTATTCTAATTCATTCGCACGATCCATTCTAATTCATTCATAAGATCCATTCTAATTAGAATGGATCGTACGAATGAATTAGAATAGATTGTGTGAATGAATTAGAATGGATCGTGCGAATGAGTTAGAATGGATCATACGAAGGACTTAGAATGGATCGTACGAATGAATTAGAATGGATCGTATGAATGAATTAGAATGGATCGTGTGAATGAATTAGAATGGATCGTACGAAGGAATTAGAATAGATCATACGAAGAAATTAGAATGGATCGTACGAATGAATTAGAATGGATCGTATGAATGAATTAGAATGGATCGTGCGAATGAATTAAAATGGATCGTACGAAGGAATTAGAATGGATCATGCGAATGAATTAGAATAGATCATACGAATGAATTAGAATGGATCGTACGAATGAATTAGAATGGATTGTATGACTGAATTAGGATGGATCGTTTGAGTGAATGCGAATGGATCGTGCGAATGAATTAGAATGGAATGAATTAGAATGGATTGAATTAGAAGGAATCGTACGAATGAATTAGAATGGATCGTACGAATGAATTAGAATGGATCGTACGAATGAAATAGAATGGATCGTACGAAGGAATTAGAATAGATCATACGAAGAAATTAGAATGGATCGTACGAATGAATTAGAATGGATTGAATTAGAATGAATCGTACGAATGAATTAGAATGAATCATACCGTACGAATGAATTATAATGGATCATACGAAGGAATTAGAATGGATCGTACGAATGAATTAGAATGGATCGTACGAAGGAATTAGAATGGATCGTATGAATGAATTAGAATGGATCGTGCGAATGAATTAGAATGGATCGGACGAATGAAATAGAATGGATTCGCACGAATGTATCCATTCTAATTCATTCATACGATCCATTCTAATTCATTAGCACAATCTATTCTAATTCATTCGTACGATCCATTCTAATTCATTCGCACGAATGTATCCATTCTAATTCATTCGTACGATCCATTCTAATTCATTCGCACGATCCATTCTAATTCATTCGCACGATCCATTCTAATTCATTAGCACGATCCATTCTAATTCATTCTTACGATCCATTCTAATTCATTCGTACGCACAATCTATTCTAATTCATTCGTACGATCCAATCTAATTCATTCGTACGATCCATTCTAATTCATTGGATTGTATGAATGAATTAGAATGGATCGTGCGAATGAATTAGAATGCGAATGAATTAGAATGGATCGTACGAATGAATTAGAATGGGTCGTACGAATGAATTAGAATGGATACACGATCCAGATCCATTCTAATTCATTTGCACAATCTATTCTAATTCATTCGTACGATCCATTCTAATTCATTCGCATTCTAATTCATTCGCACGATCCATTCTAATTCATTAATACAATCCATTCTAATTCTTTCGTACGAATGAATGGGTCGCACGAATAGTACGAATGAATTAGAATGGATACCTTCGTGCAAATGAATTAGAATGGATCGTACGAATGAGTAAGAATGGATCGTACGAATAAATGGATCATATGAATGAATTAGAATGGATCGTTTGAGTGAATGCGAATGGATCGTGCGAATGAATTAGAATGGATTGTACGAATGAATTAGAATGGATCGTACGAATGAATTAGAATGGATCGTATGAATGAATTAGAATGGATCGTATGAATGAATTAGAATGGATCGTACAAATGAATTAGAATGGATTGAATTAGAATGAATCGTACGAATGAGTAATAATGGATTGTATGAATGAATTAGAATGGATCGTGCGAATGAATTATAATGGATACATTCGTGCGAATGAATTAGAATGGATCGTATGAATGAATTAGAATGGATCGTGCGAATGAATTAGAATGAATTAGAATAGATTGTGCGAATGAATTAGAATGGATCGTACGAATGAATTAGAATAGATCGTATGAATTAGAATGGATCGTACGAATGAATTAGAATGGATCATATGAATGAATTAGAATAGATTGTACGAATGAAATAGAATAGATCGTACGAATGAAATAGAATGGATTCGTATGAATGAATTAGAATGGATCGTGCGAATGAATTAGAATGGATCGTACTTATGAATTAGAATGGGTCATACGAATGAAATAGAATGGATCGTACGAATGAATTAGAATGGATCGTGCGAATGAATTAGAATGGATCGTACGAATGAATTAGAATGGATCGTACGAATGAATTAGAATGGATCGTATGAATGAATTAGAATGGATCGTACGAATGAATTAGAATGGATCGTACGAATGAATTAGAATGGATTGAATTAGAATGAATCGTACGAATGAGTAAGAATGGATTGTATGAATGAATTAGAATGGATCGTGCGAATGAATTAGAATGGATACATTCGTGCGAATGAATTAGAATGGATCGTATGAATGAATTAGAATGGATCGTGCGAATGAATTAGAATGAATTAGAATAGATTGTGCGAATGAATTAGAATGGATCGTACGAATGAATTAGAATAGATCGTATGAATTAGAATGGATCGTACGAATGAATTAGAATGGATCGTATGAATGAATTAGAATAGATTGTACGAATGAAATAGAATAGATCGTACGAATGAAATAGAATGGATTCGTATGAATGAATTAGAATGGATCGTGCGAATGAATTAGAATGGATCGTACTTATGAATTAGAATGGGTCATACGAATGAAATAGAGTGGATCGTACGAATGAATTAGAATGGATCGTGCGAATGAATTAGAATGGATCGTACGAATGGATCATACGAAGGAATTAGAATGGATCGTACGAATGAATTAGAATGGATACACGATCCATTCTTATCGTACGATCCATTCTAATTCATTCGTACGATCCATTCTAATTCATTCGTACGATCCATTCTAATTCCTTCGTATGATCCATTCTAATTCATTCGTACGATTCATACTAATTCAATCCATTCTAATTCATTCGTATCCATTCTAATTCATTCGTACTATCCATTCTAATTCCTTTCGTACGATCCATTCTAATTCCTTCGTACGATCCATTCTAATTCCTTCGTACGAATGTATCATTCTAATTCATTCGCACAATCTATTCTAATTCATTCGTAGGATCCATTCTAATTCATTACTACGATCCATTCTAATTCATTCGTACGATCCATTCTAATTCATTCGCACAATCTATTCTAATTAGAGTAAGAATAGGATCGTTTGAATGAATTAGAATGGATCGTACGAATGAATTAGAATGGATCGTATGAATGAATTAGATTGGATCGTATTAATGAATTAGAATGGATCGTATGAATGAATTAGAATGGATCGTGCGAATGAATTAGAATGGATCGTACGAATGGATTAGAAAGGATACATTCGTACAAATGAATTAGAATGGATAGTATGAATGAATTAGAATGGATACTTTCGTGCAAATGAAATAGAATGGATCGTATGAATGAATTAGAATGGATCGTTTGAGTGAATGCGAATGGATCGTGCGAATGAATTAGAATGGATTGTACGAATGAAATAGAATGGATCGTATGAATGAATTAGAATGGATTGAATTAGAAAGAATCGTACGAATGAATTAGAATGAATCATACCGTACGATTGAATTAGAATGGATAATATGAAGGAATTAGAATGGATCGTACGAATGAATTAGAATGGATCGTACGAATGAATTAGAATGGATCGTACGAAGGAATTAGAATGGATCGTACGAAGGAATTAGAATGGATAGTACGAATGAATTAGAATGGATACCTTCGTGCAAATGAATTAGAATGGATCGTACGAATGAGTAAGAATGGATCGTACGAATGAAATAGAATAGATCGTATGAATGAATTAGAATGGATCGTGCGAATGAATTAGAATGGATCGTACGAATGAGTAAGAATGGATCGTACGAATGAAATAGAATGGATTCGCACGAATGTATCCATTCTAATTCATTCATACGATCCATTCTAATTCATTCGTATAATCCATTCTAATTCATTCGCACGATCCATTCACATTCACTCAAACGATCCATTCTAATTCATTCGTCAGATCCATTCTAATTCATTCGCACGAATGTATACATTCTAATTCATTCGTACGATCCATTCTAATTCATTCGTACGATCCATTCTTACTCATTCGTACGATCCATTCTAATTCATTCGTTCGATCCATTCTAATTCATTCGTACGATCCATTCTAATTCATTCGCACGATCCATTCTAATTCATGTATACGATCCAATCTAATTCATTCATACGATCCATTCTAATTCATTCGCACGAAGGTATCCATTCTACTTCATTCGTACTATCCATTCTAATTCCTTCGTACGATCCATTCTAATTCCTTCGTACGATCCATTCTAATTCATTCGTACCATCTATTCTAATTCATTCGTACGATCCATTCTAATTCATTCGTAGGATCCATTCTAATTCATTCGTACGATTCATTCTAGTTCATTCATACGATCCATTCTAATTCATTTGCACGAAGGTATCCATTCTACTTCGCACGAATGAATTAGAATGGATCATATTAATGAATTAGAATGGATTGTATGAATAAATTAGAATGGATCGTACGAATGAATTAGAATGGATCGTATGAATGAATTAGAATGGATCGTGCGATTGAATTAGAATGGATCGTGCGAATGAATTAGAATGGATCGTACGAATGAATTAGAATGGATCGTATGAATGAATTAGATTGGATCGTATTAATGAATTAGAATGGATCGTACGAATGAATTAGAATAGATCGTACGGATGAATTAGAATGGATACGAATGGACCGTACGAATGAGTAAGAATGGATCGTATGAATGAAATAGAATGGATTGTACGAATGAATTAGAATGGATACATTCGTGCGAATGAATTAGGATGGATCGTATGAATGAATTAGAATGGATCGTACGAATGAATTAGAATGGATACATTCGTGCGAATGAATTAGAATGGATCGTATGAATGAATTAGAATCGATCGTACGAATGAATTAGAATGGATCATGCGAATGAATTAGAATGGATCGTGCGAATGAATTAGAAAGGATCGTATGAATGAATTAGAATGGATCGTATGAATGAAATAGAATGGATCGTACGAATGAATTAGAATGGATCGTGCGAATGAATTAGAATGGATCGTACGAATGAATTAGAATGGATCGTACGAAGGAATTAGAATGGATACCTTCGTGCAAATGAAATAGAATGGATCGTACGAATGAATTAGAGTATATTGTGCGAATGGATTAGAATGGATCATACGATTGAGTAAGAATGGACTGTACGAATGAAATAGAATAGATCGTACGAATGAATTAGAATGGATCGTATGAATGAATTAGAATGGATCGTTCGAATGAATTAGAATAGATTGTGCGAATGAATTAGAATAGATCGTACGAATGAATTAGAATGGATCGTATGAATGAATTAGAATGGATCGTGCGAATGAATTAGAATATGGATCGTACAAAGGAATTAGAATGGATCGTATGAATGTATTCGAATGTATCCTTTCTAATTCATTCGTACGATCCATTCTAATTCCTTCGTACGATCCATTCTAATTCATTCGTACGATCCATTCTAATTCATTCGCACGACCCATTCTAATTCATTCGTACGATCCAATCGAATTCATTCGTACGATCCATTCTAATTCATTCGCACAATCTATTCTAATTCATTCGTACGATCCATTCTAATTCATTCGCACGATCCATTCTAATTCATTCATACGATCCATTCTATTTCATTCATACGATCCATTCTTACTCATTCGTACGATCCATTCTAATTCATTTGCACGAAGGTATCCATTCTAATTCATTCGTACTATCCATTCTAATTCATTCGTACGATCCATTCTAATTCATTCGCACGATCCATTCTAATTCATTCATACGATCCATTCTATTTCATTCGTACGATCCATTCTTACTCATTCGTACGATCCATTCTAATTCATTTGCACGAAGGTATCCATTCTAATTCATTCGTACTATCCAGTCTAATTCCTTCGTACGATCCATTCTAATTCCTTCGTACGATCCATTCTAATTCCTTCGCACGATCCATTCTAATTCATTCGCACAATCTATTCTAATTCATTCGTACGATCCATTCTAATTCATTCGCACGATCGTTTCTAATTCATTCATACGATCTATTCTAATTCATTCGTACGATCCAGTCTAATTCATTCGCACAATCTATTCCAATTCACTCAAACGATCCATTCTATTTCATTCGTACGATCCATTCTAATTTATTCGCACAATCCATTCTAATTCCTTCGTATGATCCATTCTAATTTATTCATACGGTATGATTCATTCTAATTCATTCGTACGATTCATTCTAATGCAATCCATTCTAATTCATTCGTACGATCCATTCTAATTCATTCGTACGATCCATTCTAATTCATTCGTACGATCCATTCTAATTCCTTCGTATGATCCATTCTAATTCATTCGTACGGTATGATTCATTCTAATTCATTCGTAGAATGGATCGTTCGAATGAATTAGAATAGATTGTGCGAATGAATTAGAATGGATCGTACGAATGAATTAGAACGGATACATTCGTGTGAATGAATTAGAATGGATCGTATGAGTGTGAATGAATTAGAATGGATTGTGCGAATGAATTAGAGTGGATACATTCGTACGAATGAATTAGAATAGATTTTGCGAATGAATTAGAATGGATCGTACGAATGAAATAGAATGGATCGTTTGAATGAATTAGAATGGATCGTACTTATGAATTACAATGGGTCATACGAATGAAATAGAATGGATCGTACGAATGAATTAGAATGGATCGTGCGAATGAATTAGAATGGATCGTACGAATGACTTAGAATGGATCGTTCGAATGAATTAGAATAGATTGTGCGAATGAATTAGAATGGATCGTACGAATGAATTAGAACGGATACATTCGTGCGAATGAATTAGAACGGATCGTATGAGTGTGAATGAATTAGAATGGATTGTGCGAATGAATTAGAATGGATCGTACGAATGAATTAGAATGGATCGTACGAATGAATTAGAATGGATACATTCATGCAAAAGAAGTAGAATGGATTGTATGAATGAATTAGAATGGATCGTGCGAATGAATTAGAATGGATCGTACGAATGAGTAAGAATGGATCGTATGAATGAATTAGAATGGATCGTACGAATGAATTAGAATGGATACATTCGTGCGAATGAATTAGAATGGATCATATGAATGAATTAGAATGGATCGTTTGAGTGAATGCGAATGGATCGTGCGAATGAATTAGAATGGATCGTACGAATGACTTAGAATGGATCGTTCGAATGAATTAGAATAGATTGTGCGAATGAATTAGAATGGATCGTACGAATGAATTAGAACGGATACATTCGTACGAATGAATTAGAATGGATCGTATGAGTGTGAATGAATTAGAATGGATTGTGCGAATGAATTAGAATGGATCGTACGAATGAATTAGAATGGATCGTACGAATGAATTAGAATGGATACATTCGAGCAAAAGAAGTAGAATGGATTGTATGAATGAATTAGAATGGATCGTGCGAATGAATTAGAATGGATCGTGCGAATGAATTAGAATGGATACATTCATGAGAATGAATTAGAATAGATCATACGAATGAATTAGAATGGATTCATTCGTGCGAATGAATTAGAATGGATCGTACGAATGAATTAGAATGGATCGTACGAATGAATTAGAATGGATGGTATGAATGAATTAGAATGGATCGGGCTAATGAATTAGAATGGATCGTATTAATGAATTTGAATGGATCGTACGAATGAATTAGAATGGAACGTACGAATGAATTAGAATGGATCGTAGAATGGATCGTATGAATGAATTAGATTAGATCGTACGAATGAGTAAGAATGGATCATACGAATGAATTAGAATGGATCGTAGAAATGAATTAGAATGGATACATTTCGTACGATCCATTCTAATTCATTTGTACGATCTATTCTAATTCATTCATGCAATCCAGTCTAATTCATTCGTACGAAGGAATTAGAAAGGATCGTATGAATGAATTAGAATGGATCGTACGAATGAAATAGAATGGATCCATTCTTACTCATTCGTACGATTCATTCTAATTCAATCCATTCTAATTCATTCGCATGATCCATTCTAATTCATTCGTACGATCGATTCTAATTCATTCATACGATCCATTCTAATTTATTCGCATGATCCATTCTAATTCATTCGTACATCTATTCTATTTCATTCGTACAATCCATTCTTACTCAATCGTATGATCCATTCTAATCCAATCGCACAATCTATTCTAATTCATTCATACGATCCATTCTAATTTATTCGCACGATCCATTCTAATTCCTTCGTACGATCCATTCTAATTCATTCGTACGGTATGATTCATTCTAATTCATTCGTACGATTCATTCTAATTCAATCCATTCTAATTCATTCGTACGATCCATTCTAATTCATTCGTACGATCCATTCTAATTCATTCGCACGATCCATTCTAATTCATGCATACGATCCATTCTAATTCATTCGTACGATCCATTCTTACTTATTCGTACGATCCATTCTAATTCATTTGCACGAAGGTATCCATTCTAATTCATTCGTACTATCCATTCTAATTCCTTCGTACGATCCATTCTAATTCCTTCGTACGATCCATTCTAATTCATTCGCACGATCCATTCTAATTCATTCATACGATCCATTCTATTTCATTCGTACGATCCATTCTAATTCATACGATCCATTCTATTTCATTCATACGATCCATTTTAATTCATTCGCACGATCCATTCTAATTTATTCATACAATCCATTCTAATTCATTTATACGATCCATTTTAATTCATTCGCACAATCTATTCTAATTCATTCGTACGATCAATTCTAATTCATTAGCATGATCCATTCTAATTCATTTGTACGATCTATTCTATTTCATTCGTACAATCCATTCTTACTCAACCGTATGATCCATTCTAATTCATTCGCACGAATGAATCCATTCTAATTCATTCTAATTCAGTCGTACAATCCTTTCTTACTCAATCGTATGATCCATTCTAATCCATTCGCACAATCTATTCTACTTCATTCGCACGATCCATTCTAATTCATTCGCAGGATCCATTCTAATTCATTCGTACGATCGATTCTAATTCATTCATACAATCCATTCTAATTCATTTGCACGAATGTATCCATTCTAATTCATTCGTACGATCCATTCTAATTCATTCGCACGATCCATTCTAATTCATTCATACGTTCCATTCTATTTCATTCGTACGATCCATTCTTACTCATTCATACGATCCATCCTAATTCATTTGCACGAAGGTATCCATTCTAATTCATTCATACTATCCATTCTAATTCCTTCGTACGATCCATTCTAATTCCTTCGTACGATCCATTCAAATTCATTCGTACGATCCATTCTAATTCCTTCGTACGATCCATTCTAATTCCTTCGTACGATCCATTCTAATTCATTCGTACGATCCATTCTAATTCATTCGCACGATCCATTCTAATTCATTCATACGATCCATTCTAATTCATTCGTACGATCCATTCTATCTCATTCGTACAATCCATTCTATTTCATTCGTACGATCCATTCTAATTCATTCGCACGATCCATTCTAATTCATTCGCATGATCCATTCTAATTCATTCGTACGATCGATTCTAATTCATTCATACGATCCATTCTAATTCATTCGCACGAATGTATCCATTCTAATTCATTCGTACGATCCATTATAATTCATTCATACGATCCATTCTAATTCATTCGTACGATCCATTCTAATTCATTCGCACGATCCATCCTAATTCATTCGTACGATCCATTCTAATTCATTCGTACGATCCATTCCAATTCATTCGTACGATCCATTCTAATTCATTCGCAAGATCCATTCTAATTCATTCGCACGATCCATTCTAATTCATTCATACAATCCATTGTAATTCTTTTGCACGAATGTATCCATTCTAATTCATTCGTACGATCCATTCTAATTCATTCGTACGAAGTAATTAGAATGGATCGTACGAAGGAATTAGAATGGATAGTACGAATGAATTAGAATGGATACCTTCGTGCAAATGAATTAGAATGGATCGTACGAATGAGTAAGAATGGATCGTACGAATGAAATAGAATGGATCGTGTTGGGGGTAGTCAAAAACAACGTATCTTGGATAGCTTTGTAAACACACCTGAGATAGAGTTCTCGAGGGAGCCCGTCCAGGAGTTGAAACCCTCGGAAGCCGAGCGTGCCCCCTTTCCAGCTCACAAAGAGCTCGCCCTCTGAGCCCATCAGGAGCTCGACCCCACATGGAGCTGAATGGACACCTTGTATCTGAGTGCAGCTCGCCCCAGCCCGCAAGGAGCTCGCCCCGCATTAAGATAAGCTCGCCCCAAGCTCGCACAGGAGATCGTTCGAAGCTCGCACCCGAGCTCGCCCAAATTCGGAAAATAGCTTAGACAAAGAACGCGAAGGAGCTCGCCCAAGCTCTCAGGAGCTCGCCATGCTCGTTCAGGAGCTCGCTTAGGCTCTCTCAGAAGCTCGCCATGCTCATTCAGGAGCTTGCCTAAGCTCTCTCAGGAGCTCGCCATGCTCGTTCAGGAGCTCGCCTAAGGTCCCTCCGGAGCTTACCCAAGCTCGCCCCGACCCCTGTTTATCGAAGAGGTTGCTCCCGCGAGGTCCGACTCTTGATAGATATGGGCGAAAGGACGGAGCAGTGCTAGGCGAGCTCGCTCTCGCTTCCCCCTAGAGGTCGCCCCCAGTAAAGACAGCATAAAGCTTACCAGGTGTCGAGAACCCACTGAAGCTACGTGGACGATTGCAGTCCACGGAAGCCCATCGGAGTCGGTTTGAGACCTCCCAGACTTGAACATTCTAGAAGATTTCCCTGGCGGCAACAGAACAGCAGTGGCTGTCCCCCACTACTTCGTCAAGCGAGCTAGACGACAAAGAATGTCAGGAGCCCAAGTACCAAGGACTGTCAGACCCACGCGAGCCAGCACGTGGGGGGCCTAGAAGGTGCCGGAAAGAGCTGCCACACGTCGCACCCCGATAGGTCGCCAATGTCTATAAATGCACACCCCCAGGCTCCAAAGTACAGGTTCGAAATCCCTTTCACTACCACTTTGGTATACAACAGCTCTCCGTTGTGCTACCGTAACTGACTTGAGCGTCGGAGGGTCTGCGCTCCTAAGGGAGCCAGCCGTTCTCACGTTTCTCTTTGCTTGGTCTTACAGGTGGCTCGCAAGGACCAGAAAAAATCCCCCAAACATTTGGCGCCGTCTGTGGGATCGTCGAGGGAAGATGTGGTGCTGGATCGTCGAGGGAAGATGGCCGAGCAGCAGCAGCCCCCTACCTTGTGCGTAGGCGCCCTCTTGTAAACCATTTTGTGCGATAGTATGCTTGGACAAGTTCAAATCAGTGCTCAGTAGAAATCTACAGCGAACAGCTCGCACGCGATCAGCTTACGTGCAGCATCCTCAAAGAACAGTCCACCGTTGCGCGGACTTAAAGCAAGACCGGGATCCTCAGAGGCAGCCAGTGGGCGACCTTGAGCTTCCCGGGGCAATCCGCCGTTGTGCGGACTTAAAGCAAGACCGGGATCCTCAGAGGCAACCAGTGGGCGACCTTGAGCTTCCCGGGGTAGTCCGCCGTTGTGCGGACTTAAAGCAAGACCGGGATCCTCAGAGGCAGCCAGTGGGCGACCTTGAGCTTCCCGGGGCAGTCCGCCGTTGTGCGGACTTAAAGCAAGACCGGGATCCTCAGAGGCAGCCAGTGGGCGACCTTGAGCTTCCCGGGGTAGTCCGCCGTTGTGCGGACTTAAAGCAAGACCGGGATCCTCAGAGGCAGCCAGTGGGCGACCTTGAGCTTCCCGGGGCAGTCCTAAACCGAGGTTCTGAGGATCCTTAACCGGTCAGGGGGTAGCTAGCTTTTTGATTCTTTCATCGCTCGTTGGACTTCCACCCTTTGGCCCTTACGCTCTGTTTTGGTTCGATTTCTATCGTTTTGTATTTTTGTCGAGCTATAGGGCCCCACTATTTCGCACATATCGAATTTTTCATGCATATCGGTCTTTTTGCGATGTCATTTATTTTTTATCGATTTAGCTACCTCGTCCAGGGTATGGTCCTCGGATCGTCAGGGAGAACACATACGCGGCCTGATGCCACGCAGCTTAGCTCGTTGGGCGACCTGGTGACATCACGGGCAGACGCGGCAGAGACACCTTATGCGGCCTGATGCCACGCAGCTTAGCTCGTTGAGCGACCTGGTGACATCACGGGCAGACGCGGCAGACACCATACGCAGCCTGATGCCACGCAGCTTAGCTCGTTGAGCGATCTGGTGACATCACGGGCAGACGCGGCGGAGACACCTTACGCGGTCTGATGCCACGCAGTTTAGCTCGTTGAGCGATCTGGTGACATCACGGGCAGACGCGGCGGAGACACCTTACGCGGCCTGATGCCACGTAGCTTAGCTCGTTGAGCGACCTGGTGACATCACGGGCAGACGCGGCAGACACCATACGCGGCCTGATGCCACGCAGCTTAGCTCGTTGAGCGATCTGGTGACATCACGGGCAGACGCGGCGGAGACACCTTATGCGGCCTGATGCCACGCAGCTTAGCTCGTTGAGCGATCTGGTGACATCACGGGCAGACGCGGCGGAGACACCTTACGCGGCCTGATGTCACGCAGCTTAGCTCGTTGAGCGATCTGGTGACATCACGGGCAGACGCGGTGGAGACACCTTACGCGGCCTGATGCCACACAGCTTAGCTCATTGAGCGATCTGGTGACATCACGGGCAGACGCGGCGGAGACACCTTACGCGGCCTGATGCCACGCAGCTTAGCTCGTTGAGCGATCTGGTGACATCACGGGCAGACGCGGCGGAGACACCTTACACGGCCTGATGCCACGCAGCTTAACTCGTTGAGCGATCTGGTGACATCACGGGCAGACGCGGCGGAGACACCTTACGCGGCCTGATGCCACGCAGCTTAGCTCGTTGAGCGATCTGGTGACATCACGGGCAGACGCGGCGGAGACACCTTACGCAGCCTGATGCCACGCAGCTTAGCTCGTTGAGCGATCTGGTGACATCACGGGCAGACGCGGCGGAGACACCTTACGCGGCCTGATGCCACGCAGCATAGCTCATTGAGCGATCTGGTGACATCACGGGCAGACGCGGCACAACTTTCGGCACAAGGCC
This sequence comes from Chamaelirium japonicum, assembly GCA_947650365.1. Taxonomy (NCBI): domain Eukaryota; kingdom Viridiplantae; phylum Streptophyta; class Magnoliopsida; order Liliales; family Melanthiaceae; genus Chamaelirium; species Chamaelirium japonicum. The sequence goes on from CANTAL010000050.1 coordinate 646,163, forward strand.
ACACCAGTTTGTTGTCCACATGGTAGTAGCGGGAGGTAGTTTGAGCAGAACACAGAGAGAAGAAGCACCAGTGGCCATGGCTCACAGCCCGCCCGGGACCAACCCGTGGCTGTGGCTCATAAATCGCCCGGAGACCCTACGCGAGGTCGCTTGCGGCAGGTATATGCAGCCCGCCCGGTGTGGACCCCGACTGTGCGCGATTAGTTCGCACTGAAAGGAGGCCGCCCGTGGAAGGTGCTCCCGGCCCGCCCCGACGCTTGCAGTAGCGGAGAGCTGCGTTCCATGGACATAGCAGCATCGTCCTCGAGGTCTCACCCATGAGACGCCGAGCCAAAGACCACGCCGCAAGATCGCCCACGGCTGGAGCCCGTAGCTCGCCCGACGCCGACCCTGACCGCGTGTGGCAAGCCCGCACCGGAAGGAGATCGCTCGTGGCTGACGCTCCCGGCTCGCCCAGCGTTTGTGAAATACTGGGGGTCAAAGCTCTCGACGCAGACCGCCCACGGCTGGAGCCCGCAGCTCGCCCGACGCCGACCCTGACCGCGTGTGGCAAGCTCGCACCGGAAGGAGATCGCTCGTGGCTGACGCTCCCGGCTCGCCCAGCGTTTGTGAAATACTGGGGGTCAAAGCTCTCGACGCAGACCGCCCACGGCTGGAGCCCGCAGCTCGCCCGACGCCGACCCTGACCGCGTGTGGCAAGCCCACACCGGAAGGAGATCGCTCGTGGCTGACGCTCCCGGCTCGCCCAGCGTTTTTGAAATACTGGGAGTCAAAGCTCTCGACGCAGACCGCCCACGGCTGGAGCCCGCAGCTTGCCCGACGCCGACCCTGACCGCGTGTGACATGCTTGCACCGGAAGGAGATCGCTCGTGGCTGATGCTCCCGGCCCGCCCAGCGATTGTTGCAGCAGTATTGTTCTCGAGGTCTCACTAAGGAGAGATAGCTCGTGGCAGATGCTCGCAGCCTGCCCAACGATTGATGCTACAGCATGGTCCTCGAGGTCTCACTAAGATGAGATACGCTGTATCCGCCTTGAGCCTCGCGCCGCATTTAAGATGAAGCAACCACCAGAAGGAGATCGCTCGTGGCTGGTGCTCCTGGCCCGCCCAGCGTTCGTTGAAATACTGGCAGTCAAAGCTCTCGACGCAGATCGCCCGTAGCTACTATCTCCGCCCCGCCAAGAAACAGTTGCAGCAGACATTGATATCAGGCACATTACGAGGGATAGGAACTGGCTAAGACTCCTGAGCAAGCGTCGAGTTTCCTCGATCACTCCCTCAGGAGGGGGTAATGTTGGGGGTAGTCAAAAACCACGTATCTTGGATAGCTTTGTAAACACACCTGAGATAGAGTTCTCGAGGGAGCCCGTCCAGGAGTTGGAACCCTCGGAAGCCGAGCGTGCCCCCTTTCCAGCTCACAAAGAGCTCGCCCTCTGAGCCCATCAGGAGCTCGACCCCACATGGAGCTGAATGGACACCTTGTATCTGAGTGCAGCTCGCCCCAGCCTGCAAGGAGCTCACCCCTCATTAAGATAAGCTCGCCCCAAGCTCGCACAGGAGATCGTTCGAAGCTCGCACCCGAGCTCGCCCAAATTCGGAAAATGGCTTAGACAAAGAATGCGAAGGAGCTCGCCCAAGCTCTCTCAGGAGCTCGCCATGCTCGTTCAGGAGCTCGCCTAGGCTCTCTCAGAAGCTCGCCATGCTCGTTAAGGAGCTCGCCTAAGCTCTCTCAGGAGCTCGCCATGCTCGTTCAGGAGCTCGCCTAAGCTCTCTCAGGAGCTCGCCTAAGCTCCCTCCGGAGCTTACCCAAGCTCGCCCCGACCCCTGTTTATCGAAGAGGTTGCTCCCGCGAGGTCCGACTCTTGATAGATATGGGCGAAAGGACGGAGCAGTGCTAGGCGAGCTCGCTCTCGCTTCCCCCTAGAGGTCGCCCCCAGTAAAGACAGCATAAAGCTTACCAGGTGTCGAGAACCCACTGAAGCTACGTGGACGATTGCAGTCCACGGAAGCCCATCGGAGTCGGTTTGAGACCTCCCAGACTTGAACATTCTAGAAGATTCCCCTGGCGGCAATAGAACAGCAGCGGCTGTCCCCCACTACTTCGTCAGGCGAGCTAGACGACAAAGAATGTCAGGAGCCCAAGTACCAAGGACTGTCAGACCCACGCGAGCCAGCACGTGGGGGGCCTAGAAGGTGCCGGAAAGAGCTGCCACACGTCGCACCCCGATAGGTCGCCAATGTCTATAAATGCACACCCCCAGGCTCCAAAGTACAGGTTCGAAATCCCTTTCACTACCACTTTGGTATACAACAGCTCTCCGTTGTGCTACCGTAACTGACTTGAGCGTCGGAGGGTCTGCGCTCCTAAGGGAGCCAGCCGTTCTCACGTTTCTCTTTGCTTGGTCTTACAGGTGGCTCACAAGGACCAGAAAAAATCCCCCAAACAGATCGTATGAATGAATTAGAATGGATCGTGCGAATGAATTAGAATGGATCGTACGAATGAATTAGAATAGATTGTGCGAATGATTTAGAATGGATCGTACGAATGAATTAGAATGGATCGTACGAATGAATTAGAATGGATCGTACGAATGAAATAGAATGGATCGTATGAATGAATTAGAATGGATCGTGCGAAAGAATTAGAATGGATCGTACGAATGAATTAGAATAGATTGTGCGAATGAATTAGAATGGATCGTGCGAATGAATTAGAATGGATCGTACGAATGAATTAGAATAGATTGTGCGAATGAATTAGAATCGATCGTACGAATGAATTAGAATGGATCGTACGAATGAATTAGAATAGATCGTATGAATGAATTAGAATGGATCGTGCGAATGAATTAGAATGGATCGTACAAAGGAATTAGAATAGATCATACGAAGAAATTAGAATGGATCGTACGAATGAATTAGAATGGATCGTATGAATGAATTAGAATGGATCGTGCGAATGAATTAAAATGGATCGTACGAAGGAATTAGAATGGATCATGCGAATGAATTAGAATAGATCATACGAATGAATTAGAATGGATCGTACGAATGAATTAGAATGGATACATTCTAATTCATTCGTACGATCCATTCTAATTCATTCATACGATCCATTCTAATTCATTCACATGATCCATTCTAATTCATTCGTACGGTATGATTCATTCTAATTCATTCGTACGATTCATTCTAATTCAATCCATTCTAATTCATTCGTACGATCCATTCTAATACATTCGTACTATCCATTCTAATTCATTAATACGATCCATTCGTATCTATTCTAATTCATTCGTACGATCTATTCTAATTCATTCGTACGATCCATTCTAATTCATTAATACGATTCAATCTAATTCATTCATACGATCCATTCTATTTCATTCGTACGATGCATTCTTACTCATTCGCACGATCCATTCTAATTCATTCGCACGATCCATTCTAATTCATTCGTACGATCCATTCTATTTCATTCATACGATCCATTCTAATTCATTCATACGATCCATTCTAATTCATACGATCCATTCTAATTCATTCATACGATCCATTCTAATCCATTCGCACGAATGTATCCATTTTAATTCATTCGCACAATCTATTCTAATTCATTCGTACGATCAATTCTAATTCATTAGCATGATCCATTCTAATTCATTCGTACGATCTATTCTATTTCATTCGTACAATCCATTCTTACTCAACCATATGATCCATTCTAACTCATTCGCACGAATAGTACGAATGAATTAGAATGGATACCTTCGTGCAAATGAATTAGAATGGATCGTACGAATGAGTAAGAATGGATCGTACGAATGAATGGATCATATGAATGAATTAGAATGGATCGTTTGAGTGAATGCGAATGGATCGTGTGAATGAATTAGAATGGATTGTACGAATGAATTAGAATGGATCGTACGAATGAATTAGAAAGGATTGTATGAATGAATTAGAATGGATCGTACGAATGAATTAGAATGGATCGTACGAATGAATTAGAATGGATCGTACGAATGAATTAGAGTTGATACATTCGTGTGAATGAATTAAAATGGATAATACGAATGAGTAAGAATGGATCGTAGAATTAGAATGGATCGTATGAATGAATTAGAATGGATCGTACGAATGAATTAGAATGGATACATTCGTGCGAATGAATTAGAATGGATCGTATGAATGAATTAGAATGGATCGTACGAAGGAATTAGAATGGATAGTACGAATGAATTAGAATGGATACCTTCGTGCAAATGAATTAGAATGGATCGTACGAATGAGTAAGAATGGATCGTACGAATGAAATAGAATGGATCGTATGAATGAATTAGAATGGATCGTATGAATGAATTAGAATGGATACATTCGTGCGAATCCATTCTATTTCATTCGTACGATCCATTCTAATTCATTCGCACAATCCATTCTAATTCATTCATACGATCCATTCTAATTCCTTCGTACGATCCAGTCTAATTCATTCGTACGATCCATTCTAATTCATTCGCACGATCCATTCTAATTCATGCATACGATCCATTCTATTTCATTCGTACGATCCATTCTTACTTATTCATATGATCCATTCTAATTCATTTGCACGAAGGTATCCATTCTAATTCATTCGTACGATCCATTCTAATTCCTTCGTACGATCCATTCTAATTCATTCGCACGATCCATTCTAATTCATTCATACGATCCATTCTATTTCATTCGTACGATCCATTCTAATTCATACGATCCATTCTATTTCATTCATACGATCCATTTTAATTCATTCGCACGATCCATTCTAATTCATTCATACGATCCATTCTAATTCATTTATACGATCCATTTTAATTCATTCGCACAATCTATTCTAATTCATTCGTACGATCAATTCTAATTCATTAGCATGATCCATTCTAATTCATTCGTACGATCTATTCTATTTCATTCGTACAATCCATTCTTACTCAACTGTATGATCCATTCTAATTCATTCGCACGAATGAATCCATTCTAATTCATTCTAATTCAGTCGTACAATCCTTTCTTACTCAATCGTATGATCCATTCTAATCCATTCGCACAATCTATTCTACTTCATTCGCACGATCCATTCTAATTCATTCGCAGGATCCATTCTAATTCATTCGTACGATCAATTCTAATTCATTCATACGATCCATTCTAATTCATTCGCACGAATGTATCTATTCTAATTCATTCGTACGATCCAATCTAATTCATTCGCACGATCCATTCTAATTCATTCATACGATCCATTCTATTTCATTCGTACGATCCATTCTTACTCATTCGTACGATCCATCCTAATTCATTTGCACGAAGGTATCCATTCTAATTCATTCATACTATCTATTCTAATTCCTTCGTACGATCCATTCTAATTCCTTCGTACGATCCATTCTAATTCATTTGTACGATCCATTCTAATTCCTTCGTACGATCCATTCTAATTCATTCGTACGATCCATTCTAATTCATTCGCACGATCCATTCTAATTCATTCATACGATCCATTCTAATTCATTCGTACGATCCATTCTATCTCATTCGTACAATCCATTCTAATTCATTCGTACGATCGATTCTAATTCATTCATACGCTCCATTCTAATTCATTCGCATGAATGTATCCATTCTAATTCATTCGTACGATCCATTCTAATTCATTCATACGATCCATTCTAATTCATTTGTACGATCCATTCTAATTCATTCGCACGATCCATTCCAATTAATTCGTACGATCCATTCTAATTCATTCGTACGATCCATTCTAATTCATTCGTACGATCCATTCTAATTCATTCGTACGATCCATTCTAATTCATTCGTACGATCCATTCTAATTCATTCGAACGATCCATTCTAATTCATTCGTACGATCCATTCTAATTCATTCGCACGATCTATTCTATTTCATTTGTACAATCCATTCTTCCTCAATCGTATGATCCATTCTAATCCATTCGCACAATCTACTCTAATTCATTCGTACGATCCATTCTATTTCATTTGCACGAAGGTATCCATTCTAATTCATACAATCAATTCTAATTCATTCATACGATCCAATCTAATTCATTCATACGATCCATTCTAATTCATTCGCACCAATGTATCCATTCTAATTCATTCGTACGATCCATTCTAATTCATTCGTACAATCCATTCTATTTCATTCGCACGATCCATTCGCATTCACTCAAACGATCCATTCTAATTCATTCATATGATCAATTCTAATTCATTCGCACGAATGTATCCTTTCTATTTCATTCGTACGATCCATTCTAATTCATTCGCACGATCCATTCTAATTCATTCATACGATCCATTCTAATTAGAATGGATCGTACGAATGAATTAGAATAGATTGTGTGAATGAATTAGAATGGATCGTGCGAATGAGTTAGAATGGATCATACGAAGGAATTAGAATGGATCGTACGAAGGAATTAGAATGGATCGTATGAATGAATTAGAATGGATCGTGCGAATGAATTAGAATGGATCGTACGAAGGAATTAGAATAGATCATACGAAGAAATTAGAATGGATCGTACGAATGAATTAGAATGGATCGTATGAATGAATTAGAATGGATCGTGCGAATGAATTAAAATGGATCGTACGAAGGAATTAGAATGGATCATGCAAATGAATTAGAATAGATCATACGAATGAATTAGAATGGATCGTACGAATGAATTAGAATGGATACATTCGTGCAAAAGAATTATAATGGATTGTATGACTGAATTAGAATGGATCGTTTGAGTGAATGCGAATGGATCGTGCGAATGAATTAGAATAGAATGAATTAGAATGGATTGAATTAGAATGAATCGTACGAATGAATTAGAATGGATCGTACGAATGAATTAGAATGGATCGTACGAATGAATTAGAATGGATCGTACGAATGAAATAGAATGGATCGTACGAAGGAATTAGAATAGATCATACGAAGAAATTAGAATGGATCGTACGAATGAATTAGAATGGATTGAATTAGAATGAATCGTACGAATGAATTATAATGAATCATACCGTACGAATGAATTAGAATGGATCATACGAAGGAATAAGAATGGATCGTACGAATGAATTAGAATGGATCGTACGAAGGAATTAGAATGGATCGTATGAATGAATTAGAAAGGATCGTGCGAATGAATTAGAATGGATCGTACGAATGAAATAGAATGGATTCGCACGAATGTATCCATTCTAATTCATTCATACGATCCATTCTAATTCATTAGCACAATCTATTCTAATTCATTCGTATGATCCATTCTGATTCATTCGCACGATCCATTCTAATTCATTCGCACGAATGTATCCATTCTAATTCATTCGTACGATCCATTCTAATTTATTCGCACGATCCATTCTAATTCATTCACACAATCCATTCTAATTCATTCGCACGATCCATTCTAATTCATTAGCACGATCCATTCTAATTCATTCGTAGGATCCATTCTAATTCATTCATACGCACAATCTATTCTAATTCATTCGTACGATCCATTCTAATTCATTCGTACGATCCATTCTAATTCATTGGATTGTATGAATGAATTAGAATGGATCGTGCGAATGAATTAGAATGCGAATGAATTAGAATGGATCGTACGAATGAATTAGAATGGGTCGTACGAATGAATTAGAATGGATACACGATCCAGATCCATTCTAATTCATTCGCACAATCTATTCTAATTCATTCGTACGATCCATTCTAATTCATTCGCATTCTAATTCATTCGCACGATCTATTCTAATTCATTCATACAATCCATTCTAATTCTTTCGTACGAATGAATGGATCGCAAGAATAGTATGAATGAATTAGAATGGATACCTTCGTGTAAATGAATTAGAATGGATCGTACGAATGAGTAAGAATGGATCGTACGAATGAATGGATCATATGAATGAATTAGAATGGATCGTTTGAGTGAATGCGAATGGATCCTGCGAATGAATTAGAATGGATCGTACGAATGAATTAGAATGGATCGTATGAATGAATTAGAATGGATCGTACGAATGAATTAGAATGGATTGAATTAGAATGAATCGTACGAATGAATTAGAGTTGATACATTCGTGTGAATGAATTAAAATGGATAATACGAATGAGTAAGAATGGATTGTATGAATGAATTAGAATGGATCGTGAGAATGAATTAGAATGGATACATTCGTGCGAATGAATTAGAATGGATTGTATGAATGAATTAGAATGGATCGTGCGAATGAATTAGAATGAATTAGAATAGATTGTGCGAATGAATTAGAATGGATCGTACGAATGAATTAGAATAGATCGTATGAATTAGAATGGATCATACGAATGAATTAGAATGGATCGTATGAATGAATTAGAATAGATTGTACGAATGAAATAGAATAGATCGTACGAATGAAATAGAATGGATTCGTATGAATGAATTAGAATGGATCGTGCGAATGAATTAGAATGGATCGTACTTATGAATTAGAATGGGTCATACGAATAAAATAGAATGGATCGTTCGAATGAATTAGAATGGATCGTGCGAATGAATTAGAATGGATCGTACGAATGGATCATACGAAGGAATTAGAATGGATCGTACGAATGAATTAATATGGATACACGATCCATTCTTATCGTACGATCCATTCTAATTCATTCGTACGATCCATTCTAATTCATTCGTACGATCCATTCTAATTTATTCGTACGATCCATTCTAATTCCTTTGTATGATCCATTCTAATTCACTCGTACGATTCATTCTAATTCAATCCATTCTAATTCATTCGTATCCATTCTAATTCATTCGTACTATCCATTCTAATTCCTTTCGTACGATCCATTCTAATTCCTTCGTACGAATGTATCATTCTAATTCATTCGCACAATCTATTCTAATTCATTCGTAGGATCCATTCTAATTCATTAATACGATCCATTCTAATTCATTCGTACGATCCATTCTAATTCATTCGCACAATCTATTCTAATTAGAGTAAGAATAGGATCGTATGAATGAATTAGAATGGATCGTACGAATGAATTAGAATGGATCGTATGAATGAATTAGATTGGATCGTATTAATTAATTAGAATGGATCGTATGAATGAATTAGAATAGATCGTGCGAATGAATTAGAATGGATCGTACGAATGAATTAGAAAGGATACATTCGTACAAATGAATTAGAATGGATAGTACGAATGAATTAGAATGGATACCTTCGTGCAAATGAAATAGAATGGATCGTATGAATGAATTAGAATGGATCGTTTGAGTGAATACGAATGGATCGTGCAAATGAATTAGAATGGATTGTACGAATGAAATAGAATGGATCGTATGAATGAATTAGAATGGATTGAATTAGAAAGAATCGTACGAATGAATTAGAATGAATCATACCGTACGAATGAATTAGAATGGATCATACGAAGGAATTAGAATGGATCGTACGAATGAATTAGAATGGATCGTACGAATGAATTAGAATGGATCGTACGAAGGAATTAGAATAGAGAGTACGAATGAATTAGAATGGATACCTTCGTGCAAATGAATTAGAATGGATCGTACGAATGAGTAAGAATGGATCGTACGAATGAAATAGAATGGATCGTATGAATGAATTAGAATGGATCGTGCGAATGAATTAGAATGGATCATACGAATGAATTAGAATAGATTGTGCGAATGAATTAGAATGGATCGTACAAATGAATTAGAATGGATCGTACGAATGAATTAGAATGGATCGTATGAATGAATTAGAATGGATCGTGCGAATGAATTAGAATGGATCGTACGAATGAAATAGAATGGATTCGCACGAATGTATCCATTCTAATTCATTCGTACGATCCATTCTAATTCATTCGTATAATCCATTCTAATTCATTCGCACGATCCATTCGCATTCACTCAAACGATCCATTCTAATTCATTCGTACGATCCATTCTAATTCATTCGCACGAATGTATCCATTCTAATTCATTCATACGATCCTTTCTAATTCATTCGTACGATCCATTCTTACTCATTCGTACGATCCATTCTAATTCATTCGTTCGATCTATTCTAATTCATTCGTACGATCCATTCTAATTCATTCGCACGATCCATTCTAATTCATGCATACGATCCAATCTAATTCATTCATACGATCCATTCTAATTCATTCGCATGAAGGTATCCATTCTACTTCATTCGTACTATCCATTCTAATTCCTTCGTACAATCCATTCTAATTCCTTCGTACGATCCATTCTAATTCATTCGTACCATCTATTCTAATTCATTCGTACGATCCATTCTAATTCATTCGTACGATCCATTCTAATTCATTCGTACGATTCATTCTAATTCATTCATACGATCCATTCTAATTCATTTGCACGAAGGTATCCATTCTACTTCGCACGAATGAATTAGAATGGATCATATGAATAAATTAGAATGGATTGTATGAATGAATTAGAATGGATCGTACGAATGAATTAGAATGGATCGTATGAATGAATTAGAATGGATCGTGCGAATGAATTAGAATGGATCGTGCAAATGAATTAGAATGGATCGTATGAATGAATTAGATTGGATCGTATTAATGAATTAGAATGGATCGTACGAATGAATTAGAATAGATCGTACGAATGAATTAGAATGGATACGAATGGATCGTACGAATGAGTAAGAATGGATCGTACGAATGAAATAGAATGGATTGTACGAATTAATTAGAATGGATGCATTCGTGCGAATGAATTAGGATGGATCGTATAAATGAATTAGAATGGATCGTACGAATGAATTAGAATGGATACATTCGTACGAATGAATTAGAATGGATCGTATGAATGAATTAGAATCGATCGTACGAATGAATTAGAATGGATCATGTGAATGAATTAGAATGGATCGTACGAATGAATTAGAAAGGATCGTATGAATGAATTAGAATGGATCGTATGAATGAAATAGAATGGATCGTACGAATGAATTAGAATGGATCGTGCGAATGAATTAGAATGGATCGTATGAATGAATTAGAATGGATCGTACGAAGGAATTAGAATGGATAGTACGAATGAATTGGAATGGATACCTTCGTGCAAATGAAATAGAATGGATCGTACGAATGAATTAGAGTAGATTGTGCGAATGGATTAGAATGGATCATACGATTGAGTAAGAATGGACTGTACGAATGAAATAGAAAAGATCGTACGAATGAATTAGAATGGATCGTATGAATGAATTAGAATGGATCGTTCGAATGAATTAGAATAGATTGTGCGAATGAATTAGAATGGATCGTACGAATGAATTAGAATGGATCGTATGAATGAATTAGAATGGATCGTGCGAATGAATTAGAATATGGATCGTACAAAGGAATTAGAATGGATCGTACGAATGAATTCGAATGTATCCTTTCTAATTCATTCGTACGATCCATTCTAATTCCTTCGTACGATCCATTCTAATTCATTCGTACGATCCATTCTAATTCATTCGCATGATACATTCTAATTCATTCGTACGATCCAATCGAATTCATTCGTACGATCCATTCTAATTCATTCGCACAATCTATTCTAATTCATTCGCACGATCCATTCTAATTCATTCGCACGATCCATTCTAATTCATTCATACGATCCATTCTATTTCATTCGTACGATCCATTCTTACTCATTCGTACGATCCATTCTAATTCATTTGCACGAAGGTATCCATTCTAATTCATTCGTACTATCCATTCTAATTCATTCGTACGATCCATTCTAATTCATTCGCACGATCCATTCTAATTCATTCATACGATCCATTTTATTTTATTCGTACGATCCATTCTTACTCATTCGTACGATCCATTCTAATTCATTTGCACGAAGGTATCCATTCTAATTCATTCATACTATCCATTCTAATTCCTTCGTACGATCCATTCTAATTCCTTCGTACGATCCATTCTAATTCCTTCGCACGATCCATTCTAATTCATTCACACAATCTATTCTAATTCATTTGTACGATCCATTCTAATTTATTCGCACGATCGTTTCTAATTCATTCATACGATCCATTCTAATTCATTCGTAAGATCTAGTCTAATTCATTCGCACAATCTATTGTAATTCACTCAAACGATCCATTCTATTTCATTCGTACGATCCATTCTAATTTATTCGCATGATCCATTCTAATTCCTTCGTATGATCCATTCTAATTCATTCGTACGGTATGATTCATTCTAATTCATTCGTACGATATATTCTAATGCAATCCATTCTAATTCATTCGTACGATCCATTCTAATTCATTCGTACGATCCATTCTAATTCATTCGTACGATCCATTCTAATTCCTTCGTATGATCCATTCTAATTCATTCGTACGGTATGATTCATTCTAATTCATTCGTAGAATGGATCGTTCGAATGAATTAGAATAGACTGTGCGAATGAATTAGAATGGATCGTACGAATGAATTAGAACGGATCGTATGAGTGTGAATGAATTAGAATGGATTGTGCAAATGAATTAGAGTGGATACATTCATACGAATGAATTAGAATAGATTGTGCGAATGAATTAGAATGGATCGTACGAATGAAATAGAATGGATCGTTTGAATGAATTAGAATGGATCGTACTTATGAATTAGAATGGGTCATACGAATGAAATAGAATGGATCGTACGAATGAATTAGAATGGATCGTGCGAATGAATTAGAATGGATCGTACGAATGACTTAGAATGGTTCGTTCGAATGAATTAGAATAGATTGTGCGAATGAATTAGATTGGATCGTACGAATGAATTAGAACGGATACATTCGTGCGAATGAATTAGAATGTATCGTATGAGTGTGAATGAATTAGAATGGATTGTGCGAATGAATTAGAATGGATCGTACGAATGAATTAGAATGGATCGTACGAATGAATTAGAATGGATACATTCGTGCAAAAGAAGTAGAATGGATTGTATGAATGAATTAGAATGGATCGTGCGAATGAATTAGAATGGATCGTACGAATGAGTAAGAATGGATCGTACGAATGAATTAGAATGGATACATTCGTGTGAATGAATTAGAATGGATCATATGAATGAATTAGAATGGATCGTTTGAGTGAATGCGAATGGATCGTGCGAATGAATTAGAATGGATCGTACGAATGACTTAGAATGGATCGTTCGAATGAATTAGAATAGATTGTGCGAATGAATTAGAATGGATCGGACGAATGAATTAGAACGGATACATTCGTGCGAATGAATTAGAATGGATCGTATGAGTGTGAATGAATTTGAATGGATTGTGCGAATGAATTAGAATGGATCGTACGAATGAATTAGAATGGATACATTCGTGCAAAAGAAGTAGAATGGATTGTATGAATGAATTAGAATGGATCGTGCGAATGAATTAGAATGGATCGTACGAATGAGTAAGAATGGATCGTACGAATGAATTAGAATGGATCGTACGAATGAATTAGAATGGATACATTCGTGCGAATGAATTAGAATGGATCATATGAATGAATTAGAATGGATCGTTTGAGTGAATGCGAATGGATCGTGCGAATGAATTAGAATGGATCGTACGAATGACTTAGAATGGATCGTTCGAATGAATTAGAATAGATTGTGCGAATGAATTAGAATGGATCGTACGAATGAATTAGAACGGATACATTCGTGCGAATGAATTAGAATGGATCGTATGAGTGTGAATGAATTAGAATGGATTGTGCGAATGAATTAGAATGGATCGTACGAATGAATTAGAATGGATCGTACGAATGAATTAGAATGGATACATTCGTGCAAAAGAAGTAGAATGGATTGTATGAATGAATTAGAATGGATCGTGAGAATTAATTAGAATGGATCGTGCGAATGAATTAGAATGGATACATTCATGTGAATGAATTAGAATGGATCATACGAATGAATTAGAATGGATTCATTCGTACGAATGAATTAGAATGGATCGTACGAATGAATTAGAATGGATCGTACGAATGAATTAGAATGGATCGGGCGAATGAATTAGAATGGATCGTATTAATGAATTTGAATGGATCGTACGAATGAATTAGAATGGAACGTACGAATGAATTAGAATGGATCGTAGAATGGATCGTATGAATGAATTAGATTGGATCGTACGAATGAGTAAGAATGGATCATACGAATGAATTAGAATGGATCGTACGAATGAATTAGAATGGATACATTTCGTACGATCCATTCTAATTCATTCATACGATCTATTCTAATTCATTCATGCAATCCAGTCTAATTCATTCGTACGAAGGAATTAGAAAGGATCGTATGAATGAATTAGAATGGATCGTACGAATGAAATAGAATGGATCCATTCTTACTCATTCGTACGATTCATTCTAATTCAATCCATTCTAATTCATTCGTATGATCCATTCTAATTCATTCGTACGATCGATTCTAATTCATTCATACGATCCATTCTAATTTATTCGCACGATCCATTCTAATTCATTCGTACGATCTATTCTATTTCATTCGTCCAATCCATTCTTACTCAATCGTATGATCCATTCTAATCCATTCACACAATCTATTCTAATTCATTCATACGATCCATTCTAATTTATTCGCACGATCCATTCTAATTCCTTCGTATGATCCATTCTAATTCATTCGTACGGTATGATTCATTCTAATTCATTCGTACGATTCATTCTAATTCAATCCATTCTAATTCATTCGTACGATCCATTCTTACTCTTTTGTACGATCCATTCTAATTCATTTGCACGAATGAATCCATTCTAATTCATTCGTACGATCCATTCTAATTCCTTCGTACGATCCATTCTAATTCATTCGTACGATCCATTCTAATTTATTCGCACGATCCATTCTAATTCATTCATACGATCCATTCTAATTCATTCATATGATCCATTCTAATTCATTCGCACGATCCATTCTTACTCATTTGTACGATCCATTCTAATGGATCGTACGAATGAATTAGAATAGATTGTGCGAATGAATTAGAATGGATCGTACGAATGAATTAGAATGGATCGTATGAATGAATTAGAATGGATCATATGAATGAATTAGAATGGATCGTTTGAGTGAATGCGAAAGGATCGTGCGAATGAATTAGAATGGATTATACGAATGAATTAGAATGGATCGTACGAATGAATTAGAATGGATACATTCGTGCGAATCCATTCTAATTCATTCGTTCGATCCATTCTAATTCATTCGTACGATCCATTCTAATTCATTCGTTCGATACATTCGTGCAAAAGAATTAGAATGGATCGTACGAATGAAATAGAATGGATCGTATGAATGAATTAGAATGGATCGTGCGAATGAATTAGAATGGATCGTACGAATGAGTTAGAATAGATTGTGCGAATGAATTAGAATAGATCGTACGAATGAATTAGAATGGATCGTACGAATGAGTAAGAATGGATCGTACGAATGAATTAGAATGGATCGTACGAATGAATTAGAATGGATTGAATTAGAATGGATCATACGAATGAATTAGAATAGATTGTACGAATGAATTAGAATGGATCGTACGAATGAATTAGAATGGATTGAATTAGAATGAATCGTACGAATGAATTAGAATGGATCGTACGAATGAATTAGAATGGATTGAATTAGAATGGATCGTACGATAAGAATGGATCGTACGAAGGAATTAGAATGGATCGTACGAAGGAATTAGAACGGATCGTACGAATAAATTAGAATGGATCGTACAAATGAATTAGAATGGATTGAATTAGAATGGATCGTACGATAAGAATGGATCGTATAAATGAATTAGAATGGATCGTGCGAATGAATTAGAATGGATCGTACGAATGAAATAGAATGGATTCGCACGATTGTATCAATTCTAATTCATTCGTACGATCCATTCTAATTCATTCGTACGATCCATTCTTACTCATTCGTACGATCCATTCTAATTCATTTGCACGAAGGTATCCATTCTAATTCATTCGTACTATCCATTCTAATTCCTTCGTACGATCCATTCTAATTCCTTCGTACGATCCATTCTTATCGTACGATCCATTCTAATTCATTCGTACGATCCATTCTAATTCATTCGCACGATCCATTCTAATTCATTCGCATGATCCATTCTAATTCGTTCGCACGATCCATTCTAATTCATTCATACGATCCATTCTATTTCATTCATATGATCCATTCTTAATCAATCGTACGATCCATACTAATTTATTTGCACGAAGGTATCCATTCTAATTCATTCGTACTATCCATTCTAATTCCTTCGTACGATCCATTCTAATTCCTTCGTACGATCCATTCTAATTCATTCGTACGATCCATTCTAATTCATTCGTATGATCCATTCTAATTCCTTCGTATGATCCATTCAAATTCATTCGCACGAATCTATCCATTCTAATTCATTCGTACGATCCATTCTAATTCATTCGCACGATCCATTCTAATTCATTAATACGATCCAATCTAATTCATTCATACGATCCATTCTAATTCATTCGCACGAATGTATCCATTCCAATTCATTCGTACGATCCATTCTAATTCATTCGTACGATCCATTCTAATTAGAATGGACATGAAGGAATTAGAATGGATCGTACGAATGAATTAGAATGGATTGAATTAGAATGAATCGTACGAATGAATTAGAATGGATCGTACGAATGAATTAGAATGGATCGTATGAATGAATTAGAATGGATCGTATGAATGAATTAGAATGGATCGTGCGAATGAATTAGAATGGATCGTACGAATGAATTAGAATGGATCGTATGAATGAATTAGAATGGATCGTAGTAATGAATTAGAATGGATCGTACGAATGAAATAGAATGGATTCGCACGAATGTATCCATTCCAATTCATTCGTACGATCCATTCTAATTCATTCGCACAATCTATTCTAATTCATTCGTACGATCAATTCTAATTCATTAGCATGATCCATTATAATTCATTCGTACGATCTATTCTATTTCATTCGTACAATCCATTCTTACTCAATCGTATGATCCATTCTAATCCATTCGCACAATCTATTCTAATTCATTCGTACGATCCATTCTATTTCATTTGTACGATCCATTCTAATTCGTGCGATCCATTCTAATTCATTCATACGATCCATTCTAATTTATTCGCACGATCCATTCTAATTCATTCATACGATCCATTCTAATTCATTCGTACGATCCATTCTAATTCATTCGCACGATCCATTCTAATTCATTCATACGAATGAATTAGAATGGATCGTGCGAATGAATTAGAATGGATCGTATGAATGAAATAGAATCGATTCGCACGAATGTATCCATTCTAATTCATTCGTACGATCCATTCTAACTCATTCGCACGATCCATTCTAATTCATTCGCACGATCCTACGAATGAATTAGAATAGATTGTGCGAATGAATTAGAATGGATCTGGATCGTGTATCCATTCTAATTCATTCGTACGACCCATTCTAATTCATTCGTACGATCCATTCTAATTCATTCATACGATCCATTCTATTTCATTCGTACGATCCATTCTTACTCATTCGTACGATCAATTCTAATTCATTAGCATGATCCATTCTAATTCATTCGTACGATCTATTCTATTTCATTCGTACAATCCATTCTTACTCAATCGTACGATCCATTCAAATTCATACGATCCATTCTAATTCATTCGCACGAATGTATCCATTCCAATTCATTCGTACGATCCATTCTAATTCATTCGCACAATCTATTCTAATTCATTCGTACGATCAATTCTAATTCATTAGCATGATCCATTCTAATTCATTCGTACGATCTATTATATTTCA
Source organism: Chamaelirium japonicum (assembly GCA_947650365.1). Lineage (NCBI taxonomy): Eukaryota > Viridiplantae > Streptophyta > Magnoliopsida > Liliales > Melanthiaceae > Chamaelirium > Chamaelirium japonicum. The sequence goes on from CANTAL010000050.1 coordinate 664,140, forward strand.
TTCGTACAATCCATTCTTACTCAATCGTATGATCCATTCTAATCCATTCGCACAATCTATTCTAATTCATTTGTACGATCCATTCTATTTCATTCGTACGATCCATTCTAATTCATACGATCCATTATATTTCATTCATACGATCCATTTTACTTCATTCGCACGATCCATTCTAATTCATTCGTACTATCCATTCTAATTCATTCGTACTATCCATTCTAATTCCTTCGTACGATCCATTCTAATTCCTACGTACGATCCATTCTAATTCATTCGTACGATCCATTCTAATTCATTCGTACGATCCATTCTAATTCATTCGTACGATCTATTCTAATTCCTTCGTATGATCCATTCTAATTCATTCGTACGGTATGATTCATTCTAATTCATTCGTAGAATGGATCGTTCGAATGAATTAGAATAGACTGTGCGAATGAATTAGAATGGATCGTACGAATGAATTAGAACGGATCGTATGAGTGTGAATGAATTAGAATGGATTGTGCAAATGAATTAGAGTGGATACATTCGTACGAATGAATTAGAATAGATTGTGCGAATGAATTAGAATGGATCGTACGAATGAAATAGAATGGATCGTTTGAATGAATTAGAATGGATCGTACTTATGAATTAGAATGGGTCATACGAATGAAATAGAATGGATCGTACGAATGAATTAGAATGGATCGTGCGAATGAATTAGAATGGATCGTACGAATGACTTAGAATGGTTCGTTCGAATGAATTAGAATAGATTGTGCGAATGAATTAGATTGGATCGTACGAATGAATTAGAACGGATACATTCGTGCGAATGAATTAGAATGGATCGTATGAGTGTGAATGAATTAGAATGGATTGTGCGAATGAATTAGAATGGATCGTACGAATGAATTAGAATGGATCGTACGAATGAATTAGAATGGATACATTCGTGCAAAAGAAGTAGAATGGATTGTATGAATGAATTAGAATGGATCGTGCGAATGAATTAGAATGGATCGTACGAATGAGTAAGAATGGATCGTACGAATGAATTAGAATGGATACATTCGTGCGAATGAATTAGAATGGATCATATGAATGAATTAGAATGGATCGTTTGAGTGAATGCGAATGGATCGTGCGAATGAATTAGAATGGATCGTACGAATGACTTAGAATGGATCGTTCGAATGAATTAGAATAGATTGTGCGAATGAATTAGAATGGATCGTACGAATGAATTAGAACGGATACATTCGTGCGAATGACTTAGTATGGATCGTATGAGTGTGAATGAATTTGAATGGATTGTGCGAATGAATTAGAATGGATCGTACGAATGAATTAGAATGGATCGTACGAATGAATTAGAATGGATCGTACGAATGAATTAGAATGGATCGTACGAATGAATTAGAAAGGATACATTCGTGCGAATGAATTAGAATGGATCATATGAATGAATTAGAATGGATCGTTTGAGTGAATGCGAATGGATCGTGCGAATGAATTAGAATGGATCGTACGAATGACTTAGAATGGATCGTTCGAATGAAATAGAATAGATTGTGCGAATGAATTAGAATGGATCGTACGAATGAATTAGAACGGATACATTCGTGCGAATGAATTAGAATGGATCGTATGAGTGTGAATGAATTAGAATGGATTGTGCGAATGAATTAGAATGGATCGTACGAATGAATTAGAATGGATCGTACTGATGAATTAGAATGGATACATTCGTGCAAAAGAAGTAGAATGGATTGTATGAATGAATTAGAATGGATCGTGAGAATGAATTAGAATGGATCGTGCGAATGAATTAGAATGGATACATTCATGTGAATGAATTAGAATGGATCATACGAATGAATTAGAATGGATTCATTCGTACGAATGAATTAGAATGGATCGTACAAATGAATTAGAATGGATCGTACGAATGAATTAGAATGGATCGTATGAATGAATTAGAATGGATCGGGCGAATGAATTAGAATGGATCGTATTAATGAATTTGAATGGATCGTACGAATGAATTAGAATGGAACGTACGAATGAATTAGAATGGATCGTAGAATGGATCGTATGAATGAATTAGATTGGATCGTACGAATGAGTAAGAATGGATTATACGAATGAATTAGAACGGATCGTACGAATGAATTAGAATGGATACATTTCGTACGATCCATTCTAATTCATTCATACGATCTATTCTAATTCATTCATGCAATCCAGTCTAATTCATTCGTACGAAGGAATTAGAAAGGATCGTATGAATGAATTAGAATGGATCGTACGAATGAAATAGAATGGATCCATTCTTACTCATTCGTACGATTCATTCTAATTCAATCCATTCTAATTCATTCGTATGATCCATTCTAATTCATTCGTACGATCGATTCTAATTCATTCATACGATCCATTCTAATTTATTCGCACGATCCATTCTAATTCATTCGTACGATCTATTCTATTTCATTCGTCCAATCCATTCTTACTCAATCGTATGATCCATTCTAATCCATTCGCACAATCTATTCTAATTCATTCATACGATCCATTCTAATTTATTCGCACGATCCATTCTAATTCCTTCGTATGATCCATTCTAATTCATTCGTACGGTATGATTCATTCTAATTCATTCGTACGATTCATTCTAATTTAATCCATTCTAATTCATTCGTACGATCCATTCTAATTCATTCGTACGATCCATTCTAATTCAATCCATTCTAATTCATTCGTACGATCCATTCTTACTCTTTTGTACGATCCATTCTAATTCATTTGCACGAATGAATCCATTCTGATTCATTCGTACGATCCATTCTAATTCATTCGTACGATCCATTCTAATTCATTCGTACGATCCATTCTAATTTATTCGCACGATCCATTCTAATTCATTCATACGATCCATTCTAATTCATTCATATGATCCATTCTAATTCATTCGCACGATCCATTCTTACTCATTTGTACGATCCATTCTAATGGATCGTACGAATGAATTAGAATAGATTGTGCGAATGAATTAGAATGGATCGTACGAATGAATTAGAATGGATCGTATGAATGAATTAGAATGGATCATATGAATGAATTAGAATGGATCGTTTGAGTGAATGCGAAAGGATCGTGCGAATGAATTAGAATGGATTATACGAATGAATTAGAATGGATCGTACGAATGAATTAGAATGGATACATTCGTGCGAATCCATTCTAATTCATTCGTTCGATCCATTCTAATTCATTCGTACGATCCATTCTAATTCATTCGTTCGATACATTCGTGCAAAAGAATTAGAATGGATCGTACGAATGAAATAGAATGGATCGTATGAATGAATTAGAATGGATCGTGCGAATGAATTAGAATGGATCGTACGAATGAGTTAGAATAGATTGTGCGAATGAATTAGAATGGATCGTACGAATGAATTAGAATGGATCGTACGAATGAGTAAGAATGGATCGTACGAATGAATTAGAATGGATCGTACGAATGAATTAGAATGGATTGAATTAGAATGGATCATACGAATGAATTAGAATAGATTGTACGAATGAATTAGAATGGATCGTACGAATGAATTAGAATGGATTGAATTAGAATGAATCGTACGAATGAATTAGAATGGATCGTACGAATGAATTAGAATGGATTGAATTAGAATGGATCGTACGATAAGAATGGATCGTACGAAGGAATTAGAATGGATCGTACGAAGGAATTAGAATGGATCGTACGAATAAATTAGAATGGATCGTACAAATGAATTAGAATGGATTGAATTAGAATGGATCGTACGATAAGAATGGATCGTATAAATGAATTAGAATGGATCGTGCGAATGAATTAGAATGGATCGTACGAATGAAATAGAATGGATTCGCACGAATGTATCCATTCTAATTCATTCGTACGATCCATTCTAATTCATTCGTACGATCCATTCTTACTCATTCGTACGATCCATTCTAATTCATTTGCACGAAGGTATCCATTCTAATTCATTCGTACTATCCATTCTAATTCCTTCGTACGATCCATTCTAATTCCTTCGTACGATCCATTCTTATCGTACGATCCATTCTAATTCATTCGTACGATCCATTCTAATTCATTCGTACGATCCATTCTAATTCATTCGCACGATCCATTCTAATTCATTCGCATGATCCATTCTAATTCGTTCGCACGATCCAATCTAATTCATTCATACGATCCATTCTATTTCATTCATATGATCCATTCTTACTCAATCGTACGATCCATACTAATTTATTTGCACGAAGGTATCCATTCTAATTCATTCGTACTATCCATTCTAATTCCTTCGTACGTTCCATTCTAATTCCTTCGTACGATCCATTCTAATTCATTCGTACGATCCATTCTAATTCATTCGTATGATCCATTCTAATTCCTTCGTATGATCCATTCAAATTCATTCGCACGAATCTATCCATTCTAATTCATTCGTACGATCCATTCTAATTCATTCGCACGATCCATTCTAATTCATTAATACGATCCAATCTAATTCATTCATACGATCCATTCTAATTCATTCGCACGAATGTATCCATTCCAATTCATTCGTACGATCCATTCTAATTCATTCGTACGATCCATTCTAATTAGAATGGACATGAAGGAATTAGAATGGATCGTACGAATGAATTAGAATGGATTGAATTAGAATGAATCGTACGAATGAATTAGAATGGATCGTACGAATGAATTAGAATGGATCGTATGAATGAATTAGAATGGATCGTATGAATGAATTAGAATGGATCGTGCGAATGAATTAGAATGGATCGTACGAATGAATTAGAATGGATCGTATGAATGAATTATAATGGATCGTAGTAATGAATTAGAATGGATCGTACGAATGAAATAGAATGGATTCGCACGAATGTATCCATTCCAATTCATTCGTACGATCCATTCTAATTCATTCGTACAATCTATTCTAATTCATTCGTACGATCAATTCTAATTCATTAGCATGATCCATTATAATTCATTCGTACGATCTATTCTATTTCATTCGTACAATCCATTCTTACTCAATCGTATGATCCATTCTAATCCATTCGCACAATCTATTCTAATTCATTCGTACGATCCATTCTATTTCATTTGTACGATCCATTCTAATTCGTGCGATCCATTCTAATTCATTCATACGATCCATTCTAATTTATTCGCACGATCCATTCTTATTCATTCATACGATCCATTCTAATTCATTCATACGATCCATTCTAATTCATTCGCACGATCCATTCTAATTCATTCATACGAATGAATTAGAATGGATCGTGCGAATGAATTAGAATGGATCGTATGAATGAAATAGAATGGATTCGCACGAATGTATCCATTCTAATTCATTCGTACGATCCATTCTAACTCATTCGCACGATCCATTCTAATTCATTCGCACGATCCTACGAATGAATTAGAATAGATTGTGCGAATGAATTAGAATGGATCTGGATCGTGTATCCATTCTAATTCATTCGTACGACCCATTCTAATTCATTCGTACGATCCATTCTAATTCATTCATACGATCCATTCTATTTCATTCGTACGATCCATTCTTACTCATTCGTACGATCAATTCTAATTCATTAGCATCATCCATTCTAATTCATTCGTACGATCTATTCTATTTCATTCGTACAATCCATTCTTACTCAATCGTACGATCCATTCTAATTCATACGATCCATTCTAATTCATTCGCACGAATGTATCCATTCCAATTCATTCGTACGATCCATTCTAATTCATTCGCACAATCTATTCTAATTCATTAGTACGATCAATTCTAATTCATTAGCATGATCCATTCTAATTCATTCGTACGATCTATTATATTTCATTCGTACAATCCATTCTTACTCAATCGTATGATCCATTCTAATCTATTCGCACAATCTATTCTAATTCATTTGTACGATATATTCTATTTCATTCGTACGATCCATTCTAATTCATACGATCCATTCTATTTCATTCATACGATCCATTTTACTTCATTCGCACGATCCATTCTAATTCATTCGTACTATCCATTCTAATTCATTCGTACTATCCATTCTAATTCCTTCGTACGATCCATTCTAATTCCTTCGTACGATCCATTCTAATTCATTCGTACGATCCATTCTAATTCATTCGTACGATCCATTCTAATTCATTCGTACGATTCATTCTAATTCAATCCATTCTAATTCATTCGTACGATCCATTCTTACTCATTCGTACGATCCATTCTAATTCATTCGCACGAATGAATCCATTCTAATTCATTCGTATGATCCATTCTAATTCATTCGCATGAATGTATCCATTCTAATTCATTCGTACGATCCATTCTATGTCATTCGTACTGTGGGGGAAAATCTTCGTGCCGACCCGAAGACTCTCGCAGCACCAGTCAATTGAAATTGAAGTTGACGTTGAAGATCGTTGGTCGATCTGTTGATCGAAGTTGAAGTCTTTGATATGTAAACAGAGATGTAATCAGAGAGATTGTTGACACGAGGTGTGATCTCGGAGTTCAGCCGAAGCCTACGTCTCCGTGCTATAGGGAGCAACCCGAATTCACTAACACTTATGCTGGAGTGATCTCGACAGGCCGAGTATCACTGTAAACACTGATCTCTTCGAGAGAGAGAAGAAGATCAAAGAGAGGTGGAAGATGGGAAGTTGGAAATCCCAGAGCTCTGGTTTTTAGAACTGAGAATTCGATCTCTTTAGAATCGATCCTTTTACATTCGAAGACTCTGCTATTTATAGGATTTTCTGGTGGTAAACGGCGGTCTCTGCTGCCGTATCTGGGGATCCTCCAGGTAAGGCTGGTGGGCTCCGCTGCCGTCTTAGGGGGCCCACCAGGCAGGGCCGGTGGGTCCCGCTGTGGTATTCGGGGGCCCACCAGGCAGGGCTGGTGGGTCCCGCTGTAGTCTTCGGGGGCCCACCAGGTAGGGCCGGTGGGTCCTGCTGTGGTACTCGGGGGCCCACCAGGCAGGGCCGGTGGGGCCCGCTGTTTGTAGACTTCTTGCCAAAATTTGCACCCACAGTTACCCCCTCCAAGTTAGCTAGAGTACGTTCTGGCTGGCTTGGATTTGGTGCAAAAAACAGCAGCATCCTGTCTAAAGAAGGTACAAAAGAGGCTTGCCAAGTGTTAGCGCCAAAAAAAGATTTGATCGGTCAATTTTGACCGAACGGTCAATTTCAACCGGTCAAGGATCGAGTGATCGGTCAAAAAACACGGTTTTTTGACCGATCCAGTGGAATTTTGACCGATCGGTTGATTTTGACCGATCGGTCAATTTTGACCGATCGGTCAAATTTGACCGATCGGTTAAATTTGACCGAACGGTCAATTTCAACCGGTCATGGATCGAGTGATCGGTCAAAAAACATGGTTTTTTGACCGATCCAGTGGAAATTTGACCGATCGGTTGATTTTGACCGATCGGTCAATTTTGACCGATCGGTCAAATTTGACCGATCGGTTAAAATTTGACCGAACGGTCAATTTCAACCGGTCAAGGATCGAGTGATCGGTCAAAAAACATGGTTTTTTGGCCAGATCTAGTAGAAAATTGACCGATCGGTTGGTTTTGACCGATCGGTCAATTTTGACCGATCGGTCAAATTTGACCGATCGGTTAAATTTGACCGAACGGTCAATTTCAACCGGTCAAGGATCGAGTGATCGGTCAAAAAACATGGTTTTTTGACCGATCCAGTGGAAATTTGACCGATCGGTTGATTTTGACCGATCGGTCAATTTTGACCGATCGGTTAAATTTGACCGATCGGTTAAAATTTGACCGAACGGTCAATTTCAACCGGTCAAGGATCGAGTGATCGGTCAAAAAACATGATTTTTTGGCCAGATCTAGTAGAAAATTGACGGATCGGTTGGTTTTGGCCGAACGGTTATGTTTTAACCGTTCGGCTAAAATCAGCCGGTCAGGGTTTGGGTGATCGGCAAAAACCCTCAGTTTTTTGGCCAGATCTAGTAGAAAATCGACCGATCGGTTGATTTTGGCCGAACGGTCATATTTGACCGTTCGGCTAAAATCAGCCGATCAGGGTTTGGGTGATCGGCAAAAACCCTCAGTTTTTGGCCAGATCTAGTAGAAAATCGACCGATCGGTTGATTTTGGCCGAACGGTCATATTTGACCGTTCGGCTAAAATCAGCCGGTCAGGGTTTGGGTGATCGGCAAAAACCCTCAGTTTTTGGCCAGATCTAGTAGAAAATCGACCGATCGGTTGATTTTGGCCGAACGGTCATATTTGACCGTTCGGCTAAAATCAGCCGGTCAGGGTTTGGGTGATCGGCAAAAACCCTCAGTTTTTGGCCAGATCTAGTAGAAAATCGACGGATCGGTTGATTTTGGCCGAACGGTCATATTTGACCGTTCGGCTAAAATCAGTCGGTCAGGGTTTGGGTGATCGGCAAAAACCCTCAGTTTTTGGCCAGATCTAGTAGAAAATCGACCGATCTGTTGATTTTGGCCGAACGGTCATATTTGACCGTTCGGCTAAAATCAGCCGATCAGGGTTAGTTTTGAACCTGTACTTTCAAAGAAGTGGTATAGCTTGGTCTTCTCCTTTGATCTTTGGCAGTCTTGAATATTGATGGAGTTTGATTTTTTTCTTGCTTTTGCATCTTTGGTCTTTTTTGAATGGTTCTTCTGAACCGGCGGTCCGGTTCACTCGGACCGGTGGTTTGCTTGGACCGTTGGTTTGCTCGGACCGGTGGTCTGACGTTTCGCCTGGTCGCGACTGTTCGCCTGGTTTTGCGCTTGCTACGGATGGATGCCACGTGTACCTACAAAAACACACGATTTGATATGGTGAAGACACGTGTCTTCTCGATTTGCGCACCTGTTTTACCCTGGGTATATAAGTTTCACTGGCTGTCATTTTTCGCCTCACGCTTCCAAAAAATTTTCGAAGTCCAGATTCTTTGCTCCCGATTTCTTGCTCATTTCCTTTCGATCGGTCAAATGGCATCTTTGGGCAGTTCGAAGAAGGGTGCTGTTCCATCCAAGAGAAAGGGGAAGGAAGTTGTTGAGGAAGCGACTGTTTCGAAGGGCCGTGGGAAAGGCAGGGCCGAATTGATCGAACTTGGTCAACTTGGTAAGAGGCATCAGGGAGTTGGATTTGCTTCAGCCCCATCAAGGCCAGAGTAGATCCCCAAGGCCAAGTTTGTCCTCCGCCCTCAACTACCTCTATCGGTGGAACCAGAATTTGGGTATAACATAGGGGGCAAACTCACAGATGCGAAGAGGGAGAAACTGCATAAGCTGCTGGCATGTTTTACTGAGGGGAAGTCCCGGCCAGCGCTTCCAGGAATTCTGTCAGCTTTTGGTATTGACAGGCGGACAGTCTTTGTCTCGTGGGCGAGCAAAGAGCAGGTGATGGGAACTATCGTCATGATCGGCTAGCTCAACTGTGGACTGCGCCTTCCACTGCCTCCTTTCGCTGCGAGGCTATTGAATATTTCTGGTCTCTGTCCCGGGCAGGTGACTGGAAATTCCTGGAGGATCATCTACGCTTTCTGTCGCGTAGAGTCAGACTTCCAGGAGGAGCTGAGGAAATGTTATTCCAGCATTCCCGAAGGTGAAGAAGCTCGGATTGAATTCGGATATTTCTTTTACCATTACAGATGGGTCTGGAGGAAAGATAGCCCCTTCTATTATCTGACGGGTGTCTCTGCTCTGCGCCCAATCATCGATACCATCGGCTCCGACAAACTGTACACGGACTGGCCGCTGTCGGTGTCGGGTGCCTGGACTCCAATGTCAGTCCCGGAGGTTCCTCGGTACAAGGTGCAGGATGAGACTGACATGTTCTCTGCAGGAGGAGCTCTCGCGTGGCCTCCGGAGTAGGTGGGGTCTCTCGACAACCTTTTCTTGGAGTTAACATATGGGACCAGATCTTGGAAGCAATTTTCGAATTGCCCAGTCCGGCATGGCAAGGCCAACCTCCTCCACCGATCGAAGCTTCGTTACGAAGACAATGAGGTTATCTACTCCGACTACGAGGAGGACCCTCAATCTGGAAAAATTATTAGAAGACTTCGATTCGAGAAGAAATCTTATGGAGCCAGGCGCAGCTTGCCCTCGAAGGAGAAGCTGGTAATTCCAAAGGGCCCGGCGAAGAAGAAGAGAAAAGTCCCCATCAAGCAGGAGGAGGATGAGGAGGAAAAGAAAAATGAAGATGACGAAGAGGAGGTAGAGAGGGAGGAGGAGGGCGAAGATGAGGAGAATGAGGGCACAGGCAGCGACGGGGAAGACGAAGAAGATGGTGAAGATGAAGATGAAGATGATGAAAATGGGGGTGGTGAGGAAGAAATTCCTCCCACCCCCACTGATGGTGGTCAAGGATATGGGGGTGGTGAGGAAGGAATTCCTCCCACCCCCACTGGTGGTGCCGATGAGGAATCCCAGCCTATCCTCATAAACGAGGATAAGGCTCGCAGGATGGAGGAAGTTCTGGATGCAACGGGCGATGACCCAAAGGTGATTCCCTCCTACGACTTCGGGGAATTGAAGAAGAACCCCCTGCGCTTCAAGATTAGGATATCGGGGAGTGGTGGGGTTGGAAGCAACCCTACACCCCTTGATATGATACCTCCCGAGATTCCCCGCCTGGAAGGGGCAACCCCAAGTGGGGGTGTGGAGGTTGAACAACCCCCACCACCCTCACGATCTCTGGCTGACGAAGTAGCTGCCATGGTGGCAGGGCTCGACCATTCGAGCGGGCACGAGGACGAAGGGGGAGCTTCACCTCCTCGAGACGTTCCCTCTCCCGCTCATTTGGAGAGAGGAAGTTGGGTTGGTGAAGCTACTCCTCAACCCTTGCCAGAGTCAACCCCCACCAAGGAGAAATCGACCCCCAAGGGTAAGAGCTCCGGCAGTGGGAAGGGAAAGGCTCCTCAAGTCGAGGCTTCAGGTATCTGTACTAACCTGTTTTGATTGACTGTCTTGTCTTTGAAGCTTGAAAATATACCAACACTTAGAATTGCTGCATGGATTGTAGGTACACCTGCTGGCCCGGCTAAGAAGATAAGGAGTTTGGGTGATGTTGACATCAACCATCCTACTAACACGCTCCGGAAGCTTTGCAATCTTCCTGAAGCTACTTTTGAAGAAGCCTTCGATCGGCTTGAAGTAGTGGTATGTGCATATGCTTTGATCAATTGTTCGAATTGTATCTTCAGAATAATTCTAACTCTTTGTCTATTTGCAGAACTCAGCCTGTTTGAGAATCGCAAGCAATCTCTCCAGGAAGGCAGGAGAATGGGAAGCCGCCTCCGAGGTGACCCGTTTGACAGCTGAACTGAAGGCTGTGAGCGAGGAAAAAGATGGGCTGAGGGAGCTCCTGAGTTCGAAGAAACAATCTCTCAAGGCCAAGATCGAGGATCTTCGCAAGGGGAAGCTGGAGATCAAGGGGCTGCAGGATCGTTGTGAAGCGCAGAGTCACGAGCTTGAATCCTTGAAGAATCGACTCTCCAAGGTTGAGAACGTGTCCTGCGGTCGCACTATCGAGATTCCGGAGCTGAAAGAACGACTTGCTGCTCAACATGCTGCTTTTGCTGCCAGGGAGGAGACTTCCAAGAAGGCCTTGGAGCATGCATTGTCTGAATGCAAGAGTTACAAAGAAACAGCTGAGAAAGCGGCAGAGGCACTCAGGGCACATGTCAGCAGTGTCCGATCTTCGAAAGCTTCAGTTGCGAGTAAGCCTCGTGGCGAATCTGAAGGAGGGAAGTCACGTGCTCCAAGCGTAGCCAAACCCTGATGTATTTCTACCTTTTTCTTTGCTGTTTACACTTGTAAACTTTTGATATGTAGCAGCTCGACATTGTACTTGACCAATTTTTGATAATAGAAGATATCTTTTTGATATTTGAAAATTGAATGTCTCTTGAGTTGAATGTCTCTGGTATTGAATTCTTTGAATGCTGTGTTCTGGATAGTATTGAAATATTTGAATACATATACACACTTGAATGCAAAGGGATGAGTCGCAACTCGATCACCCAAACTGTTGAATAACTTGAAAATTGAACTTTGTTGGAGCACGACTTGAAATCGTTAACATTTGTACGTGAGGGGTTGAGTCGCAACTCAAGCACCCAAACTTGTTAGACGATATTGAAATTGAAGGTTGTGTTGTAGCACAACTTGAAATCGTTAACATTTGTATGTGAGGGGTTGAGTCGCAACTCAAGCACCCAAACTTGTTAGACGATATTGAAATTGAAAGTCATTTAACGTTTGCACGTAAGGGGTAGTGTCGCAACACAAACTCCCAAACTCGTTAAATGACCAGTGACTTGAAGGTTGTGTTGTAGCACAACCCGAAACCGTTTAACATTTGCGTGTAAGGGGTTGAGTCGCAATTCAATCACCCAAACTTGTTAAACGACCTGGTAATTTGAATGCTGATAACTTTGAGCTTGAATGTAGATAACTTGAAACTGCTCCAGAATTTGAATCGATAAGATGAACATTTGAAAGCAATCTTTATTCAGCTTGAAATTTACATCAAGGACAGCATTTTGAGATGTCTAGCTTTCCAAGTTCGTGGCAATCGATAGGATCCTTCGCTTCCCCTTGATTCGACTATGTATAGATTTTCCCAGTTGGGAGCTAGTTTCCAGCTGCTGTGTTCTCTGGTGTTCTCTGGCAATCCTGAAAGTTGACCATCTCCAACCCCTAGATCTTTCGATCTCGATGGAGATCTTCACTGTCGATGCTTGAATGAATGATCTTGCCTGTCTTTGACAAATTCTTGGAGGTGTCCTACACGTAGCAGATCTTCCAAATGATACTTTAGCCGGTGGCATTGATCGGTAGAATGTCCATGACTGCGATGGAAATCACAGTAGACTGTTTTATCTGCAGTGAACTTGGTGTCGGGATGCAGTGGATTAGGCCATCGGAGGAACTCTTCATGTTGAATTCGGTTGAGGATCTGTTCGACTGGTAAATTCCACTCGGTGAAAGTGGTCTTCGTAGGAGATCGTCTTCTATCGTTCTTCGATCGTTTATTGGTAGGGGGGACTGCTGCCTCAGTATTGTGAGTTTTGGCAGCATACTTCGGAGCCTCTCTCTCCGCAGGCCTTCGCTTTGACTCTCGTCCCTTTCGGGCCACTTGATCATCTTCAACCTCAATCTCCCTCTGAATTCGATCAAATATTGAACCCAGGGAAGGAGGGGGATTGTGAATGAAGTCGTTGTAGATATGTAGATCAAAGCGAAGGGCGTTCTGGAAAGCTAACATGATAGCTTCATCATCCAGATGTCTCCCGGAGAGGGCAGCGTGCTCGTTGCGGAATCTCCTTGTGAAGCTGCGGAGACTCTCGTCAGCACCCATCCTTAGACGATAGAGGGAGTCGAGCTTCTTCTCCGGCTTTAAGTTGAGCTGGTAATGATGCACGAAAAGGTTTGCCAAAACACCGAACTGGGTGATGGACCCAGCTCGGAGATTGTGATACCAGTCGAGTGACGGCTCATCGAGACTTCCGGCGAAGGTGCGGCAGAGCACGTTGTTTTCTTCTTCGTGCGGCGTTAGAGCTTGCTTGAATGCGAGGATATGGAGAGTAGGATCTCCTCTGATGCAGTTGAATTTGGGGAGGATAGGAGTTCTCCATCCCCTCGGAAAAGTTGACTCGAAGAGGCTTCGATGTAGAGGCCCGGCAAAGGAGTACTCGTCCCTACGACCGTGTCCTCGACCTAGAGGTGGGTCAAGAGGCAAGATCGCAAGGTCTTGCTCAGGCATTGAAGTATTCGCCGGTTGAAGTCGGTGTCTAAGGTCCGATCCAAGTCCACGTTGAAGTGGAATAGAAGGGGAGACTCTATTCTTTGAAGGAGCGCCTTTCATCTGGTGCTTTCTTTGTATGTTGAGCTTTGAAGGTGCCCTCTTGTCGCAGTTGCGGCCAGAAGATGATTGGGAAGACTCGTCATCAAGGCGATCCCAAACACTTTGCTTCCAGGGGGCAGCAGAGGGAGTTGGGTCGCGTCGGATCCTCTCGAGGGCAGTAGTGCCCATTGACCTCCGTTGTTCGGAGTGAATTGAATGTCGAGGAAGATCGACCCTCTCACTTGTAGAGGGGTTAGGAAGAGCGATCCCAGCCTCAGAAGCTGCCTTCTTAAGAGCATCCCTCTCGGCGGTGAGGGTGGCGTTTTTCTTCGCCAATTGGAGCAGCTGGAAATCGACCGCAGAGATTTGATAGGTCGATGGAGGGTCTTCAGCAGGAGTGGGGGCAGTTTGCCCAACCGATTGTCGTGCAGGATGGGCAACAGGTCGATCGACAGATCTCCCACTCCCTGAGCGAACCCCCATCTCAGAAACAGCAAGGGGCTGTCCGAAGTTGAGCCTTTGACTCATTGAACGAGTCTCAGGACGAGCTTGTTGTTGAATGTTACTTCCTTCTGGTTGACCCTGATGCTTTGTTCTCGCCATTCAGAGAGCGAAGGGTGCAACGAGAGTGCCGACGTCCGATCAGTTGTCTGATCAACCGAGGAGGCAAGGAAGTTTGGCTATCAAGATAGGTTGTATGCTTAACCGATCAAGTAGTAGTGGAGAGAGCTCGACTTTTGCTCGGATCCCACAGACGGCGCCAAACTGTGGGGGAAAATCTTCGTGCCGACCCGAAGACTCTCGCAGCACCAGTCAATTGAAATTGAAATTGACGTTGAAGATCGTTGGTCGATCTGTTGATCGAAGTTGAAGTCTTTGATATGTAAACAGAGATGTAATCAGAGAGATTGTTGACACGAGGTGTGATCTCGGAGTTCAGCCGAAGCCTACGTCTCCGTGCTATAGGGAGCAACCCGAATTCACTAACACCTATGCTGGAGTGATCTCGACAGGCTGAGTATCACTGTAAACACTGATCTCTTCGAGAGAGAGAAGAAGATCAAAGAGAGGTGGAAGATGGGAAGTTGGAAATCCCAGAGCTCTGGTTTTTAGAACGGAGAATTCGATCTCTTTAGAATCGATCCTTTTACATTCGAAGACTGCTATTTATAGGATTTTCTGGTGGTAAACGGCGGTCTCTGCTGCCGTATCTGGGGATCCTCCAGGTAAGGCTGGTGGGCTCCGCTGCCGTCTTAGGGGGCCCACCAGGCAGGGCCGGTGGGCCCAGCTGTGGTATTCGGGGGCCCACCAGGCAGGGCTGGTGGGTATCGCTGTAGTCTTCGGGGGCCCACCAGGTAGGGCCGGTGGGTCCTGCTGTGGTACTCGGGGGCCCACCAGGCAGGGCCGGTGGGGCCCGCTGTTTGCAGACTTCTTGCCAAAATTTGCACCCACACGTACAATCCATTCTATTTCATTCGTACGATCCATTCTAATTCATTCGCACGATCCATTCTAATTCATTCGCATGATCCATTCTAATTCATTCGTACGATCGATTCTAATTCATTCATACGATCCATTCTAATTTATTCGCACGATCCATTCTAATTCATTCATACGATCCATTCTATTTCATTCGTACGATCCATTCTTACTCATTCGTACGATCCATTCTAATTCATTTGCACTAAGGTATCCATTCTAATTCATTCGTACTATCCATTCTAATTCCTTCGTACGATCCATTCTAATTCCTTCGTACGATCCATTCAAATTCATTCGTACGATCCATTCTAATTCATTCGTACGATCCATTCTAATTCCTTCGTATGATCCATTCAAATTCATTCGCACGAATCTATCCATTCTAATTCATTCGTACGATCCATTCTAATTCATTCGCACGATCCATTCTAATTCATTAATACGATCCAATCTAATTCATTCATACGATCCATTCTAATTCATTCGCACGAATGTATCCATTCCAATTCATTCGTACGATCCATTCTAATTCATTCGTACGATCCATTCTAATTAGAATGGACACGAAGGAATTAGAATGGATCGTACGAATGAATTAGAATGGATTGAATTAGAATGAATCGTACGAATGAATTAGAATGGATCGTACGAATGAATTAGAATGGATCGTATGAATGAATTAGAATGGATCGTGCGAATGAATTAGAATGGATCGTACGAATGAATTAGAATGGATCGTACGAATGAATTAGAATGGATCGTAGTAATGAATTAGAATGGATCGTACGAATGAAATAGAATGGATTCGCACGAATGTATCCATTCCAATTCATTCGTACGATCCATTCTAATTCATTCGCACAATCTATTCTAATTCATTCGTACGATCAATTCTAATTCATTAGCATGATCCATTCTAATTCATTCGTACGATCTATTCTATTTCATTCGTACAATCCATTCTTACTCAATCGTATGATCCATTCTAATCCATTCGCACAATCCATTCTAATTCATTCGTACGATCCATTCTATTTCATTCATACGATACATTCGTGCGAATGAATTAGAATGGATCGTATGAGAGAATTAGAATCGATCGGACGAATGAATTAGAATGGATCATGTGAATGAATTAGAATGGATCGTGCGAATGAATTAGAATGGATCGTACGAATGAAATAGAATGGATTGTACGAATGAGATAGAATGGATCGTACGAATGACTTAGAATGGATAATTCATGCGAATGAATTAGAATGGATCATACGAATGAATTAGAATGGATTCATTCGTGCGAATGAATTAGAATGGATCGTACGAATGAGTAAGAATGGTTCGTACGAATGAATTAGAATGGATTGAATTAGAATGAATCGTACGAATGAATTAGAATGGATCGTACGAATGAATTAGAATGGATCGTACGAATGAATTAGAATGGATTGAATTAGAATGAATCGTACGAATGAATTAGAATGAATCATACCGTACGAATGAATTAGAATGGATCATACGAAGGAATTAGAATGGATCGTATGAATGAATTAGAATAGATCGTACGAATGAATTAGAATAGATCGTACGAATGAATTAGAATGGATACATTCGTGCGAATGAATTAGAATGGATCGTATGAATGAATTAGATTGGATCGTATGCATGAATTAGAATGGATCGTGCGAATGAATTAGAATGGATCGTACGAATGAATTAGAATGGATCGAATGAATGAATTAGAATGGATACATTCGTGCAAAAGAATTAGAATGGATTGTATGAATGAATTAGAATGGATCATGCGAATGAATTAGAATGGATCGTACAAATGAATTAGAATGGATACATTCGTGCGAAAGAATTACAATAGATCGTATGAATGAATTAGAATGGATCGTATGAATGAAATAGAATGGATCGTACGAATGAATTAGAATGGATCGTACGAATGAATTAGAATGGATCGTACGAAGGAATTAGAATGGATCGTACGAATGAATTAGAATAGATCGTACGAATGAATTAGAATGGATACGAATGGATCGTACGAATGAGTAAGAATGGATCGTACGAATGAAATAGAATGGATCGTACGAATGAATTAGAATAGATTGAATTAGAATGAATCGTACGAATGAATTAGAATGGGTCGTACGAATGAATTAGAATGGATTGAATTAGAATGGATCGTACGATACGAATGGATCGTATGAATGAAATAGAATAGATCGTACGGATAAATGAATTTGGATCGTACGAATGAATTAGAAAGGATATATTTGTGCGAATGAATTAGAATAGATCGTATGAATGAATTAGATTGGATCGTATTAATGAATTAGAATGGATCGTGCGAATGAATTAGTATGGATCGTACGAATGAATTAGAATGGATCGTACGAATGAATTAGAATGGATCGTGCGAATGAATTAGAATGGATCGTACGAATGAATTAGAATGGATCGTATGAATGAATTAGATTGGATCGTATTAATGAATTAGAATGGATCGTATGAATGAATTAGAATAGATCGTGCGAATAAATTAGAATGGATCATACGAATGAATTAGCATGGATCGTACGAAGGAATTAGAATGGATAGTACGAATGAATTAGAATGGATACCTTCGTGCAAATGAATTAGAATGGATCGTATGAATGAATTAGAATGGATCGTTTGAGTGAATGCGAATGGATCGTGCGAATGAATTAGAATGGATTGTACGAATGAAATAGAATGGATCGTATGAATGAATAAGAATGGATTGAATTAGAATGAATCGTACGAATGAATTAGAATGAATCATACCGTACGAATCAATTAGAATGGATCATACGAAGGAATTAGAATGGATCGTACGAATGAATTAGAATGGATCGTACGAATGAATTAGAATGGATCGTACGAAGGAATTAGAATGGATCGTACGAAGGAATTAGAATGGATAGTACGAATGAATTAGAATGGATACCTTCGTGCAAATGAATTAGAATGGATCGTACGAATAAGTAAGTATGGATCATACGAATGAAATAGAATGGATCGTATGAATGAATTAGAATGGATCGTGCGAATGAATTAGTATGGATCGTACGAATGAATTAGAATAGATTGTGCGAATGAATTAGAATGGATCGTACGAATGAATTAGAATGGATAGTACGAATGAATTAGAATGGATCGTGCGAATGAATTAGAATGGATCGTACAAATGAAATAGAATGGATTCGCACGAATGTATCCATTCTAATTCATTCGTACGATCCATTCTAATTCATTCGTACAATCCATTCTAATTCATTCGCAAGATCCATTCGCATTCACTCAAACGATCCATTCTAATTCATTCATATGATCCATTCTAATTCATTCGCACAAATGTATCCATTCTAATTCATTCGTACGATCCATTCTTACTCATTCGTACGATCCATTCTAATTCATTCGTTCGATCCATTCTAATTCATTCATACGATCCATTCTAATTCATTCGCACGATCCATTCTAATTCATGCATACGATCCAATCTAATTCATTCATACGATCCATTCTAATTCATTCGCACGAATGTATCCATTCTAATTCATTCGTACATGTATGAATGAATTAGAATGGATCATACGAATGAATTAGAATGGATTCATTCGTGCGAATGAATTAGAATGGATCGTACGAATGAGTAAGAATGGATCGTACGAATGAATTAGAATGGATTGAATTAGAATGAATCATACGAATGAATTAGAATGGATCGTACGAATGAATTAGAATGGATCGTACGAATGAATTAGAATGGATTGAATTAGAATGAATCGTACGAATGAATTAGAATGAATCATACCGTACGAATGAATTAGAATGGATCATATGAAGGAATTAGAATGGATCGTGCGAATAAATTAGAATGGATCGTATGAATGAATTAGAATAGATTGTGCGAATGAATTAGAATGGATCGTACGAATGAATTAGAATAGATACATTCGTGCGAATGAATTAGAATGGATCGTATGAATGAATTAGAATCGATCGTACGAATGAATTAGAATGGATCATGCGAATGAATTAGAATGGATCGTGCGAATGAATTAGAATGGATTGTACGAATGAATTAGAATGGATCGTACGAATGAATTAGAATGGATACATTCGTGCGAATGAATTAGAATGGATCGTGCGAATGAATTAGAATGGATCGTACGAATGAATTAGAATGGATCGTTTGAATGAATTAGATTGGATCGTATTAATGAATTAGAATGGATCGTATGAATGAATTAGAATAGATCGTGCGAATGAATTAGAATGGATCGTACGAATGAATTAGAATAGATTGTGAGAATGAATTAGAATGGATCGTACGAATGAATTAGAATGGATCGTACGAATGAATTGGAATGGATCGTATGAATGAATTAGAATGGATCGTGCGAATGAATTAGAATGGATCGTACGAATGAAATAGAATGGATTCGCACGAATGTATCCATTCTAATTCATTCGTACGATCCATTCTAATTCATTCGTACAATTCATTCTAATTCATTCGCACGATCCATTCGCATTCACTCAAACGATCCATTCTAATTCATTCATATGATCCATTCTAATTCATTCTCATGAATGTATCCATTCTATTTCATTCATACGATCCATTCTAATTTATTCGTATGATCCATTCTTACTCATTCATACGATCCATTCTTATTCATTCGCACAATCCATTCTACTTCATTCGTACTATCCATTCTAATTCCTTCGTACGATCCATTCTAATTCCTTCGTACGATCCATTCTAATTCATTCGTACGATCCATTCTAATTCATTCGTACGATCCATTCTAATTCATTCGCACGATCCATTCTAATTCATTCATACGATCCATTCTTATTCATTCGTATATATCCATTATAATTCATTCATACGATCCATTCTAATTCTACGATCCATTCTTACTCATTCGTATTATCCATTTTAATTCATTCACACGAATGTATCAACTCTAATTCATTCGTATGATCCATTCTAATTCATTCGCACGAATGTATCCATTCTAATTCATTCGTACGATCCATTCTAATTCATTCGTACGATCCATTCTAATTCATTCATACGATCCAGTCTAATTCCTTCGTATGATCCATTCTAATTCATTCGCACGAATGTATCTATTCTAATTCATTCGTATGATCCATTCTAATTCATTCGCATGATCCATTCTAATTCATTCATACGATCCATTCTATTTCATTCGTACGATCCATTCTTACTCATTCGTACGATCCATTCTAATTCATTCGCACGATCCATTCTAATTCATTCGTACGATCCATTCTATTTCATTCATACGATCCATTCTAATTCATTCATACGATCAATTCTAATTTATTCGCACGATCCATTCTAATTCATTCGCATGATCTATTCTAATTCATTCGTACGATCGATTCTAATTCATTCATACGATCCATTCTAATTCATTCGCACGAATGTATCCATTCTAATTAGAATGGATCGTACGAATGAATTAGAATAGATTGTGCGAATGAATTAGAATATATCGTACGAATAAATTCGAATGTATCCTTTCTAATTCATTCGTACGATCCATTCTAATTCATTCGCACGATCCATTCTAATTCATTCGTACGATCCATTCTAATTCATTCGTACAATCCATTCTAATTCATTCGCACGATCCATTCTAATTCATTCGTACGATTCATTCTAATTCAATCCATTCTAATTCATTCGTACGATCCATTGATACATTCGTGCGAATGAATTAGAATGGATAGTATGAATGAATTAGAATGGATCGTACGAATGAATTAGAATGGATCGTATGAATGAATTAGAATGGATCGTGCGAATGAATTAGAATGGATCGTACGAATGAAATAGAATGGATTCGCACAAATGTATCCATTCTAATTCATTCGTACGATCCATTCTAATTCATTCGTATAATCTATTCTAATTCATTCGCATGATCCATTATAATTCATTCATACGATCCAATCTAATTCATTCGTACGATCCATTCTAATTCATTCGCACGAATGTATCAACTCTAATTCATTCGTACGATCCATTCTAATTCATTCATACATGTACGAATGAATTAGAATGGATACATTCGTGCGAATGAATTAGAATGGATCGTATGAATGAATTAGATTGGATCGTATGCATGAATTAGAATGGATCGTGCGAATGAATTAGAATGGATCGTACGAATGAATTAGAATGGATCGAACGAATGAATTAGAATGGATCGTACGAATGAGTAAGAATGGATCGTACGAATGATTTAGAATGGATCGTACGAATGAATTAGAATTGATACATTCGTGCGAATGAATTAGATTGGATCATATGAATGAATTAGAATGGATCGTTTGAGTGAATGCGAATGGATCGTGCGAATGAATTAGAATGGATTGTACGAATGAATTAGAATGGATCGTACGAATGAATTAGAATGGATACATTCGTACGAATCCATTCTATTTCATTCGTACGATCCATTCTAATTCATTCGCACGATCCATTCTAATTCATTCATATGATCCATTCTTATCCATTCGTACGATCCATTCTAATTCATTCGTACGATCCATTCTAATTCATTCGCACAATCTATTCTAATTCATTCGTACGATCCATTCTAATTCATTCGCACGATCCATTCTAATTCATTCATACGATCCATTCTAATTCATTCGTACGATCCATTCTAATTCATTCGCACGATCCATTCTAATTCATTCATACGATCCATTCTAATTTATTCGCACGATCCATTCTAATTCATTCATACGATCCATTCTAATTCATTCGTACGATCCATTCTAATTCATTCGCACGATCCATTCTAATTCATTCATACATTCCATTCTATTTCGTTCGCACGATCCATTCTAATTCATTCGTACGATCCATTCTAATTCCTTCGTATGATCCATTCTAATTCATTCGTAAGATTCATTCTAATTCAATCCATTCTAATTCAATCGTACGATCCATTCTTACTCATTCGTACGATCCATTCTAATTCATTCGCACGAATGATTCCATTCTAATTCATTCGTACGATCCATTCTAATTCATTCGCACGAATGAATCCATTCTAATTCATTCGTACGATCCATTCTAATTCATTCGTACAATCCATTCTATTTCATTCGTACGATCCATTCTAATTCATTCGTACGATCCATTCTAATTCATTCGTACGATCCATTCTAATTCATTCGCACAATCTATTCTAATTCATTCGTACGATCCATTCTAATTCATTCGTACAATCCATTCTAATTCATTCATACGATCCTTTCTAATTCCTTCGTACGATCCATTCTATTTCATTCGTATGACCCATTCTAATTCATAAGTATGATCCATTCTAATTCATTCAAACGATCCATTCTATTTCATTCGTACGATCCATTCTAATTCATTCGCACAATCTATTCTAATTCATTCGTACGAATGTATCCACTCTAATTCATTCACAAAATCCATTCTAATTCATTCACACTCATACGATCCATTCTAATTCATTCGCACGAATGTATCCGTTCTAATTCATTCGTACGATCCATTCTAATTCATTCGCACAATCTATTCAAATTCATTCGTACGATCCATTCTAATTCATTCGTACGATCCATTCTAATTCATTCGCATGATCCATTCTATTTCATTCGTACGATCCATTCTAATTCATTCGCACGAATGTATCCATTCCAATTCATTCGTACGATCCATTCTAATTCATTCGCACAATCTATTCTAATTCATTCGTACGATCAATTCTAATTCATTCGCACGTATCCATTCTAATTCATTCATCAATCCATTCTATTTCATTTGTACGATCCATTCTTACTCATTCGTACGATCCATTCTAATTCATTCGTACGATCCATTCTAATTCATTCGTACAAATGAATTAGAATGGATCGTGCGAATGAATTAGAATGGATACATACGAATGAATTAGAATGGATCGTAGTAATGAATTAGAATGGATCCTACGAATGAATTAGAATAGATTGTGCGAATGAATTAGAATCGATCGTGCAAAAGAATTAGAATGGATTGTATGAATGAATTAGAATGGATCGTGCGAATGAATTAGAATGAATCGTACGAATGAAATAGAATGGATCGTGCGAATGAATTAGAATGGATCGTACGAATGAATTAGAATGGATCGTACGAATGACTTAGAATGGATCGTTCAAATGAATTAGAATAGATTGTGCGAATGAATTAGAATGGATCGCACGAATGAATTAGAACGGATACATTCGTGCGAATGAATTAGAATGGATCGTATGAGTGTGAATGAATTAGAATGGATTGTGCGAATGAATTAGAATGGATCGTACGAATGAATTAGAATGGATCGTACGAATGAATTAGAATGGATACATTCGTGCAAAAGAATTAGAATGGATTGTATGAATGAATTAGAATGGATCGTGCGAATGAATTAGAATGGATCGTGCGAATGAATTAGAATGGATACATTCATGCGAATGAATTAGAATGGATCATACGAATGAATTAGAATGGATTCATTCGTGCGAATGAATTAGAATGGATCGTACGAATGAATTAGAATGGATCGTACGAATGAATTAGAATGGATCGTATGAATGAATTAGAATGGATCGTGCGAATGAATTAGAATGGATCGTATTAATGAATTTGAATGGATCGTACGAATGAATTAGAATGGAACGTACGAATGAATTAGAATGGATCGTAGAATGGATCGTATGAATGAATTAGATTGGATCGTACGAATGAGTAAGAATGGATCATACGAATGAATTAGAATGGATCGTACGAATGAATTAGAATGGATACATTTCGTACGATCCATTCTAATTCATTCGTACGATCTATTCTAATTCATTCATGCACTCCATTCTAATTCATTCGTACGAAGGAATTAGAAAGGATCGTATGAATGAATTAGAATGGATCGTACGAATGAAATAGAATGGATCCATTCTTACTCATTCGTACGATTCATTCTAATTCAATCCATTCTAATTCATTCGCATGATCCATTCTAATTCATTCGTACGATCGATTCTAATTCATTCATACGATCCATTCTAATTCATTCGCACGAATGTATCCATTCTAATTCATTCGTACGATCCATTCTAATTCATTCGCACAATCTATTCTAATTCATTCATACGATCCATTCAAATTTATTCGCACGATCCATTCTAATTCATTCATACGATCCAATCTAATTCATTCATATGATCCATTCTAATTCATTCGCACGATCCATTCTTACTCATTCGTACGATCCATTCTAATTCATTCGCGCGAATGGATCGTGCGAATGAATTAGAATAGATTGTACGAATGAATTAGAATGGATCGTACGAATGAATTAGAATGGATACATTCGTGCGAATCCATTCTATTTCATTCGTACGATCCATTCTAATTCATTCGCACGATCCATTCTAATTCATTCATACGATCCATTCTAATTCATTCGTACGATCCATTCTAATTCATTCATACGATCCATTCTAATTCATTCGCACAATCTATTCTAATTCATTCGTACGATCCATTCTAATTCATTCGCACGATCCATTCTAATTCATTCATACGATCCATTGTATTTCATTCGTACGATCCATTCTTACTCATTCGTACGATCCATTCTAATTCATTTGCACTAAGGTATCCATTCTAATTCATTCGTACTATCCATTCTAATTCCTTCGTACGATCCATTCTAATTCCTTCGTACGATCCATTCTAATTCCTTCGTACGATCCATTCTAATTCATTCGTACGATCCATTCTAATTCATTCGTACGATCCATTCTAATTCCTTCGTATGATCCATTCTAATTCATTCGTACGGTATGATTCATTCTAATTCATTCGTACGATTCATTCTAATTCAATCCATTCTAATTCATTCGTACAATCCATTCTAATTCATTCGTACAATCCATTCTAATTCATTCGTACGATTCATTCTAATTCAATCCATTCTAATTCATTCGTACGATCCATTCTTACTCATTCGTACGATCCATTCTAATTCATTCGTACAAATGAATTAGAATGGATTGTACGAATGAATTAGAATTAGAATGGATCGTGCGAATGAATTAGATTGGATCGTACGAATGAATTAGAATGGATCGTGCGAATGAACTAGAATGGATCGTACGAATGAATTAGATTGGATCGTATGAATGAATTAGAAATGATCGTGCGAATGAATTAGAATGGATCGTGCAAATGAATTAGAATGGATCGTACGAATGATTAGAATGGATCGTATGAATGAATTAGATTGTATCGTATTAATGAATTAGAATGGATCGTGCGAATGAATTAGAATAGATCGTACGAATAAATTAGAATGGATCGTATGAATGAATTAGAACGGATCGTACGAATGAATTAGAATGGATCGTATGAATGAATTAGAATGGATCGTATGAATGAATTAGAATGGATCGTGCGAGTAAATTAGAATGGATCGTATGAATGAATTAGAATAGATTGTGCGAATGAGATAGAATGGATTGTACGAATGAGATAGAATGGATCGTACGAATGAATTAGAATGGATACATTCATGCTAATGAATTAGAATGGATCATACGAATGAATTAGAATGGATTCATCCGTGCGAATGAATTAGAATGGATCGTACGAATGAGTAAGAATGGATCGTACGAATAAATTAAAATGGATTGAATTAGAATGAATCATACGAATGAATTAGAATGGATCGTACGAATGAATTAGAATGGATCGTACGAATGAATTAGAATGGTTCGAATTAGAATGGATCGTGCGAATGAATTAGAATATGGATCGTACGAATGAATTAGAATGGATCGTACGAATGAATTAGAATGGATCATATGAATGAATTAGAATGGATCGTGCGAATGAATTAGAATGGATCGTACGAATGAAATAGAATAGATTCGCACGAATGAATTAGAATGGATCGTATGAATGATTTAGAATGGATACATTCGTGCCAATGAATTAGAATGGATCATACGAATGAATTAGAATGGATCATATGAATGAATTAGAATGGATCGTACGAATGAATTAGAATGGATACATTCATGCGAATGAATTAGAATTGATCATACGAATGAATTAGAATGGATTCATTCGTGCGAATGAATTAGAATGGATCGTACGAATGAGTAAGAATGGATCGTACGAATGAATTAGAATGGATTGAATTAGAATGAATCGTATGAATGAATTAGAATGGATCGTACGAATGAATTAGAATGGATCGTACGAATGAAATAGAATGGATCGTATGAATGAATTAGAATGGATCGTGCGAATGAATTAGAATGGATCGTACGAATGAATTAGAATAGATTGTGCGAATGAATTAGAATGGATCGTGCGAATGAATTAGAATGGATCGTACGAATGAATTAGAATAGATTGTGCGAATGAATTAGAATGGATCGTACGAATGAATTAGAATGGATCGTACGAATGAATTAGAATGGATCGTATGAATGAATTAGAATGGATCGTGTGAATGAATTAGAATGGATCGTACGAATGAAATAGAATGGATTCGCACGAATGTATCCATTCTAATTCATTCGTACGATCCATTCTAATTCATTCGTACAATCCATTCTAATTCATTCGCACGATCCATTCTAATTCGTTCATACGATCCATTCTATTTCATTCGTACGATCCATTCTTACTCATTCGTACGATCCATTCTTACTCATTCGTACGATCCATTCTTATTCATTCGTACGACCCATTCTAATTCATTCGTACGATCCATTCTTACTCATTCGTACGATCCATTCTAATTCATTCGCACGAATGAATCCATTCCAATTCATTCGTATGATCCATTCTAATTCATTCGTACGATCCATTCTAATTCATTGGTATGATCCATTCTAATTCATTCATACGATCCATTCTAATTTATTCGTACGATCCATTCTAATTAATTCGCACGATCCATTCTAATTCATTCGCACGATCATTTCTAATTCATTCATACGATCCATTTTAATTCATTCGTACGATCCATTCTAATTCATTCGCACGATCCATTCTTATTCATTCGTACGATCCAATCTAATTCCTTCGTACGGTCCATTCTAATTCTAATTCATTCGTACAATCCATTCTAATTCATTTGTACGAATGAATTAGAATGGATCGTACGAATGAGTAAGAATGGATCGTACGAATGAATTAGAATGGATTGAATTAGAATGAATCGTACGAATGAATTAGAATAGATCGTACGAATGAATTAGAATGGATCGTATGAATGAATTAGAATGGATTGAATTAGAATGAATCGTACGAATGACTTAGAATGAATCATACTGTACGAATGAATTAGAATGGATCATACAAAGGAATTAGAATGGATCGTACGAATGAATTAGAATGGATCGTACGAAGGAATTAGAATGGATCGTACGAAGGAATTAGAATGGATAGTACGAATGAATTAGAATGGATACGTTCGTGCAAATGAATTAGAAGGGATCGTACGAATGAGTAAGAATGGATCGTACGAATGAAATAAAATGGATCATATGAATGAATTAGAATGGAACGTGCGAACGAATTAGAATGGATCTTGCGAATGAATTAGAATAGATTGTGCGAATGAATTAGAATGGATCGTACGAATGAATTAGAATCGATCGTACGAATGAATTAGAATGGATCGTATGAATGAATTAGAATGGATCGTGCGAATGAATTAGAATGGATCGTACGAATGAAATAGAATGGATTTGCACAAATGTATCCATTCTAATTCATTCGTACGATCCATTCTAATTCAATCGTACAATCCATTCTAATTCATTCGCACGATCCATTCGCGCGAATGAATTAGAATGGATCGTACGAATGAGTAAGAATGGATCGTGCGAATGAATTAGAATGGATCATGTGAATGAATTAGAATGGATCGTGTAAATGAATTAGAATGGATCATGCGAATAAATTTGAATGGATCGTATGAATGAATTAGAATAGATTGTGCGAATGAATTAGAATGGATCGTACGAATGAATTAGAATGGATACATTCGTGCGAATGAATTAGAATGGATCGTATGAATGAATTAGAATCGATCGTACGAATGAATTAGAATGGATCATGCGAATGAATTAGAATGGATTGAATTAGAATGAATCGTACGAATGAGTAAGAATGGATCCATTCTATTTCATTCGTACGATCCATTCTAATTCATTCATACGATCCTTTCTAATTCCTTCGTACGAATGAATTAGAATGGATTGCATGAATGAATTAGAATAGATCGTACGAATGAATTAGAATGGATCGTACGAAATGTATCCATTCTAATTCATTCGTACGATCCATTCTAATTCATTCGTATGATCCATTCTTATTCATTCGTACGATCCAATCTAATTCATTCATACGATCCATTCTACGATCCATTCTAATTCATTCATACGTTCCATTCTAATTCATTCGTACGATCCATTCAAATTCATTAATACGATCCATTCTAATTCATTCGCACGATCCATTCTAATTCATTCATACGATCCATTCTAATTCATTCGTACGATCTTTTCTAATTCATTCGTATGATCCATTCTAATTCATTCGCACGAATGAATCAATTCTAATTCATTCGTATGATCCATTCTAATTCATTCGCATGAATGTATCCATTCTAATTCATTCGCACTATCCATTCTAAATCATTCGCACGATCCATTCTAATTCATTCATACAATCCATTCTAATTCTTTTGCACGAATGTATCCATTCTAATTCATTCGTATGATCCATTCTAATTCATTCGTACGATCCATTCTAATTCATTCGCACAATCCATTCTAATTCATTCACACTCATACGAATGAATTAGAATGGATCGTATGAATGAATTAGAATGGATACATTCATGCGAATGAATTAGAATGGATCATACGAATGAATTAGAATGGATTCAGTCGTGCGAATGAATTAGAATGGATCGTACGAATGAATTAGAATGGATCGTACGAATGAATTAGAATGGATCATATGAATGAGTAAGAATGGATCGTAGAATTAGAATGGATCGTGCGAATGAATTAGAATGGATACATTCGTGCAAAAGAATTAGAATGGATTGTATGAATGAATTAGAATGGATCGTGCGAATGAATTAGGATGGATACATTCGTGCGAATGAATTAGAATGGATCGTATGAATGAATTAGATAGGATCGTATGCATGAATTAGAATGGATCATGCGAATGAATTAGAATGGATCGTACGAATGAATTAGAATGGATCGAACGAATGAATTAGAATGGATCGTACGAATGAGTAAGAATGGATCGTACGAATGAATTAGAATGGATCGTACGAATGAATTAGAATGGATACATTCATGCGAATGAATTAGAATGGATCATATGAATGAATTAGAATGGCTCGTTTGAGTGAATGCGAATGGATCGTGCGAATGAATTAGAATGGATTGTACGAATGAATTTGAATGGATCGTACGAATGAATTAGAATGGATACATTCGTGCGAATCCATTCTATTTCATTCGTACGATCCATTCTAATTCATTCGCACGATCCATTCTAATTCGTTCGTACGATCCATTCTAATTCATTCATACGATCCATTCTAATTCATTCGCACAATCTATTCTAATTCACTCGTACGATCCATTCTAATTCATTCGCACGATCCATTCTAATTCATTCATACGATCCATTCTAATTCATTCGTACGATCCATTCTAATTCATTCGCACGATCCATTCTAATTCATTCATACGATCCATTCTAATTTATTCGCACGATCCATTCTAATTCATTCATACGATCCATTCTAATTCATTCGTACGATCCATTCTAATTCATTCGCATGATCCATTCTAATTCATTCATACGAATGAATTAGAATGGATCTTGCAAATAAATTAGAATGGATCGTACGAATGAAATAGAATGGATTCGCACGAATGTATCCATTCTAATTCATTCTTACGATCCATTCTAGTTCATTCGTACAATCCATTCTAATTCATTCGCACGATCCATTCTTACTCATTCGTACGATCCATTCTAATTCATTCGCACGATCCATTCTAATTCATTAATACGATCTATTCTAATTCATTCGCACGATCCATTCTAATTCATTCACAATCATACGATCCATTCTAATTCATTCGCACGAATGTATCCTTTCTAATTCATTCGTACGATCCATTCTAATTCATTCGTACGATCCATGCTAATTCATTCGTACGATCCATTCTAATTCCTTCGTATGATCCATTCTAATTCATTCGTACGGTATGATTCATTCTAATTCATTCGTACGATTCATTCTAATTCAATCCATGCTAATTCATTTGTACGATCCATTCTAATTCATTCATACGATCCATTCTAATTCATTCGCACGAATGTATCCTTTCTAATTCATTCGTACGATCTATTCTATTTCATTCGTACAATCCATTCTTACTCAATCGTACGATCCATTCTAATTTATACGATCCATTCTAATTCATTCGCACGAATGTATCCATTCCAATTCATTCGTACGATCCATTCTAATTCATTCGCACAATCTATTCTAATTCATTCGTACGATCAATTCTAATTCATTAGCAAGATCCATTCTAATTCATTCGCACAATCCAATCTAATTCATTCATACTCATACGATCCATTCTAATTCATTCGCACGAATGTATCCGTTCTAATTCATTCGTACGATCCATTCTAATTCATTCGCACAATCTATTCTAATTCATTCGAACGATCCATTCTAAGTCATTCGTACGATCCATTCTAATTCATTCGTACGATCCATTCTAATTCATTCGCACGGTCCATTCTATTTCATTCGTACGATCCATTCTAATTCATTCGCACGATCAATTCTAATTCATTCATACAATCCATTCTAATTCTTTTGCACGATCGATTCTAATTCATTCGCACAATCTATTCTAATTCATTCGTAGGATCCATTCTAATTCATTACTACGATCCATTCTAATTCATTCGTATGTATCCATTCTAATCCATTCGCACGATCCATTCTAATTCATTTGTACGAATGAATTAGAATGGATCGTACGAATGAATTAGAATGGATCGTACGAATGAGTAAGAATGGATCGTACGAATGAAATAGAATGGATCGTATGAATGAATTAGAATGGATACGTGCGAATGAATTAGAATTGATCGTACGAATGAATTAGAATAGATTGTGCGAATGAATTAGAATGGATCGTACGAATGAATTGGAATGGATACATTCGTGCGAATGAATTAGAATGGATCGTACGAATGAAATAGAATGGATCGTGCGAATGAATTAGAATGGATCGTACGAATGAATTAGAATGGATCGTACGAATGACTTAGAATGGATCGTTCGAATGAATTAGAATAGATTGTGCGAATGAATTAGAATGGATCGTACGAATGAATTAGAACGGATACATTCGTGCGAATGAATTAGAATGGATCGTATGAGTGTGAATGAATTAGAATGGATCGTATGAATGAATTAGAATGGATCGTATGAATGAATTAGAATGGATCGTACGAATGAATTAGAATGGATTCATTCGTGCGAATGAATTAGAATTGATCGTACGAATGAGTAAGAATGGATCGTACGAATGAATTAGAATGGATTGAATTAGAATGAATCGTACGAATGAATTAGAATGGATCATACGAAGGAATTAGAATGGATCGTGCGAATGAAATAGAATGGATCATACGAATGAATTAGAATGGATCGTATGAATGAATTAGAATGGATCATGCGAATAAATTAGAACGGATCGTATGAATGAATTAGAATGGATCATGCGAATGAATTAGAATGGATCGTACGAATGAATTATAATGGATCGTATGAATGAATTAGAATGGATCGTGCGAATGAATTAGAATGGATCATACGAATGAATTAGAATTGATCGTATGAATGAATTAGAATTGATCGTGCGAATAAATTAGAATGGATCATATGAATGAATTAGAATGGATCGTGCGAATGAATTAGAATGGATCGTACGAATGAATTAGAATGGATCGTATGAATGAATTAGAATGGATCATGCGAATGAATTAGTATGGATCGTACGAATGAATTAGAATAGATTGTGCGAATGAATTAGAATGGATCGTACGAATGAATTAGAATGGATCGTACGAATGAATTAGAATGGATCGTACGAATGAATTAGAATGGATCGTGCGAATGAATTAGAATGGATCGTACGAATGAAATAGAATGGATTCGCACGAATGTATCCATTCTAATTCATTCGTACGATCCATTCTAATTCATTCGTACAATCCATTCTAATTTATTCGCACGATCCATTCGCATTCACTCAAACGATCCATTTTAATTCATTCATATGATCCATTCTAATTCATTCGCATGAATGTATCCATTCTAATTCATTCGTACGATCCATTCTAATTCATTCGTACGATCCATTCTTACTCATTCGTACGATCCATTCTAATTCATTCGTTCGATCCATTCTAATTCATTCGTACGATCCATTCTAATTCATTCGCACGATCCATTCTAATTCATGCATACGATCCAATCTAATTCATTCATACGATCCATTCTAATTCATTCGCACGAATGTATCCATTCTAATTCATTCGTACATGTATGAATGAATTAGAATGGATCGTACGAATGAATTAGAGTTGATACATTCGTGCAAATGAATTAGAATAGATCGTACGAATGAATTAGATTGGATCGTATGAATGAATTATAATGGATCATGCGAATGAATTAGAATAGATCAGACGAATGAATTAGAATGGATCGTACGAATGAATTAGAATGGATACATTCGTGCGAATCCATTCTATTTCATTCGTACGATCCATTCTAATTCATTCGCACGATCCATTCTAATTCATTCATACGATCCATTCTAATTCATTCGCACGATCCATTCTAATTTATTCATACGATCCATTCTAATTCATTCGGACGAATGTATCAATGGATCGTACGAATGAATTAGAATGGATTGAATTAGAATGAATCGTACGAATGAATTAGAAAAGATCGTGCGAATGAATTAGAATGGATTGTACGAATGAATTAGAATGGATCGTACGAATGAATTAGAATGGATCGTGCGAATGAATTAGAATGGATCGTACGAATGAATTAGAAAGGATACATTCAAATTCATTCGTACGATCCATTCTAATTCCTTCGTACGATCCATATTCTAATTCATTCGCACGATCCATTCTAATTCATTCGTACGATTCATTCTAATTCAATCCATTCTAATTCATTCGTACGATCTATTCTAATTCATTCATAAGATCCATTCTAATTCATACAATCTATTCTAATTAGAATGGATCGTACTAATGAATTAGAATGGATCGTACGAATGAATTAGAATGGATCGTACGAATGAATTAGAATGGATTGAATTAGAATGAATCGTACGAAAGAATTAGAATGGATCGTGCGAATGAATTAGAATATGGATCGTACGAAGGAATTAGAATGGATCGTACGAATGAATTCGAATGTATCCTTTCTAATTCATTCGTACGATCCATTCTAATTCATTCGTACGATCCATTCTAATTCATTCGTACGATCCATTCTAACTCATTCGCACGATCCATTCTAATTCATTCGCACGATCCTACGAATGAATTAGAATAGATTGTGCGAATGAATTAGAATGGATCTGGATCGTGTATCCATTCTAATTCATTCATACGACCCATTCTAATTCATTCGTACGATCCATTCTAATTCATTCGCACGATCCATTCTAATTCATTCGCACGATCCATTCTAATTCATTCATACGATCCATTCTAATTCATTCATATGATCCACTCTAATTCATTCATACGATCCATTCTAATTCATTCGTACGATCCATTCTAATTCATTCGGATCGTGCGAATGAATTAGAATGGATCTTACGAATGAATTAGAATGGAACGTATAGATTGTGCGAATGAATTAGAATGGATCGTACGAATGAATTAGAATGGATCGTACGAATGAATTAGAATGGATCGTACGAATGAGTAAGAATGGATCGTACGAATGAATTAGAATGGATTGAATTAGAATGAATCGTACGAATGAATTAGAATGGATCGTACGAATGAATTAGAATGGATCGTACGAATGAATTAGAATGGATTGAATTAGAATGAATCGTACGATTGAATTAGAATGAATCATACCGTACGAATGAATTAGAATGGATCATACGAAAGAATTAGAATGGATCGTACGAATGAATTAGAATGGATCGTACGAATGAATTAGAATGGATCGTACAAAGTAATTAGAATGGATCGTACGGAGGAATTAGAATGGATAGTACGAATGAATTAGAATGGATACCTTCGTGCAAATGAATTAGATTGGATCGTACGAATAAGTAAGAATGGATCGTACGAATGAAATAGAATGGATCGTATGAATGATTTAGAATGGATCGTGCGAATGAATTAGAATGGATCGTACGAATGAATTAGAATAGATTGTGCGAATTAATTAGAATGGATCGTACGAATGAATTAGAATGGATCGTACGAATGAATTAGAATGGATCGTATGAATGAATTAGAATGGATCGTGCGAATGAATTAGAATGGATCGTACGAATGAAATAGAATGGATTCGCACGAATGTATCCATTCTAATTCATTCGTACGATCCATTCTAATTCATTCGTACAATCCATTCTAATTCATTCGCACGATCCATTCGTATTCACTCAAACGATCAATTCTAATTCATTCATATGATCCATTCTAATTCATTCGCACGAATGTATCCATTTTAATTCATTCGTACGATCCATTCTAATTCATTTGTATGAATGTATCCACTCTAATTCATTCATACGATCCATTCTAATTCATTCGCACGAATGTATCCAGTCCAATTCATTCGTACGATCCATTCTAATTCATTCGCACAATCTATTCTAATTCATTCGAACGATCAATTCTAATTCATTAGCATGATCCATTCTAATTCATTCGTACGATCTATTCTATTTCATTCGTACAATCCATTCTTACTCAATCGTATGATCCATTCTAATCCATTCGCACAATCTATTCTAATTCATTCGTACGATCCATTCTATTTCATTCGTACGATCCATTCTAATTCATACGATCCATTCTATTTCATTCATACGATCCATTTTAATTCATTCGCACGATCCATTCTAATTCATTCATACGATCCATTCTAATTCATTTGTACGATCCATTCTAATTTCTTCGTATGATCTATTTTAATTCCTTCGTACGATCCATTCTAATTTCTTCGTACGATCCATTCAAATTCATTCGCACGAATCTATCCATTCTAATTCATTCGTACGATCCATTCTAATTCATTCGCACGATCCATTCTAATTGAATATTACGATCCAATCTAATTCATTCATACGATCTATTCTAATTCATTCGCACGAATATATCCTTTCTAATTCATTCGCATGATCCATTCTAATTCATTCATACGATCCATTCTATTTCATTCGTACGATCCATTCTTACTCATTCGTACGATCCATTCTAATTCATTTGCACGAAGGTATCCATTCTAATTCATTCGTACTATCCATTCTAATTCCTTCGTACGATCCATTCTAATTCCTTCGTACGATCCATTCTAATTCATTCGTACGATCCATTCTAATTCATTCATACGATCCATTCTAATTCATTCGTACGATCCATTCTAATTCATTCGTACGATCCATTCTAATTCATTTGCACAATCTATTCTAATTCATTCTAATTCATTCGTACGATCCATTCTAATTCCTTCGTATGATCCATTCTAATTCATTCGCACGATCCATTCTAATTCATTCATACGATCCATTCTAATTCATTCGCACGAATGTATCCATTCTAATTCATTCGTGCGAATGAATTAGAATGGATCGTATGAATGAATTAGAATGGATCGTGCGAATGAATTAGAATGGATCGTACGAATGTATTAGAATAGATTGTGCGAATGAATTAGAATGGATCGTACGAATGAATTAGAATAGATTGTGCGAATGAATTAGAATGGATCGTACGAATAATTGGAATGGATACATTCGTGCGAATGAATTAGAATGGATCGTACGAATGAAATAGAATGGATCGTGCGAATGAATTAGAATGGATCGTACGAATGAATTAGAATGGATCATACGAATGAATTAGAATGGATCGTGCGAATGAATTAGAATGGATCATATGAATGAATTAGAATGGATCATACGAAGGAATTAGAATGGATCGTGCGAATAAATTAGAATGGATCGTATGAATGAATTAGAATGGATCGTATGAATGAATTAGAATGGATCGTAGTAATGAATTAGAATGGATCCTATGAATGAATTAGAATAGATTATGCGAATGAATTAGAATGGATCGTACGAATGAATTAGAAAGGATACATTCGTGCGAATGAATTAGAATGGATCGTATGAGTGTGAATGAATTAGAATGGATCGTGCGAATGAATTAGAATGGATCGTATTAATGAATTAGAATGGATCGTGCGAATGAATTAGAATGGATCGTACGACTGAGTAAGAATGGATCGTGCGAATGAATTAGAATGGATCATATGAATGAATTAGAATGGATCGTATGAATGAATTAGAATGGATCGTGCGAATAAATTAGAATGGATCGTACGAATGAATTAGAATGGATCGTACGAATGAATTAAAATGGATTGTGCGAATGAATTCGAATGGATTGTGCGAATGAATTAGAATGGATCGTACGAATGAATTAGAATGAATTAGAATGGATACATTCATGCTAATGAATTAGAATGGATCATACGAATGAATTAGAATGGATTCATTCGTGCGAATGAATTAGAATGGATCGTGAGAATGAATTAGAATGGATTGTATGAATGAATTAGAATGGATCGTACGAATAAATTAGAATGGATACATTCGTGCGAATCCATTCTATTTCATTCGTACGATCCATTCTAATTCATTCGCATGATCCATTCTAATTCATTCATACGATCCATTCTAATTCATTCGTACGATCCATTCTAATTCATTCGTACGATCCATTCTAATTCATTCGCACAATCTATTCTAATTCATTCGTACGATCCATTCTAATTCATTCGTACGATCCATTCTAATTCATTCATACGATCCATTCTATTTCATTCGTACGATCCATTCTTACCCATTCGTACGATCCATTCTAATTCATTTGCACGAAGGTATCCATTCTAATTTATTCGTACTATCCATTCTAATTCCTTCGTACGATCCATTCTAATTCATTCGTACGATCCATTCTAATTCATTCGTACGATCCATTCTAATTCCTTCGTACGATCCATTCTAATTCATTCGTACGGTATGATTCATTCTAATTCATTCGTACGATTCATTCTAATTCAATCCATTCTAATTCATTCATACGATCCATTCTATTTCATTCGTACAATCCATTCTAATTCATTCGCACGATCCATTCGCATTCACTCAAACGATCCATTCTAATTCATTCGTACGATCCATTCTATTTCATTTGCACGAAGGTATCCATTCTAATTCATTCGTACTATCCATTCTAATTCCTTCCTACGATCCATTCTAATTCATTCGTACGATCCATTCTAATTCATTCGCACGATCCATTCTAATTCATTCGTACGATCCATTCTATTTCATTCATACGATCCATTCTAATTCATTCATACGATCCATTCTAATTCATTCGCACGATCTATTCTAATTCATTCGCATGATCCATTCTAATTCATTCGTACGATCGATTCTAATTCATTCATACGATCCATTCTAATTCATTCGCACGAATGTATCCATTCTAATTCATTCGTATGATCCATTCTAATTCATTCATACGATCCATCCTAATTCATTCGCACGAATGTATCCATTATAATTCATTTGTAGAATCCATTCTATTTCAATCGTACGATCCAATCTTACTCATTCGTACGATCCATTCGTATCCATTCTAATTCATTCGTACGATCTATTCTTATTCATTTGTACGATCCATTCTAATTCATTAATACGATCTAATCTAATTCATTCATACGATCCATTCTAATTCATTCGTACGATCAATTCTTATTCATTCGCACGATCCATTCTAATTCATTCATACGATCCCTTCTAATACATTCGTACGATTCATTCTAATTCAATCCATTCTAATTCATTCGTACGATCCATTCTAATTCATTCGTACGATCTATTCTAATTCATTCATACGATCCATTCTAATTCATTCATACGATCCATTCTCGAATAGATCGTGCGAATGAATTAGAATTGATCGTATGAATGAATTGGAATGGATACATTCGTGCGAATGAATTAGAATGGATCGTATGAATGAATTAGAGTGGATACATTCGTATAAATGAATTAGAATGGGTCGTACGAATGAATTAGAATGGACACATTCGTGCGAATGAATTAGAATGGATCATATGAATGAATTAGAATGGATCGTTTGAGTGAATGCGAATGGATCGTGCGAATGAATTAGAATGGGTTGTACGAATGAATTAGAATGGATCGTACGAATGAATTAGAATGGATACATTCGTGCGAATCCATTCTATTTCATTCGTACGATCCATTCTAATTCATTCGCACGATCCATTCTAATTCATTCGTACGATCCATTCTAATTCATTCGTACGATCCATTCTAATTCATTCGTACGATCCATTCTAATTCATTCGCACAATCTATTCTAATTCATTCGTACGATCCATTCTAATTCATTCGCATGATCCATTCTAATTCATTCATACGATCCATTCTAATTCATTCGCACGATCCATTCTAATTCATTCGCATGATCCATTCTAATTCATTCGTACGATCGATTCTAATTCATTCATACGATCCATTCTAATTCATTCGCACGAATGTATCCATTCTAATTCATTCGTACGATCCATTCTAATTCATTCATACGATCCATCCTAATTCATTCGCACGAATGTATCCATTCTAATTCATTCGTACAATCAATTCTATTTCATTCGTACGATCCATTCTTACTCATTCGTACGATCCATTCGTATCCATTCTAATTCATTCGTACGATCTATTCTAATTCATTCGTACGATCCATTCTAATTCATTAATACGATCCAATCTAATTCATTCATACGATCCATTCTATTTCATTCGTACAATCCATTCTTACTTAATCGTATGATCCATTCTAATCCATTCGCACAATCTATTCTAATTCATTCGTACGATCCATTCTATTTCATTCGTACGATCCATTCTAATTCATACGATCCATTCTATTTCATTCATACGATCCATTTTAATTCATTCGCACGATCCATTCTAATTCATTCATACGATCCATTCTAATTCATTCGTACGATCCATTCTAATTTCTTCGTATGATCTATTCTAATTCCTTCGTACGATCCATTCTAATTCCTTCGTTCGATCCATTCAAATTCATTCGCATGAATCTATCCATTCTAATTCATTCGTACGATCCATTCTAATTCATTCGCACAATCCATTCTAATTCATTAATATGATCCAATCCAATTCATTCATACGATCTATTCTAATTCATTCGCACGAATATATCCTTTCTAATTCATTCATACGATCCAAATTCATTTATCCGTACGATCTATTCTATTTCATTCGTACGATCCATTCTTATCGTACGATCCATTCTAATTCAATCCATTCTAATTCATTCGTACGATCCATTCTAATTCATTCGTACGATTCATTCTAATTCAATCCATTCTAATTCATTCGTACGATCCATTCTATTTCATTCGTACGATCCATTCTTACTCATTCGTACGATCCATTCGTATCCATTTTAATTCATTCGTACGATCTATTCTAATTCATTCGTACGATCCATTCTAATTCCTTCGTACGATCCATTCTAATTCATTCGTACGATCCATTCTAATTCATTCGCACGATCCATTCTAATTCATTCGTACGATCCATTCTATTTCATTCATACGATCCATTCTAATTCATTCATACGATCTATTCTAATTCTTTCGCACGAATGTATCCATTCTAATTCTTTCGTACGATCCATTCTAATTCATTCGCACAATCCATTCTAATTTCATTCATACAATCCATTCTAATTCTTTTGCACGAATGTATCCATTCTAATTCATTCGTTCGATCCATTCTAATTCATTCGTACGG
Organism: Chamaelirium japonicum; assembly: GCA_947650365.1. Lineage (NCBI taxonomy): Eukaryota > Viridiplantae > Streptophyta > Magnoliopsida > Liliales > Melanthiaceae > Chamaelirium > Chamaelirium japonicum. Next base: position 704,931 of record CANTAL010000050.1, read on the forward strand.
TCCATTCTAATTCATTCGCACGATCCATTCTAATTCATGCATAGGAATGAATCGTACGAATAAATTGTGCGAATGGATTAGAATGGATCATACGATTGAGTAAGAATGGATGGTGTTGGGGGTAGCTGAAACTCGCACAGGAGTTCGTCCTCTCCCCCGTGATCTGGGAGCGAGATCCATATTGGGCTGAAGGGGCCCAAGGCAAAGAACTCGCCAGGCTCGTTAAGGAGCTCGCCTAGGCTCTCCCAGGAGCTGGCCCAAGCTCGGTCAGGAGCTCGCCCAAGTTCGCTCAAGAGCTCGCCCTCTCAGCCCGAAAGGAGCTCGCCACCGAATGGAGCTGGATGGACACCTTGTATCTGAGTGCAGCTCGCCCCTCCCAGACTCCGTAGAAGCTCGCCCAAATTCGGCAAATGGCTTAGACAAAGAGCACGAAGGAGCTCGCCCAAGCCCTCTCAAGAGATCGCCAAGCTCGTTCAGGAGCTCGCCCAGGCTCTTCGGGAGCTCGCTTAGCTTGCTCAGGAGCTCGCTTAGCTTGCTCAGGAGCTCGCTTAGCTCGCTTAGGAGCTCGCCCAGGCTCTTCGGGAGCTCGCTTAGCTCGCTCAGGAGCTCGCTTAGCTCGCTCCAGAGCTCGCCTAAGCTCGCCCCGACCCCTGTTTATCAAAGAGGTTGCTCCCGCAAGGTCCAACTCTTGATAGATATGGACAGAAGGACGGAACAGTGCCGGGCGAGCTCGCCTTTGCTTCCTCCCTGAGATCGCCTAGACTTGAACATTCCAGAATAGCCACCTGGCCACGACAAGAAAGATGCTCTCCCCCACTCAAACCGCCTGGCAGGCTTGACGACAGAATGTCAGGGCGCAAGTACCAAGGACTGCCAGACCCACGCGAGCCAGATCGTGGGGGTCTAGAAGGCTCTGGAAGAATCTCCACGTGTCGGGCCACGGTAGGCCGCCTATTGCTATAAATGCTCACCCCCAGGCTCTATAGTACAGGTTCGAAATCCCTTTCCCTACCACTTTGGTATACAACAGCTCTCCGTTGTGCTACCGGAACTGACTTGAGCGTCGGAGGGTCTGCGCTCCTAAGGGAGCCAGCCGTTCTCACGTTCTCTTTTCTTTGTCTTGCAGGTGGCTCGCAAGGACCAGCGGAAAAATCCCCCAACAGATTGTACGAATGAAATAGAATTGATCGTACGAATGAATTAGAATGGATCGTGCGAATAAATTAGAATGGATCGTACGAATGAATTAGAATGGTTCGAATTAGAATGGATCGTACGAATGAATTAGAATGGATACATTCGTGCGAATCCATTCTATTTCATTCGTACGATCCATTCTAATTCATTCGCACGATCCATTCTAATTCATTCATATGATCCATTCTAATTCATTCGTACGATCCATTCTAATTCATTCGTGCGATCCATTCTAATTCATTCATACGATCCATTCTAATTTATTCCCACGATCCATTCTATCTCATTCGTACAATCCATTCTATTTCATTCGTACGCAAATGAATTAGAATGGATTGTATGAATGAATTAGATTGGATCGTATAAATGAATTAGAATGGATCGTACGAATGAATTAGAATGGATCGTGCGAATGAATTAGAATGGATCGTATGAATGAATTAGAATGGATCGTGCGAATGAATTAAAATGGATCGTATGAATGAAATAGAATGGATCGTATGAATTAGAATGGATCGTACGAATGAAATAGAATGGATCGTACGAATGAATTAGAATGGATACGAATGGATCGTACGAATGAATAAGAATGAATCGTACGAATGAAATAGAATGGATTGTGCGAATGAATTAGAATGGATCGTACGAATGAATTAGAATCGATTGTGCGAATGAATTAGAATGGATCGTACGAATGAATTAGAATGGATCGTATGAATGAATTAGAATAGATTGTGCGAATGAATTAGAATGGATCGTGCTAATGAATTAGAATGGATCGTACGAATGAATTAGAATGGATCGTACTAATGAATTAGAATAGATTGTGCGAATGAATTAGAATGGATCGTACGAATGAATTAGAATGGATCGTACGAATGAATTAGAATGGATACATTCGTACGAATGAAATAGAATGGATTGTACGAATGAGATAGAATGGATCGTGCGAATAAATTAAAATGGATCGTATGAATGAATTAGAATGGATCGCACGAATGAATTAGAATGGATCGTACGAATGAATTAGAATGGATCGTATGAATGAATTAGAATGGATCGTGCGAATGAATTAGAATGGATCGTACGAATGAAATAGAATGGATTCGCACGAATGTATCCATTCTAATTCATTCGTACGATCAATTCTAATTCGAACCATTCTAATTCATTCGTACGATCCATTCTAATTCATTCGTACGATCCATTCTAATTCATTCGTACGATCCATTCTTACTCATTCGTACGATCCATTCTAATTCATTCGTACGATCCATTCTAATTCATTCGTACGATCCATTCTAATTCATTCGCACAATCTATTCCAATTCATTCGTACGATCCATTCTAATTCATTCGTACGATCCATTCTAATTCATTCGCACGAATGAATTAGAATAGATTGTAAGAATGAATTAGAATGGATCGTACGAATGAATTAGAATGGATCGTATGAATGAATTAGAATGGATCGTGCGAATGAATTAGAATGGATCGAACGAAGGAATTAGAATGGATAGTACGAATGAGTAAGAATGGATCGTACGAATGAATTAGAATGGATTGAATTAGAATGAATCGTACGAATGAATTAGAATAGATCGTACGAATGAATTAGAATGGATTGAATTAGAATGAATCGTACGAATGAATTAGAATGAAACATACCGTACGAATAAATTAGAATGGATCATACGAAGGAATTAGAATGGATCGTACGAATGAATTAGAATGGATCGTACGAAGGAATTAGAATGGATCGTACGAAGGAATTAGAATGGATAGTACGAATGAATTAGAATGGATACCTTCATGCAAATGAATTAGAATAGATCGTACGAATGAGTAAGAATGGGTCGTACGAATGAAATAGAATGGATCGTATGAATGAATTAGAATGGACCGTGCGAATGAATTAGAATGGATCGTACGAATGAATTAGAATAGATTGTGCGAATGACTTAGAATGGATCGTACGAATGAATTAGAATGGATCGTACGAATGAATTAGAATGGATCGTATGAATGAATTAGAATGGATCGTGCGAATGAATTAGAATGGATCGTATGAATGAATTAGAGTGGATCATATGAATGAATTAGAATGGATCGTATGAATGAATTAGAATGGATCGTACTTACGAATTAGAATGGGTCGTTTGAGTGAATGCGAATGGCTCGTGCGAATGAATTAGAATGGATTGTACGAATGAATTAGAATGGATCGTAAGAATGAATTAGAATGGATACATTCGTGCGAATCCATTCAATTTCATTCGTACGATCCATTCTAATTCATTCGCACGATCCATTCTAATTCATTCATACGATCCATTCTATTTCATTCGTACGATCCATTCTTACTCATTCGTACGATCCATTCTAATCCATTTGCACGAAGGTATCCATTCTAATTCATTCGTACGATCGATTCTAATTCATTCATACGATCCATTCTAATTCATTCGTATGAATGTATCAACTCTAATTCATTCGTACGATCCATTCTAATTCATTTATACATGTACGAATGAATTAGAATGGATACATTCGTGCGAATGAATTAGAATGGATCGTATGAATGAATTAGATTGGATCGTATGCATGAATTAGAATGGATCGTGCGAATGAATTAGAATGGATCGTACGAATGAATTAGAATGAATCGAACGAATGAATTAGAATGGATACATTCGATCGAATAAATTAGAATGGATCGTATGAATGAATTAGAATGGATCGTGCGAATAAATTAGAATGGATCGTGCGAATGAATTAGAATGGATCATACGAATGAATTAGAATGGATCGTACGAATGAATTAGAAAGGATACATTCGAATTCATTCGTACGATCCATTCTAATTCATTCGTACGATCTATATTCTAATTCATTCGCACGATCCATTCTAATTCATTCATACGATCCATTCTAATTTATTCGCATGATCCATTCTAATTCATTCGTACGATCCATTCTAATTCATTCGCACAATCTATTCTAATTCACTCAAACGATCCATTCTAATTCATTCATATGATCCATTCTAATTCATTCGCACGAATGTATCCATTCTAATTCATTCGTACGATCCATTCTAATTCATTTGTACGAATGTATCCACTCTAATTCATTCATACGATCCATTCTAATTCATTCGCACGAATGTATCAATGGATCGTACGAATGAATTAGAATGGATTGAATTAGAATGAATCGTACGAATGAATTTGAATGGATCGTGCGAATGAATTAGAATGGATTGTACGAATGAATTAGAATGGATCGTAAGAATTAATTAGATTGGATCGTATGAATGAATTAGAATGGATCATGCGAATGAATTAGAATGGATCGTACGAATGAATTAGAATGGATCGTTTGAATGAATTAGAATGGATCGTACTTATGAATTAGAATGGGTCATACAAATGAAATAGAATGGATCGTACGAAGGAATTAGAAAGGATCGTACAAACGAATTAGAATGGATCATATGAACGAAATAGAATAGATCGTACGAATGAATTAGAATGGATCGTATGAATGAATTAGATTGGATCGTATGAATGAATTAGAATGGATTGTACGAATGAAATAGATTAGATCGTACGAATGAATTAGAATGGATCGTGCAAATGAATTAGAATGGGTCATACAAATGAATTAGAATGGATACACGATCCAGATCCATTCTAATTCATTCGCACAATCTATTCTAATTCATTCGTAGGATCCATTCTAATTCATTACTATGATCCATTCTAATTCATTCGTATGATCCATTCTAATTCATTCGCACAATCCATTCTAATTCATTCATACGATCCATTCTAATTCATTCGTACGATCTATTCTATTTCATTCGTACAATCCATTCTTACTCAATCGTATGATCCATTCTAATCCATTCGCACAATCTATTCTAATTCATTCATACGATCCATTCTATTTCATTCGTACGATCCATTCTAATTCATTCGCACGATCCATTCTAATTCATTCATACGATCCATTCTAATTCATTCGTATGTATCCATTCTAATTCATTCATACGATCCATTCTAATTCTACGATCCATTCTTACTCGTTCGTATTATCCATTTTAATTCATTCACACGAATGTATCAACTCTAATTCATTCGTATGATCCATTTTAATTCATTCGCATGAATGTATCCATTCTAATTCATTCGTACGATCCATTCTAATTCATTCGTACGATCCATTCTAATTCCTTCGTATGATCCATTCTAATTCATTCGCACGAATGTATCCATTCCAATTCATTCGTACGATCCATTCTAATTCATTCGCACGATCCAATCTAATTCATTCATACAATCCATTATATTTCATTCGTACGATCCATTCTTACTCATTCGTACGATCCATTCTAATTCATTCGTACGATCCATTCTAATTCATTAGCACGATCCAAATTCATTTATCCGTACGATCCATTCTTATCGCACGATCAATTCTAATTCATTCGCACGATCCATTCTCCATTCTAATTCCTTCGTACGATCCATTCTAATTCCTTCGTATCCATTCTAATTCACTCATACGATCCATTCTAATTCATTCATATGATCCACTCTAATTCATTCATACGATCCATTCTAATTCATTCGTACGATCCATTCTAATTCATTCGGATCGTGCGAATGAATTAGAATGGATCTTACGAATGAATTAGAATGGAACGTATAGATTGTGCGAATGAATTAGAATGGATCGTACGAATGAATTAGAATGGATCGTACGAATGAATTAGAATGGATCGTACGAATGAGTAAAAATGGATCGTATGAATGAAATAGAATGGATCGTATGAATGAATTAGAATGGATACGTGCGAATGAATTAGAATTGATCGTACGAATGAATTACAATAGATTGTGCGAATGAATTAGAATGGATCGTACGAATGAATTGGAATGGATACATTCGTGCGAATGAATTAGAATGGCTCGTACGAATGAAATAGAATGGATCGTGCGAATGAATTAGAATGGATCGTACGAATGAATTAGAATGGATCGTACGAATGAATTAGAATAGATTGTGCGAATGAATTAGAATGGATCGTACGAATGAATTAGAACGGATACATTCGTGCTATGAATTAGAATGGATCGTATGAGTGTGAATGAATTAGAATGGATTGTGCGAATGAATTATAATGGATCGTACGAATAAATTAGAATGGATCGTACGAATGAATTAGAATGGATACATTCGTGCAAATGTATTAGAATGGATTGTATGAATGAATTAGAATGGATCGTGCGAATGAATTAGAATGGATCGTGCGAATGAATTAGAATGGATATATTCATGCGAATGAATTAGAATGGATCATACGAATGAATTAGAATGGATCATACGAATTAATTAGAATGGATTCATTCGTGCGAATGAATTAGAATGGATCGTATGAATGAATTAGAATGGATCGTACGAATGAATTAGAATGGATCGTATGAATGAATTAGAATGGATCGTGCGAATGAATTAGAATGGGTCGTATTAATGAATTTGAATGGATCGTACGAATGAATTAGAATGGAACGTACGATTGAATTAGAATGGATCGTAGAATAGATCGTATGAATGAATTAGATTGGATAGTACGAATGAGTAAGAATGGATCATACGAATGAATTAGAATGGATCGTACGAATGAATTAGAATGGATACATTTCGTACGATCCAATCTAATTCATTCGTACGATCTATTCTAATTCATTCATGCAATCCATTCTAATTCATTCGTACGAAGGAATTAGAAAGGATTTTATGAATGAATTAGAATGGATCGTACGAATGAAATAGAATGGATCCATTCTTACTCATTCGTACGATTCATTCTAATTCAATCCATTCTAATTCATTCGCATGATCCATTCTAATTCATTCGTACGATCGATTCTAATTCATTCATACGATCCATTCTAATTCATTCGCACAAATGTATCCATTCTAATTCATTCGTACGATCCATTCTAATTCATTCGCACAATCTATTCTAATTCATTCATACGATCCATTCTAATTTATTCGCACGATCCATTCAAATTCATTCATACGATCCATTCTAATTCATTCATATGATCCATTCTAATTCATTCGCACGATCCATTCTTACTCATTCGTACGATCCATTCTAATTCATTCGCGCGAATAGATCGTGCGAATGAATTAGAATGGATTGTACGAATGAATTAGAATGGATCGTACGAATGAATTAGAATGGATACATTCGTGCGAATCCTTTCTATTTCATTCGTACGATCCATTCTAATTCATTCGCACGATCCATTCTAATTCATTCATACGATCCATTCTAATTCATTCGTACGATCCATTCTAATTCATTCGTACGATCCATTCTAATTCATTCGCACAATCTATTCTAATTCATTCGTACGATCCATTCTAATTCATTCGCACGATCCATTCTAATTCATTCGTACGATCCATTCTAATTCATTCGTACGATCAATTCTAATTCATTCGTACGATCCATTCTAATTCATTCGTACGGTATGATCCATTCTAATTCCTTCGTACGATCCATTCTAATTTCTTCGTACGATCCATTCTAATTCATTCGTACGATCCATTCGAAATTTCATTCGTACGATCCATTCTAATTCCTTCGTATGATCCATTCTAATTCATTCGTACGATATGATTCATTCTAATTCATTCGTACGATTCATTCTAATTCAATCCATTATAATTCAATCGTACGATCCATTCTAATTCATTCGTACGATCCATTCTAATTCATTCGTACGATTCATTCTAATTCAATTCATTCTAATTCATTCGTACGATCCATTCTTACTCATTCGTACGATCCATTCTAATTCATTCGTACAAATTAATTAGAATGGATTGTACGAATGAATTAGAATTAGAATGGATCGTACGAATGAATTAGATTGGATCGTACGAATGAATTACAATGGATCATGCGAATGAATTAGAATGGATCGTACGAATGAATTAGAATGGATCGTATGAATGAATTAGAAATGATCGTGCGAATGAATTAGAATGGATCGTGCGAATGAATTAGAATGGATCGTATGAATGAATTAGAATGGATCGTATGAATGAATTAGATTGGATCGTATTAATGAATTAGAATGGATCGTACGAATGAATTAGAATGGATCGTACGAATGAATTAGAATGGATCGTATGAATGAATTAGAATGGATCGTACGAATGAATTAGAATGGATCGTAAGAATGAATTAGAATGGATCGTATGAATGAATTAGAATGGATCGTGCGAATAAATTAGAATGGATCGTATGAATGAATTAGAATAGATTGTGCGAATAAGATAGAATGGATTGTACGAATGAGATAGAATGGATCGTACGAATGAATTAGAATGAATCCATTCTAATTCATTCGTACAATCTATTCTAATTCATTCGCACGATCCATTCTATCTCATTCGTACAATCCATTCTATTTCATTTCGTACGAATGTATCCATTCTAATTCATTCGTACGATCCATTCTAATTCATTCGTACGATCCATTCTAATTCATTCGCACAATCTATTCTAATTCATTCGTACGATCCATTCTAATTCATTCGCACGATCCATTCTAATTCATTCGCACAATATATTCTAATTCATTCGTACGATCCATTCTAATTCATTCGCACGATCCATTCTAATTCATTCATACAATCCATTCTATTTCATTCGTACGATCCATTCTAATTCATTCGTACGATCCATTCTAATTCATTTGTACAATTCATTCTAATTCAATCCATTCTAATTCATTCGAACGATCCATTCTTACTCATTCGTACGATCCATTCTAATTCATTCGCACGAATGAATCCATTCTAATTCATTCGTATGATCCATTCTAATTCATTCGCATGAATGTATCCATTCTAATTCATTCGTATAATCTATTCTAATTCAATCATATGATCCATTCTAATTCATTCGTATGATCCATTCTAATTCATTCGCACGAATGTATCCATTCTAATTCATTCGTACGATCCATTCTAATTCATTCGCACAATCTATTCTAATTCATTCATACGATCCATTCTAATTTATTCGCACGATCCATTATAATTCATTCATACGATCCATTCTAATTCGTAGAATGGATCGTACGAATGAATTAGAATAGATACATTCGTGCGAATGAATTAGAATGGATTGTACAAATAAATTAGAATGGATCGTACGAATGAATTAGAATATGGATAGTACGAAGGAATTAGAATGGATCGTACGAATGAATTAGAATGGAAACATTCGTGCGAAAGAATTAGAATAGATCGTATGAATGAATTAGAATGGATCGTACGAAGGAATTAGAATAGATCATACGAAGAAATTAGAATGGATCGTACGAATGAATTAGAATGGATCGTATGAATGAATTAGATTGGATCGTGCGAATGAATTAAAATGGATCGTACGAAGGAATTAGAATGGATCATGCGAATAAATTAGAATAGATCATACGAATGAATTAGAATGGATCGTACGAATGAATTAGAATGGATACATTCGTGCAAAAGAATTTGAATGGATTGTATGAATGAATTAGAATGGATCGTTTGAGTGAATGCGAATGGATCCTGCGAATGAATTAGAATGGATTGTACGAATGAATTAGAATGGATCGTACGAATGAATTAGAATGCATACATTAGTGCGAATCCATTCTATTTCATTCGTACGAACCATTCTAATTCATTCGCACGATCCATTCTAATTCATTCGCACAATCTATTCTAATTCATTCGAACGATCCATTCTAATTCATTCGTACGATCCATTCTAATTCATTCGTACGATCTATTCTATTTCATTCGTACAATCCATTCTTACTCAATCATATGATCCATTCTAATCCATTCCCACAATCTACTCTAATTCATTCGTACGATCCATTCTATTTCATTTGCACGAAGGTATCCATTCTAATTCATACAATCCATTCTAATTCATTCATACGATCCAATCTAATTCATTCATACGATCCATTCTAATTCATTCGCACGAATGTATCCATTCTAATTCATACGTAAGATCTATACTAATTCATTCGTACGATCCATTCTAATTCATTCGCACAATCCATTCTAATTCATTTGCACGATCCATTCTAATTCATTCATACAATCCATTCTAATTCTTTTGCACGAATGTATCCATTCTAATTCATTACGAATGAGTAAGAATGGATTGTACGAATGAATTAGAATGGATACATTCGTGCGAATGAATTAGAATGGATCGTACGAATGAATTAGAATGGATCGTACGAAGGAATTAGAATGGATCGTACGAAGGAATTAGAATGGATCGTACGAATGAATTAGAATGGATCGTGCGAATGAATTAGAATGGATCGTACGAATGAATTAGAATGGATCGTACGAATGAATTAGAATGGATCGTAGTAATGAATTAGAATGGATCCTACGAATGAATTAGAATAGATTGTGCGAATGAATTAGAATGGATCTAGATCGTGTATCCATTCTAATTCATTCGTACGACCCATTCTAATTCATTCGTACGATCCATTCTAATTCATTCGCACGATCCATTCTAATTCATTCGCATGATCCAGTCTAATTCATTCATACAATCCATTCTAATTCATTCATATGATCCACTCTAATTCATTCATACGATCCATTCTAATTCATTCGTACGATCCATTCTAATTCATTCGGATCGTGCGAATGAATTAGAATGGATCTTACGAATGAATTAGAATGGAACATATAGATTGTGCGAATGAATTAGAATGGATCGTACGAATGAATTAGAATGGATCGTACGAATGAATTAGAATGGATCGTACGAATGAGTAAGAATGGATCGTACGAATGAAATAGAATGGATCGTACGAATGAATTGGAATGGATACGTGCAAATGAATTAGAATTGATCGTACGAATGAATTAGAATAGATTGTGCGAATGAATTAGAATGGATCGTACGAATGAATTGGAATGGATACATTCGTGCGAATGAATTAGAATGGATCGTACGAATGAAATAGAATGGATCGTGCGAATGAATTAGAATGGATCGTACGAATGAATTAGAATGGATCGTACGAATGACTTTGAATGGATCGTTCGAATGAATTAGAATAGATTTTGCGAATGAATTAGAATGGATCGTACGAATGAATTAAAACTGATACATTCGTGCGAATGAATTAGAATGGATCGTATGAGTGTGAATGAATTAGAATGGATTGTGCGAATGAATTAGAATGGATCGTACGAATGAATTAGAATGGATACATTCGTGCAAAAGAATTAGAATGGATTGTATGAATGAATTAGAATGGATCGTGCGAATGAATTAGAATGGATCGTACGAATGAATTAGAATGGATCGTGCGAATGAATTAGAATATAGATCGTACGAATGAATTAGAATGGATCGTACGAATGAATTCGAATGTATCCTTTCTAATTCCTTCGTACGATCCATTCTAATTCATTCGTACGATCCTTTCTAATTCCTTCGTACGAATGAATTAGAATGGATTGCATGAATGAATTAGAATAGATCGTACGATCCATTCTAATTCATTCATACGATCCATTCTAATTCATTCGCACAATCTATTCTAATTCATTCGTACGATCTATATTCTAATTCATTCGCACGATCCATTCTAATTCATTCATACGATCCATTCTAATTTATTCGCACAATCCATTCTAATTCATTCGTACGATCCATTCTAATTCATTCGCACAATCTATTCTAATTCACTCAAACGATCCATTCTATTTCATTCGTACGATCCATTCTAATTCATTCGCACGAATGTATCCATTCCAATTCATTCGTACGATCCATTCTAATTCATTCGCACAATCTATTTTAATTCATTCGTACGATCAATTTTAATTCATTCGCACGTATCCATTCTAATTCATTCATACGATCCATTCTATTTCATTCGTACGATCCATTCTTACTCATTCGTACTATCCATTCTAATTCATTCGTACGATCCATTCTAATTCATTCGCACAATCTATACGTTCCATTCTAATTCATTCGTGAGATCCATTCTAATTCATTCGCACGATCCGAATGAATTAGAATGGATCGTACGAATGAATTAGAATGGATCGTATGAATGAATTAGAGTGGATCGTATGAATGAATTAGAATGGATCATATGAATGAATTAGAATGGATCGTGCGAATGAATTAGAATGGATCGAGCGAATGAATTAGAATAGATCGTACGAATGAATTAGAATGGGTCGTACGAATGAATTAGAATGGATACACGATCCAGATCCATTCTAATTCATTCGCACAATCTATTCTAATTCATTCGTAGGATCCATTCTAATTCATTACTACGATCCATTCTAATTCATTCATACGATCCATTCTAATTCATTCGTACGATCCATTCTAATTCATTCGCACGATCCATTCTAATTCATTCATACGATCCATTCTAATTCCTTCGTACGATCCATTCTAATTCCTTCGTACGATCCATTCTAATTAATTCGTACGATCCATTCTAATTCATTCGCACGAATGTATCCATTCTAATTCATTTGTACAATCCATTCTAATTCATTCTAATTCATTTGTATGAATGAATTAGATTGGATCGTATGAATGAATTAGAATGGATTGTATGAATTAGAATGGATACCTTCGTGCAAATGAAATAGAATGGATCGTACGAATGAATTAGAGTAGATTGTGCGAATGGATTAGAATGGATCATACGATTGAGTAAGAATGGATTGTACGAATGAAATAGAATAGATCGTACAAATGAATTAGAATGGATCGTACGAATGAATTAGAATAGATCTTTCGAATGAATTAGAATAGATTGTGCGAATGAATTAGAATGGATCGTAAGAATGAATTAGAATGGATCGTACGAATGAATTAGAATGGATCGTGCGAATGAATTAAAATGGATCGTACGAATGAAATAGAATGGATTCGCACGAATGTATCCATTCTAATTCATTCGTACGATCCATTCTAATTCATTCGTACAATCCATTCTAATTCATTCGCACGATCCATTCGCATTCACTCAAACGGTCCATTCTAATTCATTCATACAATCCATTCTAATTCTTTTGCACGAAAGTATCCATTCTAATTCATTCGTACGATCCATTCTAATTCATTCGTATGATCTATTCTAATTCATTCGCATCATCCATTCTAATTCCTTCGTACGATCCATTTTAATTCATTTGCACGATCCATTCTAATTCATTCATACGATCCATTCTAATTCATTCGTACGATCCATTCTAATTTCTTCGTATGATCTATTCTAATTCCTTCGTACGATCCATTCTAATTCATTCATACGATCTATTCTAATTCTTTCGCATGAATGTATCCATTCTAATTCATTCGTACGATCCATTCTAATTCCTTCGTACGATCCATATTCTAATTCATTCGTACGATCCATTCTAATTTATTTGTACAATCCATTCTAATTCATTCGCACGAATGTATCCATTCTAATTCATTCGTACGATCCATTCTACGAATTAGAATGGATCGTATGAATGAATTAGAATGGATCGTGCAAATAAATTAGAATGGATCGTATGAATGAATTAGAATAGATTGTGCGAATGAATTAGAATGGATAGTACGAATGAATTAGAATGGATACATTCGTGCGAATGAATTAGAATGGATCATACGAATGAATTAGAATGGATCATACGAATGAATTAGAATGGATTCATACGAATGAATTAGAATGGATTCATTCGTGCGAATGAATTAGAATGGATCGTACGAATGAATTAGAATGGATCGTACGAATGAATTAGAATGGATCGTGCGAATGAATTAGAATGGGTCGTATTAATGAATTTGAATGGATCGTACGAATGAATTAGAATGGAACGTACGATTGAATTAGAATGGATCGTAGAATAGATCGTATGAATGAATTAGATTGGATAGTACGAATGAGTAAGAATGGATCATACGAATGAATTAGAATGGATCGTACGAATGAATTAGAATGGATACATTTCGTACGATCCATTCTAATTCATTCGTACGATCTATTCTAATTCATTCATGCAATCCATTCTAATTCATTCGTACGAAGGAATTAGAAAGGATTTTATGAATGAATAAGAATGGATCGTACGAATGAAAAAGAATGGATCCATTCTTACTCATTCGTACGATTCATTCTAATTCAATCCATTCTAATTCATTCGCATGATCCTTTCTAATTCATTCGTACGATCGATTCTAATTCATTCATACGATCCATTCTAATTCATTTGCACAAATGTATCCATTCTAATTCATTCGTACGATCCATTCTAATTCATTCGCACAATCTATTCTAATTCATTCATACGATCCATTCTAATTTATTCGCACGATCCATTCTAATTCATTCATACGATCCATTCTAATTCATTCATTTGATCCATTCTAATTCATTCGCACGATCCATTCTTACTCATTCGTACGATCCATTCTAATTCATTCGCGCGAATGGATCGTGCGAATGAATTAGAATGGATTGTACGAATGAATTAGAATGGATCGTACGAATGAATTAGAATGGATACATTCGTGCGAATCCTTTCTATTTCATTCGTACGATCCATTCTAATTCATTCGCACGATCCATTCTAATTCATTCATACGATCCATTCTAATTCATTCGTACGATCCATTCTAATTCATTCGTATGATCCATTCTAATTTATTCGCACAATCTATTCTAATTCATTCGTACGATCCATTCTAATTCATTCGCACGATCCATTCTAATTCATTCATACGATCCATTCTAATTCATTCGTACGATCCATTCTAATTCATTCGTACGATCCATTCTAATTCATTCGTACGGTATGATCTATTCTAATTCCTTCGTACGATCCATTCTACTTCCTTCGTACGATCCATTCTAATTCATTCGTACGATCCATTCTAATTCATTCGTACGATCCATTCTAATTCCTTCGTATGATCCATTCTAATTCATTCGTACGATATGATTCATTCTAATTCATTCGTACGATTCATTCTAATTCAATCCATTATAATTCAATCGTACGATCCATTCTAATTCATTCGTACGATCCATTCTAATTCATTCGTACGATTCATTCTAATTCAATCCATTCTAATTCATTCGTACGATCTATTCTTACTCATTCGTACGATCCATTCTAATTCATTCGTACAAATGAATTAGAATGGATTGTACGAATGAAATAGTATTAGAATGGATGGTACGAATGAATTAGATTGGATCGTACGAATGAATTACAATGGATCGTGCGAATGAATTAGAATGGATCGTACGAATGAATTAGAATGGATCGTATGAATGAATTAGAAATGATCATGCGAATGAATTAGAATGGATCGTGCGAATAAATTAGAATGGATCGTACGAATGAATTAGAATGGATCGTATGAATGAATTAGATTGGATCGTATTAATGAATTAGAATGGATCGTACGAATGAATTAGAATGGATCGTACGAATGAATTAGAATGGATCGTATGAATGAATTAGAATGGATCGTACGAATGAATTAGAATGGATCGTACGAATGAATTAGAATGGATCGTATGAATGAATTAGAATGGATCGTGCGAATAAATTAGAATGGATCGTATGAATGAATTAGAATAGATTGTGCGAATGAGATAGAATGGATTGTACGAATGAGATAGAATGGATCGTACGAATGAATTAGAATGAATCCATTCTAATTCATTCGTATAATCTATTCTAATTCATTCACACGATCCATTCTATCTCATTCGTACAATCCATTCTATTTCATTCGTACGAATGTATCCATTCTAATTCATTCGTACGATCCATTCTAATTCATTCGTACGATCCATTCTAATTCATTCGCACAATCTATTCTAATTCATTCGTACGATCTATTCTAATTCATTCGCACGATCCATTCTAATTCATTCGCACAATCTATTCTAATTCATTCGTACGATCCATTCTAATTCATTCGCACGATCCATTCTAATTCATTCATACAATCCATTCTATTTCATTCGTACGATCCATTCTAATTCATTCGTACGATCCATTCTAATTCATTTGTATGATTCATTCTAATTCAATCCATTCTAATTCATTCGTACGATCCATTCTTACTCATTCGTACGATCCATTCTAATTCATTCACACGAATGAATCCATTCTAATTCATTCGTATGATCCATTCTAATTCATTCGCATGAATGTATCCATTCTAATTCATTCGTATAATCCATTCTAATTCATTCATATGATCCATTCTAATTCATTCGTATGATCCATTCTAATTCATTCGCACGAATGTATCCATTCTAATTCATTCGTACGATCCATTCTAATTCATTCGCACAATCTATTCTAATTCATTCATACGATCCATTCTAATTTATTCGCACGATCCATTATAATTCATTCATACGATCCATTCTAATTCGTAGAATGGATCGTACGAATGAATTAGAATGGATACATTCGTGCGAATGAATTAGAATGGATTGTACGAATAAATTAGAATGGATCGTACGAATGAATTAGAATATGGATAGTACGAAGGAATTAGAATGGATCGTACGAATGAATTAGAATGGATACATTCGTGCGAAAGAATTAGAATAGATCGTATGAATGAATTAGAATGGATCGTACGAAGGAATTAGAATAGATCATACGAAGAAATTAGAATGGATCGTACGAATGAATTAGAATGGATCGTATGAATGAATTAGAATGGATCGTGCGAATGAATTAAAATGGATCGTACGAAGGAATTAGAATGGATCATGCGAATAAATTAGAATAGATCATACAAATGAATTAGAATGGATCGTACGAATGAATTAGAATGGATACATTCGTGCAAAAGAATTTGAATGGATTGTATGAATGAATTAGAATGGATCGTTTGAGTGAATGAGAATGGATCGTGCGAATGAATTAGAATGGATTGTACGAATGAATTAGAATGGATCGTACGAATGAATTAGAATGGATACATTAGTGCGAATCCATTCTATTTCATTCGTACGAACCATTCTAATTCATTCGCACGATCCATTCTAATTCATTCGCACAATATATTCTAATTCATTCGAACGATCCATTCTAATGCATTCGTACGATCCATTCTAATTCATTCGTACGATCTATTCTATTTCATTCGTACAATCCATTCTTACTCAATCATATGATCCATTCTAATCCATTCGCACAATCTACTCTAATTCATTCGTACGATCCATTCTATTTCATTTGCACGAAGGTATCCATTCTAATTCATACAATCCATTCTAATTCATTCATACGATCCAATCTAATTCATTCATACGATCCATTCTAATTCATTCGCACGAATGTATCCATTCTTATTCATACGTACGATCTATACTAATTCATTCGTACGATCCATTCTAATTCATTCGCACAATCCATTCTAATTCATTTGCACGATCCATTCTAATTCATTCATACAATCCATTCTAATTCTTTTGCACGAATGTATCCATTCTAATTCATTACGAATGAGTAAGAATGGATTGTACGAATGAATTAGAATGGATACATTTGTGCGAATGAATTAGAATGGCTCATACGAATGAATTAGAATGGATCGTACGAATGAATTAGAATGGATCGTACGAAGGAATTAGAATGGATCGTACGAAGGAATTAGAATGGATCGTACGAATGAATTAGAATGGATCGTGCGAATGAATTAGAATGGATCGTACGAATGAATTAGAATGGATCGTATGAATGAATTAGAATGGATCGTAGTAATGAATTAGAATGGATCCTACGAATGAATTAGAATAGATTGTGCGAATGAATTAGAATGGATCTAGATCGTGTATCCATTCTAATTCATTCGTACGACCCATTCTAATTCATTCGCACGATCCATTCTAATTCATTCGCACGATCCATTCTAATTCATTCATACAATCCATTCTAATTCATTCATATGATCCACTCTAATTCATTCATACGATCCATTCTAATTCATTCGTACGATCCATTCTAATTCATTCGGATCATGCGAATGAATTAGAATGGATCTTACGAATGAATTAGAATGGAACGTATAGATTGTGCGAATGAATTAGAATGGATCGTACGAATGAATTAGAATGGATCGTACGAATGAATTAGAATGGATCATACGAATGAGTAAGAATGGATCGTACGAATGAAATAGAATGGATCGTATGAATGAATTAGAATGGATACGTGCGAATGAATTAGAATTGATCGTACGAATGAATTAGAATAGATTGTGCGAATGAATTAGAATGGATCGTACAAATGAATTGGAATGGATACATTCGTGCGAATGAATTAGAATGGATCGTACGAATGAAATAGAATGGATCGTGCGAATGAATTAGAATGGATCGTATGAATGAATTAGAATGGATCGTACGAATGACTTTGAATGGATCGTTCGAATGAATTAGAATAGATTGTGCGAATGAATTAGAATGGATCGTACGAATGAATTAAAACAGATACATTCGTGCGAATGAATTAGAATGGATCGTATGAGTGTGAATGAATTAGAATGGATTGTGCGAATGAATTAGAATGGATCGTACGAATGAATTAGAAGGGATCGTACGAATGAATTAGAATGGATACATTCGTGCAAAAGAATTAGAATGGATTCTATGAATGAATTAGAATGGATCGTGAGAATGAATTAGAATGGATCATGCGAATGAATTAGAATGGATCGTACGAATGAATTAGAATGGATCGTGCGAATGAATTAGAATATAGATCGTACGAATGAATTAGAATGGATCGTACGAATGAATTCGAATGTATCCTTTCTAATTCCTTCGTACGATCCATTCTAATTCATTCGTACGATCCTTTCTAATTCCTTCGTACGAATGAATTAGAATGGATTGCATGAATGAATTAGAATAGATCGTACGATCCATTCTAATTCATTCATACGATCCATTCTAATTCATTCGCACAATCTATTCTAATTCATTCGTACGATCTATATTCTAATTCATTCGCACGATCCATTCTAATTCATTCATACGATCCATTCTAATTTATTCGCACGATCCATTCTAATTCATTCGTACGATCCATTCTAATTCATTCGCACAATCTATTCTAATTCACTCAAATGATCCATTCTATTTCATTCGTACGATCCATTCTAATTCATTCGCACGAATATATCCATTCCAATTCATTCGTACGATCCATTCTAATTCATTCGCACAATCTATTCTAATTCATTCGTACGATCAATTCTAATTCATTCGCACGTATCCATTCTAATTCATTCATACGATCCATTCTATTTCATTCGTACGATCCATTCTTACTCATTCGTACGATCCATTCTAATTCATTCGTACGATCCATTCTAATTCATTCGCACAATCTATACGTTCCATTCTAATTCATTCGTAAGATCCATTCTAATTCATTCGCACGATCCGAATGAATTAGAATGGATCGTACGAATGAATTAGAATGGATCCTATGAATGAATTAGAGTGGATCATATGAATGAATTAGAATGGATCGTATGAATGAATTAGAATGGATCGTGCGAATGAATTAGAATGGATCGTGCGAATGAATTAGAATGGATCGTATGAATGAATTAGAATGGGTCGTACGAATGAATTAGAATGGATACTGGATCCATTCTAATTCATTACTACGATCCATTCTAATTCATTCGTACGATCCATTCTAATTCATTCGCACGATCCATTCTAATTCATTCATACGATCCATTCTAATTCCTTCGTACGATCCATTCTAATTCCTTCGTACGATCCATTCTAATTCCTTCGTACGACCCATTCTAATTCATTCGCACGAATGTATCCATTCTAATTCATTCGTACAATCCATTCTTACTCATTCGTAATGAATTAGAATGGATACATTCATGCAAAAGAATTAGAATGGATTGTATGAATGAATTAGAATGGATCGTGCAAATGAATTAGAATGGATTGTGCGAATGAATTAGAATGGATCGTACGAATGAATTAGAATAGATCGTACGTATGAATTAGAATGGTTACATTCGTGCGAATGAATTAGAATGGATTGTATGAATGAATTAGATTGGATCGTATGAATGAATTAGAATGGATTGTATGAATTAGAATGGATACCTTCGTGCAAATGAAATAGAATGGATCGTACGAAAGAATTAGAGTAGATTGTGCGAATGGATTAGAATGGATCATACGATTGAGTAAGAATGGATTGTACGAATGAAATAGAATAGATCGTACGAATGAATTAGAATGGATCGTACGAATGAATTAGAATGGATCTTTCGAATGAATTAGAATAGATTGTGCGAATGAATTAGAATGGATCGTACGAATGAATTAGAATGGATCGTACGAATGAATTAGAATGGATCGTGCGAATGAATTAGAATGGATCGTACGAATGAAATAGAATGGATTCGCATGAATGTATCCATTCTAATTCATTCGTACGATCCATTCTAATTCATTCGTACAATCCATTCTAATTCATTCGCACGATCCATTCGCATTTACTCAAACGGTCCATTCTAATTCATTCATACAATCCATTCTAATTCTTTTGCACGAAAGTATCCATTCTAATTCATTCGTATGATCCATTCTAATTCATTCGTATGATCTATTCTAATTCATTCGCATAATCCAGTCTAATTCCTTCGTACGATCCATTTTAATTCATTCGCACGATCCATTCTAATTCATTCATACGATCCATTCTAATTCATTCGTACGATCCATTCTAATTTCTTCGTTTGAACTATTCTAATTCCTTCGTACGATCCATTCTAATTCATTCATACGATCTATTCTAATTCTTTCGCACGAATGTATCCATTCTAATTCATTCGTACGATCCATTCTAATTCCTTCGTACGATCCATATTCTAATTCATTCGTACGATCCATTCTAATTTATTCGTACAATCCATTCTAATTCATTCGCACGAATGTATCCATTCTTATTCATTCGTACGATCCATTCTACGAATTAGAATGGATCGTATGAATGAATTAGAATGGATCGTGCAAAGAAATTAGAATGGATCGTATGAATGAATTAGAATAGATTGTGCGAATGAATTAGAATGGATCGTACGAATGAATTAGAATGGATACATTCGTGCGAATGAATTAGAATGGATCATACGAATGAATTAGAATGGATCATATGAATGAATTAAAATGGATCGTACGAATGAATTAGAATGGATCGTGCGAAGGAATTAGAATGGATCGTACGAAGGAATTAGAATGGATCTTACGAAGGAATTAGAATGGATCGTACGAATGAATTAGAATGGATCGTATGAATGAATTAGAATGGGTCGTACGAATGAATTAGAATGGATACACGATCCAGATCCATTCTAATTCATTCACACAATCTATTCTAATTCATTCATAGGATCGTACGAATGAATTAGAATGGATCGTGCGAATGAGTTAGAATGGATCGTACGAATGAATTAGAATGGATCGTACGAATGAATTTGAATGGATCGTACGAATGAATTAGAAAGGATACATTCGAATTCATTCGTACGATCCATTCTAATTCCTTCGTACGATCCATATTCTAATTCATTCGCACGATCCATTCTAATTCATTCGTATGATTCATTCTAATTCAATCCATTCTAATTCATTCGTACGATCTATTCTAATTCATTCATACGATCCATTCTAATTCATACAATCTATTCTAATTAGAATGGATCGTACTAATGAATTAGAATGGATCGTACGAATGAATTAGAATGGATCATACGAATGAATTAGAATGGATTGAATTAGAATGAATCGTACGAATGAATTAGAATGGATCGTGCGAATGAATTAGAATATGGATCGTACGAAGGAATTAGAATGGATCGTACGAATGAATTCGAATGTATCCTTTCTAATTCATTCGTACGATCCATTCTAATTCATTCGTACGATCCATTCTAATTCATTCGTACGATCCATTCTAACTCATTCGCACGATCCATTCTAATTCATTCGCACGATCCTACGAATGAATTAGAATAGATTGTGCGAATGAATTATAATGGATCTGGATCGTGTATCCATTCTAATTCATTCGTACGACCCATTCTAATTCATTCGTACGATCCATTCTAATTCATTCACACGATCCATTCTAATTCATTCATACGATCCGTTCTAATTCATTCATATGATCCACTCTAATTCATTCATACGATCCATTCTAATTCATTCGTACGATCCATTCTAATTCATTCGGATCGTGCGAATGAATTAGAATGGATCTTACGAATGAATTAGAATGGAACGTATAGATTGTGCGAATGAATTAGAATGGATCGTACGAATGAATTAGAATGGATCGTACGAATGAATTAGAATGGATCGTACGAATGAGTAAGAATGGATCGTACGAATGAAATAGAATGGATCGTATGAATGAATTAGAATGGATACGTGCGAATGAATTAGAATTGATCGTACGAATGAATTAGAATAGATTGTGCGAATGAATTAGAATGGATCGTACGAATGAATTAGAATGGATACATTCATGCGAATGAATTAGAATGGATCGTACGAATGAAATAGAATGGATCGTGCGAATGAATTAGAATGGATCGTACGAATGAATTAGAATGAATCGTACGAATGACTTAGAATGGATCGTTCGAATGAATTAGAATAGATTGTGCGAATGAATTAGAATGGATCGTACGAATGAATTAAAACGGATACATTTGTTCGATTGAATTAGAATGGATCGTATGAGTGTGAATGAATTAGAATGGATTGTGCGAATGAATTAGAATGGATCGTACGAATGAATTAGAATGGATCATACGAATGAATTAGAATGGATACATTCGTGCAAAAGAATTAGAATGGATTGTATGAATGAATTAGAATGGATCGTGCGAATGAATTAGATTGGATCGTGCGAATAAATTAGAATGGATCGTACGAATGAATTAGAATGGATCGTGCGAATGAATTAGAATATAGATCGTTCGAATGAATTAGAATGGATCGTACGAATGAATTCGAATGTATCCTTTCTAATTCCTTCGTACGATCCATTCTAATTCATTCGTACGATCCTTTCTAATTCCTTAGTACGAATTAATTAGAATGGATTGCATGAATGAATTAGAATAGATCGTACGATCCATTCTAATTCATTCATACGATCTATTCTAATTCATTCGCACAATCTATTCTAATTCATTCATACGATCTATATTCTAATTCATTCGCACGATCCATTCTAATTCATTCATACGATCCATTCTAATTTATTCGCACGATCCATTCTAATTCTTTCGTACGATCCATTCTAATTCATTCGCACAATCTATTCTAATTCACTCAAACGATCCATTCTATTTCATTCGTACGATCCATTCTAATTCATTCGCACGAATGTATCCATTCCAATTCATTCGTACGATCCATTCTAATTCATTCGCACAATCTATTATAATTCATTCGTACGATCAATTCTAATTCATTCGCACGTATCCATTCTAATTCATTCATACGATCCATTCTATTTCATTCGTACGATCCATTCTTACTCATTCGTACGATCCATTCTAATTCATTCATACGATCCATTCTAATTCATTCGTACGATCCATTCTAATTCATTCGCACAATCTATACGTTCCATTCTAATTCATTCGTAAGATCCATTCTAATTCATTCGCACGATCCGAATGAATTAGAATGGATCATACGAATGAATTAGAATGGATCGTATGAATGAATTTGAGTGGATCATATGAATGAATTAGAATGGATCGTATGAATGAATTAGAATGGATCGTGCGAATGAATTAGAATGGATCGTGCGAATGAATTAGAATGGATCGTACGAATGAATTAGAATGAGTCGTACGAATGAATTAGAATGGATACACGATCCAGATCCATTCTAATTCATTCGCACAATCTATTCTAATTCATTCGTAGGATCCATTCTAATTCATTACTACGATCCATTCTAATTCATTCATACGATCCATTCTAATTCATTCGTACGGTCCATTCTAATTCATTCGCACGATCCATTCTAATTCATTCGTACGATCCATTCTAATTCCTTCGTACGATCCATTCTAATTCCTTCGTACGATCCATTCTAATTCATTCGTACGATCCATTCTAATTCATTCGTACGATCCATTCTAATTCATTCGTACGATCCATTCTAATTCATTCGCACGAATGTATCCATTCTAATTCATTCGTACAATCCATTCTTACTCATTCGTAATGAATTAGAATGGATACATTCGTGCAAAAGAATTAGAATGGATTGTATGAATGAATTAGAAATCGTGCAAATGAATTAGAATGGATTGTGCGAATGAATTAGAATGGATCGTACGAATGAATTAGAATAGATCATACGTATGAATTAGAATGGATACATTCGTGCGAATGAATTAGAATGGATCGTATGAATGAATTAGATTGGATCGTATGAATGAATTAGAATGGATTGTATGAATTAGAATGGATACCTTCGTGCAAATGAAATAGAATGGATCGTACGAATGAATTAGAGTAGATTGTGCGAATGGATTAGAATGGATCATACGATTGCATAAGAATGGATTGTACGAATGAAATAGAATAGATCGTACGAATGAATTAGAATGGATCGTACGAATAAATTAGAATGGATCGTTCGAATGAATTAGAATAGATAGTGCGAATGAATTAGAATGGATTGTACGAATGAATTAGAATGGATCGTACGAATGAATTAGAATGGATCGTACGAATGAATTAGAATGGATCGTGCGAATGAATTAGAATGGATCGTGCGAATGAATTAGAATGGATCGTACGAATGAAATAGAATGGATTCGCACGAATGTATCCATTCTAATTCATTCGTACGATCCATCCTAATTCATTCGTACAATCCATTCTAATTTATTCGCACGATCCATTCGCATTCACTCAAACGATCCATTCTAATTCATTCATACAATCCATTCTAATTCTTTTGCACGAAAGTATCCATTCTAATTCATTCGTACGATCCATTCTAATTCATTCGTATGATCTATTCTAATTCATTCGCATGATCCATTCTAATTCCTTCGTACGATCCATTTTAATTCATTCGCACGATCCATTCTAATTCATTCGTACGATCCATTCTAATTCATTCGTACGATCCATTGTAATTTCTTCGTATGATCTATTCTAATTCCTTCGTACGATCCATTCTAATTCATTCATACGATCTATTCTAATTCTTTCGCACGAATGTATCCATTCTAATTCATTCGTACGATCCACTCTAATTCCTTCGTACGATCCATATTCTAATTCATCCGTACGATCCATTCTAATTTATTCGTACAATCCATTCTAATTCATTCGCACGAATGTATCCATTCTAATTCATTCGTACGATCCATTCTACGAATTAGAATGGATCGTATGAATGAATTTGAATGGATCGTGCGAATAAATTAGAATGGATCGTATGAATGAATTAGAATAGATTGTGCGAATGAATTAGAATGGATCGTACGAATGAATTAGAATGGATACATTCGTGCGAATGAATTATAATGGATTATACGAATGAATTATAATAGATCATATGAATGAATTAGAATGGATCGTACGAATGAATTAGAATGGATCGTGCGAAGGAATTAGAATGGATCGTATGAATGAATTAGAATGGATCATACGAAGGAATTAGAATGGATCGTACGAAGGAATTAGAATGGATCGTACGAATGAATTAGAATGGATCGTATGAATGAATTAGAATGGGTCGTATGAATGAATTAGAATGGATACACGATCCAGATCCATTCTAATTCATTCGCACAATCTATTCTAATTCATTCGTAGGATCGTGCGAATGAATTAGAATGGATCGTGCGAATGAGTTAGAATGGATCGTACGAATGAATTAGAATGGATCGTACGAATGAATTTGAATGGATCGTACGAATGAATTAGAAAGGATACATTCGAATTCATTCGTACGATCCATTCTAATTCCTTCGTACGATCCATATTCTAATTCATTCGCACGATCCATTCTAATTCATTCGTACGATTCATTCTAATTCAATCCATTCTAATTCATTCGTACGATCTATTCTAATTCATTCATACGATCCATTCTAATTCATACAATCTATTCTAATTAGAATGGATCGTACTAATGAATTAGAATGGATCGTACGAATGAATTAGAATGGATCGTACGAATGAATTAGAATGGATTGAATTAGAATGAATCGTACGAATGAATTAGAATGGATCGTGCGAATGAATTAGAATATGGATCGTACGAAGGAATTAGAATGGATCGTACGAATGAATTCGAATGTATCCTTTCTAATTCATTCGTACGATCCATTCTAATTCATTCGTACGATCCATTCTAATTCATTCGTAGGATCCATTGTAACTCATTCGCACGATCCATTCTAATTCATTCGCAGGATCCTACGAATGAATTAGAATAGATTGTGCGAATGAATTAGAATGGATCTGGATCGTGTATCCATTCTAATTCATTCGTACGATCCATTCTAATTCATTCGCACGATCCATTCTAATTCATTCGCACGATCCATTCTAATTCATTCATACGATCCATTCTAATTCATTCATATGATCCACTCTAATTCATTCATACGATCCATTCTAATTCATTCGTACGATCCATTCTAATTCATTCGGATCGTGCGAATGAATTAGAATGGATCTTACGAACGACTTAGAATGGAACGTATAGATTGTGCGAATGAATTAGAATGGATCGTACGAATGAATTAGAATGGATCGTACGAATGAATTAGAATGGATCGTACGAATGAGTAAGAATGGATCGTACGAATGAATTAGAATGGATTGAATTAGAATGAATCGTACGAATGAATTAGAATGGATCGTACGAATGAATTAGAATGGATCGTACGAATGAATTAGAATGGATTGAATTAGAATGAATCGTACGAATGAATTAGAATGAATCATACCGTACGAATGAATTAGAATGGATCATACGAAGGAATTAGAATGGATCGTACGAATGAATTAGAATGGATCGTACGAATGAATTAGAATGGATCGTAGGAAGGAATTAGAATGGATCGTACGAAGTAATTAGAATGGATAGTACGAATGAATTAGAATGGATACCTTCATGCAAATGAATTAGAATGGATCGTACGAATGAGTAAGAATGGATCGTACGAATGAAATAGAATGGATCGTATGAATGAATTAGAATGGATCATGCGAATGAATTAGAATGGATCGTACGAATGAATTAGAATAGATTGTGCGAATGAATTAGAATGGATCGTACGAATGAATTAGAATGGATCGTACGAATGAATTAGAATGGATCATATGAATAAATTAGAATGGATCCTGCGAATGAATTAGAATGGATCATACGAATGAAATAGAATGGATTCGCACGAATGTATCCATTCTAATTCATTCGTACGATCCATTCTAATTCATTCGTACAATCCATTCTAATTCATTCGCACGATCCATTCGCATTCACTCAAACGATCCATTCTAATTCATTCATATGATCCATTCTAATTCATTCGCACGAATGTATCCATTCTAATTCATTCGTACGATCCATTCTAATTCATTTGTACGAATGTATCCACTCTAATTCATTCATACGATCCATTCTAATTCATTCGCACGAATGTATCCATTCCAATTCATTCGTACGATCCATTCTAATTCATTCGCACAATCTATTCTAATTCATTCGTATGATCAATTCTAATTCATTAGCATGATCCATTCTAATTCATTCGTACGATCTATTCTATTTCATTCGTACAATCCATTCTTACTCACTCGTATGATCCATTCTAATCTATTCGCACAATCTATTCTAATTCATTTGTACGATCCATTCTATTTCATTCGTACGATCCATTCTAATTCATACGATCCATTCTATTTCATTCATACGATCCATTTTAATTCATTCGCACGATCCATTCTAATTCATTCATACGATCCATTCTAATTCATTCGTACGATCCATTCTAATTTCTTCGTATGATCTATTCTAATTCCTTCGTACGATCCATTCTAATTCCTTCGTATGATCCATTCAAATTCATTCGCACGAATCTATCCATTCTAATTCATTCGTACGATCCATTCTAATTCATTCGCATGATCCATTCTAATTCATTAATACGATCCAATCTAATTCATTCATACGATCTATTATAATTCATTCGCACGAATATATCCTTTCTAATTCATTCGTACGATCCATTCTAATTCATTCGCACGATCCATTCTAATTCATTAATACGATCCAATCTAATTCATTCATACGATCTATTCTAATTCATTCGCACGAATATATCCTTTCTAATTCATTCGTACGATCCATTCTAATTCATTCGCACAATCTATTCTAATTTATTAGTACGATCCATTCTAATTCATTCGTACGATCTATTCTAATTCATTAGCACGATCCAAATTCATTTATCCGTACGATCTATTCTATTTCATTCATACGATCCATTCTTATCGTACGATCCATTTTAATTCAATCCATTCTAATTCATTCGTACAATCCATTCTATTTCATTCGTACGATCCATTCTAATTCATTCGCACGATCCATTCTAATTCATTCGCATGATCCATTCGAATTCATTCGTACGATCGATTCTAATTCATTCATATGATCCATTCTAATTCATTCGCACGAATGTATCCATTCTAATTCATTCGTACGATCCATTCTAATTCATTCGCACGATCCATTCTAATTCATTCATACGATCCATTCTATTTCATTCGTACAATCCATTCTTACTCATTCGTACGATCCTTCCTAATTCATTTGCACAAAGGTATCCATTCTAATTCCTTCGTACGATCCATTCTAATTCCTTCGTACATCCATTCTAATTCATTTGTACAATCCATTCTAATTCATTCGTACGATCCATTCTATTTCATTCATACGATCCATTTTAATTCATTCGTACGATCCATTCTAATTCATTCGCACGATCCATTCTAATTCATTCGCACGATCCATTCTAATTCATTCGTACGATCCATTCTAATTCATTCGTACGATCCATTCTAATTCATTCGTACGATCCATTCTAATTCCTTCGTATGATCCATTCTAATTCATTCGTACGATTCATTCTAATTCAATCCATTCTAATTCATTCGTACGATCCATTCTTACTCATTCGTACGATCCATTCTAATTCATTCGCACGAATGAATCCATTCTAATTCATTCGTATGATCCATTCTAATTCATTCGCACGAATGTA
Organism: Chamaelirium japonicum; assembly: GCA_947650365.1. NCBI lineage: Eukaryota > Viridiplantae > Streptophyta > Magnoliopsida > Liliales > Melanthiaceae > Chamaelirium > Chamaelirium japonicum. Next base: position 734,629 of record CANTAL010000050.1, read on the forward strand.
TCCATTCTAATTCATTCGTACGATCCATTCTAATTCATTCGTACGACCCATTCTAATTCATTCGTACGATCCATTCTAATTCCTTCGTATGATCCATTCTAATTTATTCGCACGATCCATTCTAATTCATTCGTACGATCCATTCTATTTCATTCGTATGATCCATTCTAATTCATTCGCACGAATGTATCCATTCTAATTCATTCGTACAATCCATTCTTACTCATTCGTAATGAATTAGAATAGATTGTGCGAATGAATTAGAATGGATCGTACGAATGAATTAGAATGGATACCTTCGTACGATCCATTCTAATTCCTTCGTACGATCCATTCTAATTCATTCGTACGATCCATTCTAATTCATTCGTACGATCCATTCTAATTCCTTCGTATGATCCATTCTAATTCATTCGTACGGTATGATTCATTCTAATTCATTCGTACGATTCATTCTAATTCAATCCATTCTAATTCATTCGTACGATCCATTCTAATTCATTCGTACGATCCATTCTAATTCATTCGTACGATTCATTCTAATTCAATCCATTCTAATTCATTCGTACGATCCATTCTTACTCATTCGTACGATCCATTCTAATTCATTCGCACGAATGAATCCGTTCTAATTTATTCGTATGATCCATTCTAATTCATTCGCATGAATGTATCCATTCTAATTCATTCGTACGATCCATTCTATCTCTTTCGTACAATCCATTCTATTTCATTCGTACGATCCATTCTAATTCATTCGCACGATCCATTCTAATTCATTAATACGATCCAATCTAATTCATTCATACGATCTATTCTAATTCATTCGCACGAATATATCCTTTCTAATTCATTCGTACGATCCATTCTAATTCATTCGCACAATCTATTCTAATTCATTAGTACGATCCATTCTAATTCATTTGTACGATCCATTCTAATTCATTAGCACGATCCAAATTCATTTATCCGTACGATCTATTCTATTTCATTCGTATGATCCATTCTTATCGTACGATCCATTCTAATTTAATCCATTCTAATTCATTCGTACGATCCATTCTAATTCATTCGTACGATCCATTCTAAATCATTCGTACGATTCATTCTAATTCAATCCATTCTAATTCATTCGTACGATACATTCTTACTCATTCGTACGATCCATTCTAATTCATTCGTATGATCCATTCTAATTCATTCGCATGAATGTATCCATTTAATTCATTCGTACGATCCATTCTATCTCATTCGTACAATCCATTCTATTTCGTTCGTACGAATGTATCTATTCTAATTCATTCGTACGATCCATTCTAATTCCTTCGTACGATCCATTCTAATTCCTTCGTACGATCTATTCTAATTCATTCCCATGAATGTATCCATTCTAATTGATACGTACGATCCATTCTATTTCATTCGTATGATCCATTCTTACTCATTCGTACGATCCATTCTAATTCTAATTTATTCATATGATCTATTCTAATTCATTCGCACGATCCATTCTAATTCATTCGCACGATCTATTCTAATTCATTCGTACGATCCATTATAATTCATTCGTACGATCCATTCTAATTCATTCGTACGATTCATTCTAATTCAATCCATTCTAATTCATTCGTACGATCCATTCTTACTCATTCGTACGATCCATTCTAATTCATTCGCATGAATGAATCCATTCTAATTCATTCCTATGATCCATTCTAATTCATTCGCATGAATGTATCCATTCTAATTCATTCGTACGATCCATTCTATCTCATTCGTACAATCCATTCTATTTCATTCGTACAAATGTATCTATTCTAATTCATTCGTACGATCCATTCTAATTCCTTCGTACGATCCATTCTAATTCCTTCGTACGATCCATTCTAACTCATTCCCATGAATGTATCCATTCTAATTGATACGTACGATCCATTCTATTTCATTCGTATGATCCATTCTTACTCATTCATACGATCCATTCTAATTCTAATTCATTCATATGATCTATTCTAATTCATTCGCACGATCCATTCTAATTCATTCGCACGATCCATTCTAATTCATTCGTACGATCCATTCTAATTCATTCGTACGATTTATTCTAATTCAATCCATTCTAATTCATTCGTACGATCCATTCTTACTCATTCGTACGATCCATTCTAATTCAATCGCACGAATGAATCCATTCTAATTCATTCGTATGATCCATTCTAATTCATTCGCATGAATGTATCCATTCTAATTCATTCGTACGATCCATTCTATCTCATTCGTACAATCCATTCTATTTCATTCGTACGATCCATTCTAATTCATTCGCACGATCCAATCTAATTCATTCATACGATCTATTCTAATTCTTTCGCACGAATGTATCCATTCTAATTCATTCGTACGATCCATTCTAATTCATTCGCACGATCCATTCTAATTCATTCATACAATCCATTCTAATTCTTTTGCACGAATATATCCATTCTAATTCATTCGTTCGATCCATTCTAATTCATTCGTACGATCCATTCTAATTCATTCGCACGATCCAATCTAATTCATTCGTAAATCCATTCTAATTCATTCATACATGTACGAATGAATTAGAATGGATACATTCGTGCGAATGAATTAGAATGGATCGTATGAATGAATTAGATTGGATCGTATGCATGAATTAGAATGGATCGTGCGAATGAATTAGAATGGATCGTATGAATGAATTAGAATGGATCGAACGAATGAATTAGAATGGATACATTCGTGCAAAAGAATTAGAATGGATTGTATGAATGAATTAGAATGGATCGTGCGAATGAATTAGAATGGATCGTACGAATGAATTAGAATGGATACATTCGTGCGAAAGAATTAGAATAGATCGTATGAATGAATTAGAATGGATCGTATGAATGAAATAGAATGGATCGTACGAATGAATTAGAATGGACCGCGCGAGTGAATTAGAATCGATCGTACGAATGAATTAGAATGGATCGTACGAAGGAATTAGAATGGATCGTACGAATGAATTAGAAAGGATACATTCGAATTCATTCGTACGATCCATTCTAATTCCTTCGTACGATCCATATTCTAGTTCATTCGCACGATCCATTCTAATTCATTCGCACGATCCATTCTAATTCATTCATACGATCCATTCTAATTCATTCACACAATCCATTCTAATTCATTCTAATTTATTCGTATGTGAGTGGATCATGTTTTTTCGTGCTAATGAATTAGAATGGATTGTACGAATGAATTAGAATGGATACATTCGTGCGAAAGAATTAGAATGGATCGTATGAATGAATTAGATTGGATCGTATAAATGAATTAGAATGGATCGTACGAATGAATTAGAATGGATCGTGCTAATGAATTAGAATGGATCGTGCGAATGAATTAGAATAGATCGTGCGAATGAACTAGAATGGATCGTACGAATGAATTAGAATGGATCGTACGAATGAATTAGAATGGATCGTTCGAATGAATTAGAATAGATTATGCGAATGAATTAGAATGGATTGTACGAATGAATTAGAAAGGATACATTCATGCGAATGAATTAGAATGGATCGTATGAGTGTGAATGAATTAGAATGGATCGTGCGAATGAATTAGAATGGATCGTATTAATAAATTAGAATGGATCGTGCGAATGAATTAGAATGGATCGTACGAATGAGTAAGAATGGATCGTGCGAATGAATTAGAATGGATCATATGAATGAATTAGAATGGATCGTATGAATGAATTAGAATGGATCGTGCGAATCAATTAGAATGGATCGTATGAATGAATTAGAATAGATTGTGCGAATGAATTAGAATGGATCGTACGAATGAATTAGAATGGATACATTCGTGCGAATGAATTAGAATGGATCGTATGAATGAATTAGAATCGATCGTACGAATGAATTAGAATGGATCATGCGAATGAATTAGAATGGATCGTATGAATGAATTAGAATCGATCGTACGAATGAAATAGAATGGATCGTACGAATGAATTAGAATGGATCGTACGAATGAATTAGAATGGATCGTACGAAGTAATTAGAATGGATCGTACGAAGGAATTAGAATGGATAGTACAAATGAATTAGAATGGACATTCGTACGATCCATTCATACTCATTCGTACGATCCATTCTAATTCATTTGCACGAAGGTATCCATTCTAATTCATTCGTACTATTCATTCTAATTCCTTCGTACGATCCATTCTAATTCCTTCGTACGATCCATTCTAATTCATTCGTACGATCCATTCTAATTCATTCGTACGATCCATTCTAATTCCTTCGTATGATCCATTCTAATTCATTCGTACGGTATGATTCATTCTAATTCATTCGTACGATTCATTCTAATTCAATCCATTCTAATTCATTCGTACGATCCATTCTAATTCATTCGTACGATCCATTCTAATTCATTCGTACGATTCATTCTAATTCAATCCATTCTAATTCATTCGTACGATCCATTCTTACTCATTCGTGTGATCCATTCTAATTCATTTGCACGAATGAATCCATTCTAATTCATTCGTATGATCCATTCTAATTCATTCGCATGAGTGTATCCATTCTAATTCATTCGTACGATCCATTCTATCTCATTCGTACAATCCATTCTATTTCATTCGTACGATCCATTCTAATTCATTCGCACGATCCATTCTAATTCATTAATACGATCCAATCTAATTCATTCATACGATCTATTCTAATTCATTCGCACGAATATATCCTTTCTAATTCATTCGTACGATCCATTCAAATTCATTCACACAATCTATTCTAATTCATTAGTACGATCTATTCTAATTCATTCGTACGATCCATTCTAATTCATTAGCACGATCCAAATTCATTTATCCCTACGATCTATTCTATTTCATTTGTACGATCCATTCTTATCGTACGATCCATTCTAATTCAATCCATTCTAATTCATTCGTACGATCCATTCTAATTCATTCGTACAATCCATTCTAATTCATTCGTACAATTCATTCTAATTCAATCCATTCTAATTCATTCGTACGATCCATTCTTACTCATTCGTACGATCCATTCTAATTCATTTGCACGAAGGTATCCATTCTAATTCATTCGTACTATCCATTCTAATTCCTTCGTACGATCCATTCTAATTCCTTCGTACGATCCATTCTAATTCATTCATACGATCCATTCTAATTCATTAATACGATCCATTCTAATTCATTCGCATGATCCATTCTTACTCATTCGTACGATCCATTCTAATTCATTCGCACGAATGAATCCATTCTAATTCATTCGTATGATCCATTCTAATTCATTCGCATGAATGTATCCATTCTAATTCATTCGTACGATCCATTATATCTCATTCGTACAATCCATTCTATTTCATTCGTACGATCCATTCTAATTCATTCGCACGATCCATTCTAATTCATTCGGATGATCCATTCTAATTCATTCGTACGATCCATTCTAATTCATTCGTACGATCGATTCTAATTCATTCATACGATCCATTCTAATTCATTCGCATGAATGTATCCATTCTAATTCATTCGTACGATCCATTCTAATTCATTCGCACAATCTATTCTAATTCATTCATACGATCCATTCTAATTTATTCGCACGATCCATTCTAATTCATAAGCACGATCCATTCTAATTCATTCGCACAATCTATTCTAATTCATTCGTACGATCCATTCTAATTCATTTGCACGATCCATTCTAATTCATTCATACGATCCATTCTATTTCATTCGTATGATCCGTTCTAATTCATTCGTACGATCCATTCTAATTTATTCGTACGATTCATTCTAATTCAATCCATTCTAATTCATTCGTACGATCCATTCTTACTCATTCGTACGATCCATTCTAATTCATTCGCACGAATGAATCCATTCTAATTCATTCGTATGATCCATTCTAATTCATTCGCATGAATGTATCCATTCTAATTCATTCGTACGATCCATTCTAATTCATTCATATGATCCATTCTAATTCATTCGTATGATCCATTCTAATTCATTCGCACGAATGTATCCATTCTAATTCATTTGTACGATCCATTCTAATTCATTCGCACAATCTATTCTAATTCATTCATACGATCCATTCTAATTTATTCGCACGATCCATTCTAATTCATTCGTACGATCCATTCTAATTCGTAGAATGGATCGTACGAATGAATTAGAATGGATTGTACGAATAAATTAGAATGGATCGTATGAATGAATTAGAATATGGATCGTACGAAGGAATTAGAATGGATCGTACGAATGAATTAGAATGGATACATTCGTGCGAAAGAATTAGAATAGATCGTATGAATGAATTAGAATGGATCGTACGAAGGAATTAGAATAGATCATACGAAGAAATTAGAATGGATTGTACGAATGAATTAGAATGGATCGTATGAATGAATTAGAATGGATCGTGCGAATGAATTAAAATGGATCGTACGAAGGAATTAGAATGAATCATGCGAATGAATTAGAATAGATCATACGAATGAATTAGAATGGATCGTACGAATGAATTAGAATGGATTGAATTAGAATGGATCATACGAAGGAATTAGAATGGATCGTACGAAGGAATTAGAATAGATCGTACGAATGAATTAGAATGGATACGAATGAATCGTACGAATGAGTAAGAATGGATCGTACGAATGAAATAGAATGGATTGTACGAATGAATTAGAATGGATACATTCGTGCGAATGAATTAGGATTGATCGTATGAATGAATTAGAATAGATTGTGCGAAAGAATTAGAATGGATCGTACGAATGAATTGGAATGGATACATTCGTGCGAATGAATTAGAATGGATCGTATGAATGAATTAGAGTGGATACATTCGTACAAATGAATTAGAATGGATCGTACGAATGAATTAGAATGGATACATTCTGCGAATGAATTAGAATGGATCATATGAATGAATTAGAATGGATATTTTGAGTGAATGCGAATGGATCGTGCGAATGAATTAGAATAGATTGTACGAATGAATTAGAATGGATCGTACGAATGAATTAGAATGGATACATTCGTGCGAATCCATTCTATTTCATTCGTACGATCCATTCTAATTCATTCTCACGATCCATTCTAATTCATTCATACGATCCATTCTAATTCATTCGTACGATCCATTCTAATTCATTCGTATGATCCATTCTAATTCATTCGCACGAATGTATCCATTCCAATTCATTCGTACGATCCATTCTAATTCATTCGCACAATCTATCCTTTCTAATTCATTCGTACGATCCATTCTAATTCATTCGCACAATCTATTCTAATTCATTCGAACGATCCATTCTAATTCATTAGCATGATCCATTCTAATTCATTCGTACGATCTATTCTATTTCATTCGTACGATCCATTCTAATTCATTCATACAATCCATTCTATTTCATTCGTACGATCCATTCTTACTAATTCGTACGATCCATTCGTATCCATTCTAATTCATTCGTACGATCTATTCTAATTCATTCGTACGATCTATTCTAATTCATTAATACGAACCAATCTAATTCATTCGTACGATCCATTCTAATTCATTCGTACGATCCATTCTAATTCATTCGTACGATCCATTCTAATTCATTCGCACAATCTACTCTAATTCATTCGTACGATCCATTCTAATTCATACGCACGATCCATTCTAATTCATTCATACGATCCATTCTATTTCATTCGTACGATCCATTCTTACTCATTCGTACGATCCATTCTAATTCATTTGCACGAAGGTATCCATTCTAATTCATTCGTACTATCCATTCTAATTCCTTCGTACGATCCATTCTAATTCCTTCGTATGATCCATTCTAATTCATTTGTACGAATGTATCCACTCTAATTCATTCATACGATCCATTCTAATTCATTCACACGAATGTATCCATTCTAATTCATTCGTACGATCCATTCTAATTCATTCGCACAATCTATTCTAATTCATTCGTACGACCAATTCTAATTCATTAGCATGATCCATTCTAATTCATTCGTACGATCTATTCTATTTCATTCGTGCAATCCATTCTTACTCAATCGTATGATCCATTCTAATCCATTCGCACAATCTATTCTAGTTCATTCGTACGATCCATTCTATTTCATTCGTACGATCCATTCTAATTCATACGATCCATTCTATTTCATTCCTACGATCCATATTAATTCATTCGCACGATCCATTCTAATTCATTCATACGATCCATTCTAATTCATTCGTACGATCCATTCTAATTTCTTCGTATGATCTATTCTAATTCCTTCGTACGATCCATTCTAATTCTTTCGTACGATCCATTCAAATTCATTCGCACGAATCTTTCCATTCTAACCATTCTAATTCATTCGTACGGTATGATTCATTCTAATTCATTCGTACGATTCATTCTAATTCAATCCATTCTAATTCATTCGTACGATCCATTCTAATTCATTCGTACGATCCATTCTAATTCATTCGTACGATTCATTCTAATTCATTCGTACGATCCATTCTTACTCATTCGTACGATCCATTCTAATTCATTCGCACGAATGAATCCATTCTAATTCATTCGTATGATCCATTCTAATTCATTCGCATGAATGTATCCATTCTAATTCATTTGTACGATCCATTCTATCTCATTCGTACAATCCATTCTATTTCATTCGTACGATCCATTCTAATTCATTCGTACGATCCATTCTAATTCCTTCGTATTATCCATTCTAATTCATTCGTACGGTATGATTCATTCTAATTCATTCGTACGATCCAATCTAATTAATCCGCACAATCTATTCTAATCCATTCTAATCCATTCTATTTCATTCGTGGATCGTATGAATGAATTATAATGGATCATGCGAATGAATTAGAATAGATCATACGAATGAATTAGAATGGATCGTACGAATGAATTAGAATGGATACATTCGTGCAAAAGAATTAGAATGAATTGTATGAATGAATTAGAATGGATCGTGCGAATGAATTAGAATGGATACATTCGTGCGAATGAATTAGAATAGATCGTATGAATGAATTAGAATGGATCGTGCGAATGAATTAGAATAGATCGTACGAATGAATTAGAATGGATTGAATTAGAATGAATCGTACGAATGAATTAGAATGAATCATACCGTACGAATGAATTAGAATGGATCATACGAAGGAATTAGAATGGATCGTACGAATGAATTAGAGTGGATCGTACGAAGGAATTAGAATGGATCGTACGAAGGAATTAGGATGGATCGTACGAATGAGTAAGAATGGATCGTACGAATGAAATAGAATGGATCGTATGAATGAATTAGAATGGATCGTGCGAATGAATTAGAATGGATCGTACGAATGAATTAGAATAGATTGTGCGAATGAATTAGAATGGATCGTACGAATGAATTAGAATGGATCGTATGAATGAATTAGAATGGATCGTGCGAATGAATTAGAATGGATCGTACGAATGAAATAGAATGGATTCGCACGAATGTATCCATTCTAATTCATTCGTACGATCCATTCTAATTCATTCGTACAATCCATTCTAATTCATTCGCACGATCCATTCGCATTCTCTCAAACGATCCATTCTAATTCATTCATATGATCCATTCTAATTCATTCGCACGAATGTATCCATTCTAATTCATTCGTACGATCCATTCTAATTCATTTGTACGAATGTATCCACTCTAATTCATTCATACGATCCATTCTAATTCATTCGCACGAATGTATCCATTCCAATTCATTCGTACGATCCATTCTAATTCATTCACACAATCTATTCTAATTCATTCGTACGATCAATTCTAATTCATTAGCATGATCCATTCTAATTCATTCGTACGATCTATTCTAATTCATTCGTACGATCTATTCTATTTCATTCATACGATCCATTCTAATTCATTAATACGATCCATTCTAATTCATTCGCACGATCCATTCTAATTCATTCACACTCATACGATCCATTCTAATTCATTCGTACAAATGAATTAGAGTGGATACATTCGTACAAATGAATTAGAATGGATCGTATGAATGAATTAGAGTGGATACATTCGTACAAATGAATTAGAATGGATCGTACGAATGAATTAGAATGGATACATTCGTGCGAATGAATTAGAATGGATCATATGAATGAATTAGAATGGATCGTTTGAGTGAATGCGAATGGATCGTGCGAATGAAGTAGAATGGATTGTATGAATGTGAATGAATTAGAACGGATCGTGCGAATGAATTAGAATGGATCGTATTAATGAAGTAGAATGGATCGTATGAATGAAATAGAATAGATCATACGAATGAATTAGAATAGTTCGTACGAATGAATTAGAATGGATCATGCTAATGAATTAGAATTGATCGTACGAATGAATTAGAATAGATTGTGCGAATGAATTAGAATAGATTGTGCGAATGAATTAAAATGGATCGTACGAAGGAATTAGAATGGATCATGCAAATGAATTAGAATGGATCGTACGAATGAATTAGAATGGATCGTGCGAATGAATTAGAATATAGATCGTACGAATGAATTAGAATGGATCATACGAATGAATTAGAATGGATCGTACGAATGAATTAGAATGGATACATTCGTGCAAAAGAATTAGAATGGATCGTACGAATGAATTAGACTAGATTGTGCGAATGGATTAGAATGGATCATACGATTGAGTAAGAATGGATTGTACGAATTAAATAGAATAGATCGTACGAATGAATTAGAATGGATCGTATGAATGAATTAGAATCGATCGTACGAATGAGTAAGAATGGATCATACGAATGAATTAGAATGGATTGAATTAGAATGAATCGTACGAATGAATTAGAATGGATCGTACGAATGAGTAAGAATGGATCGTACGAATGAAATAGAATGGATCGTATGAATGAATTAGAATGGATCGTGCGAATGAATTAGAATGGATCGTACGAATGAATTAGAATAGATTGTGCGAATGAATTAGAATGGATCGTACGAATGAATTAGAATGGATCGTATGAATGAATTAGAATGGATCGTGCGAATGAATTAGAATGGATCGTACGAATGAAATAGAATGGATTCGGACGAATGTATCCATTCTAATTCATTCGTACGATCCAGTCTAATTCATTCGTACAATCCATTCTAATTCATTCGCACGATCCATTCGCATTCACTCAAACGATCCATTCTAATTCATTCATATGATCCATTCTAATTCATTCGCACGAATGTATCCATTCTAATTCATTCGTATGATCCATTCTAATTCATTTGTACGAATGTATCCACTCTAATTCATTCATACGATCCATTCTAATTCATTCGCACGAATGTATCCATTCCAATTCATTCGTACGATCCATTCTAATTCATTCGCACAATCTATTCTAATTCATTCGTACGATCAATTCTAATTCATTAGCATGATCCATTCTAATTCATTCGTACGATCTATTCTAATTCATTCGTACGATCTATTCTATTTCATTCATACGATCCATTCTAATTCATTAATATGATCCATTCTAATTCATTCGTACAAATGAATTAGAGTGGATACATTCGTACAAATGAATTAGAATGGATCGTATGAATGAATTAGAGTGGATACATTCGTACAAATGAATTAGAATGGATCGTACGAATGAATTAGAATGGATACATTCGTGCGAATGAATTAGAATGGATCATATGAATGAATTAGAATGGATCGTTTGAGTGAATGTGAATGGATAGTGCGAATGAAGTAGAATGGATTGTATGAATGTGAATGAATTAGAACGGATCGTGCGAATGAATTAGAATGGATCGTATTAATGAATTAGAATGGATCGTATGAATGAAATAGAATAGATCGTACGAATGAATTAGAATAGTTCGTACGAATGAATTAGAATGGATCATGCTAATGAATTAGAATTGATCGTACGAATGAATTAGAATAGATTGTGCGAATGAATTAGAATAGATTGTGCGAATGAATTAAAATGGATCGTACGAAGGAATTAGAATGGATCATGCGAATGAATTAGAATGGATCGTACGAATGAATTAGAATGGATCGTGCGAATGAATTAGAATATAGATTGTACGAATGAATTAGAATGGATCGTACGAATGAATTAGAATGGATCGTATGAATGAATTAGAATGGATACATTTGTGCAAAAGAATTAGAATGGATCGCACGAATGAATTAGACTAGATTGTGCGAATGGATTAGAATGGATCATACGATTGAGTAAGAATGGATTGTACGAATTAAATAGAATAGATCGTACGAATGAATTAGAATGGATCGTATGAATGAATTAGAATCGATCGTACGAATGAGTAAGAATGGATCGTACGAATGAATTAGAATGGATTGAATTAGAATGAATCGTACGAATGAATTAGAATGGATCGTACGAATGAATTAGAATGGATCGTGCGAATGAATTAGAATGGGTCGTACAAATGAATTAGAATGGATACATTCGTGCGAAAGAATTAGAATTGATCGTGCGAATGAATTAGAATGGATCATATGAATGAATTAGAATGGATCGTATGAATGAATTAGAATGGATCGTACGAATGAGTAAGAATGGATCGTGCGAATGAATTAGAATGGATCGTAGTAATGAATTAGAATGGATCCTACGAATGAATTAGAATTGATCGTACGAATGAATTAGAATAGATTGTGCGAATGAATTAGAATGGATCGTACGAATGAATTGGAATGGATACATTCGTGCGAATGAATTAGAATGGATCGTATGAATGAATTAGAGTGGATACATTCGTACAAATGAATTAGAATGGATCGTACGAATGAATTAGAATGAATACATTCGTGCGAATGAATTAGAATGGATCATATGAATGAATTAGAATGGATCGTTTGATTGAATGCGAATGGATCGTGCGAATGAATTAGAATGGATTGTACGAATGAATTAGAATGGATCGTACGAATAAATTAGAATAGATACATTCATGCGAATGAATTAGAATGGATCGTATGAATGAATTAGAAAGGATTGTACGAATAAATTAGAATGGATCGTACGAATGAATTAGAATGGATTGTACGAATAAATTAGAATGGATCGTACGAATGAATTAGAATGGATCGTACGAATGAATTAGAATGGATACATTCGTGCGAATGAATTAGAATGGATCATACGAATGAATTAGAATGGATACATTCATGTGAATGAATTAGAGTGGATTGTATGAATGTGAATGAATTAGAATGGATCGTGCGAATGAATTAGAATGGATCGTATTAATGAATTAGAATGGATCGTATGAATGAAATAGAATAGATCGTACGAATAAATTAGAATAGATCGTACGAATGAATTAGAATGGATCATGCTAATGAATTAGAATTGATCGTACGAATGAATTAGAATAGATTGTGCGAATGAATTAGAATAGATTGTGCGAATAAATTAAAATGGATCGTACGAAGGAATTAGAATGGATCATGCGAATGAATTAGAATGGATCGTACGAATGAATTTAGAATGGATCGTGCGAATGAATTAGAATATAGATCGTACGAATGAATTAGAATGGATCGTACGAATGAATTAGAATGGATCGTACGAATGAATTAGAATGGATACATTCGTGCGAAAGAATTAGAATGGATCGTACGAATGAATTAGACTAGATTGTGCGAATGGATTAGAATGGATCATACGATTGAGTAAGAATGGATTGTACGAATTAAATAGAATAGATCGTACGAATGAATTAGAATGGATCGTATGAATGAATTAGAATCGATCATACGAATGAGTAAGAATGGATCGTACGAATGAATTAGAATGGATTGAATTAGAATGAATCGTACGAATGAATTAGAATGGATCGTACGAATGAATTAGAATGGATCGTGCGAATGAATTAGAATGGGTCATACAAATGAATTACAATGGATACATTCGTGCGAAAGAATTAGAATGGATTGTGCGAATGAATTAGAATGGATCATATGAATTAATTAGAATGGATCGTATGAATGAATTAGAATGGATCGTACGAATGAGTAAGAATGGATCGTGCGAATGAATTAGAATGGATCGCAGTAATGAATTAGAATGGATCCTACGAATGAATTAGAATTGATCGTACGAATGAATTAGAATAGATTGTACGAATGAATTAGAATGGATCGTTCGAATGAATTGGAATGGATACATTCGTGCGAATGAATTAGAATGGATCGTATAAATGAATTAGAGTGGATACATTCGTACAAATGAATTAGAATGGATCGTATGAATGAATTAGAATGAATACATTCGTGCGAATGAATTAGAATGGATCATATGAATGAATTAGAATGGATCGTTTGAGTGAATGCGAATGGATCGTGCGAATGAATTAGAATGGATTGTACGAATGAATTAGAATGGATCGTATGAATGAATTAGAATGGATACATTCGTGCGAATGAATTAGAATGGATCGTATGAATGAATTAGAATGGATTGTACGAATAAATTAGAATGGATCGTACTAATGAATTAGAATAGATTGTATGAATGAATTAGAATGGATCGTACGAATGAATTAGAATGGATCGTACGAATGAATTAGAATGGATACATTTGTGCGAATGCATTAGAATGGATCATACGAAGGAATTAGAGTTGATACATTCGTGTGAATGAATTAAAATGGATAATACGAATGAGTAAGAATGGATCGTAGAATTAGAATGGATCGTATGAATGAATTCGAATGGATACATACGAATGAATTAGAATGGATCGTATGAATGAATTAGAATGGATCGTGCGAATGAATTAGAATGGATCGTACGAATGAATTAGAATGGATCGTACGAATGAATTAGAATGGATCGTAGTAATGAATTAGAATGGATCCTACGAATGAATTAGAATAGATTGTGTGAATGAATTAGAATGGATCTGGATCGTGTATCCATTCTAATTCATTCGTAAGACCCATTCTAATTCATTCGCACGATCCATTCTAATTCATTCGTATGAGCCATTCTAATTCATTCGTACGATTCATTCTAATTCAATCCATTCTAATTCATTCGTACGATCCATTCTTACTCATTCGTACGATCCATTCTAATTCATTCGCACGAATGAATCCATTCTAATTCATTCGTATGATCCATTCTAATTCATTCGCATGAATTATCCATTCTAATTCATTCGTACGATCCATTCTATCTCATTCGTACAATCCATT
Source organism: Chamaelirium japonicum (assembly GCA_947650365.1). Lineage (NCBI taxonomy): Eukaryota > Viridiplantae > Streptophyta > Magnoliopsida > Liliales > Melanthiaceae > Chamaelirium > Chamaelirium japonicum. Next base: position 749,965 of record CANTAL010000050.1, read on the forward strand.
CTATTTCATTCGTACGATCCATTCTAATTCATTCGCACGATCCATTCTAATTTATTCGCATGATCCATTCTAATTCATTCGTACGATTGATTCTAATTCATTCATACGATCCATTCTAATTCATTCGCATGAATGTATCCATTCTAATTCATTCGTACGATCCATTCTAATTTATTCGCACGATCCATTCTAATTCATTCGTACGATCTAATCTATTTCATTCGTACAATCCATTCTAATTCATTCATACGATCCATTCTAATTCATTCGTACGATCCATTCTAATTCATTCGCACGATCCATTCTAATTCATTCATACGATCCATTCTAATTCATTCGTACGATCCATTCTAATTCATTCGTACGATCCATTCTAATTCATTCGCAAGAAAGAATTAGAATGGATCGTATGAATGAATTAGATTGGATCGTATAAATGAATTATAATGGATCGTACGAATGAATTAGAATGGATCGTGCTAATGAATTAGAATGGATCGTGCGAATGAATTAGAATGGATCGTGCGAATGAATTAGAATGGATCGTACGAATGAATTAGAATGGATCGTTCGAATGAATTAGAATAGATTGTGCGAATGAATTAGAATGGATCATACGAATGAATTAGATTGGATCGTACGAATGAATTAGAATGGATCGTACGAATGAATTAGAATGGATCGTGCGAATGAATTAGAATGGATCGTACGAATGAAATAGAATGGATTCGCACGAATGTATCCATTCTAATTCATTCATACGATCCATTCTAATTTATTCGTACAATCCATTCTAATTCATTCGCACGATCCATTTGCATTCACTCAAACAACCCATTCTAATTCATACGTACGATCCATTCTAATTCATTCAAACGATCCATTCTAATTCATTCGTACGATCCATTCTAATTCATTCGCACGAATGTATCCATTCTAATTCATTCGTATGATCCATTCTAATTCATTTGTACGAATGTATCCATTCTAATTCATTCGTACGATCCATTCTAATTCATTTGTACGAATGTATCCTTTCTAATTCATTCGTACGATCCATTCTAATTCATTCGCACAATCTATTTTAATTCATTAGTACGATCCATTCTAATTCATTCGTACGATCCAGTCTAATTCATTCATACGATCCATTCTAATTCATTCGTACGATCCATTCTAATTCATTCGTATGATCCATTCTAATTCATTCGCACAATCTATTCTAATACATTCGTACGATCCATTCTAATTCATTCGCACGATCTATTCTAATTCATTTATACGATCCATTCTAATTCATTCGCACGAATGAATTAGAATGAATCATACCGTACGAATGAATTAGAATGGATCATACGAAGGAATTAGAATGGATCGTACGAATGAATTAGAATGGATCGTACGAATGAATTAGAATGGATCGTACGAAGGAATTAGAATGGATCGTACGAAGGAATTAGAATGGATAGTACGAATGAATTAGAATGGATACCTTCGTGCAAATGAATTAGAATGGATCGTACGAATGAGTAAGAATGGATCGTACGAATGAAATAGAATGGATCGTATGAATGAATTAGAATGGATCGTGCGAATGAATTAGAATGGATCGTACGAATGAATTAGAATAGATTGTGCGAATGAATTAGAATGGATCGTACGAATGAATTAGAATGGATCGTATGAATGAATTAGAATGGATCGTGCGAATGAATTAGAATGGATCGTACGAATGAAATAGAATGGATTCGCACGAATGTATCCATTCTAATTCATTCGTACGATCCATTCTAATTCATTCGTACAATCCATTCTAATTCATTGCATGATCCATTCGCATTCACTCAAACGATCCATTCGAATTCATTCATATGATCCATTCTATTTCATTCGCACGAATGTATCCATTCTATTTCATTCGTACGATCCATTCTAATTCATTTGTACGAATGTATCCACTCTAATTCATTCATACGATCCATTCTAATTCATTTGTACGAATGTATCCACTCTAATTCATTCGTACGAATGAATTAGAATGGATCGTATGAGTGTGAATGAATTAGAATGGATCGTGCGAATGAATTAGAATGGATCGTATTAATGAATTAGAATGGATCGTATGAATGAAATAGAATAGATCGTACGAATGAATTAGAATGGATCGTATGAATAAATTAGAATGGATCGTACGAAGGAATTAGAATGGATTGTATGAATGAATTAGAATAGATCGTATGAATGAATTAGAATGGATCTTACGAATGAATTAGAATGGATCGTATGAATTAGAATGGATCGTACGAAGGAATTAGAATGGATCGTATGAATGAATTTGATTGGATCGTATTAATGAATTTGAATGGATCGTATGAATGAATTAGATTGGATCGTATGAATGAATTAGAATGGATCGTACGAATGAGTAAGAATGGATCGTACGAATGAATTAGAATGGATTGAATTAGAATGAATCGTACGAATGAATTAGAATGGATCATACGAAGGAATTAGAATGGATCGTATGAATGAATTAGAATGGATCGTACGAATGAATTAGAATGGATTCATTCGTGCGAATGAATTAGAATGGATCGTACGAATGAGTAAGAATGGATCGTACGAATGAATTAGAATGGATTGAATTAGAATGAATCGTACGAATGAATTAGAATGGATCGTACGAATGAATTAGAATGGATCGTACGAATGAATTAGAATGGATTGAATTAGAATGAATCGTACGAATGAATTAGAATGAATCATACCATACGAATGAATTAGAATGGATCATACGAAGGAATTAGAATCGATCGTACGAATGAATTAGAATGGATCGTACGAATGAATTAGAATGGATCGTACGAAGGAATTAGAATGGATCGTATGAAGGAATTAGAATGGATAGTACGAATGAATTAGAATGGATACATTCATGCAAAAGAATTAGAATGGATTGTATGATTGAATTAGAATGGATCGTGCGAATGAATTAGAATGGATCGTACGAATGAATTAGAATGGATACATTCGTGCGAAAGAATTAGAATAGATCGTATGAATGAATTAGAATGGATCGTATGAATGAAATAGAATGGATCGTACGAATGAATTAGAATCGATCGTGCGAATGAATTAGAATGGATCGTACGAATGAAGTAGAATGGATTGAATTAGAATGAATCATACGAATGAATTAGAATGGATCGTACGAATGAATTAGAATGGATCGTACGAATGAATTAGAATGGATTGAATTAGAATGAATCGTACGAATGAATTAGAATAAATCATACCGTACGAATGAATTAGAATGGATCATACGAAGGAATTAGAATGGATCGTACGAATGAATTAGAATGGATCGTACGAAGGAATTAGAATGGATCGTACGAAGGAATTAGAATGGATAGTACGAATGAATTAGAATGGATACCTTCGTGCAAATGAATTAGAATGGATCGTACGAATGAGTAAGAATGGATCGTACGAATGAAATAGAATGGATCGTATGAATGAATTAGAATGGATCGTGCGAATGAATTAGAATGGATCGTACGAATGAATTAGAATAGATTGTGCGAATGAATTAGAATGGATCGTACGAATTAATTAGAATGGATCGTACGAATGAATTAGAATGGATCGTATGAATAAATTAGAATGGATCGTGCGAATGAATTAGAATGGATCGTATGAATGAAATAGAATGGATTCGCACGAATGTATCCATTCTAATTCAATTGATCGTGCGAATGAATTAGAATGGATCGTACGAATGAAGTAGAATGGATCGTACGAAGGAATTAGAATGGATCGTACGAATGAATTAGAAAGGATACATTCGAATTCATTCGTACGATCCATTCTAATTCATTCGTACGATCCATATTCTAATTCATTCGCACGATCCATTCTAATTCATTTGCACGATCCATTCTAATTCATTCATACGATCCATTCTAATTCATTCACACAATCCATTCTAATTAATTCTAATTTATTCGTATGTGAGTGGATCATGTTTTTTCGTGCTAATGAATTAGAATGGATCGTATGAATGAATTAGAATCGATCGTACGAATGAATTAGAATGGATCATGCGAATGAATTAGAATGGATCGTGCGAATGAATTAGAATGGATCGTACGAATGAAATATAATGGATTGTACGAATGAGATAGAATGGATCGTACAAATGAATTAGAATGGATAATTCATGTGAATGAATTAGAATGGATCATACGAATGAATTAGAATGGATTCATTCGTGCGAATGAATTAGAATGGATCGTACGAATGAGTAAGAATGGATCGTATGAATGAATTAGAATGGATTGAATTAGAATGAATCGTACGAATGAATTAGAATGGATCGTACGAATGAATTAGAATGGATCGTTTGAATGAATTAGAATGGATTGAATTAGAATGAATCGTACGAATGAATTAGAATGAATCATACCGTACGAATGAATTAGAATGGATCATACGAAGGAATTAGAATGGATCGTGCGAATAAATTAGAATGGATCGTATGAATGAATTAGAATAGATTGTGCGAATGAATTAGAGTGGATCGTACGAATGAATTAGAATGGATACATTCGTGCGAATGAATTAGAATGGATCGTATGAATGAATTAGAATCGATCGTACGAATGAATTAGAATGGATCATGCGAATGAATTAGAATGGATCGTGCGAATGAATTAGAATGGATCGTACGAATGAAATAGAATGGATTGTACGAATGAGATAGAATGGATCGTACGAATGAATTATAATGGATACATTCATGCGAATGAATTAGAATGGATCATACGAATGAATTAGAATGGATTCATTCGTGCGAATGAATTAGAATGGATCGTACGAATGAGTAATAATGGATCGTACGAATGAATTAGAATGGATTGAAATAGAATGAATCGTACGAATGAATTAGAATGGATCGTACGAATGAATTAGAATGGATCGTACGAATGAATTAGAATGGATTGAATTAGAATGAATCGTACGAATGAATTAGAATGAATCATACCGTACGAATGAATTAGAATGGATCATACGAAGGAATTAGAATGGATCGTACGAATGAATTAGAATGGATCGTACGAATGAATTAGAATGGATCGTACGAAGGAATTAGAATGGATCATACGAAGGAATTAGAATGGATCGTATGAAGGAATTAGAATGGATAGTACGAATGAATTAGAATGGATACCTTCGTGCAAATGAATTAGAATGGATCGTACGAATGAGTAAGAATGGATCATACGAATGAAATAGAATGGATCGTATGAATGAATTAGAATGGATCGTGCGAATGAATTAGAATGGATCGTACGAATGAATTAGAATAGATTATGCGAATGAATTAGAATGGATCGTACGAATGAATTAGAATGGATCGTACGAATGAATTAGAATGGATTGTGCGAATGAATAAGAATGGATCGTACAAATGAAATAGAATGGATTCGCACGAATGTATCCATTCTAATTCATTCGTACGATCCATTCTAATTCATTCGTACAATCCATTCTAATTCATTCGCACGATCCATTCGCATTCACTCAAACGATCCATTCTAATTCATTCATATGATCCATTCTAATTCATTCGCACGAATGTATCCATTCTAATTCATTCGTACGATCCATTCTAATTCATTTGTACAAATGTATCCACTCTAATTCATTCATACGATCCACTCTAATTCATTTGTACGAATGTATCCACTCTAATTCATTCGTACGAATGAATTAGAATGGGTCGTATGAGTGTGAATGAATTAGAATGGATCATGCGAATGAATTAGAATGGATCGTATTAATGAATTAGAATGGATCGTATGAATGAAATAGAATAGATCGTTTGAATGAATTAGAATGGATCGTATGAATGAATTAGAATGGATCGTACGAAGGAATTAGAATGGATTGTATGAATGAATTAGAATAGATCGTATGAATGAATTAGAATGGATCTTACGAATGAATTAGAATGGATCGTATGAATTAGAATGGATCGTACGAAGGAATTAGAATGGATCGTATGAATGAATTAGAGTGGATCGTATTAATGAATTTGAATGGATCGTATGAATGAATTAGATTGGATCGTATGAATGAATTAGAATGGATCGTACGAATAAGTAAGAATGGATCGTACGAATGAATTAGAATGGATTGAATTAGAACGAAACGTACGAATAAATTAGAATGGATCATACGAAGGAATTAGAATGGATCGTACGAATGAATTAGAATGGATCGTACGAATGAATTCGAATGTATCGTACGAAGGAATTAGAATGGATCGTACGAAGGAATTAGAATGGATAGTACGAATGAATTAGAATGGATACCTTCGTGCAAATGAATTAGAATGGATCGTACGAATGAGTAAGAATGGATCGTACGAATGAAATAGAATGGATCGTATGAATGAATTAGAATGGATCGTGCGAATGAATTAGGATGGATCGTACGAATGAATTAGAATAGATTGTGCGAATGAATTAGAATGGATCGTGCGAATGAATTAGAATATAGATCGTACGAATGAATTAGAATGGATCGTACGAATGAATTAGAATGGATCGTGCGAATAAATTAGAATGGATCGTACGAATGAATTAGAATGGATACATTCGTGCGAAAGAATTATAATGGATCGTATGAATGAATTAGAATGGATCTTAAGAATGAATTAGAATGGATCGATTCTAATTCGTACGATCCATTCGAATTCATTCGCACGATCCATTCTAATTCATTCATACGGTCCATTCTAATTCATTCGTATGTATCCATTCTAATTCATTCGTACGATCCATTCTATTTCATTCGTACGATCCAATCTAATTCATTCATACCAAGAAATTAGAATGAATTAGAATGGATCATACGAAGGAATTAGAATGGATCGTACGAATGAATTAGAATGGATCGTACGAATGAATTAGAATGGATCGTACGAAGAAATTAGAATGGATCGTACGAAGGAATTAGAATGGATAGTACGAATGAATTAGAATGGATCATGCTAATGAATTAGAATTGATCGTACGAATGAATTAGAATAGATTGTGCGAATGAATTAGAATGGATCGTACAAATGAATTGGAATGGATACATTCGTGCGAATGAATTAGAATGGATCGTATGAATGAATTAGAGTGGATACATTCGTACAAATGAATTAGAATGGATCGTACGAATAAATTAGAATGGATACATTCGTGCGAATGAATTAGAATGGATCATATGAATGAATTAGAATGGATCGTTTGAGTGAATGCGAATGGATCGTGCGAATGAATTAGAATGGATTGTACGATTGAATTAGAATGGATCATACCGTACGAATGAATTAGAATGAATCATACCGTACGAATGAATTAGAATGGATCATACGAAGGAATTAGAATGGATCGTACGAATGAATTAGAATGGATCGTACGAATGAATTAGAATGGATCGTACGAAGGAATTAGAATGGATCGTACGAAGGAATTAGAATGGATAGTACGAATGAATTAGAATGGATACCTTCGTGCAAATGAATTAGAATGGATCGTACGAATGAGTAAGAATGGATCGTCCGAATGAAATAGAATGGATCGTATGAATGAATTAGAATGGATCGTGCGAATGAATTAGAATGGATCGTACGAATGAATTAGAATAGATTGTGCGAATGAATTAGAATGGATCGTACGAATGAATTAGAATGGATCGTACGAATGAATTAGAATGGATCGTATGAATGAATTAGAATGGATCGTGCGAATGAATTAGAATGGATCATACGAATGAAATAGAATGGATTCGCACGAATGTATCCATTCTAATTCAATTGATCGTGCGAATGAATTAGAATGGATCGTACGAATGAATTAGAATGGATCGTACGAAGGAATTAGAATGGATCGTACGAATGAATTAGAAAGGATACATTCGAATTCATTCGTACGATCCATTCTTATTCATTCGTACAATCCATATTCTAATTCATTCGCACAATCCATTCTAATTCATTCGCACGATCCATTCTAATTCATTCATACGATCCATTCTAATTCATTCACATAATCCATTCTAATTCATTCTAATTTATTCGTATGTGAGTGGATCGTGTTTTTTCGTGCTAATGAATTAGAATGGATCGTATGAATGAATTAGAATCGATCGTACGAATGAATTAGAATGGATCATGCGAATGAATTAGAATGGATCGTGCGAATGAATTAGAATGGATCGTACGAATGAAATAGAATGGATTGTACGAATGAGATAGAATGGATCGTACGAATGAATTATAATGGATAATTCATGCGAATGAATTAGAATGGATCATACGAATGAATTAGAATGGATTCATTCGTGCGAATAAATTAGAATGAATCATACGAATGAGTAAGAATGGATCGTACGAATGAATTAGAATGGATTGAATTAGAATGAATCGTACGAATGAATTAGAATGGATCGTACGAATGAATTAGAATGGATCGTACGAATGAATTAGAATGGATTAAATTAGAATGAATCGTACGAATGAATTAGAATGAATCATACCGTACGAATGAATTAGAATGGATCATACGAAGGAATTAGAATGGATCGTGCGAATAAATTAGAATGGATCGTATGAATGAATTAGAATAGATTGTGCGAATGAATTAGAATGGATCGTACGAATGAATTAGAATGGATATATTCGTGCGAATGAATTAGAATGGATCGTATGAATGAATTAGAATCGATCGTACGAATGAATTAGAATGGATCATGCGAATGAATTAGAATGGATCGTGCGAATGAATTAGAATGGATCTTACGAATGAAATAGAATGGATTGTACGAATGAGATAGAATGGATCGTACGAATGAATTAGAATGGATACATTCATGCGAATGAATTAGAATGGATCATACGAATGAATTAGAATGGATTCATTCGTGCGAATGAATTAGAATGGATCGTACGAATGAGTAAGAATGGATCGTACGAATGAATTAGAATGGATTGAATTAGAATGAATCGTACGAATGAATTAGAATGGATCGTACGAATGAATTAGAATGGATTGTACGAATGAATTAGAATGGATTGAATTAGAATGAATCGTACGAATAAATTACAATGAATCATACCGTACGAATGAATTAGAATGGATCATACGAAGGAATTAGAATGGATCGTACGAATGAATTAGAATGGATCGTACGAAGGAATTAGAATGGATCGTATGAAGGACTTAGAATGGATAGTACGAATGAATTAGAATGGATACCTTCGTGCAAATGAATTAGAATGGATCGTACGAATGAGTAAGAATGGATCGTACGAATGAAATAGAATGGATCGTATGAATGAATTAGAATGGATCGTGCGAATGAATTATAATGGATCGTACGAATGAATTAGAATAGATTGTGCGAATGAATTAGAATGGATCGTACGAATGAATTAGAATGGATCGGACGAATGAATTAGAATGGATCGTACGAATGAATTAGAATGGATCGTGCGAATGAATTAGAATGGATCGTACGAATGAAATAGAATAGATTCGCATGAATGTATCCATTCTAATTTATTTGTACGATCCATTCTAATTCATTCGTACAATCCATTCTAATTCATTCGCACGATCCATTCGCATTCACTCAAACGATCCATTCTAATTCATTCATATGATCCATTCTAATTCATTCGCACGAATGTATCCATTCTAATTCATTCGTACGATCCATTCTAATTCATTTGTACGAATGTATCCACTCTAATTCATTCATACGATCCATTCTAATTCATTTGTACGAATGTATCCACTCTAATTCATTCGTACGAATGAATTAGAATGGATCGTATGAGTTTGAATGAATTAGAATGGATCATGCGAATGAATTAGAATTGATCGTATTAATGAATTAGAATGGATCGTATGAATGAAATAGAATAGATCGTATGAATGAATTAGAATGGATCGTATGAATGAATTAGAATGGATCGTACGAAGGAATTATAATGGATTGTATGAATGAATTAGAATAGATCGTATGAATGAATTAGAATGGATATTACGAATGAATTAGAAAGGATCGTATGAATTAGAATGGATCGTACAAAGGAATTAGAATGGATCGTATGAATGAATTAGATTGGATCGTATTAATGAATTTGAATGGATCGTATGAATGAATTAGATTGGATCGTATGAATGAATTAGAATGGATCGTACGAATGAGTAAGAATGGATCGTACGAATGAATTAGAATCGATTGAATTAGAATGAATCATACGAATGAATTAGAATGGATCATACGAAGGAATTAGAATGGATCGTACGAATGAATTAGAATGGATCGTACGAAGGAATTAGAATGGATCGTACGAAGGAATTAGAATGGATAGTACGAATGAATTAGAATGGATACCTTCGTGCAAATGAATTAGAATGGATCGTACGAATGAGTAAGAATGGATCGTACGAATGAAATAGAATGGATCGTATGAATGAATTAGAATGGATCGTGCGAATGAAGTAGAATGGATCATACGAATGAATTAGAATAGATTGTGCGAATGAATTAGAATGGATCGTGCGAATGAATTAGAATATAGATCGTACGAATGAATTAGAGTGGATCGTACGAATGAATTAGAATGGATCGTGCGAATGAATTAGAATGGATCGTACGAATGAATTAGAATGGATACATTCGTGCGAAAGAATTAGAATGGATCGTATGAATGAATTAGAATGGATCGATTCTAATTCGTCAATCCATTCGAATTCATTCGCACGATCGATTCTAATTCATTCATACGATCCATTCTAATTCATTCGTATGTATCCATTCTAATTCATTCGTACGATCCATTCTATTTCATTCGTACGATCCAATCTAATTCATTCATATGAAGAAATTAGAATAAATCGTACGAATGAATTAGAATGAATCATACCGTACGAATGAATTAGAATGGATCATACGAAGGAATTAGAATGGATCGTAGGAATGAATTAGAATGGATCGTATGAATGAATTAGAATGGATCGGACGAAGGAATTAGAATGGATCGTACGAAGGAATTAGAATAGATAGTACGAATGAATTAGAATGGATCATGCTAATGAATTAGAATTGATCGTACGAATGAATTAGAATAGATTGTGCGAATGAATTAGAATGGATCGTACGAATGAATTGGAATGGATACATTCGTGCGAATGAATTAGAATGGATCGTATGAATGAATTAGAGTGGATACATTCGTACAAATGAATTAGAATGGATCGTACGAATGAATTAGAATGGATACATTCGTGCGAATGAATTAGAATGGATCATATGAAAGAATTAGAATGGATCGTTTGAGTGAATGCGAATGGATCGTGCGAATGAATTAGAAAGGATTGTACGAATGAATTAGAATGGATCGTACGAATGAATTAGAATGGGTACATTCGTGCGAATGAATTAGAATGGATCGTATGAATGAATTAGAATGGATTATACAAATAAATTAGAATGGATCGTACGAATGAATTACAATAGATTGTACGAATGAATTAGAATGGATCGTACGAATGAATTAGAATGGATCGTACGAATGAATTAGAATGGATACATTCGTGCGAATGAATTAGAATGGATCATACGAATGAATTAGAGTTGATACATTCGTGTGAATAAATTAAAATGGATAATACGAATGAGTAAGAATGGATCGTAGAATTAGAATGGATCGTATGAATGAATTAGAATGGATACATACGAATGAATTAGAATGGATCGTATGAATGAATTAGAATGGATCGTGCGAATGAATTAGAATGGATCATACGAATGAATTAGAATGGATCGTATGAATGAATTAAAATGGATCGTAGTAATGAATTAGAATGGATCCTACGAATGAATTAGAATAGATTGTGCGAATGAATTAGAATAGATCTGGATCATGTATCCATTCTAATTCATTCGTACGACCCATTCTAATTCATTCGCACGATCCATTCTAATTCATTCGTACGATCCATTCTAATTCATTCATACGATTCATTCTAATTCAATCCATTCTAATTCATTCGTACGATCCATTCTTACTCATTCGTACGATCCATTCTAATTCATTCGCATGAATGAATCCATTCTAATTCATTCGTATGATCCATTCTAATTCATTCGCATGAATGTATCCATTCTAATTCATTCGTACGATCCATTATATCTCATTCGTACAATCCATTCTATTTCATTCGTACGATCCATTCTAATTCATTCGCACGATCCATTCTAATTCATTCGCATGATCCATTCTAATTCATTCGTACGATCGATTCTGATTCATTCATACGATCCATTCTAATTCATTCGTACGAATGTATCCATTCTAATTCCTTCGTACGATCTATTCTAATTCATTTGTACGAATGTATCCACTCTAATTCATTCATACGATCCATTCTAATTCATTCGCACGAATGTATCCATTCTAATTCATTCGTACGATCCATTCTAATTCATTCGCACAATCTATTCTAATTCATTCGTACGATCAATTCTAATTCATTAGCATGATCCATTCTAATTCATTCGTACGATCTATTCTATTTCATTCGTACAATCCATTCTTACTCAATCGTATGATCCATTCTAATCCATTCGCACAATCTATTCTAATTCATTCGTACGATCCTTTCTATTTCATTCGTACGATCCATTCTAATTCATACGATCCATTCTATTTCATTCATACGATCCATTTTAATTCATTCGCACGATCCATTCTAATTCATTCATACGATCCATTCTATTTCATTCGTACGATCCATTCTTACTCATTCGTATGATCCATTCTAATTCATTCGCACGAATGTATCCATTCTAATTCATTCGTACGATCCATTCTAATTCATTCGTACGATCCATTCTAATTCATTCGTCCGATCTATTCTAATTCATTCATACGATCCATTCTAATTCATTCATACAATCCATTCTAATTCTTTCACACGATCCATTCTAATTCATTCGTACGATCCATTCTAACTCATTCGTACGATCCATTCTAATTCATTCGTACGATCCATTCTAATTCATTTGCACGAATGAATCCATTCTAATTCATTCGTACAATCCATTCTATTTCATTCGTACGATCCATTCTTACTCATTCGTAAGATCCATTCTAATTCATTGGCACGAATGTATCCATTCTAATTCATTCGTACGATCCACTCTAATTCATTCGTACGATTCATTCCAGTTCATTCTAATTCTAATTCATTCGTATGATCGATTCTAATTCATTCGTACGATCCATTCTTACTCATTCGTACGATCCATTCTAATTCATTCGCATGAATGTATCCATTCTAATTCATTCGTACGATCCATTCTAATTCATTCGCACAATCTATTCTAATTCATTCATACGATCCATCCTAATTCATTCGCATGAATGTATCCATTCTAATTCATTCGTACAATCCATTCTATTTCATTCATACGATCCATTCTTACTCATTCGTACGATCCATTCGTATCCATTCTAATTCATTCGTACGATCTATTCTAATTCATTTATACGATCTAATCTAATTCATTCATACAATCCATTCTAATTCATTCATACGATCGTACGAATGAAATAGAATAGATCGTACGAAGGAATTAGAATAGATTGTTCGAATGGATTAGCATGGATCGTATGAATGAATTAGAATGGATCGTGCAAATGAATTAGAATGGATCGTGCGAATGAATTAGAATGGATCGTACGAATGAAATAGAATGGATCGTACGAATGAATTAGAATAGATTGTGCGAATGGATTAGAATGGATCATACGATTGAGTAAGAATGGATTGTACGAATGAAATAGAATAGATCATACGAATGAATTAGAATGGATCATGCTAATGAATTAGAATTGTCGTACGAATGAATTAGAATAGATTGTGCGAATGAATTAGAATGGATCGTACGAATGAATTGGAATGGATACATTCGTGCGAATGAATTAGAATGGATCGTATGAATGAATTAGAGTGGATACATTCGTACAAATGAATTAGAATGGATCGTACGAAGGAATTAGAATGGATCGTACGAAGGAATTAGAATGGATAGTACGAATGAATTAGAATGGATACCTTCGTGCAAATGAATTAGAATGGATCGTACGAATGAGTAAGAATGGATCGTACGAATGAAATAGAATGGATCGTATGAATGAATTAGAATGGATCGTGCGAATGAATTAGAATGGACCGTACGAATGAATTAGAATAGATTGTGCGAATGAATTAGAATGGATTGTACGAATGAATTAGAATGGATCGTACGAATGAATTAGAATGGATCGTACGAATGAATTAGAATGGACTGTACGAATGAATTAGAATGGATCGTACGAATGAATTAGAATGGATCGTATGAATGAATTAGATTGGATCGTATTAATGAATTAGAATGGATCGTACGAATAAATTAGAATAGATCGTACGAATGAATTAGAATGGATACGAATGGATCGTACGAATGAGTAAGAATGGATCGTACGAATGAAAAAGAATGGATTGTATGAATGAATTAGAATGGATCGTACGAATGAAATAGAATAGATCGTACGAATGAATTTGAATGAATCATGCTAATGAATTAGAATGGATCGTTCGAATGAATTAGAATAGATTGTGCGAATGAATTAGAATGGATCGTACGAATGAATTAGAAAGGATAGATTGTGCGAATGAATTAGAGTGGATCGTACGAATGAATTGGAATGGATACATTCGTGCGAATGAATTAGAATGGATCGTACGAATGAATTAGAATGGATCGACGAATGAATTAGAATGGATCGTATGAATGAATTAGAATGGATCGTGCGAATGAATTAGAATGGATCGTACGAATGAAATAGAATGGATTCGCACGAATGTATCCATTCTAATTCATTCGTACGATCCATTCTAATTCATTCGTACAATCCATTCTAATTCATTCGCACGATCCATTCGCATTCACTCAAACGATCCATTCTAATTCATTCATATGATCCATTCTAATTCATTCGCACGAATGTATCCATTCTAATTCATTCATACGATCCATTCTAATTCATTTGTATGAATGTGTCCACTCTAATTCATTCATACGATCCATTCTAATTCATTCGCACGAATGTATCCATTCCAATTCATTCGTACGATCCATTCTAATTCATTCGCACAATCTATTCTAATTCATTCATAGGATCCATCCTAATTCATTCGCACGAATGTATCCATTCTAATTCATTCGTACAATCCATTCTATTTCATTCGTACGATCCATTCTTACTCATTCGTACGATCCATTCGTATCCATTCTAATTCATTCGTACGATCTATTCTAATTCCTTTGTACGATCCATTCTAATTCCTTCGTACGATCCATTCTTACTCATTCGTACGATCCATTCTAATTCATTCACACGAATGTATCCATTCTAATTCATTCGTACGATCCATTCTAATTCATTCATACGATCCATTCTAATTCTACGATCCATTCTAATTCATTCGTATGATCCATTCTAATTCCTTCGTATGATCCATATTCTAATTCATTCGCACGATCCATTCTAATTCATTCGTACGATCCATTCTAATTCATTCACACAATCCATTCTAATTTATTCGTATGTGAGTGCATCGTGTTTTTTCGTGCTAATGAATTAGAATGGATCGTACGAATGAATTAGAATGGATACATTCGTGCGAAAGAATTAGAATGGATCGTATGAATGAATTAGATTGGATCGTATAAATGAATTAGAATGGATCGTACGAATGAATTAGAATGGATCGTGCTAATGAATTAGAACGGATCGTGCGAATGAATTAGAATGGATCGTGCGAATGAATTAGAATGGATCGTGCGAATGAATTAGAATGGATCGTTCGAATGAATTAGAATAGATTGTGCGATTGAATTAGAATGGATCGTACGAATGAATTAGAAAGGATACATTTGTGCGAATGAATTAGAATGGATCGTATGAGTGTGAATGAATTAGAATGGATCGTGCGAATGAATTAGAATGGATCGTATGAATGAATTAGAATAGATTGTGCGAATGAATTAGAATGGATCGTACGAATGAATTAGAATGGATACATTCGTGCGAATGAATTAGAATGGATCGTATGAATGAATTAGAATCGATCGTACGAATGAATTAGAATGGATCATGCGAATGAATTAGAATGGATCGTGCGAATGAATTAGAATGGATCGTACGAATGAAATAGAATGGATTGTACGAATGAGATAGAATGGATCGTACGAATGAATTAGAATGGATACATTCATGCGAAAGAATTAGAATGGATCATACGAATGAATTAGAATGGATTCATTCGTGCGAATGAATTAGAATGGATCGTACGAATGAGTAAGAATGGATCGTACGAATGAATTAGAATGGATTGAATTAGAATGAATCGTACGAATGAATTAGAATGGATCGTACGAATGAATTAGAATGGATCGTACAAATGAATTAGAATGGATTGAATTAGAATGAATCGTACGAATGAATTAGAATGAATCATACCATACGAATGAATTAGAATGGATCATACGAAGGAATTAGAATGGATCGTACGAATGAAATAGAATATGGATCGTATGAATGAAATAGAATGGATCGTATGAATTAGAATGGATCGTACGAATGAAATAGAATGAATCGTATGAATGAATTAGAATAGATTGTGCGAATGGACTAGAATGGATCATACGATTGAGTAAGAATGGATTGTACGAATGAAATAGAATAGATCGTACGAATGAATTAGAATGGATCATGCTAATGAATTAGAATTGATCGTACGAATGAATTAGAATAGATTGTGCGAATGAATTAGAATGGATCGTACGAATGAATTGGAATAGATACATTCGTGCGAATGAATTAGAATGGATCGTATGAATGAATTAGAGTGGATACATTCGTACAAATGAATTAGAATGGATCGTACGAAGGAATTAGAATGGATCGTACGAAGGAATTAGAATGGATAGTACGAATGAATTAGAATGGATACCTTCGTGCAAATGAATTAGAATGGATCGTACAAATGAGTAAGAATGGATCGTACGAATGAAATAGAATGGATCGTATGAATGAATTAGAATGGATCGTGCGAATGAATTAGAATGGATCGTACGAATGAATTAGAATAGATTGTGCGAATGAATTAGAATGGATCGTACGAATGAATTAGAATGGATCGTACGAATGAATTAGAATGGATCGTACGAATGAATTAGAATGGATCGCACGAATGAATTAGATTGGATCGTATTAATGAATTAGAATGGATCGTACGAATGAATTAGAATAGATCGTACGAATGAATTAGAATGGATACGAATGGATCGTACGAATGAGTAAAAATGGATCGTACGAATGAAATAGAATGGATTGTATGAATGAATTAGAATGGATCGTACGAATGAAATAGAATAGATCGTACGAATGAATTAGAATGGATCATGCTAATGAATTAGAATGGATCGTTCGAATGAATTAGAATAGATTGTGCGAATGAATTAGAATGGATCGTACGAATGAATTAGAAAGGATAGATTGTGCGAATGAATTAGAATGGATCGTACAAATGAATTGGAATGGATACATTCGTGCGAATGAATTAGAATGGATCGTACGAATGAATTAGAATGGATCGTACGAATGAATTAGAATGGATCGTATGAATGAATTAGAATGGATCGTGCGAATGAATTAGAATGGATCGTACGAATGAAATAGAATGGATTCGCACGAATGTATCCATTCTAATTCATTCGTACGATCCATTCTAATTCATTCGTACAATCCATTCTAATTCATTCGCACGATCCATTCGCATTCACTCAAACGATCCATTCTAATTCATTCGCACGATCCATTCTAATTCATTCGTACGATCCATTCTAATTCATTCGCATGATCCATTCTAATTCATTTGCACGATCCATTCTAATTCATTCATACGATCCATTCTAATTCATTCATATGATCCATTCTAATTCATTTGCACGAATGTATCCATTCTAACTCATTCGTACGATCCATTCTAATTCATTCGTATGATCTATTCTAATTCATTCGCATGATCCTTTATAATTCATTCATACGATCCAATCTAATTCATTCGTACGATCCATTCTAATTCATTCGCAAGAATGTATCAACTCTAATTCATTCGTACGATCCATTCTAATTCATTCATACATGTACGAATGAATTAGAATGGATACATTCGTGCGAATGAATTAGAATGGATCGTATGAATGAATTAGATTGGATCGTATGTATGAATTAGAATGGATCATGCGAATGAATTAGAATGGATCGTACGAATGAATTAGAATGGATTATATGAATGAATTAGAATGGATACATTCGTGCGAATGAATTAGAATGGATCATATGAATGAATTAGAATGGATCGTTTGAGTGAATGCGAATGGATCGTGCGAATGAATTAGAATGGATTGTACGAATGAATTAGAATGGATCGTACGAATGAATTAGAGTGGATACATTCGAGCGAATCCATTCTATTTCATTCGTACGATCCATTCTTATTCATTCGCACGATCCATTCTAATTCATTCATATGATCCATTCTAATTCATTCGTACGATCCATTCTAATTCATTCGTACGATCCATTCTAATTCATTCGCACAATCTATTCTAATTCATTCGTACGAACCATTCTAATTCATTCATACGATCCATTCTAATTCATTCGTACGATACATTCGAATTCATTCGCACGATCCATTCTAATTCATTCATACAATCCATTCTAATTCTTTTGCACGAATGTATCCATTCTAATTCATTCGTACGATCCATTCTAATTCATTCGTACGATCCATTCTAATTCATTAATACGATCCAATCTAATTCATTCATACGATCTATTCTAATTCATTCGCACGATCTAATCTATTTCATTCGTACAATCCATTCTATTTCATTCGTACGATCCATTCTAATTCATTCGCACGATCCATTCTAATTCATTCATACGATCCATTCTAATTCATTCGTACGATCCATTCTAATTCATTCGTACGATCCATTCTAATTCATTCGCACAATCTATTCTAATTCATTCGTACGATCCATTCTAATTCATTCGCACGATCCATTCTAATTCATTCATACGATCCATTCTATTTCATTCGTACGATCCATTCTTACTCATTCGTACGATCCATTCTAATTCATTTGCACGAAGGTATCCATTCTAATTCATTCGTACTATCCATTCTAATTCCTTCGTACGATCCATTCTAATTCCTTCGTACGATCCATTCTAATTCACTCGTACGATCCATTCTAATTCATTCATACAATCCATTCTAATTCATTCGCACGATCCATTCACATTCACTCAAACGATCCACTCTAATTCATTCATATGATCCATTCTAATTCATTCGCACGAATGTATCCATTCTAATTCATTCGTACGATCCATTCTAATTCATTTGTACGAATGTATCCACTCTAATTCATTCATACGATCCATTCTAATTCATTCGCACGAATGTATCCATTCCAATTCATTCGTACGATCCATTCTAATTCATTCGCACAATCTATTCTAATTCATTCGTACGATCAATTCTAATTCATTAGCATGAATCGTACGAATGAATTAGAATGGATCGTACGAAGGAATTAGAATGGATCGTACGAATGAATTAGAAAGGATACATTCGAATTCATTCGTACGATCTATTCTAATTCCTTCGTACGATCCATATTCTAATTCAATCGCACGATCCATTCTAATTCATTCGCACGATCCATTCTAATTCATTCATACGATCCATTCTAATTCATTCACACAATCCATTCTAATTCATTCTAATTTATTCGTATGTGAGTGGATCGTACGAATGAGTTAGAATGGATCGTACGAATGAATTAGAATGGTTCGTATGAATGAATTAGAGTGCATCATATGAATGAATTAGAATGGATCGTATGAATGAATTAGAATGGATCGTGCGAATGAATTAGAATGGATCGTGCGAATGAATTTGAATGGATCGTATGAATGAATTAGAATGGGTCGTACGAATGAATTAGAATGGATCGTACGAAGGAATTAGAATGGATCGTACGAAGGAATTAGAATGGATCGTATGAATGAATTAGAAAGGATCGTGCGAATGAATTAGAATGGATCGTACGAATGAATTAGAATGGATCGTATGAATGAATTAGAATGGATCGTAGTAATGAATTAGAATGGATCCTACGAATGAATTAGAATAGATTGTGCGAATGAATTAGAATGGATCTGGATCGTGTATCCATTCTAATTCATTCGTACGTCCCATTCTAATTCGTTCGTACGATCCATTCTAATTCATTCGCACGATCCATTCTAATTCATTCGCACGATCCATTCTAATTCATTCATACGATCCATTCTAATTCATTCATATGATCCACTCTAATTCATTCATACGATCCATTCTAATTCATTCGTACGATCCATTCTAATTCATTCGGATCGTGCGAATCAATTAGAATGGATCTTACGAATGAATTAGAATGGAACGTATAGATTGTGCGAATGAATTAGAATGGATCGTACGAATGAATTAGAATGGATCGTACGAATGAGTAAGAATGGATCGTACGAATGAAATAGAATGGATCGTATGAATGAATTAGAATGGATACGTGCGAATGAATTAGAATTGATCGTACGAATGAATTAGAATAGATTGTACTGCGAATGAATTAGAATGGATCGTACGAATGAATTGGAATGGATACATTCGTGCGAATGAATTAGAATGGATCGTACGAATAAAATAGAATGGATCGTGCGAATGAATTAGAATGGATCGTACGAATGAATTAGAATGGATCGTACGAATGACTTAGAATGGATCGTTCGAATGAATTAGAATAGATTGTGCGAATGAATTAGAATGGATCGTACGAATGAATTAGAAAGGATACATTCGTGCGAATGAATTAGAATGGATCGTATGAGTGTGAATGAATTAGAATGGATCGTACGAATGAATTAGAATGGATCGTACGAATGAATTAGAATGGATACATTCGTGCAAAAGAATTAGAATGGATTGTATGAATAAATTAGAATGGATCGTGCGAATGAATTAGAATGGATCGTGCGAATGAATTAGAATGGATCGTACGAATGAATTAGAATGGATCGTACGAATGAATTAGAATGGATGGTACGAATGAATTAGAAAGGATACATTCGAATTCATTCGTACGATCCATTCTAATTCATTCGTACGATCTATATTCTAATTCATTCGCACGATCCATTCTAATTCATTCATACGATCCATTCTAATTTATTCGCACGATCCATTCTAATTCATTCGTACGATCCATTCTAATTCATTCGCACAATCTATTCTAATTCACTCAAATGATCCATTCTAATTCATTCATATGATCCATTCTAATTCATTCGCACGAATGTATCCATTCTAATTCATTCATACGATCCATTCTAATTCATTTGTACGAATGTATTCACTCTAATTCATTCATACGATCCATTCTAATTCATTCGCACGAATGTATCCATTCCAATTCATTCGTACGATCCATTCTAATTCATTCGCACAATCTATTCTAATTCATTCGTACGATCCATTCTAATTCATTCGTAGGATTCATTCTAATTCAATCCATTCTAATTCATTCGTACGATCCATTCTTACTCATTCGTACGATCCATTATAATTCATTCGCACGAATGAATCCATTCTAATTCATTCGTATGATCCATTCTAATTCATTCACATGAATGTATCCATTCTAATTCATTCGTACGATCCATTCTATCTCATTCGTACAATCCATTCTACTTCATTCATACGATCCATTCTAATTCATTCGCACGATCCATTCTAATTCATTCGCATGATCCATTCTATCTCATTCGTATAATCCATTCGTACGAATGAATTAGAATGGATCGTACGAATGAATTGGAATGGATACATTCGTGCGAATGAATTAGAATGGATCATACGAAGGAATTAGAATGGATCGTACGAATGAATTAGAATGGATCGTACGAATGAATTAGAATGGATACATTCGTGCGAATGAATTAGAATGGATCATACGAAGGAATTAGAATGGATCGTACGAATGAATTAGAATGGATCGTACGAATGAATTAGAATGGATACATTCATGCGAATGAATTAGAATGGATAGTACGAATGAATTAGAATGGATACCTTCGTGCAAAGGAATTAGAATGGATCGTACGAATGAGTAAGAATGGATCGTACGAATGAAATAGAATGGATCGTATGAATGAATTAGAATGGATCGTGCGAATGAATTAGAATGGATCGTACGAATGAATTAGAATAGATTGTGCGAATGAATTAGAATGGATCGTACGAATGAATTAGAATGGATCGTACGAATGAATTAGAATGGATCGTATGAATGAATTAGAATGGATCGTGCGAATGAATTAGAATGGATCGTACGAATGAAATAGAATGGATTCGCACAAATGTATCCATTCTAATTCATTCGTACGATCCATTCTAATTCATTCGCACGATCCATTCTAATTCATTTGCACGAATGTATCCATTCTAATTCATTCGTACGATCCATTCTAATTCATTCGTACGTTCCATTCTAATTCATTCGTAAGATCCATTCTAATTCATTCATACGATCTATTCTAATTCATTCATACAATCCATTCTAATTCCTTCGTACGATCCATTCTAATTCATTCGTACGATCCATTCTAATTCATTCGTACTATCCATTCTTACTCATTCGTACGAAGGAATTAGAATGGATCATACGAAAGAATTAGAATGGATAGTACGAATGAATTAGAATGGATACCTTCGTGCAAATGAATTAGAATGGATCGTACGAATGAGTAAGAATGGATCGTACGAATGAAATAGAATGGATCGTATGAATGAATTAGAATGGATCGTGCGAATGAATTAGAATGGATCGTGCGAATGAATTAGAATAGATTGTGCGAATGAATTAGAATGGATCGTACGAATGAATTAGAATGGATCGTACGAATGAATTAGAATAGATCGTACGAATGAATTAAAATGGATCATACGAATGAATTAGAATGGATCGTATGAATGAATTAGAATGGATCGTACGAATGAATTAGAATGGATCGTACGAATGAATTAGATCCATTCTAATTCCATTCTAATTCCTTCGTTCGATCCATTCTAATTCCTTCGTTCGATCCATTCTAATTCATTCGTACGATCCATTCTAATTCCTTCGTATGATCCATTCTAATTCATTCGTACGGTATGAATGAATTAGAATGGATTGTATGATCTATTCTAATTCATTCGTACGAGCCATTCTAATTCATTCGCACGATCCTTTCTAATTCATTCGCACGATCCATTCTAATTCATTAGCACGATCCATTCTAATTCATTCGTACGATCAATTCTTACTCATTCATACGATCCATTCTAATTCATTCGTTCGATCCATTCTAATTCATTCTTACGATCCATTCTAATTCATTCGCACGATCCATTCTAATTCATGCATACAATCCAATCTAATTCATTCATACGATCCATTCTAATTCATTCGCACGAATGTATCCATTTTAATTCATTCGTACTATCCATTCTAATTCATTCGCACGATCCATTCTAATTCATTCATACAATCCATTCTAATTCTTTTGCACGAATGTATCCATTCTAATTCATTCGTTTGATCCATTCTAATTCATTCGTACGATCCATTCAAATTCATTCGCACGATCCATTCTAATTCATGCATACGATCCAATCTAATTCATTCATACGATCCATTCTAATTCATTCGCACGACTGTATCCATTCTAATTCATTCAAACGATCCATTCTAATTCATTCGTACGATCTATTCTAATTCATTCATACGATCCATTCTAATTTATTCGCACGATCCATTCTAATTCCTTCGTATGATCCATTCTAATTCATTCGTACGGTATGATTCATTCTAATTCATTCGTACGATTCATTCTAATTCAATCCATTCTAATTCATTCGTACGATCCATTCTAATTCATTCGTACGATCCATTCAAATTCATTCGTACAATTCATTCTGATTCAATCCATTCTAATTCATTCGTACGATCCATTCTTACTCATTCGTACGATCCATTCTAATTCATTCGCACGAATGAATCCATTCTAATTCATTCGTATGATCCATTCTAATTCATTCGCATGAATTATCCATTCTAAGTCATTCGTACGATCCATTCTATCTCATTCGTACAATCCATTCTATTTCATTCGTACGATCCATTCTAATTCATTCGCACGATCCATTCTAATTCATTCGCATGATCCATTCTAATTCATTCGTACGATCGATTCTAATTCATTCATACGATCCATTCTAATTCATTCGCACGAATGTATCCATTCTAAATGAATTAGAATGGATCGTACGAATGAGTAAGAAGGGATCGTGCGAATGAATTAGAATGGATCATATGAATGAATTAGAATGGATCGTATGAATGAATTAGAATGGATCGTGCGAATAAATTAGAATGGATCGTATGAATGAATTAGAATCGATCGTACGAATGAATTAGAATGGATCATGCGAATGAATTAGAATGGATCGTGCGAATGAATTAGAATGGATCGTATGAACGAAATAGAATGGATTGTACGAATGAGATAGAATGGATCATATGAATGAATTAGAATGGATACATTCATACGAATGAATTAGAATGGATCATACGAATGAATTAGAATGGATTCATTCGTGCGAATGAATTAGAATGGATCGTACGAATGAGTAAGAATGGATCGTACGAATGAATTAGAATGGATTAAATTAGAATGAATCGTACGAATGAATTAGAATGGATCGTACGAAGGAATTAGAATGGATCGTACGAAGGAATTAGAATGGATAGTACGATTGAATTAGAATGGATAGTACGAATGAATTAGAATGGATCGTGCGAATGAAGTAAAATGGATCGTATATATGAAATAGAATGGATCGTATGAATTAGAATGGATCGTACGAATGAAAGAGAATGGATCGTACGAATGAATTAGAATAGATTGTGCGAATGGATTAGAATGGATCAAACGATTGAGTAAGAATGGATTGTACGAATGAAATAGAATAGATCGTACGAATGAATTAGAATGGATCATGCTAATGAATTAGAATTGATCGTACGAATGAATTAGAATAGATTGTGCGAATGAATTAGAATGGATCGTACGAATGAATTGGAATGTATACATTCGTGCGAATGAATTAGAATGGATCGTATGAATTAGAATGGATCGTACGATTGAGTAAGAATGGATTGTACGAATGAAATAGAATAGATCGTACGAATGAATTTGAATGGATCATGCTAATGAATTAGAATGGATACCTTCGTGCAAATGAATTAGAATGGATCGTACGAATGAGGAAGAATGGATCGTACGAATGAAATAGAATGGATCGTATGAATGAATTAGAATGGATCGTACGAATGAATTAGAATGGGTCGTATGAATGAATTAGAATGGATACACGATCCAGATCCATTCTAATTCATTCGCACAATCTATTCTAATTCATTCGTAGGATCGTGCGAATGAATTAGAATGGATCGTGCGAATGAGTTAGAATGGATCGTACGAATGAATTAGAATGGATACATTCGTGCGAATCCATTCTATTTCATTCGTACGATCCATTCTAATTCATTCGCACGATCCATTCTAATTCATTCGTATGAATGAATTAGAATGGATCGTGCGAATGAATTAGAATGGATCGTACGAATGAATTAGAATGGATCGTATGAATGAATTAGAATGGATCGTGCGAATAAATTAGAATGGATCGTATGAATGAATTAGAATGGATCGTACGAATGAAATAGAATGGATCGTACGAATGAATTAGAATAGATTGTGCGAATGGATTAGAATGGATCATACGATTGAGTAAGAATGGATTGTACGAATGAAATAGAATAGATCATACGAATAAATTAGAATGGATCATGCTAATGAATTAGAATTGATCGTACGAATGAATTAGAATAGATTGTGCGAATGAATTAGAATGGATCGTACGAATGAATTAGAATGGATACATCCTTGCGAATCCATTCTATTTCATTCATACGATCCATTCTAATTCATTCGCACGATCTATTCTAATTCATTCGTATGAATGAATTAGAATGGATCGTGCGAATGAATTAGAATGGATCGTACGAATGAATTAGAATAGATCGTATGAATGAATTAGAATGGATCGTACGAATGAATTAAAATGGATCGTATGAATGAAATAGAATGGATCGTATGAATTAGAATGGATCGTACGAATGAAATAGAATGGATCCTACGAATGAATAAGAATGGATCGTACGAATGAATTAGAATGGATCGTACGAATGAATTAGAATGGATCATACGAATGAAATAGAATGGATCGTACGAATGAATTAGAATGGATCGTACGAATGAATTAGAATAGATTGTGCGAATGAATTAGAATGGATCGTACGAATGAATTAGAATGGATTAGAATGAATTAGAATGGATCGTATGAATGAATTAGAATGGATCGAACGAATGAATTAGAATGGATACATTCGTGCAAAAGAATTAGAATGGATTGTATGAATGAATTAGAATGGATCGTATGAATGAATTAGAATGGATCGTGCGAATGAATTAGAATGGATCGTAAGAATGAATTAGAATGGGTCCTACGAATGAATTAGAATGGATACACAATCCAGATCCATTCTAATTCACTCGCACAATCTATTCTAATTCATTCGTAGGATCCATTCTAATTCATTACTACGATCCATTCTAATTAATTCATACGATCCATTCTAATTCATTCGTACGATCCATTCTAATTCATTCGCACGATCCATTCTAATTCATTCATACGATCCATACTAATTCATTCATACGATCCATTCTAATTCATTCGTACGATCTATTCTAATTCATTCGTACGATTCATTCTAATTCAATCCATTCTAATTCATTCGTACGATCCATTCTTACTCATTCGTACGATCCATTCTAATT
Source organism: Chamaelirium japonicum (assembly GCA_947650365.1). NCBI lineage: Eukaryota > Viridiplantae > Streptophyta > Magnoliopsida > Liliales > Melanthiaceae > Chamaelirium > Chamaelirium japonicum. Next base: position 777,206 of record CANTAL010000050.1, read on the forward strand.
CATTCATACATGTACGATTGAATTAGAATGGATACATTCGTGCGAATGAATTAGAATGGATCGTATGAATGAATTAGATTGGATCGTATGCATGAATTAGAATGGATCGTGCGAATGAATTAGAATGGATCGTACGAATGAATTAGAATGGATCGAACGAATGAATTAGAATGGATCGTACGAATGAGTAAGAATGGATCGTACGAATGAATTAGAATGGATCGTGCTAATGAATTAGAATGGATCGTGCGAATGAATTAGAAAGGATCGTGCGAATGAATTAGAATGGATCGTACGAATGAATTAGAATGGATCGTACGAATGTATTAGCATGGATCGTTCGAATGAATTAGAATAGATTGTGCGAATGAATTAGAATGGATCGTACGATTGAATTTGAAAGGATACATTCGTGCGAATGAATTAGAATGGATCGTATGAGTGTGAATGAATTAGAATGGATCGTGCGAATGAATTAGAATGGATCGTATTAATGAATTAGAATGGATCGTACGAATGAATTAGAATGGATCATACGAATGAGTTAGAATAGATTGTACGAATGAATTAGAATGGATCGTACGAATGAATTAGAATGGATACATTCGTGCGAATCCATTCTATCTCATTCGTACGATCCATTCTAATTGATTCGCACGATCCATTCTAATTCATTCATACGATCCATTCTAATTCATTCGTACGATCCATTCTATTTCATTCGTACGATCCATTCTAATTCATTCGCACGATCCATTCTAATTCATTCATACGATCCATTCTAATTCCTTCGTACGATCCATTCTAATTCATTCGTACGATCCATTCTAATTCATTCGCACGATCCATTCTAATTCATGCATACGATCCATTCTAATTCATTCGTACGATCCATTCTAATTCACTCGTACGATCCATTCTAATTCATTCGCACAATCTATTCTAATTCATTCGTACGATCCATTCTAATTCATTCGCACGATCCATTCTAATTCATTCATACGATCCATTCTATTTCATTTGTACGATCCATTCTTACTCATTCGTATGATCCATTCTAATTCATTCGTGCGATCCATTCTAATTCATTCGTACTCATTCATGCAAATGAATTAGAATGGATCGTACGAATGAATTAGAATGGAACGCATGAATTAGAATAGATCCATTCTTACTCATTCGTACGATCCATTCGTATCCATTCGTATTCATTCGTACGATCCATTCTAATTCATTAATACGATCCAATCTAATTCATTCATACGATCTATTCTAATTCATTCGTACGATCCATTCTAATTCATTCGCACGATCCATTCTAATTCATTCATACGATCCATTCTATTTCATTCGTACGATCCATTCTTACTCATTCGTACGATCCATTCTAATTCATTTGCACGAAGGTATCCATTCTAATTCATTCGTACGATCCATGCTAATTCATTCGCATGAATTAGAATGGATCGTACGAATGTATTAGAATAGATCGTACGAATGAGGAAGAATGGATCGTACGAATGAAATAGAATGGATCGTACGCATGAATTAGAATGGATCGTACGAATAAAATAGAATGGATTGTACGAATGAATTAGAATGGATCGTATGCATGAATTAGAATGGATCGTGCGAATGAATTAGAATGGATCGTACGAATGAATTAGAATGGATCGTACGAATGAATTAGAATGGATTGTGCGAATGAATCAGAATGGATCGTACGAATGAATTAGAATGAATTAGAATGGATACATTCATGCTAATGAATTAGAATGGATCATACGAATGAATTAGAATGGATTCATTCGTGCGAATGAATTAGAATGGATCATACGAATGAATTAGAATGGATTCATTCGTGCGAATGAATTAGAATGGATTGTACGAATGAGTAAGAATGGATCATTCGAATGAATTAGAATGGATTGAATTAGAATGAATCGTACGAATGAATAGAATGGATCGTACGAATGAATTAGAATGGATCGTACGAATGAATTAGAATGGATTGAATTAGAATGAATCGTACGAATGAATTAGAATGAATCATACCGTACGAATGAATTAGAATGGATCATACGAAAGAATTAGAATGGATCGTGCGAATAAATTAGAATGGATCGTATGAATGAATTAGAATAGATCGTACGAATGAATTAGAATGGATCGTACGATTGAATTAGAATGGATACATTCGTGCGAATGAATTAGAATGGATCATATGAATGAATTAGATTGGATCGTATGCATGAATTAGAATGGATCGTGCGAATGAATTAGAATGGATCGTACGAATGAATTAGAATGGATACATTCGTGCAAATGAATTAGAATGGATTGTATGAATGAATTAGAATGGATCGTGCGAATGAATTAGAATGGATCGTACGAATGAATTAGAATGGATACATTCGTGCGAATGAATTAGAATGGATCGTATGAATGAATTAGATTGGACCGTATGCATGAATTAGAATGGATCGTGCGAATTGATTAGAATGGATCGTACGAATGAATTAGAATGGATCGAACGAATTAATTAGAATGGATCGTACGAATGAGCAAGAATGGATCGTACGAATGAATTAGAATGGATCGTACGAATGAATTAGAATGGATCGTACGAATGAATTCGAATGTATCCATTCTAATTCATTCATACGATCCATTCTATCTCATTCGTACAATCCATTCTAATTCATTCGTACGATCCATTCTAATTCATTCGCACGATCCATTCTATCTCATTCGTACAATCCATTCTAATTCAATCCATTCTAATTCATTCGTACGATCCATTCTAATTCATTCGTACGATTCATTCTAATTCCTTCGTACGATCCATATTCTAATTCATTCGCACGATCCATTCTAATTCATTCATACGATCCATTCTAATTTATTCGCACGATCCATTCTAATTCATTCGTACGATCCATTCTAATTCCTTTGTACGATCCATTCTAATTCATTCGTACGATCCATTCTAATTCATTCGCACGATCCATTGAATTAGAATGGATACATTCGTGCGAATCCATTCTATTTCATTCGTACGATCCATTCTAATTCATTCGCACGATCCATTCTAATTCATTCATACGATCCATTCTATTTCATTCGTAGGATCCATTCTAATTCATTCGTACGATCCATTCTAATTCATTCTAATTCATTCGTACGATCCATTCTAATTCATTCGTACGATCCATGCGAATGAATTAGAATGGATCGTACGAATGAATTAGAATGGATCATGCGAATGAATTAGAATGGATCGTACGAATGAATTAGAATGGATCGTATGATCCATTCTAATTCATTCGTACAGTATGATTCATTCTAATTCATTCGTACGATTCATTCTAATTCAATCCATGCTAATTCATTCGTACGATCCATTCTAATTCATTCATACGATCCATTCTAATTCATTCGCACGATCCATTCTAATTCATTCATATGATCCATTCTATTTTATTCGTATGATCCATTCTAATTCATTCGTACGGTATGATTCATTCTAATTCATTCGTACGATTCATTCTAATTCAATCCATTCTAATTCATTCGTACGATCGTACGAATGAAATAGAATGGATCATACGAATGAATTAGAATGGATCATATGAATGAATTAGAATGGATCGTGCGAATGAATTAGAATGGATCGTACGAATGAAATAGAATGGATTCGCACGAATGTATCCATTCTAATTCATTCGTATGATCCATTCTATCTCATTCGTACAATCCATTCTATTTCATTCGTACGATCCATTCTAATTCATTCATACGATCCATTCTAATTTATTCGCACGATCCATTCTAATTCATTCATACGATTCATTCTAATTCATTCATATGATCCATTCTAATTCATTCGCACGATCCATTCTAATTCATTCGTACGATCCATTCTAATTCATGTATACGATCCATTCTAATTCATTCGTACGATCCATTCTAATTCTTTTGCACGAATGAATTAGAATGGATCCTACGAATGAATTAGAATAGCGTGCGAATGAATTAGAATGGATTGTACGAATGAATTAGAATGGATCGTACAAATGAATTAGAATAGATTGTGCGAATGAATTAGAATAGATTGTGCGCATGAATTAGAATGGATCGTACGAATGAATTAGCATGGATCGTACGAATGAATTAGAATGGATCGTACGAATGAATTAGAATGGATCGTATGAATGAATTAGAATGGATCATAGTAATGAATTAGAATGGATCCTACGAATGAATTAGAATAGCGTGCGAATGAATTAGAATGGATCGTACGAATGAATTAGAATGGATCGTATGAATGAATTAGAATAGATTGTACGAATGAAATAGAATAGATCGTACGAATGAAATAGAATGGATTCGTATGAATGAATTAGAATGGATCGTGCGAATGAATTAGAATGGATCGTACTTATGAATTAGAATGGATCGTACGAATGAATTAGAATGGATCCTACGAATGAATTAGAATAGCGTGCGAATGAATTAGAATGGATCGTACGAATGAATTAGAATGGATCGTATGAATGAATTAGAATAGATCCATTCTTACTCATTCGTACGATCCATTCGTATCCATTCTAATTCATTCGTACGATCTATTCTAATTCATTCGTACGATCCATTCTAATTCATTAATACGATCCAATCTAATTCATTCATACGATCCATTCTAATTCATTCGTACGATCCATTCTAATTCATTCGTATGATCCATTCTAATTCATTCGTACGATCCATTCTAATTCCTTCGTACGATCCATTCTAATTCATTCATACGATCCATCCTAATTCATTCGCACGAATGTATCCTTTCTAATTCATTCGTACGAATGAATTAGAATGGATCGTATGAATGAATTAGAATGGATCGTGCGAATGAATTAGAATGGATCGTACGAATGAATTAGAATAGATCGTGCGAATGAATTAGAATGGATCGTACGAATGAATTAGAATGGATCGTACGAATGAATTAGACTAGATTGTGCGAATGGATTAGAATGGATCATACGATTGAGTAAGAATGGATTGTACGAATGAAATAGAATAGATCGTACGAATGAATTAGAATGGATCGTATGAATGAATTAGAATGGATTGAATTATAATGAATCGTACGAATGAATTAGAATGGATCGTACGAATGAATTAGAATGGATTGAATTAGAATGAATCGTACGAATGAATTAGAATGAATCATACCGTATGAATGAATTAGAATGGATCATACGAAGGAATTAGAATGGATCGTGCGAATAAATTAGAATGGATCGTATGAATGAATTAGAATAGATCGTACGAATGAATTAGAATGGATCGTACGAATGAGTAAGAATGGATCGTGCGAATGAATTAGAATGGATCGTACGAATGAATTAGAATGGATCAAATGAATGAATTAGAATGGATACATTCGTGCAAAAGAATTAGAATGGATTGTATGAATGAATTTGAATGGATCGTGTGAATCAATTCTATTTCATTCGTACGATCCATTCTAATTCATTCGCACGATCCATTCTAATTCATTCATACGATCCATTCTAATTCATTCGTACGATCCATTCTAATTCATTCGCACGATCCATTCTAATTCATTCATACGATCCATTCTAATTCCTTCGTACGATCCATTCTAATTCATTCGTACGATCCATTCTAATTCATTCGCACGATCCATTCTAATTCATTCGTACGATTCATTCTAATTCAATCCATTCTAATTCATTCCATTCTAATTCATTCGCACGATCCATTCGCATTCACTCAAACGATCCATTCTAATTCATTCATACAATCCATTCTAATTCATTCATATGATCCATTCTAATTTATTCGTACGATCCATTCTAATTCATTCATACAATCTATTCTAACTCATTCGTAGGATCGTGCGAATGAATTAGAATGGATCGTGCGAATGAGTTAGAATGGATCGTACGAATGAATTAGAATGGATCGAACGAATGAATTAGAATGGATCGTACGAATGAATTAGAAAGGATACATTCGTACAAATGAATTAGAATGGATCGTACGAATGAATTAGAGTGGATACATTCGAACAAATGAATTAGAATGGATCGTACGAATGAATTAGAATGGATCGTACGAATGAATTAGAATGAATCATACCGTACGAATGAATTGGAATGGATCATACGAAGGAATTAGAATGGATCGTACGAATGAATTAGAATGGATCGTATGAAGGAATTAGAATAGATCGTACGAAGGAATTAGAATGGATAGTACGAATGAATTAGATTGGATCGTACGAATGAATTAGAATGGATCGTACGAATGAATTAGAATTGATCGTACGAAGGAATTAGAATGGATCGTACGAATGAATTAGAAAAGATACAATCGCATTCATTCGTACGATCTATTCTAATTCCTTCGTACGATCCATATTCTAATTCATTCGCACGATCCATTCTAATTCATTCATACGATCCATTCTAATTTATTCGCACGATCCATTCTAATTCATTCGTACGATCCATTCTAATTCATTCGCACGATCTATTCTAATTCATTCGCACAATCTATTCTAATTCATTCGCACGATCCATTCTAATTCATTCATACGATCCATTCTAATTCATTTGTACGATCCATTCTAATTCATTCGCACGATCTATTCTAATTCATTCGCACAATCTATTCAAATTCATTCGCACGATCCATTCTAATTCATTCGCACGATCCATTCTAATTCATTCATACGATCCATTCTAATTTATTCGCACGATCCATTCTAATTCATTCGTACGATCCATTCTAATTCATTCGCACGATCTATTCTAATTCATTCGCACAATCTATTCTAATTCATTCGCACGATCCATTCTAATTCATTCGCACAATCTATTCTAATTCATTCATACGATCCATTCTAATTTATTCGCACAATCTATTCTAATTCATTCGAACGATACATTCTAATTCATTCGCACGATCCATTCTAATTCATTCATACGATCCATTCGATTTCATTCGTACGAAGGAATTACAAAGGATCGTACGAATGAATTAGAATGGATCGTACGAATGAATTAGAAAGGATACATTCGAATTCATTCGTACGATCCATTCTAATTCATTCGTACGATCTATATTCTAATTCATTCGCACGATCCATTCTAATTCATTCGTACGATCCTTTCTAATTCCTTCGTACGAATGAAATAGAATGGATCGTATGAATGAATTAGAATGGATCGTGCGAATGAATTAGAATGGATCGTTCGAATGAATTAGAATAGATTGTGCGAATGAATTAGAATGGATCGTACGAATGAATTAGAATGGATCGTGCGAATAAATTAGAATGGATCGTATGAATGAATTAGAATGGATCGTGCGAATGAATTAGAATGGATCGTACGAATGAATTAGAATGGATACATTCGTGCAAATGAATTAGAATGGATTGTATGAATGAATTAGAATGGATCGTGCGAATGAATTAGAATGGATCGTACGAATGAATTAGAATGGATACATTCGTGCGAATGAATTAGAATGGATCGTATGAATGAATTAGATTGGACCGTATGCATGAATTAGAATGGATCGTGCGAATTGATTAGAATGGATCGTACGAATGAATTAGAATGGATCGAACGAATTAATTAGAATGGATCGTACGAATGAGCAAGAATGGATCGTACGAATGAATTAGAATGGATCGTACGAATGAATTAGAATGGATCGTACGAATGAATTCGAATGTATCCATTCTAATTCATTCATACGATCCATTCTATCTCATTCGTACAATCCATTCTAATTCATTCGTACGATCCATTCTAATTCATTCGCACGATCCATTCTATCTCATTCGTACAATCCATTCTAATTCAATCCATTCTAATTCATTCGTACGATCCATTCTAATTCATTCGTACGATTCATTCTAATTCCTTCGTACGATCCATATTCTAATTCATTCACACGATCCATTCTAATTCATTCATACGATCCATTCTAATTTATTCGCACGATCCATTCTAATTCATTCGTACGATCCATTCTAATTCCTTTGTACGATCCATTCTAATTCATTCGTACGATCCATTCTAATTCATTCGCACGATCCATTGAATTAGAATGGATACATTCGTGCGAATCCATTCTATTTCATTCGTACGATCCATTCTAATTCATTCGCACGATCCATTCTAATTCATTCATACGATCCATTCTATTTCATTCGTACGATCCATTCTAATTCATTCATACGATCCATTCTAATTCATTCTAATTCATTCGTACGATCCATTCTAATTCATTCGTACGATCCATGCGAATGAATTAGAATGGATCGTACGAATGAATTAGAATGGATCATGCGAATGAATTAGAATGGATCGTACGAATGAATTAGAATGGATCGTATGATCCATTCTAATTCATTCGTACAGTATGATTCATTCTAATTCATTCGTACGATTCATTCTAATTCAATCCATGCTAATTCATTCGTACGATCCATTCTAATTCATTCATACGATCCATTCTAATTCATTCGCACGATCCATTCTAATTCATTCATATGATCCATTCTATTTTATTCGTATGATCCATTCTAATTCATTCGTACGGTATGATTCATTCTAATTCATTCGTACGATTCATTCTAATTCAATCCATTCTAATTCATTCGTACGATCGTACGAATGAAATAGAATGGATCATACGAATGAATTAGAATGGATCGTATGAATGAATTAGAATGGATCGTGCGAATGAATTAGAATGGATCGTACGAATGAAATAGAATGGATTCGCACGAATGTATCCATTCTAATTCATTCGTATGATCCATTCTATCTCATTCGTACAATCCATTCTATTTCATTCGTACGATCCATTCTAATTCATTCATACGATCCATTCTAATTTATTTGCACGATCCATTCTAATTCATTCATACGATTCATTCTAATTCATTCATATGATCCATTCTAATTCATTCGCACGATCCATTCTAATTCATTCGTACGATCCATTCTAATTCATGTATACGATCCATTCTAATTCATTCGTACGATCCATTCTAATTCTTTTGCACGAATGAATTAGAATGGATCCTACGAATGAATTAGAATAGCGTGCGAATGAATTAGAATGGATTGTACGAATGAATTAGAATGGATCGTACAAATGAATTAGAATAGATTGTGCGAATGAATTAGAATAGATTGTGCGCATGAATTAGAATGGATCGTACGAATGAATTAGCATGGATCGTACGAATGAATTAGAATGGATCGTACGAATGAATTAGAATGGATCGTATGAATGAATTAGAATGGATCATAGTAATGAATTAGAATGGATCCTACGAATGAATTAGAATAGCGTGCGAATGAATTAGAATGGATCGTACGAATGAATTAGAATGGATCGTATGAATGAATTAGAATAGATTGTACGAATGAAATAGAATAGATCGTACGAATGAAATAGAATGGATTCGTATGAATGAATTAGAATGGATCGTGCGAATGAATTAGAATGGATCGTACTTATGAATTAGAATGGATCGTACGAATGAATTAGAATGGATCCTACGAATGAATTAGAATAGCGTGCGAATGAATTAGAATGGATCGTACGAATGAATTAGAATGGATCGTATGAATGAATTAGAATAGATCCATTCTTACTCATTCGTACGATCCATTCGTATCCATTCTAATTCATTCGTACGATCTATTCTAATTCATTCGTACGATCCATTCTAATTCATTAATACGATCCAATCTAATTCATTCATACGATCCATTCTAATTCATTCGTACGATCCATTCTAATTCATTCGTATGATCCATTCTAATTCATTCGTACGATCCATTCTAATTCCTTCGTACGATCCATTCTAATTCATTCATACGATCCATCCTAATTCATTCGCACGAATGTATCCTTTCTAATTCATTCGTACGAATGAATTAGAATGGATCGTATGAATGAATTAGAATGGATCGTGCGAATGAATTAGAATGGATCGTACGAATGAATTAGAATAGATCGTGCGAATGAATTAGAATGGATCGTACGAATGAATTAGAATGGATCGTACGAATGAATTAGACTAGATTGTGCGAATGGATTAGAATGGATCATACGATTGAGTAAGAATGGATTGTACGAATGAAATAGAATAGATCGTACGAATGAATTAGAATGGATCGTATGAATGAATTAGAATGGATTGAATTATAATGAATCGTACGAATGAATTAGAATGGATCGTACGAATGAATTAGAATGGATTGAATTAGAATGAATCGTACGAATGAATTAATATGAATCATACCGTATGAATGAATTAGAATGGATCATACGAAGGAATTAGAATGGATCGTGCGAATAAATTAGAATGGATCGTATGAATGAATTAGAATAGATCGTACGAATGAATTAGAATGGATCGTACGAATGAGTAAGAATGGATCGTGCGAATGAATTAGAATGGATCGTACGAATGAATTAGAATGGATCAAATGAATGAATTAGAATGGATACATTCGTGCAAAAGAATTAGAATGGATTGTATGAATGAATTTGAATGGATCGTGTGAATCAATTCTATTTCATTCGTACGATCCATTCTAATTCATTCGCACGATCCATTCTAATTCATTCATACGATCCATTCTAATTCATTCGTACGATCCATTCTAATTCATTCGCACGATCCATTCTAATTCATTCATACGATCCATTCTAATTCCTTCGTACGATCCATTCTAATTCATTCGTACGATCCATTCTAATTCATTCGCACGATCCATTCTAATTCATTCGTACGATTCATTCTAATTCAATCCATTCTAATTCATTCCATTCTAATTCATTCGCACGATCCATTCGCATTCACTCAAACGATCCATTCTAATTCATTCATACAATCCATTCTAATTCATTCATACGATCCATTCTAATTTATTCGTACGATCCATTCTAATTCATTCATACAATCTATTCTAACTCATTCGTAGGATCGTGCGAATGAATTAGAATGGATCGTGCGAATGAGTTAGAATGGATCGTACGAATGAATTAGAATGGATCGAACGAATGAATTAGAATGGATCGTACGAATGAATTAGAAAGGATACATTCGTACAAATGAATTAGAATGGATCGTACGAATGAATTAGAGTGGATACATTCGAACAAATGAATTAGAATGGATCGTACGAATGAATTAGAATGGATCGTACGAATGAATTAGAATGAATCATACCGTACGAATGAATTGGAATGGATCATACGAAGGAATTAGAATGGATCGTACGAATGAATTAGAATGGATCGTATGAAGGAATTAGAATAGATCGTACGAAGGAATTAGAATGGATAGTACGAATGAATTAGATTGGATCGTACGAATGAATTAGAATGGATCGTACGAATGAATTAGAATTGATCGTACGAAGGAATTAGAATGGATCGTACGAATGAATTAGAAAAGATACAATCGCATTCATTCGTACGATCTATTCTAATTCCTTCGTACGATCCATATTCTAATTCATTCGCACGATCCATTCTAATTCATTCATACGATCCATTCTAATTTATTCGCACGATCCATTCTAATTCATTCGTACGATCCATTCTAATTCATTCGCACGATCTATTCTAATTCATTCGCACAATCTATTCTAATTCATTCGCACGATCCATTCTAATTCATTCATACGATCCATTCTAATTCATTTGTACGATCCATTCTAATTCATTCGCACGATCTATTCTAATTCATTCGCACAATCTATTCAAATTCATTCGCACGATCCATTCTAATTCATTCGCACGATCCATTCTAATTCATTCATATGATCCATTCTAATTTATTCGCACGATCCATTCTAATTCATTCGTACGATCCATTCTAATTCATTCGCACGATCTATTCTAATTCATTCGCACAATCTATTCTAATTCATTCGCACGATCCATTCTAATTCATTCGCACAATCTATTCTAATTCATTCATACGATCCATTCTAATTTATTCGCACAATCTATTCTAATTCATTCGAACGATACATTCTAATTCATTCGCACGATCCATTCTAATTCATTCATACGATCCATTCGATTTCATTCGTACGAAGGAATTACAAAGGATCGTACGAATGAATTAGAATGGATCGTACGAATGAATTAGAAAGGATACATTCGAATTCATTCGTACGATCCATTCTAATTCATTCGTACGATCTATATTCTAATTCATTCGCACGATCCATTCTAATTCATTCGTACGATCCTTTCTAATTCCTTCGTACGAATGAAATAGAATGGATCGTATGAATGAATTAGAATGGATCGTGCGAATGAATTAGAATGGATCGTTCGAATGAATTAGAATAGATTGTGCGAATGAATTAGAATGGATCGTACGAATGAATTAGAATGGATCGTGCGAATAAATTAGAATGGATCGTATGAATGAATTAGAATGGATCGTGCGAATGAATTAGAATATGGATCGTACGAAGGAATTAGAATGGATCGTACGAATGAATGCGAATGTATCCTTTCTAATTCATTCGTACGATCTATTCTAATTCCTTCGTACGATCCATTCTAATTCATTCGTACGATCCATTCTAATTCATTCGTTCGATCCAATCTAATTCATTCGTACTATCCATTCTAATTCCGTCGTACGATCCATTCTAATTCCTTCGTACGATCCATTCTAATTCATTCGTACGATCCATTCTAATTCCTTCGTATGATCCATTCTAATTCATTCGTACGGTATGATTCATTCTAATTCATTCGTACGATTCATTCTAATTCAATCCATTCTAGGTCATTCGTACGAGCCATTTTAATTCATTCGTACGATCCATTCTAATACATTTTTACGAATGTATCCACTCTAATTCATTCGTACGATCCATTCTAATTCATTTGTACGAATGTATCCTTTCTAATTCATTCATACGATCCATTCTAATTCATTCGTACGATCCATTCTAATTCATTCGTACGATCCATTCTAACTCATTCGCACGATCCATTCTAATTCATTCGCACGATCCTACGAATGAATTAGAATGATTGTGCGAATGGATTAGAATGGATCATACGATTGAGTAAGAATGGATTGTACGAATGAAATAGAATAGATCGTACGAATGAATTAGAATGGATCATGCTAATGAATTAGAATTGATCGTACGAATGAATTAGAATAGATTGTGCGAATGAATTAGAATGGATACATTCGTGCGAAAGAATTAGAATGGATCGTATGAATGAATTAGATTGGATCGTATAAATGAATTAGAATGGATCGTACGAGTGAATTAGAATGGATCGTGCTAATGAATTAGAATGGATCGTGCGAATGAATTAGAATGGATCGTGCGAATGAATTAGAATGGATCGTACGAATGAATTAGAATGGATCGTTCGAATGAATTAGAATAGATTGTGCGAATGAATTAGAATGGATCGTACGAATGAATTAGAATGGATCGTGCGAATAAATTGGAATGGATCGTATGAATGAATTAGAATGGATCGTGCGAATGAATTAGAATATGGATCGTACAAAGGAATTAGAATGGATCGTACGAATGAATTCGAATGTATCCTTTCTAATTCATTCGTACGATCCATTCTAATTCCTTCGTATGAATTAGAATGGATCGTACGAATGAATTAGAATGGATCATACGAATGAATTAGAATGGATCGTTTGAATGAATTAGAATACATTGTGCAAATGAATTAGAATGGATCGTACGAATGAATTAGAAAAGATACATTCGTGCGAATGAATTAGAATGGATCGTATGAGTGTGAATGAATTAGAATGGATCGTGCGAATGAATTAGAATGGATCGTATTAATGAATTAGAATGGATCGTGCGAATGAATTAGAATGGATCGTATGAATGAGTAAGAATGGATCGTGCAAATGAATTAGAATGGATCATATGAATGAATTAGAATAGATCGTATGAATGAATTAGAATGGATCGTGCGAATAAATTAGAATGGATCGTACGAATGAATTAGAATGGATCGTACGAATGAATTAGAATGGATCGTACGAATGAATTAGAATGGATTCATTCGTGCGAATGAATTAGAATGGATCGTACGAATGAGTAAGAATGGATCGTACGAATGAATTAGAATGGATTGAATTAGAATGAATCGTACGAATGAATTAGAATGGATCGTACGAATGAATTAGAATGGATCGTACGAATGAATTAGAATGGATTGAATTAGAATGAATCGTACGAATGAATTAGAATGAATCATACCGTATGAATGAATTAGAATGGATCATACGAAGGAATTAGAATGGATCGTGCGAATAAATTAGAATGGATCGTATGAATGAATTAGAATAGATTGTGCGAATGGATTAGAATGGATCATATGATTGAGTAAGAATGGATTGTACGAATGAAATAGAATAGATCGTACGAATGAATTAGAATGGATCGTGCGAATAAATTAGAATGGATCGTATGAATGAATTAGAATGGATCGTCCGAATGAATTAGAATATAGATCGTACGAATGAATTAGAATGGATCGTATGAATGAATTAGAATGGATCGTGCGAATGAATTAGAATGGATCGTATGAATGAAATATAATGGATTCGCACGAATGTATCCATTCTAATTCATTCGTACGATCCATTCTAATTCATTCGTACAATCCATTCTAATTCATTCGCACGATCCATTCGCATTCACTCAAACGATCCATTCTAATTCATTCGTATGATCCATTCTAATTCATTCGTACGATCCATTCTAATTTATTCGTACGATCCATTCTAATTCATTCGCACAATCTATTCTAATTCATTCGTACGGTCCATTCTAATTCATTCGCACGATCCATTCTAATTCATTCGTACGATCCATTCGATCCATTCTAATTCATTCATACGATACATTCTAATTCATTTGCACGAAGGTATCTATTCTAATTCATTCGTACTATCCATTCTAATTCCTTCGTACGATCCATTCTAATTCCTTCGTACGATCCATTCGGATACATTCGTGCGAATCCATTCTATTTCATTCGTACGATCCATTCTAATTCATTTGCACGATCCATTCTAATTCATTCATACGATCCATTCTAATTCATTCGTACGATCCATTCTAATTCATTCGTACGATCCATTCTAATTCATTCGCACAATCCATTCTAATTCATTCGCACGATCCATTCGCATTCATACCGTACGAATGAATTAGAATGGATCATACGAAGGAATTAGAATGGATCGTACGAATGAATTAGAATGGATCGTACGAATGAATTAGAATGGATCGTACGAAGGAATTAGAATGGATCGTACGAAGGAATTAGAATGGATAGTACGAATGAATTAGAATGGATACCTTCGTGCAAATGAATTAGAATGGATCGTTTGAATGAGTAAGAATGGATCGTGCGAATGAATTAGAATGGATCGTATGAATGAAAAAGAATGGATTCGCACGAATGTATCCATTCTAATTTATTCATACGATCCATTCTAATTCATTCGTACGATCCATTCTAATTTCTTCGTATGATCTATTCTAATTCCTTCGTACGATCCATTCTAATTCATTCATACGATCTATTCTAATTCTTTCGCACGAATGTATCCATTCTAATTCATTCGTACGATCCAATCTAATTCCTTTGTACGATCCATTCTAATTCATTCGTACGAATGAATTAGAATGGATCGTACGAAAGAATTAGAATGGATTGAATTAGAATGGATCGTACGATAAGAATGGATCGTACGAAAGAATTAGAATGGATCGTACGAAGGAATTAGAATGGATAGTACGAATGAATTGGAATGGATACCTTCGTGCAAATGAATTAGAATGGATCGTACGAATGAGTAAGAATGGATCGTACGAATGAAATAGAATGGATCGTATGAATGAATTAGAATGGATCGTGCGAATGAATTAGAATGGATCGTACGAATGAATTAAAATAGATTGTTCGAATGAATTAGAATGGATCGTACGAATGAATTAGAATGGATCGTATGAATGAATTAGAATGGATCGTATGAAAGAATTAGAATGGATCGTGCGAATGAATTAGAATGGATCGTACGAATGAAATAGAATGGATTCGCACGAATGTATCCATTCTAATTCATTCGTACGATCCATTCTAATTCATTCGCATGATCCATTCTAATTCATTCGTACGATCCATTCTAATTCATTCGTACGATCCATTCTAATTCATTCGTACGATCCATTCTAATTCATTCGCACAATCTATTCTAATTCATTCGTACGATCCATTCTAATTCATTCGCACGATCCATTCTAATTCCTTCGTACAATCCATTCTATTTCATTCGTACGATCCATTCTTACTCATTCGTATGATCCATTCTAATTCATTTGCACGAAGGTATCCATTCTAATTCATTCGTACGATCCATTCTAATTCATTCGCACGATCCATTCTAATTCATTCATACGATCCATTCTATTTCATTCGTACGATCCATTCTAATTCATTCGCACGATCCATTCTAATTCATTCATACGATCCATTCTAATTCATTCGTACGATCCTATCTAATTCATTCGTACGATCCATTCTAATTCATTCGCACGATCCATTCTAATTCATTCATACGATCCATTCTATTTCATTCGTACGATCCATTCTTACTCATTCGTACGATCCATTCTAATTCATTTGCACGAAGGTATCCATTCTTACTCATTCGCACAATCTATTCTAATTCATTCCCACGAATGTATCCATTCTAATTCATTCGTACGATCCATTCTAATTCATTCATATGATCCACTCTAATTCATTCATACGATCCATTCTAATTCATTCGTACGATCCATTCTAATTCATTCGGATCGTGCGAATGAATTAGAATGGATCTTACGAATGAATTAGGATGGATCGTACGAATGAATTAGAATGGATCGTACGAAGGAATTAGAATGGATCGTACTAAGGAATTAGAATGGATAGTACGAATGAATTAGAATGGATACCTTTGTGCAAATGAATTAGAATGGATCGTACGAATGAGTAAGAATGGATCGTACGAATGAAATAGAATGGATCGTATGAATGAATTAGAATGGATCGTGCGAATGAATTATAATGGATCGTACGAATGAATTAGAATAGATTGTGCGAATGAATTAGAATAGATTGTGCGCATGAATTAGAATGGATCGTACGAATGAATTAGAATGGATCGTACGAATGAATTAGAATGGATCGTTTGAGTGAATACGAATGGATCGTGCGAATGAATTAGAATGGATTATACGAATGAATTAGAATGGATCGTACGAATGAATTAGAATGGATACATTCGTGCGAATCCATTCTATTTCATTCGTACGATCCATTCTAATTCATTCGCACGATCCATTCTAATTCATTCATACGATCCATTCTAATTCATTCGTACGATCCATTCTAATTCATTCGTACGATCCATTCTAATTCATTCGCACAATCTATTCTAATTCATTCGCACAATCCATTCTATTTCATTCGTACGATCCATTCTAATTCATTCGTATGATCTATTCTAATTCATTCGCATGATCCATTATAATTCATTCATACGATCCAATCTAATTCATTCGTACGATTCATTATAATTCATTCGCACAAATGTATCAACTCTAATTCATTCGTACGATCCATTCTAATTCATTCATATATGTACGAATGAATTAGAATGGATACATTCGTGCGAATGAGTTAGAATGGATCGTATGAATGAATTAGAATGGATCGTACGAATGAATTAGAATAGCTTGTGCGAATGAATTAGAATGGATCGTACGAATGAATTAGAATGGATCGTACGAATGAATTAGAATGGATCGTATGCATGAATTAGAATGGATCGTGCGAATGAATTAGAATGGATCGTACGAATGAATTAGAATGGATCGTACGAAGGAATTAGAATGGATCGTATGAATGAATGCGAATGGATCGTGCGAATGAATTAGAATGGATTGTACGAATGAATTAGAATGGATCGTACGAATGAATTAGAATGGATCGTACGAATGAATTAGAATGAATCGAATGAATGAATTAGAATGGATCGTACGAATGAATTAGAATGGATCGTACGAATGAATTAGAATGGATTGAATTAGAATGAATCGTACAAATGAATTAGAATGAATCATACCGTACGAATGAATTAGAATGGATCATACGAAGGAATTAGAATGGATCGTACGAATGAATTAGAATGGATCGTACGAATGAATTAGAATGGATTTATTCGTGCAAATGAATTAGAATGGATCGTACGAATGAGTAAGAATGGATCGTACGAATGAATTAGAATGGATTGAATTAGAATGAGTCGTACGAATGAATTAGAATGGATCATACGAAGGAATTAGAATGGATCGTGCGAATGAATTAGAATGGATCGTGCGAATGAAATAGAATGGATCGTATGAATGAATTAGAATGGATCGTGCGAATGAATTAGAATGGATCGTACGAATGAATTAGAATAGATTGTGCGAATGAATTAGAATGGATCGTACGAATGAATTAGAATGGATCGTACGAATGAATTAGAATGGATCGTATGGATGAATTAGAATGGATCGTGCGAATGAATTAGAATGGATCGTACGAATGAATTAGAATGGATTGAATTAGAATGAATCGTACGAATGAATTAGAATGGATTGTACGAATGAAATAGAATGGATCGTACGAATCAATTGGAATGGATACATTCGTGCGAATGAATTAGAATGGATCATATGAATGAATTAGAGTGGCTACATTCGTACAAATGAATTAGAATGGATCGTGCGAATGAATTAGAATGGATCGTGCGAATGAATTAGAATGGATCGTACGAATGAATTAGAATGGATCGTTTGAATGAATTAGAATAGATTGTGCGAATGAATTAGAATGGATCGTACGAATGAATTAGAAAAGATACATTCGTGCGAATGAATTAGAATGGATCGTATGAGTGTGAATGAATTAGAATGGATCGTGCGAATGAATTAGAATGGATAGTATTAATGAATTAGAATGGATCGTGCGAATGAATTGGAATGGATCGTATGAATGAGTAAGAATGGATCGTGCGAATGAATTAGAATGGATCATATGAATGAATTAGAATGGATCGTATGAATGAATTAGAATGGATCGTGCGAATAAATTAGAATGGATCGTACGAATGAATTAGAATGGATTGTACGAATGAATTAGAATGGATTCATTCGTGCGAATGAATTAGAATGGATCGTACGAATGAGTAAGAATGGATCGTACGAATGAATTAGAATGGATTGTATGAATGAATTAGAATGGATCGTTTGAGTTAATGTGAATGGATCGTGCGAATGAATTAGAATGGATTGAATTAGAATGAATCGTACGATTGAATTAGAATGGATCGTACGAATGAATTAGAATGGATCGTACGAATGAAATAGAATGGATCGTATGAATGAAATAGAATGGATCGTATGAATGAATTAGAATGGATACATTCGTGCGAATCCATTCTATTTCATTCGTACGATCCATTCTAATTCATTCGCACGATCCATTCTAATTCATTCATACGATCCATTCTAATTCCTTCGTACGATCCATTCTAATTCATTCGTACGATCCATTCTAATTCATTCGCACGATCCATTCTAATTCATTCGTACGATTCATTCTAATTCAATCCATTCTAATTCATTCCATTCTAATTCATTCGCACGATCCATTCGCATTCACTCAAACGATCCATTCTAATTCATTCATACAATCCATTCTAATTCATTCATACGATCCATTCTAATTTATTCGTACGATCCATTCTAATTCATTCATACAATCTATTCTAACTCATTCGTAGGATCGTGCGAATGAATTAGAATGGATCGTGCGAATGAGTTAGAATGGATCGTACGAATGAATTAGAATGGATCGAACGAATGAATTAGAATGGATCGTACGAATGAATTAGAAAGGATACATTCGTACAAATGAATTAGAATGGATCGTACGAATGAATTAGAGTGGATACATTCGAACAAATGAATTAGAATGGATCGTACGAATGAATTAGAATGGATCGTACGAATGAATTAGAATGAATCATACCGTACGAATGAATTGGAATGGATCATACGAAGGAATTAGAATGGATCGTACGAATGAATTAGAATGGATCGTATGAAGGAATTAGAATAGATCGTACGAAGGAATTAGAATGGATAGTACGAATGAATTAGATTGGATCGTACGAATGAATTAGAATGGATCGTACGAATGAATTAGAATTGATCGTACGAAGGAATTAGAATGGATCGTACGAATGAATTAGAAAAGATACAATCGCATTCATTCGTACGATCTATTCTAATTCCTTCGTACGATCCATATTCTAATTCATTCGCACGATCCATTCTAATTCATTCATACGATCCATTCTAATTTATTCGCACGATCCATTCTAATTCATTCGTACGATCCATTCTAATTCATTCGCACGATCTATTCTAATTCATTCGCACAATCTATTCTAATTCATTCGCACGATCCATTCTAATTCATTCATACGATCCATTCTAATTCATTTGTACGATCCATTCTAATTCATTCGCACGATCTATTCTAATTCATTCGCACAATCTATTCAAATTCATTCGCACGATCCATTCTAATTCATTCGCACGATCCATTCTAATTCATTCATACGATCCATTCTAATTTATTCGCACGATCCATTCTAATTCATTCGTACGATCCATTCTAATTCATTCGCACGATCTATTCTAATTCATTCGCACAATCTATTCTAATTCATTCGCACGATCCATTCTAATTCATTCGCACAATCTATTCTAATTCATTCATACGATCCATTCTAATTTATTCGCACAATCTATTCTAATTCATTCGAACGATACATTCTAATTCATTCGCACGATCCATTCTAATTCATTCATACGATCCATTCGATTTCATTCGTACGAAGGAATTACAAAGGATCGTACGAATGAATTAGAATGGATCGTACGAATGAATTAGAAAGGATACATTCGAATTCATTCGTACGATCCATTCTAATTCATTCGTACGATCTATATTCTAATTCATTCGCACGATCCATTCTAATTCATTCGTACGATCCTTTCTAATTCCTTCGTACGAATGAAATAGAATGGATCGTATGAATGAATTAGAATGGATCGTGCGAATGAATTAGAATGGATCGTTCGAATGAATTAGAATAGATTGTGCGAATGAATTAGAATGGATCGTACGAATGAATTAGAATGGATCGTGCGAATAAATTAGAATGGATCGTATGAATGAATTAGAATGGATCGTGCGAATGAATTAGAATATGGATCGTACGAAGGAATTAGAATGGATCGTACGAATGAATGCGAATGTATCCTTTCTAATTCATTCGTACGACCTATTCTAATTCCTTCGTACGATCCATTCTAATTCATTCGTACGATCCATTCTAATTCATTCGCACGATCCATTCTAATTCATTCGTTCGATCCAATCTAATTCATTCGTACTATCCATTCTAATTCCGTCGTACGATCCATTCTAATTCCTTCGTACGATCCATTCTAATTCATTCGTACGATCCATTCTAATTCCTTCGTATGATCCATTCTAATTCATTCGTACGGTATGATTCATTCTAATTCATTCGTACGATTCATTCTAATTCAATCCATTCTAGGTCATTCGTACGATCCATTTTAATTCATTCGTACGATCCATTCTAATACATTTTTACGAATGTATCCACTCTAATTCATTCGTACGATCCATTCTAATTCATTTGTACGAATGTATCCTTTCTAATTCATTCATACGATCCATTCTAATTCATTCGTACGATCCATTCTAATTCATTCGTACGATCCATTCTAACTCATTCGCACGATCCATTCTAATTCATTCGCACGATCCTACGAATGAATTAGAATGATTGTGCGAATGGATTAGAATGGATCATACGATTGAGTAAGAATGGATTGTACGAATGAAATAGAATAGATCGTACGAATGAATTAGAATGGATCATGCTAATGAATTAGAATTGATCGTACGAATGAATTAGAATAGATTGTGCGAATGAATTAGAATGGATACATTCGTGCGAAAGAATTAGAATGGATCGTATGAATGAATTAGATTGGATCGTATAAATGAATTAGAATGGATCGTACGAGTGAATTAGAATGGATCGTGCTAATGAATTAGAATGGATCGTGCGAATGAATTAGAATGGATCGTGCGAATGAATTAGAATGGATCGTACGAATGAATTAGAATGGATCGTTCGAATGAATTAGAATAGATTGTGCGAATGAATTAGAATGGATCGTACGAATGAATTAGAATGGATCGTGCGAATAAATTGGAATGGATCGTATGAATGAATTAGAATGGATCGTGCGAATGAATTAGAATATGGATCGTACGAAGGAATTAGAATGGATCGTACGAATGAATTCGAATGTATCCTTTCTAATTCATTCGTACGATCCATTCTAATTCCTTCGTATGAATTAGAATGGATCGTACGAATGAATTAGAATGGATCATACGAATGAATTAGAATGGATCGTTTGAATGAATTAGAATACATTGTGCAAATGAATTAGAATGGATCGTACGAATGAATTAGAAAAGATACATTCGTGCGAATGAATTAGAATGGATCGTATGAGTGTGAATGAATTAGAATGGATCGTGCGAATGAATTAGAATGGATCGTATTAATGAATTAGAATGGATCGTGCAAATGAATTAGAATGGATCGTATGAATGAGTAAGAATGGATCGTGCAAATGAATTAGAATGGATCATATGAATGAATTAGAATAGATCGTATGAATGAATTAGAATGGATCGTGCGAATAAATTAGAATGGATCGTACGAATGAATTAGAATGGATCGTACGAATGAATTAGAATGGATCGTACGAATGAATTAGAATGGATTCATTCGTGCGAATGAATTAGAATGGATCGTACGAATGAGTAAGAATGGATCGTACGAATGAATTAGAATGGATTGAATTAGAATGAATCGTACGAATGAATTAGAATGGATCGTACGAATGAATTAGAATGGATTGAATTAGAATGAATCGTACGAATGAATTAGAATGAATCATACCGTACGAATGAATTAGAATGGATCATACGAAGGAATTAGAATGGATCGTGCGAATAAATTAGAATGGATCGTATGAATGAATTAGAATAGATTGTGCGAATGGATTAGAATGGATCATATGATTGAGTAAGAATGGATTGTACGAATGAAATAGAATAGATCGTACGAATGAATTAGAATGGATCGTGCGAATAAATTAGAATGGATCGTATGAATGAATTAGAATGGATCGTCCGAATGAATTAGAATATAGATCGTACGAATGAATTAGAATGGATCGTATGAATGAATTAGAATGGATCGTGCGAATGAATTAGAATGGATCGTATGAATGAAATATAATGGATTCGCACGAATGTATCCATTCTAATTCATTCGTACGATCCATTCTAATTCATTCGTACAATCCATTCTAATTCATTCGCACGATCCATTCGCATTCACTCAAACGATCCATTCTAATTCATTCGTATGATCCATTCTAATTCATTCGTACGATCCATTCTAATTTATTCGTACGATCCATTCTAATTCATTCGCACAATCTATTCTAATTCATTCGTACGGTCCATTCTAATTCATTCGCACGATCCATTCTAATTCATTCGTACGATCCATTCGATCCATTCTAATTCATTCATACGATACATTCTAATTCATTTGCACGATGGTATCCATTCTAATTCATTCATACTATCCATTCTAATTCCTTCGTACGATCCATTCTAATTCCTTCGTACGATCCATTCGGATACATTCGTGCGAATCCATTCTATTTCATTCGTACGATCCATTCTAATTCATTTGCACGATCCATTCTAATTCATTCATACGATCCATTCTAATTCATTCGTACGATCCATTCTAATTCATTCGTACGATCCATTCTAATTCATTCGCATAATCCATTCTAATTCATTCGCACGATCCATTCGCATTCATACCGTACGAATGAATTAGAATGGATCATACGAAGGAATTAGAATGGATCGTACGAATGAATTAGAATGGATCGTACGAATGAATTAGAATGGATCGTACGAAGGAATTAGAATGGATCGTACGAAGGAATTAGAATGGATAGTACGAATGAATTAGAATGGATACCTTCGTGCAAATGAATTAGAATGGATCGTTTGAATGAGTAAGAATGGATCGTGCGAATGAATTAGAATGGATCGTACGAATGAAAAAGAATGGATTCGCACGAATGTATCCATTCTAATTTATTCATACGATCCATTCTAATTCATTCGTACGATCCATTCTAATTTCTTCGTATGATCTATTCTAATTCCTTCGTACGATCCATTCTAATTCATTCATACGATCTATTCTAATTCTTTCGCACGAATGTATCCATTCTAATTCAATCGTACGATCCAATCTAATTCCTTCGTACGATCCATTCTAATTCATTCGTACGAATGAATTAGAATGGATCGTACGAAAGAATTAGAATGGATTGAATTAGAATGGATCGTACGATAAGAATGGATCGTACGAAAGAATTAGAATGGATCGTACGAAGGAATTAGAATGGATAGTACGAATGAATTGGAATGGATACCTTCGTGCAAATGAATTAGAATGGATCGTACGAATGAGTAAGAATGGATCGTACGAATGAAATAGAATGGATCGTATGAATGAATTAGAATGGATCGTGCGAATGAATTAGAATGGATCGTACGAATGAATTAAAATAGATTGTTCGAATGAATTAGAATGGATCGTACGAATGAATTAGAATGGATCGTATGAATGAATTAGAATGGATCGTATGAAAGAATTAGAATGGATCGTGCGAATGAATTAGAATGGATCGTACGAATGAAATAGAATGGATTCGCACGAATGTATCCATTCTAATTCATTCGTACGATCCATTCTAATTCATTCGCATGATCCATTCTAATTCATTCGTACGATCCATTCTAATTCATTCGTACGATCCATTCTAATTCATTCGTACGATCCATTCTAATTCATTCGCACAATCTATTCTAATTCATTCGTACGATCCATTCTAATTCATTCGCACGATCCATTCTAATTCCTTCGTACAATCCATTCTATTTCATTCGTACGATCCATTCTTACTCATTCGTACGATCCATTCTAATTCATTTGCACGAAGGTATCCATTCTAATTCATTCGTACGATCCATTCTAATTCATTCGCACGATCCATTCTAATTCATTCATACGATCCATTCTATTTCATTCGTACGATCCATTCTAATTCATTCGCACGATCCATTCTAATTCATTCATACGATCCATTCTAATTCATTCGTACGATCCTATCTAATTCATTCGTACGATCCATTCTAATTCATTCGCACGATCCATTCTAATTCATTCATACGATCCATTCTATTTCATTCGTACGATCCATTCTTACTCATTCGTACGATCCATTCTAATTCATTTGCACGAAGGTATCCATTCTTACTCATTCGCACAATCTATTCTAATTCATTCCCACGAATGTATCCATTCTAATTCATTCGTACGATCCATTCTAATTCATTCATATGATCCACTCTAATTCATTCATACGATCCATTCTAATTCATTCGTACGATCCATTCTAATTCATTCGGATCGTGCGAATGAATTAGAATGGATCTTACGAATGAATTAGGATGGATCGTACGAATGAATTAGAATGGATCGTACGAAGGAATTAGAATGGATCGTACTAAGGAATTAGAATGGATAGTACGAATGAATTAGAATGGATACCTTTGTGCAAATGAATTAGAATGGATCGTACGAATGAGTAAGAATGGATCGTACGAATGAAATAGAATGGATCGTATGAATGAATTAGAATGGATCGTGCGAATGAATTATAATGGATCGTACGAATGAATTAGAATAGATTGTGCGAATGAATTAGAATAGATTGTGCGCATGAATTAGAATGGATCGTACGAATGAATTAGAATGGATCGTACGAATGAATTAGAATGGATCGTTTGAGTGAATACGAATGGATCGTGCGAATGAATTAGAATGGATTATACGAATGAATTAGAATGGATCGTACGAATGAATTAGAATGGATACATTCGTGCGAATCCATTATATTTCATTCGTACGATCCATTCTAATTCATTCGCACGATCCATTCTAATTCATTCATACGATCCATTCTAATTCATTCGTACGATCCATTCTAATTCATTCGTACGATCCATTCTAATTCATTCGCACAATCTATTCTAATTCATTCGCACAATCCATTCTATTTCATTCGTACGATCCATTCTAATTCATTCGTATGATCTATTCTAATTCATTCGCATGATCCATTATAATTCATTCATACGATCCAATCTAATTCATTCGTACGATTCATTATAATTCATTCGCACAAATGTATCAACTCTAATTCATTCGTACGATCCATTCTAATTCATTCATATATGTACGAATGAATTAGAATGGATACATTCGTGCGAATGAGTTAGAATGGATCGTATGAATGAATTAGAATGGATCGTACGAATGAATTAGAATAGCTTGTGCGAATGAATTAGAATGGATCGTACGAATGAATTAGAATGGATCGTACGAATGAATTAGAATGGATCGTATGCATGAATTAGAATGGATCGTGCGAATGAATTAGAATGGATCGTACGAATGAATTAGAATGGATCGTACGAAGGAATTAGAATGGATCGTATGAATGAATGCGAATGGATCGTGCGAATGAATTAGAATGGATTGTACGAATGAATTAGAATGGATCATACGAATGAATTAGAATGGATCGTACGAATGAATTAGAATGAATCGAATGAATGAATTAGAATGGATCGTACGAATGAATTAGAATGGATCGTACGAATGAATTAGAATGGATTGAATTAGAATGAATCGTACAAATGAATTAGAATGAATCATACCGTACGAATGAATTAGAATGGATCATACGAAGGAATTAGAATGGATCGTACGAATGAATTAGAATGGATCGTACGAATGAATTAGAATGGATTCATTCGTGCGAATGAATTAGAATGGATCGTACGAATGAGTAAGAATGGATCGTACGAATGAATTAGAATGGATTGAATTAGAATGAGTCGTACGAATGAATTAGAATGGATCATACGAAGGAATTAGAATGGATCGTGCGAATGAATTAGAATGGATCGTGCGAATGAAATAGAATGGATCGTATGAATGAATTAGAATGGATCGTGCGAATGAATTAGAATGGATCGTACGAATGAATTAGAATAGATTGTGCGAATGAATTAGAATGGATCGTACGAATGAATTAGAATGGATCGTACGAATGAATTAGAATGGATCGTATGGATGAATTAGAATGGATCGTGCGAATGAATTAGAATGGATCGTACGAATGAATTAGAATGGATTGAATTAGAATGAATCGTACGAATGAATTAGAATGGATTGTACGAATGAAATAGAATGGATCGTACGAATCAATTGGAATGGATACATTCGTGCGAATGAATTAGAATGGATCGTATGAATGAATTAGAGTGGCTACATTCGTACAAATGAATTAGAATGGATCGTGCGAATGAATTAGAATGGATCGTGCGAATGAATTAGAATGGATCGTACGAATGAATTAGAATGGATCGTTTGAATGAATTAGAATAGATTGTGCGAATGAATTAGAATGGATCGTACGAATGAATTAGAAAAGATACATTCGTGCGAATGAATTAGAATGGATCGTATGAGTGTGAATGAATTAGAATGGATCGTGCGAATGAATTAGAATGGATCGTATTAATGAATTAGAATGGATCGTGCGAATGAATTGGAATGGATCGTATGAATGAGTAAGAATGGATCGTGCGAATGAATTAGAATGGATCATATGAATGAATTAGAATGGATCGTATGAATGAATTAGAATGGATCGTGCGAATAAATTAGAATGGATCGTACGAATGAATTAGAATGGATTATACGAATGAATTAGAATGGATTCATTCGTGCGAATGAATTAGAATGGATCGTACGAATGAGTAAGAATGGATCGTACGAATGAATTAGAATGGATTGAATTAGAATGAATCGTACGATTGAATTAGAATGGATCGTACGAATGAATTAGAATGGATCGTACGAATGAATTAGAATGGATTGAATTAGAATGAATCGTACGAATGAATTAGAATGAATCATACCGTACGAATGAATTAGAATGGATCATACGAAGAAATTAAAATGGATCGTGCGAATAAATTAGAATGGATCGTATGAATGAATTAGAATAGATTGTGCGAATGGATTAGAATGGATCATATGATTGAGTAAGAATGGATTGTACGAATGAAATAGAATAGATCATACGAATGAATTAGAATGGATCGTGCGAATAAATTAGAATGGATCGTATGAATGAATTAGAATGGATCGTGCGAATGAATTAGAATATAGATCGTACGAATGAATTAGAATGGATCGTATGAATGAATTAGAATGGATCGTGCGAATGAATTAGAATGGATCGTACGAATGAAATAGAATGGATTCGCACGAATGTATCCATTCTAATTCATTCGTACGATCCATTCTAATTCATTCGTACAATCCATTCTAATTCATTCGCACGATCCATTTGCATTCACTCAAACGATCCATTCTAATTCATTCGTATGATCCATTCTAATTCATTCGTACGATCCATTCTAATTTATTCGTACGATCCATTCTAATTCATTCGCACAATCTATTCTAATTCATTCGTACAGTCCATTCTAATTCATTCGCACGATCCATTCTAATTCATTCGTACGATCCATTCGATCCATTCTAATTCATTCGTACGATACATTCTAATTCATTTGCACGAAGGTATCCATTCTAATTCATTCGTACTATCCATTCTAATTCCTTCGTACGATCCATTCTAATTCCTTCGTACGACCCATTCGGATACATTCGTGCGAATCCATTCTATTTCATTCGTACGATCCATTCTAATTCATTTGCACGATCCATTCTAATTCATTCATACGATCCATTCTAATTCATTCGTACGATCCATTCTAATTCATTCGTACGATCCATTCTAATTCATTCGTACGATCCATTCTAATTCATTCGCACGATCCATTCGCATTCATACCGTACGAATGAATTAGAATGGATCATACGAAGGAATTAGAATGGATCGTACAAATGAATTAGAATGGATCGTACGAACGAATTAGAATGGATCGTACGAAGGAATTAGAATGGATCGTACGAAGGAATTAGAATGGATAGTACGAATGAATTAGAATGGATACCTTCGTGCAAATGAATTAGAATGGATCGTACGAATGAGTAAGAATGGATCGTGTGAATGAATTAGAATGGATCGTACGAATGAAAAAGAATGGATTCGCACGAATGTATCCATTCTAATTTATTCATACGATCCATTCTAATTCATTCGTACAATCCATTCTAATTTCTTCGTATGATCTATTCTAAATCCTTCGTACGATCCATTCTAATTCATTCATACGATCTATTCTAATTCTTTCGCACGAATGTATCCATTCTAATTCATTCGTACGATCCAATCTAATTCCTTCGTACGATCCATTCTAATTCATTCGTACGAATGAATTAGAATGGATCGTACGAAAGAATTAGAATGGATTGAATTAGAATGGATCGTACGATAAGAATGGATCGTACGAAAGAATTAGAATGGATCGTACAAAGGAATTAGAATGGATAGTACGAATGAATTAGAATGGATACCTTCGTGCAAATGAATTAGAATGGATCGTACGAATGAGTAATAATGGATCGTACGAATGAAATAGAATGGATCGTATGAATGAATTAGAATGGATCGTGCGAATGAATTAGAATGGATCGTACGAATGAATTAGAATAGATTGTTCGAATGAATTAGAATGGATCGTACGAATGAATTAGAATGTATCGTATAAATGAATTAGAATGGATCGTATGAATGAATTAGAATGGATCGTGCGAATGAATTAGAATGGATCGTACGAATGAAATAGAATGGATTCGCACGAATGTATCCATTCTAATTCATTCGTACGATCCATTCTAATTCATTCGCACGATCCATTCTAATTCACTCATACGATCCATTCTAATTCATTCGTACGATCCATTCTAATTCATTCGTACGATCCATTCTAATTCATTCGCACGATCCATTCTAATTCATTCATATGATCCATTCTATTTCATTCGTACGATCCATTCTTACTCATTCGTACGATCCATTCTAATTCATTTGCACGAAGGTATCCATTCTAATTCATTCGTACGATCCATTCTAATTTATTCGCACGATCCATTCTAATTCATTCATACGATCCATTCTATTTCATTCGTACGATCCATTCTAATTCATTCGCACGATCCATTCTAATTCATTCATACGATCCATTCTAATTCATTCGTACGATCCTATCTAATTCATTCGTACGATCCATTCTAATTCATTCGCACGATCCATTCTAATTCATTCATACGATCCATTCTATTTCATTCGTACGATCCATTCTTACAAATTCGTACGATCCATTCTAATTCATTTGCACGAAGGTATCCATTCTTACTCATTCGCACAATCCATTCTAATTCATTCCCATGAATGTATCCATTCTAATTCATTCGTACGATCCATTCTAATTCATTCATATGATCCACTCTAATTCATTCATACGATCCATTCTAATTCATTCGCACGATCCATTCTAATTCATTCATACGATCCATTCTAATTCATTCGTACGATCCTATCTAATTCATTCGTACGATCCATTCTAATTCATTCGCACGATCCATTCTAATTCATTCATACGATCCATTCTATTTCATTCGTACGATCCATTCTTACAAATTCGTACGATCCATTCTAATTCATTTGCACGAAGGTATCCATTCTTACTCATTCGCACAATCCATTCTAATTCATTCCCATGAATGTATCCATTCTAATTCATTCGTACGATCCATTCTAATTCATTCATATGATCCACTCTAATTCATTCATACGATCCATTCAAATTCATTCGTACGATCCATTCTAATTCATTCGGATCGTGCGAATGAATTAGAAAGGATCTTACGAATGAATTAGGATGGATCGTACGAATGAATTAGAATGGATCGTACGAAGGAATTAGAATGGATCGTACGAAGGAATTAGAATGGATAGTACGAATGAATTAGAATGGATACCTTTGTGCAAATGAATTAGAATGGATCGTACGAATGAGTAAGAATGGATCGTACGAATGAAATAGAATGGATCGTATGAATGAATTAGAATGGATCGTGCGAATGAATTATAATGGATCGTACGAATGAATTAGAATAGATTGTGCGAATGAATTAGAATAGATTGTGCGCATGAATTAGAATGGATCGTACAAATGAATTAGAATGGATCGTACGAATGAATTAGAATGGATCGTTTGAGTGAATACGAATGGATCGTGTGAATGAATTAGAATGGATTGTACGAATGAATTAGAATGGATCGTACGAATGAATTAGAATGGATACATTCGTTCGAATCCATTCTATTTCATTTGTACGATCCATTCTAATTCATTCGCACGATCCATTCTAATTCATTCATACGATCCATTCTAATTCATTCGTACGATCCATTCTAATTCATTCGTACGATCCATTCTAATTCATTCGCACAATCTATTCTAATTCATTCGCACAATCCATTCTATTTCATTCGTACGATCCATTCTAATTCATTCGTATGATCTATTCTAATTCATTCGCATGATCCATTATAATTCATTCATACGATCCAATCTAATTCATTCGTACGATCCATTCTAATTCATTCGCACAAATGTATCAACTCTATATCATTCGTACGATCCATTCTAATTCATTCATACATGTACGAATGAATTAGAATGGATACATTCGTGCGAATGAATTAGAATGGATCGTATGAATGAATTAGAATTGATCGTACGAATGAATTAGAATAGCTTGTGCGAATGAATTAGAATGGATCGTACGAATGAATTAGAATGGATCGTACGAATGAATTAGAATGGATCGTATGCATGAATTAGAATGGATCGGGCGAATGAATTAGAATGGATCGTACGAATGAATTAGAATGGATCGTACGAAGGAATTAGAATGAATCGTATGAATGAATGCGAATGGATCGTGCGAATGAATTAGAATGGATTGTACGAATGAATTAGAATGGATCGTACGAATGAATTAGAATGGATCGTACGAATGAATTAGAATGAATCGTATGAATGAATTAGAATGGATCGTATGAATGAATTAGAATGGATCGTACGAATGAATTAGAATGGATTGAATTAGAATGAATCGTACGAATGAATTAGAATGAATCATAACGTAAGAATGAATTAGAATGGATCATACGAAGGAATTAGAATGGATCGTACGAATGAATTAGAATGGATCGTACGAATGAATTAGAATGAATTCATTCGTGCGAATGAATTAGAATGGATCGTACGAATGAGTAAGAATGGATCATACGAATGAATTAGAATGGATTGAATTAGAATGAATCGTACGAATGAATTAGAATGGATCATATGAAGGAATTAGAATGGATCGTGCGAATGAATTAGAATGGATCGTGCGAATGAAATAGAATGGATCGTATGAATGAATTAGAATGGATCGTGCGAATGAATTAGAATGGATCGTACGAATGAATTAGAATAGATTGTGCGAATGAATTAGAATGGATCGTACGAATGAATTAGAATGGATCGTACGAATGAATTAGAATGGATCGTATGGATGAATTAGAATGGATCGTGCGAATGAATTAGAATGGATCGTACGAATGAATTAGAATGGATTGAATTAGAATGAATCGTACGAATGAATTAGAATGGATTGTACGAATGAAATAGAATGGATCGTACGAATGAATTGGAATGGATACATTCGTGCGAATTAATTAAAATGGATCGTATGAATGAATTAGAGTGGCTACATTCGTACAAATGAATTAGAATGGATCGTGCGAATGAATTAGAATGGATCGTGCGAATGAATTAGAATGGATCGTACGAATGAATTAGAATGGATCATATGAATGAATTAGATTGGATCGTATTAATGAATTAGAATGGATCGTGTGAATGAATTAGAATGGATCGTACGAATGAATTAGAATGGATCGTACGAATGACTTAGAATGGATCGTTCGAATGAATTAGAATAGATTGTGCGAATGAATTAGAATGGATCGTACGAATGAATTATAAAGGATACATTCGTGCGAATGAATTAGAATGGATCGTATGAGTGAATAAATTAGAATGGATCGTGCGAATGAATTAGAATGGATCGTATTAATGAATTAGAATGGATCGTGCGAATGAATTAGAATGGATCGTACGAATGAGTAAGAATGGATCGTGCGAATGAATTAGAATGGATTGTACGAATGAATTAGAATGGATCGTACGAATGAATTAGAATGGATACATTCGTGCGAATCCATTCTATTTCATTCGTACGATCCATTCTAATTCATTCGCACGATCCATTCTAATTCATTCATACGATCCATTCTAATTCATTCGTACGATCCAATCTAATTCATTCGTACGATCCATTCTAATTCAT
Source organism: Chamaelirium japonicum (assembly GCA_947650365.1). NCBI lineage: Eukaryota > Viridiplantae > Streptophyta > Magnoliopsida > Liliales > Melanthiaceae > Chamaelirium > Chamaelirium japonicum. Next base: position 811,146 of record CANTAL010000050.1, read on the forward strand.
TCGCACAATCTATTCTAATTCATTCGTACGATCCATTCTAATTCATTCGCACGATCCATTCTAATTCATTCATACGATACATTCTATTTCATTCGTACGATCCATTCTTACTCATTCGTACGATCCATTCTAATTCATTTGCACGAAGGTATCCATTCTAATTCATTCGTACTATCCATTCTAATTCCTTCGTACGATCCATTCTAATTCCTTCGTACGATCCATTCTAATTCATTCATACGATCCATTCTAATTCATTCATACGATCCATTCTATTTCATTCGTACGATCCATTCTTACTCATTCGTACGATCCATTCTAATTCATTTGCACGAAGGTATCCATTCTAATTCATTCGTACTATCCATTCTAATTCCTTCGTACGATCCATTCTAATTCATTAGAATGGATCGTACGAATGAGTAAGAATGGATCGTACGAATGAATTAGAATGGATTGAATTAGAATGAATCGTACGAATGAATTAGAATGGATCGTACGAATGAATTAGAATGGATCGTACGAATGAATTAGAATGGATTGAATTAGAATGAATCGTACGAATGAATTAGAATGAATCATACCGTACGAATGAATTAGAATGGATCATACGAAGGAATTTGAATGGATCGTACGAATGAACTAGAATGGATCGTACGAATGAATTAGAATGGATCGTACGAAGGAATTAGAATGGATCGTACGAAGGAATTAGAATGGATAGTACGAATGAATTAGAATGGATACATTCGTGCAAATGAATTATAATGGATCGTACGAATGAGTAAGAATGGATCGTACGAATAAAATAGAATGGATCGTATGAATGAATTAGAATGGATCGTGCGAATGAATTAGAATGGATCGTACGAATGAATTAGAATAGATCGTGCGAATGAATTAGAATGGATCGTACGAATGAATTAGAATGGATCGTACGAATGAATTAGAATGGATCGTATGAATGAATTAGAATGGATCGTGCGAATGAATTAGAATGGATCGTACGAATGAAATAGAATGGATTCGCACGAATGTATCCATTCTAATTCATTCGTACGATCCATTCTAATTCATTCGTACAATCCATTCTAATTCATTCGCACGTCCATTCTAATTTATTCGTACGATCCATTCTAATTCATTCGCACGATCCAATCTAATTCATTCGTACGATCCATTCTAATTCATTCATACATGTACGAATGAATTAGAATGGATACATTCGTGCGAATGAATTAGAATGGATCATATGAATGAATTAGATTGGATCGTATGCATGAATTAGAATAGATCGTGCGAATGAATGAGAATGGATCGTACGAATGAATTAGAATGGATCGAACGAATGAATTAGAATGGATACATTCGTGCAAAAGAATTAGAATGGATTGCATGAATGAATTAGAATGGATCGTGCAAATGAATTAGAATGGATCGTACGAATGAATTAGAATGGATCGTATGAATGAATTAGAATGGATCGTACGAATGAAATAGAATGGATCGTACGAATGAATTAGAATGGATCGTGCGAATGAATTAGAATGGATCGTACGAATGAATTAGAATGGATCGTACGAAGGAATTAGAATGGATAGTACGAATGAATTAGAATGGATACCTTCGTGCAAATGAAATAGAATGGATCGTACGAATGAATTAGAGTAGATTGTGCGAATGGATTAGAATGGATCATACGATTGAGTAAGAATGGATTGTACGAATGAAATAGAATAGATCGTAAGAATGAATTATAATGGATCGTACGAATGAATTAGAATGGATCGTTCGAATGAATTAGAATAGATTGTGCGAATGAATTAGAATGGATCGTACGAATGAATTAGAATGGATCGTGTGAATAAATTAGAATGGATCGTATGAATGAATTAGAATGGATCGTGCGAATGAATTAGAATATGGATCGTACGAAGGAATTAGAATGGATCGTACGAATGAATTCGAATGTATTGTACGAATGAAATAGAATGGATCGTATGAATGAATTAGAATGGATCGTGCGAATGAATTAGAATGGATCGTACGAATGAATTGGAATGGATACATTCGTGCGAATGAATTAGAATGGATCGTACGAGTGAAATAGAATGAATCGTTTGAGTGAATTAGAATAGATTGTGCGAATGAATTAGAATGGATCGTACGAATGAATTAGAATGGATCGTGCGAATAAATTAGAATGGATCGTATGAATGAATTAGAATGGATCGTGCGAATGAATTAGAATATAGATCGTACGAATGAATTAGAATAGATTGTGCGAATGAATTAGAATGGATCGTATGAATGAATTAGAATGGATCGTACGATCTATTCTAATTCATTCATGCAATCCATTCTAATTCATTCGTACGAAGGAATTAGAAAGGATCGTACGAATGATTTAGAATGGATCGTACGAATGAATTAGAAAGGATACATTCGAATTCATTCGTACGATCCATTCTAATTCATTCGTACGATCTATATTCTAATTCATTCGCACGATCCAATCTAATTCATTCGTACGATCCATTCTAATTCATTCGCACGATCCATTCTAATTCATTCGCACGATCCATTCTAATTCTTTCATACAATCCATTCTAATTCTTTTGCACGAATGTATCTATTCTAATTCATTCGTACGATCCATTCTAATTCATTCGTACGATCCATTCTAATTCATTCGCACGAATATATCAACTCTAATTCATTCGTACGATCCATTCTAATTCATTCATACATGTACGATTGAATTAGAATGGATACATTCGTGCGAATGAATTAGAATGGATCGTATGAATGAATTAGAATGGATCGTGCGAATGAATTAGAATGGATCGTACGAATGAATTAGAATGGATCGTACGAATGAATTAGAATGGATCGTGCGAATTAATTAGAATGGATCGTACGAATGAATTAGAATAGATTGTGCGAATGAATTAGAATGGATCGTACGAATGAATTAGAATGGATCATACGAATGAATTAGAATGGATCGTATGAATGAATTAGAATGGATCGTGCGAATGAATTAGAATGGATCGTACGAATGAAATAGAATGGATTCGCACGAATGTATCCATTCTAATTCATTCGTACGATCCATTCTAATTCATTCGTACAATCCATTCTAATTCATTGGCACGATCCATTCGCATTCACTCAAACGATCCATTCTAATTCATTCATATGATCCATTCTAATTCATTCGCACGAATGTATCCATTCTAATTCATTCGTACGATCCATTCTAATTCATTCGTACGATCCATTCTAATTCATTCGTACGATCCATTCTTATTTATTCGTACGATCCATTCTAATTCATTCGTTCGATCCATTCTAATTCATTCGTACGATCCATTCTAATTCATTCGCACGATCCATTCTAATTCATGCATACGATCCAATCTAATTCATTCATACGATCCATTCTAATTCATTCGCACGAATGTATCCATTCTAATTCATTCGTACATGTATGAATGAATTAGAAAGGATCGTACGAATGAATTAGAGTTGATACATTCGTGTGAATGAATTAGAATGGATCGTACGAATGAATTAGATTGGATCGTATGAATGAATTATAATGGATCATGCGAATGAATTAGAATAGATCATACGAATGAATTAGAATGGATCGTACGAATGAATTAGAATGGATACATTCATGCAAAGGAATTAGAATGGATTGTATGAATGAATTATAATGGATCGTGCGAATGAATTAGAATGGATACATTCGTGCGAATGAATTAGAATGGATCGTATGAATGAATTAGAATAGATTGTATGAATGAATTAGAATGGATCGTGCGAATGAATTAGATTGGATCGTATGAATGAATTAGAATGGATCGTGCGAATGCATTAGAATATGGATCGTACGAAGGAATTAGAATGGATCGTATGAATGAATTAGAATGGATCGTGCGAATGAATTAGAATGAATCGTACGAATGAATTAGAATAGATTGTGCGAATGAATTAGAATGGATCGTACGAATGAATTAGATTGGATCGTACGAATGAATGAGAATGGATCGTGCGAATGAATTAGAATGGATCGTACGAATGAATTAGAATGGATCGTACGAAGAAATTAGAATGGATCGTACGAATGAATTAGAAAGGATACATTCGAATTCATTCGTACGATCCATTCTAATTCCTTCGTACGATCCATATTCTAATTCATTCGCACGATCTATTCTAATTCATTCATACGTTCCATTCTAATTTATTCGCACGATCCATTCTAATTCATTCGTACGATCCATTCTAATTCATTCGCACAATCTATTCTAATTCATTCGAACGATCCATTCTAATTCATTCGTACGATCCATTCTAATTCATTCGTACGATCTATTCTATTTCATTCGTACAATCCATTCTTACTCAATCGTATGATCCATTCTAATCCATTCGCACAATCTACTCTAATTCATTCGTACGAATGAATTAGAATGGATCGTACGAATGAATTAGAATGGATCGTACGAATGAATTAGAATGGATTGAATTAGAATGAATCGTACGAATGAATTAGAATGAATCATACCTTACGAAGGAATTAGAATGGATCATAAGAAGGAATTAGAATGGATCGTACGAATGAATTAGAATGAATCGTACGAATGAATTAGAATGGATCGTACGAAGGAATTAGAATGGATCGTACGAAGGAATTAGAATGGATACCTTCGTGCAAATGAATTAGAATGGATCGTACGAATGAGTAAGAATGGATCGTACGAATGAAATAGAATGGATCGTATGAATGAGATCGTACGATCCATTCTAATTCCTTCGTACGATCCATTCTAATTCATTCGTACGATCCATATTCTAATTCATTCGCACGATCCATTCTAATTCATTCGCACGATCCATTCTAATTCATTCGCACGATCCATTCTAATTCATTCGCACGATCCATTCTAATTCATTCATACGATCCATTCTAATTCATTCGTACGATCCATTCTAATTCATTCATACGATCCATTCTAATTCATTCATACGATCCATTCTAATTCATTCGTACGGTATGATTCATTCTAATTCATTCGTACGATTCATTCTAATTCAATCCATTCTAATTCATTTGTACGATCCATTCTAATTCATTCGTACGATCCATTCTAATTCATTCATACGATCCATTCTAATTCATTCGTTTTCGATCCATTCTAATTCATTCGTACGATCCATTCTAATTCATTCGCACGATCCAATCTAATTCATTCGTACGATCCATTCTAATTCATTCATACATGTACGAATGAATTAGAATGGATACATTCGTGCGAATGAATTAGAATGGATCGTATGAATGAATTAGATTGGATCGTATGCATGAATTAGAATGGATCGTGCGAATGAATTAGAATGGATCGTACGAATGAATTAGAATGGATCGAACGAATGAATTAGAATGGATACATTCGTGTAAAAGAATTAGAATGGATTGTATGAATGAATTAGAATGGATCGTGCGAATGAATTAGAATGGATCGTACGAATGTATTAGAATGGATACATTCGTGCGAAAGAATTAGAATAGATCGTATGAATGAATTAGAATGGATCGTATGAATGAATTAGAATGGATCGTACGAATGAATTAGAATGGATACATTCGTGCAAATGAATTAGAATTGATACATTGATGGGAATGAATTAGATTGGATCGTACAAAGGAATTAGAATGGATCATACGAATGAAATATAATGGGTCGTACAAAGGAATTAGAATGGATCGTACGCAGGAATTAGAATGGTTTGTACGAAGGAATTAGAATGGATCGTACGAATGAATTAGAATGGATACATTCGTGCGAATGAATTAGAATGGATCGTACGAATGAGTAAGAGTGGATCGTACGAATGAAATAGAATGGATCGTACGGATGAATTAGAATGGATCGTGCGAATGAATTAGAATGGATCGTACGAATGAGTAAGAATGGATCGTACGAATGAAATAGAATGGATCGTACGGATGAATTAGAATGGATCGTGCGAATGAATTAGAATGGATCGTACGAATGAGTAAGAATGGATCGTATGAATGAATTAGAATGGATCGTGCGAATAAATTAGAATGGATCGAACGAATGAATTAGAATGGATCATACGAATGAATTAGAATGGATCGTATGAATGACTTAGAATGGATCGTGCGAATGAATTAGAATGGATTATATGAATGAAATAGAATGGATCATACGAATGAAATAGAATGGATCGTATGAATGAATTAGAATGGATCGTACGAATGAATTAGAATGGATCGTATGAATGAATTAGAATGGATCGTGCGAATGAATTAGAATAGATCGTACGAATGAAAAAGAATAGATTCGCACGAATGTATCCATTCTAATTCATTCGTACGATCCATTCTAATTCATTCGTACGAGCGTGCGAATAAATTAGAATGGATCGTATGAATGAATTAGAATAGATTGTGCGAATGAATTAGAATGGATCGTATGAAGGAATTAGAATGGATCGTATGAGTGAATTAGAATGGATACGAAGGAGTTAGAATAGATCGTACGAAGGAATTAGAATGGAGAATGGATCATGCGAATGAATTAGAATGGATCGTGCGATAAGAATGGATCGTACGGATAAATAAATTTGGATCGTGCTAATGAATTAGAATGGATCGTACGAATGAATTAGAATGGATCGTACGAAAGAGTAAGAATGGATCGTACGAATGAAATAGAATGGATCGTATGAATGAATTAGAATGGATCGTGCGAATGAATTAGAATGGATCGTACGAATGAATTAGAATGGATACATTCGTGCGAATGAATTAGAATGGATCATACGAAGGAATTAGAATGGATCGTACGAATGAATTAGAATGGATCGTACGAATGAATTAGAATGGATCGTACGAATGAATTAGAATGGATACATTCGTGCGAATGAATTAGAACGGATCATACGAATGAATTAGAGTTGATACATTCGTGTGAATGAATTAAAATGGATAATACGAATGAGTAAGAATGGATCGTATGAATGAATTAGAATGGATACATACGAATGAATTAGAATGGATCGTATGAATGAATTAGAATGGATCGTGCGAATGAATTAGAATGGATCGTATGAATGAAATAGAATGGATCGTATGAATTAATTAGAATGGATCGCACGAATGAGTTAGAATGGATCATACGAATGAATTAGAATGGATACATTCGTGCCAATGAATTAGAATGGATCTTACGAATGAGTAAGAATGGATCGTACTAATGAAATAGAATGGATTGTACGAATGAATTAGAATGGATTCATTCGTGCGAATGAATTAGAATGGATCGTATGAATGAATTAGAGTGGATACATTGGTACAAATGAATTAGAATGGATCGTACGAATGAATTAGAATGGATACATTCGTACAAATGAATTAGAATGGATCGTATGAATGAATTAGAATGGATCGTGCGAATAAATTAGAATGGATCGTATGAATGAATTAGAATAGATTGTGCGAATGAATTAGAATGGATCGTGCGAATAAATTAGAATGGATCGTATGAATGAATTAGAATGGATTGTGCGAATGAATTAGAATATGGATCGTAAGAAGGAATTAGAATGGATCGTACGAATGAATTCGAATGTATCCTTTCGAATTCATTCGTACGATCCATTCTAATTCCTTCGTACGATCCATTCTAATTCATTCGTACGATCCATTCTAATTCATTCGCACGATCCATTCTAATTCATTCGTACGATCCAATCTAATTCATTTGTACGATCCATTCTAATTCATTAGCATGATCCATTCTAATTCATTCGTACGATTCATTCTAATTCAATCCATTCTAATTCATTCGTACGATCCATTCTAATTCATTCGTACAATCCGTTCTAATTCATTCGCACGATCCAGTCTAATTCATTCATACGATCCATTCTATTTCATTCGTACGATCCATTCTTACTCATTCGTACGATCCATTCTTACTCATTCGTACGATCCGTTCTAATTCATTCGTACGACCCATTCTAATTCATTCGTACGATCCATTCTAATTCATTAGCACGATCCAAATTCATTTATCCGTACGATCCATTCTAATTCATTCGTACGATCCATTCTAATTCATTCGCACAATCTATTCTAATTCATTCGTACGATCCATTCTAATTCATTCGCACGATCTTTTCGAATTCATTCATACGGTCCATTCTAATTCATTAATACGATCCATTCTAATTCATTCATACGATCCATTCTAATTCATTCGTACAATCCATTCTAATTCATTCGCACGATCCATTCTAATTCATTCATACAATCCATTCTAATTCGTTTGCACGAATGTATCCATTCTAATTCATTCGTACGATCCATTCTAATTCATTCGTACGATCCATTCTAATTCATTCGCACAATCCATTCTAATTCATTCACACTCATACGATCCATTCTAATTCATTCGCACGAATGTATCCTTTCTAATTCATTCGTACGATCCATTCTAATTCATTCGCATAATCTATTCTAATTCATTCGAACGATCCATTCTAAGTCATTCGTACGATCCATTCTAATTCATTCGTACGATCAATTCTAATTCATTCGCACGATCCATTCTATTTCATTCGTACGATCCATTCTAATTCATTCGCACTAATGTATCCATTCCAATTCATTCGTACGATCCATTCTAATTCATTCGCACAATCTATTCTAATTCATTCGTACGATCAATTCTAATTCATTCGCACGTATCTATTCTAATTCATTCATACGATCCATTCTATTTCATTCGTACGATCCATTCTTACTCATTCGTACGATCCATTCTAATTCATTCGTACGATCCATTCTAATTCATTCGTACGATCCATTGTAATTCATTCGCACAATCTATACGTTCCATTCTAATTCATTCGTAAGATCCATTCTAATTCATTCGCACGATCCATTCTAATTCATTAATACGATCCAATCTAATTCATTCGTACGATCCATTCTAATTCATTCGTACAATCCATTCTAATTCATTCGCACGATCCATTCGCATTCACTCAAACGATCCATTCTAATCCATTCATATGATCCATTCTAATTCATTCGCACGAATGTATCCATACTATTTCATTCGTACGATCCATTCTAATTCATTCGTACGATCCATTCTTACTCATTCGTACGATCCATTCTAATTCATTTGCACGAAGGTATCCATTCTACTTCATCGTACTATCCATTCTAATTCCTTCGTACGATCCATTCTAATTCCTTCGTATGATCCATTCTAATTCATTCGTACGATCTATTCTAATTCATTCGTACGATCCATTCTAATTCATTCGTACGATCCATTCTAATTCATTCGTACGATCCATTCTAATTTATTCGTACGATTCATTCTAATTCATTCGCACGATCCATTCTAATTCATTCATACGATCCATTCTAATTCATTCGTATGTATCCATTCTAATTCATTCATACGATCCATTCTAATTCTACGATCCATTCTTACTCATTCGTATTATCCATTTTAATTCATTCACACGAATGTATCAACTCTAATTCATTCGTATGATCCATTCTAATTTATTCGCACGAATGTATCCATTCTAATTCATTCGTACGATCCATTCTAATTAATTCGTACGATCCATTCTAATTCATTCGTACGATCCATTCTAATTCCTTCGTATGATCCATTCTAATTCATTCGCACGAATGTATCCATTCTAATTCATTCGTACGATCCATTCTAATTCATTCGCACGATCCATTCTAATTCATTCATACGATCCATTCTATTTCATTCGTACGATCCATTCTTACTCATTCGTACGATCCATTCTAATTCATTCGCACGATCCATTCTAATTCATTCGTATGATCCATTCTATTTCATTTATACGATCCATTCTAATTCATTCATATGATCCATTCTAATTCATTCGCACGATCCATTCTAATTCATTCGCATGATCCATTCTAATTCATTCGTACGATCGATTCTAATTCATTCATACGATCCATTCTAATTCATTCGCACGAATGTATCCATTCTAATTAGAATGGATCGTACGAATGAATTAGAATAGATTGTGCGAATGAATTAGAATGGATCGTACGAATGAATTCGAATGTATCCTTTCTAATTCATTCGTACGATCCATTCTAATTCATTCGCACGATCCATTCTAATTCATTCGTACGATCCATTCTAATTCATTCGTATAATCCATTCTAATTCATTCGCACGATCCATTCTAATTCATTCGTACGATTCATTCTAATTCAATCCATTCTAATTCATTCGTACGATCCATTGATACATTCGTGCGAATGAATTAGAATGGATCATATGAATGAATTAGAATGGATCGTGCGAATGAATTAGAATGGATCGTATGAATGAATTAGAATGGATTGTGCGAATGAATTAGAATGGATTGTACGAATGAAATAGAATGGATTCGCACGAATGTATCCATTCTAATTCATTCGTACGATCCATTCTAATTCATTCGTATGATCTATTCTAATTCATTCGCATGATCCATTATAATTCATTCATACGATCCAATCTAATTCATTCGTACGATCCATTCTAATTCATTCGCACGAATGTATCAACTCTAATTCATTCGCACGAATGTATCAACTCTAATTCATTCGTACGATCCATTCTAATTCATTCATACATGTACGAATGAATTAGAATGGATACATTCGTGCGAATGAATTAGAATGGATCGTATGAATGAATTAGATTGGATCGTATGCATGAATTAGAATGGATCGCGCGAATGAATTAGAATGGATCGTATGAATGAATTAGAATGGATCGAACGAATGAATTAGAATGGATCGTACGAATGAGTAAGAATGGATCGTACGAATGAATTAGAATGGATCGTACGAATGAATTAGAATGGATACATTCGTGCGAATGAATTAGAATGGATCATATGAATGAATTAGAATGGATCGTTTGAGTGAATGCGAATGGATCGTGCGAATGAATTAGAATGGATTGTACGAATGAATTAGAATGGATCGTACGAATGAATTAGAATGGATACATTCGTGCGAATCCATTCTATTTCATTCGTACGATCCATTCTAATTCATTCGCACGATCCAGTCAAATTCATTCATACGATCCATTCTAATTCATTCGTACGATCCATTCTAATTCATTCGTACGATCCATTCTATTTCATTCGCACAATCTATTCTAATTCGTTCGTACGATCCATTCTAATTCATTCGCACGATTCATTCTAATTCATTCATACGATCCATTCTAATTCATTCGTACGATCCATTCTAATTCATTCACACAATCCATTCTAATTCATTCATACGATCCATTCTAATTTATTCACACGATCCATTCTAATTCATTCATACGATCCATTCTAATTCATTCGTACCATCCATTCTAATTCATTCGTACCATCCATTTTAATTCATTCGTACGATCCATTCTAATTCATTCGCACGATCCATTCTAATTCATTCATACGATCCATTCTATTTCATTCGCACGATCCATTCTAATTCATTCGCACGATCCATTCTAATTCCTTCGTACGATCCATTTTAATTCCTTCGTATGATCCATTCTAATTCATTCGTACGATTCATTCTAATTCAATCCATTCTAATTCATTCGTACGATCCATTCTTACTCATTCGCACGATCCATTCTAATTCAATCCATTCTAATTAGAATGGATCGTACGAATGAATTAGAATGGATCGTACGAATGAATTAGAATGGATTGAATTAGAATGAATCGTACGAATGAATTAGAATGAATCATACCGTACGAATGAATTAGAATGGATCGTGCGAATAAATTAGAATGGATCGTATGAATGAATTAGAATGGATTGAATTAGAATGAATCGTACGAATGAATTAGCATTGATTTTTGCTAATGAATTAGAATGAAACGTACGAATGAATTAGAATGGATCGTAGAATGGATCGTATGAATGAATTAGAATGGATCGTATGAATGAATTAGAATAGATTGTGCGAATGGATTAGAATGGATCATACGATTGAGAAAGAATGGATTGTACGAATGAAATAGAATAGATCGTACGAATGAATTAGAATGGATCGTACGAATGAATTAGATTGGATCGTTCGAATGAATTAGAATAGATTGTGCGAATGAATTAGAATGGATCGTACGAATGAATTAGAATGGATCGTGCGAATAAATTAGAATGGATCGTATGAATGAATTAGAATGGATCGTGCGAATGAATTAGAATGGATCGTGCGAATGAATTAGAATGGATCATACGAATGAATTAGAATGGATCGTACGAATGAGTAAGAATGGATCGTACGAATGAAATAGAATGGATCGTATGAATGAATTAGAATGGATACGTGCGAATGAATTAGAATTGATCGTACGAATGAATTAGAATAGATTGTGCGAATGAATTAGAATGGATCGTACGAATGAATTGGAATGGATACATTCGTGCGAATGAATTAGAATGGATCGTACGAATGAAATAGAATGGATCGTGCGATTGAATTAGAATGGATCGTACGAATGAATGAAAATGGATCATACGAATGAATTAGAATGGATCGTGCGAATGAATTAGAATGGATCATATGAATGAATTAGAATGGATCATACGAAGGAATTAGAATGGATCGTGCGAATAAATTAGAATGGATCATATGAATGAATTAGAATGGATCGTATGAATGAATTAGAATGGATCGTAGTAATGAATTAGAATGGATCCTACAAATGAATTAGAATAGATTATGCGAATGAATTAGAAAGAATCTGGATCGTGTATCCATTCTAATTCATTCGTACAACCCATTCTAATTCATTCGTACGATCCATTCTAATTCATTCGCACGATCCATTCTAATTCATTCGTATGATCCATTCTAATTCCTTCGTACGATCCATTCTAATTCATTCGTACGATCCATTCTAATTCATTCATACGATCCATTCTAATTCCTTCGTATGATCCATTCTAATTCATTCGTACGGTATGATTCATTCTAATTCATTCGTACGATTCCTTCTAATTTATTCCATTCTAATTCATTCGTACGATCCATTCTAATTTATTCGTACGATCCATTCTAATTCATTCGTACGATTCATTCTAATTCAATCCATTCTAATTCATTCGTACGATCCATTCTTACTCATTCGTACGATCCATTCTAATTCATTCGCACGAATGAATCCATTCTAATTCATTCGTATGATCCATTCTAATTCATTCGCATGAATGTATCCATTCTAATTCATTCATACGATCCATTCGATCTCATTCGTACAATCCATTCTATTTCATTCGTACGATCTATTCTAATTCATTCGCACGATCCATTCTAATTCATTCGCATGATCCATTCTAATTCATTCGTACGATCGATTCTAATTCATTCGTACGATCCATTCTAATTCATTCGCACAATCTATTCTAATTCATTCGTACGATCCATTCTAATTCATTCGCACGATCCATTCTAATTCATTCATACGATCCATTCTATTTCATTCGTACGATCCATTCTTACTCATTCGTACGATCCATTCTAATTCATTTGCACGAAGGTATCCATTCCAATTCATTCGTACTATCCATTCTAATTCCTTCGTACGATCCATTCTAATTCCTTCATACGATCCATTCTAATTCATTCGTACGATCCATTCTAATTCATTAGTACGATCCATTCTAATTCCTTCATATGATCCATTCTAATTCATTCGTACGATTCATTCTAATTCAATCCATTCTAATTCATTAGTACGATCCATTCTTACTCATTCATACGATCCATTTTAATTTATTCATACGATCCAATCTAATTCATTCATACGATCTATTCAAATTCATTAATACGATCCAATCTAATTCATTCATACGATCCATTCTAATTCCTTCGTACGATAAATTCTAATTCATACGATCCATTCTAATTCATTCGTAAGATCCATTCTAATTCATTCATACGATCTATTCTAATTCATTCATACAATCCATTCTAATTCTTTCGTACGATCCATTCTAATTCATTCATACGATCCATTCTAATTCATTCGTACGATCTATTCTATTTCATTCATACGATCCATTCTAATTCATTAATACGATCCATTCTAATTCATTCGCACGATCCATTCTAATTCATTCACACTCATACGATCCATTCTAATTCATTCGTACGAATGAATTAGAGTGGATACATTCGTACAAATGAATTAGAATGGATCGTATGAATGAATTAGAGTGGATACATTCGTACAAATGAATTAGAATGGATCGTACGAATGAATTAGAATGGATACATTCGTGCGAATGAATTAGAATAGATCATATGAATGAATTAGAATGGATCGTATGAATGAATTAGAATGGATCGTACGAAGGAATTCGAATGGATTGTATAAATGAATTAGAATGGATCGTGCGAATGAATTATAATGGATCGTACGAATGAATTAGAATGGATCGTACGAAGGAATTAGAATGGATCGTACGAAGGAATTAGAATGGATACCTTCGTGCAAATGAATTAGAATGGATCGTACAAATGAGAAAGAATGGATCGTACGAATGAAATAGAATGGATCGTATGAATGAATTAGAATGGATCGTGCGAATGAATTAGAATTGATCGTACGAATGAATTAGAATGGATACATTCGTGCGAATGAATTAGAATGGATCGTATGAATGAATTAGAATGGATCGTGCGAATGAATTAGAATGGATCGTACGAATGTATTAGATTGGATCATACGAATGAATTAGAATGGATCATACAAATGAATTAGAATGGATCGTGCGAATGAATTAGAATGGATCATATGAATGAATTAGAATGGATCATAAGAAGGAATTAGAATGGATCGTGCGAAAAAATTAGAATGGATCGTATGAATGAATTAGAATAGATTGTGCGAATGAATTAGAATGGATCGTATGAATGAATTAGAATGGATCGTATGAGTGAATTAGAATGGATACGAAGGAATTAGAATGGATCGTACGAAGGAATTAGAATGGAGAATGGATCGTGCGAATGAATTAGAATAGATCGTGCGATAAGAATGGATCGTACGGATAAATGAATTTGGATCGTGCTAATGAATTAGAATGGATCGTATGAATGAATTAGAATGGATCGTACGAATGAGTAAGAATGGATTGTACGAATGAAATAGAATGGATCGTATGAATGAATTAGAATGGATCGTGCGAATGAATTAGAATGGATCGTACGAATGAATTAGAATGGATACATTCGTGCGAATGAATTAGAATGGATCATACGAAGGAATTAGAATGGATCGTACGAATGAATTAGAATGGATCGTACGAATGAATTAGAATGGATACATTCGTGCGAATGAATTAGAATGGATCATACGAATGAATTAGAGTTGATACATTCGTGTGAATGAATTAAAATGGATAATATGAATGAGTAAGAATGGATCGTAGAATTAGAATGGATCGTATGAATGAATTAGAATGGATACATACGAATGAATTAGATTGGATCGTATGAATGAATTAGAATGGATCGTGCGAATGAATTAGAATGGATTGTACGAATGAAATAGAATGGATCGTATGAATGAATTAGAATAGATTGTGCGAATGGATTAGAATGGATCATACGATTGAGTAAGAATGGATTGTACGAATGAAATAGAATAGATCGTACGAATGAATTAGAATGGATCGTATGAATGAATTAGAATGGATCGTGCGAATGAATTAGAATGGATCGTACGAATGAATTAGAATGGATCGTATGAATGAATTAGAATGGATCGTAGTAATGAATTAGAATGAATCCTATGAATGAATTAGAATAGATTGTGCGAATGAATTAGAATGGATCTGGATCGTGTATCCATTCTAATTCATTCGTACGACCCATTCTAATTCATTCGCACGACCCATTCTAATTCATTCGTACGATCTAATCTATTTCATTCGTACAATCCATTCTAATTCATTCATACGATCCAATCTAATTCATTCATACGATCCATTCTAATTCATTCGTACGATCTATTCTATTTCATTCATACGATCCATTCTAATTCGTTTGTACGATCCTTTCTAATTCCTTCGTACGATCCACTCTATTTCATTCGTATGACCCATTCTAATTCATAAGTACGATCCATTCTAATTCATTCAAACGATCCATTCTAATTCATTCGTACGATCCATTCTAATTCATTCGTACGATCCATTCTAATTCATTCATACGATCCAATCTAATTCATTCATACGATCCATTCTAATTCATTCGTACAATCCATTCTAATTCATTCGCACGATCCATTCTAATTCATTCGTACGATTCATTCTAATTCAATCCATTCTAATTCATTCGTACGATCCATTGATACATTGGTGCGAATGAATTAGAATGGATCGTATGAATGAATTAGAGTGTATACATTCATACAAATGAATTAGAATGGATCGTACGAATGGATTAGAATGGATACATTCGTGCGAATGAATTAGAATGGATCATATGAATGAATTAGAATGGATCGTTTGAGTGA
The DNA here is from genome assembly GCA_947650365.1 of Chamaelirium japonicum. Lineage (NCBI taxonomy): Eukaryota > Viridiplantae > Streptophyta > Magnoliopsida > Liliales > Melanthiaceae > Chamaelirium > Chamaelirium japonicum. The sequence goes on from CANTAL010000050.1 coordinate 827,793, forward strand.
ATTAGAATAGATTGTGCGAATGAATTAGAAAGGATCGTACGAATGAATTAGAATGGATCGTGCGAATAAATTAGAATGGATCGTATGAATGGATTAGAATGGATCGTGCGAATGAATTAGAATATAGATCGTACGAATGAATTAGAATGGATCGTACAAATGAATTCGAATGAATCCATTCTAATTCATTCGCACGATCCATTCTAATTCATTCATACGATCCATTCTAATTCATTCGTACGATACATTCTAATTCATTCGTACGATCCATTCTAATTCGTTCGCACAATCTATTCTAATTCATTCGTACGATCCATTCTAATTCATTCGCACGATCCATTCTAATTCATTCGAACGATCCATTCTATTTCATTCGTACGATCCATTCATACTCATTCGTACGATCCATTCTAATTCATTCGTACGATCCATTCTAATTCCTTCGTATGATCCATTCTAATTCATTCCTACGATTCATTCTAATTCAATCCATTCTAATTCATTCGTACGATCCATTCTAATTCATTCGTACGATCCATTCTAATTCATTCGTACGATTCATTCTAATTCAATCCATTCTAATTCATTCGTATGATCCATTCATACTCATTCGTACGATCCATTCTAATTCATTCGCACGAATGAATCCATTCTAATTCATTCATATGATCCATTCTAATTCATTCGCATGAATGTATCCATTCTAATTCATTCGTACGATCCATTCTATCTGATTCGTACAATCCATTCTAATTCATTCGCACGATCCATTCTAATTCATTCGCATGATCCATTCTAATTCATTCGTACGATCGATTCTAATTCATTCATACGATCCATTCTAATTCATTCGCACGAATGTATCCATTCTAATTCATTCGTACGATCCATTCTAATTCATTCGCACAATCTATTCTAATTCATTCATACGATCCATTCTAATTTATTCGCACGATCCATTCTAATTCATTCATACGATCCATTCTAATTCATTTATATGATCCATTCTAATTCATTCGCACGATCCATTCTTACTCATTCGTACGATCCATTCTAATTCATTCGCACGATCCATTCTAATTCATTCGCACGATCCATTCTAGAATAGATCGTGCGAATGAATTAGAATTGATCGTACGAATGAATTTGAATGGATCGTACGAATGAATTAGAATGGAACGTACGAATGAATTAGAATGGATCGTAGAATGGATCGTACGAATGAATTAGAATAGATTGTATGAATGAATTAGAATGGATCGTGCGAATGAATTAGAATGGATCGTACGAATGAATTAGAATGGATCGTACGAATGAATTAGAATGGATACATTCGTGCAAAAGAATTAGAATGGATCGTATGAATGAAATAGAATAGATCGTACGAATGAATTAGAATGGATCATGCTAATGAATTAGAATTGATAGTACGAATGAATTAGAATAGATTGTGCGAATGAATTAGAATGGATCGTACGAATGAATTGGAATGGATACATTCGTGCGAATGAATTAGAATGGATCGTATGAATAAATTAGAATGGATACATTCGTACAAATGAATTAGGATGGATCATATGAATGAATTAGAGTGGATACATTCGTACAAATGAATTAGAATAGATTGTGCGAATGAATTAGAATGGATCATACGAATGAATTAGAATGGATCGTACGAATGAATTAGAATGGATCGTATGAATGAATTAGAATGGATCGTGCGAATGAATTAGAATGGATCGTACGAATGAAATAGAATGGATTCGCACGAATGTATCCATTCTAATTCATTCGTACGATCCATTCTAATTCATTCGCACGATCCATTCTAATTCATTCGCACGAATGTATCCATTCTAATTCATTCGTCTGATCCATTCTAATTCATTCATACGAATTCATTCGTACGATTCATTCTAATTCAATCCATTCTAATTCATTTGTACGATCCATTCTAATTCATTCGTAAGATCCATTCTAATTCATTCGTACGATTCATTCTAATTCATTCACACGATCCATTCCAATTCATTCGTACGATCCAATCTAATTCATTCGTACGATCCATTCTAATTCATTCGCACGATCCATTCTAATTCATTTGCACGAAGGTATTAGATTGGATCGTACGAATGAATTAGAATGGATACATTCGTGGGAGTGAATGCGAATGGATCGTGCGAATGAATTAGAATGGATTGTACGAATGAATTAGAATGGATCGTACGAATGAATTAGAATGGATCGTACGAATGAATTAGAATGGATCGTACGAATGAATTAGAATGGTTCGAATTAGAATGGATCGTGCGAATGAATTAGAATATGGATCGTACGAATGAATTAGAATGGATCGTGCGAATGAATTAGAATGGATCGTACGAATGAATTAGAATGGATCGTACGAATGAATTAGAATGGATCGTACGAATGAATTAGAATGAATCGTACGAATGAGTAAGAATGGATCGTACGAATGAATTAGAATGGATTGAATTAGAATGAATCGTACGAATGAATTAGAATGGATCGTACGAATGAATTAGAATGGATCGTACGAATGAATTAGAATGGATTGAATTAGAATGAATCGTACGAATGAATTAGAATGAATCATACCGTACGTATGAATTAGAATGGATCATACGAAGGAATTAGAATGGATCGTGCGAATAAATTAGAATGGATCGTATGAATGAATTAGAATAGATTGTGTGAATGGATTAGAATGGATCATACGATTGAGTAAGAATGGATTGTACGAATGAAATAGAATAGATCGTACGAATGAATTAGAATGGATCGTGCGAATAAATTAGAATGGATCGTATGAATGAATTATAATGGATCGTGCGAATGAATTAGAATATAGATCGTACGAATAAATTAGAATGGATCATATGAATGAATTAGAATGGATCGTGCGAATGAATTAGAATGGATCGTACGAATGAAATAGAATGGATTTGCACGAATGTATCCATTCTAATTCATTCGAGCGATCCATTCTAATTCATTCGTACAATCCATTCTAATTCATTCGCACGATCCATTCGCATTCACTTAAACGATCCATTCTAATTCATTCATATGATCCATTCTAATTCATTCGTACGATCCATTCTAATTCGTTCGTACGATCTATTCTAATTCATTCGCACAATCTATTCTAATTCATTCGTACGATCCATTCTAATTCATTCGCACGAACCATTCTAATTCATTCGTACGATCCATATTCTAATTCATTCGCACGATCCATTCAAATTCGAACCATTCTAATTCATTCGTACGATCCATTCTAATTCATTCGTATTATCCATTCAAATTCATTTGTACGATCCATTCTAATTCATTCGTTCGATCCATTCTAATTCATTCGTACAATCCATTCTAATTCATTCGCACGATCCATTCGCATTCACTCGCACGAATGTATCCTTTCTAATTCATTCGTACGATCTAATCTAATACCTTCGTGCAAATGAATTAGAATGGATCGTGCGAATGAATTAGAATGGATCGTACGAATGAATTAGATTGGATCGTACGAATGAATTAGAATGGATCATGCGAATGAATTAGAATGAATCGTACGAATGAATTAGAATGGATCGTACAAATGAATTAGAATGGATCGTACGAATGAAATAGAATGGATTGAATTAGAATGAATCGTACGAATGAATTTGAATGAATCATGCCGTACGAATGAATTAGAATGGATCATACGAAGGAATTAGAATGGATCGTACGAATGAATTAGAATGGATCGTACGAATGAATTAGAATGGATCGTACGAAGGAATTAGAATGGATACCTTCGTGCAAATGAATTAGAATGGATCATACGAATGAGTAAGAATGGATCGTACAAATGAAATAGAATGGATCGTATGAATGAATTAGAATGGATCGTGCGAATGAATTAAAATGGATCGTACGAATGAATTAGAATAGATTGTGCGAATGAATTAGAATGGATCGTACGAATGAATTAGAATGGATCGTATGAATGAATTAGAATGGATCGTATGAATGAATTAGAATGGATCATGCGAATGAATTAGAATTGATCGTACGAATGAAATAGAATGGATTCGCACGAATGTATCCATTCTAATTCATTCGTACGATCCATTCTAATTCATTCGTACAATCCATTCTAATTCATTCGCACGATCCATTCGCATTCACTCAAACGATCCATTCTAATTCATTCATATGATCCATTCTAATTCATTCGCACGAATGTATCCATTCTAATTCATTCGTACGATCCAATCTTACTCATTCGTACGATCCATTCTAATTCATTCGTTCGATCTATTCTAATTCATTCATACAATCCATTCTAATTCATTCGCACGATCCATTCTAATTCATTCATACGATCCATTCTAATTCATTCGCACGATCCATTCTAATTCATTCATACGATCCATTCTAATTCCTTCGTACGATCCATTCTAATTCATTCGCACGATCCATTCTAATTCATTCGTACGATCCATTCTAATTCATTCGCACAATCTATTCTAATTCATTCGAACGATCCATTCTAATTCATTCGTACGATCCATTCTAATTCATTTGTACGATCTATTCTATTTCATTCGTACAATCTATTCTTACTCAATCGTATGATCCATTCTAATCCATTCGCACAATCTACTCTAATTCATTCGTACGATCCATTCTATTTCATTTGCACGAAGGTATCCATTCTAATTCATTCGTACTATCCATTCTAATTCCTTCGTACGATCCATTCTAATTCATTCGTACGATCCATTCTAATTCATTCGCACGATCCATTCTAATTCATTCGTACGATCCATTCTATTTCATTCATACGATCCATTCTAATTCATTCATACGATCCATTCTAATTCATTCGCACGATCCATTCTAATTCATTCGCATGATCCATTCTAATTCATTCGTACGATCGATTCTAATTCATTCATACGATCCATTTTAATTCATTCGCACGAATGTATCCAATCTAATTCATTCGTACGATCCATTCTAATTCATTCATACGATCCATCCTAATTCATTCGCACGAATGTATCCATTCTAATTCATTCGTACAATCCATTCTATTTCATTCGTACGATCCATTCTTACTCATTCGTACGATCCATTCGTATCCATTCTAATTCATTCGTACGATCTATTCTAATTCATTCGTACGATCCATTCTAATTCATTAATACGATCCAATCTAATTCATTCATACGATCCATTCTAATTCATTCGTACGATCCATTCTAATTCATTCGTATGATCCATTTTAATTCATTTGCACGATCCATTCTAATTCATTCATACGATCCATTCTAATTCATTCGTACGATCCATTCTAATTCATTCCTATGATCCATTCTAATTCATTCATATGATCCATTGTAATTCATTCGTACGGTATGATTCATTCTAATTCATTCGTACGATTCATTCTAATTCAATCCATTCTAATTCATTCGTACGATCCATTCTATTTCATTCGTACGATCCATTCTAATTCATTCATACGATCCATTCCAATTCATTCGTACGATCCATTCTAATTCATTCGTACAATCCATTCTAATTCATTCGCATGATCCATTCGCATTCACTCAAACGATCCATTCTAATTCATTCATATGATCCATTCTAATTCATTCGCATGAATGTATCTATTCTAATTCATTCGTACGATCCATTCTAATTCATTTGTACAAATGTATCCACTCTAATTCATTCATACGATCCATTCTAATTCATTCGCACGAATATATCCATTCCAATTCATTCGTACGATCAATTCTAATTCATTCGCACGATCTATTCGAGAATGGATCGTATTAATGAATTAGAATGGATCGTGCGAATGAATTAGAATGGATACATTCATACGATCCATTCGAATTCATTCGTACGATCCATTCTAATTCATTCATACGATCCATTTTAATTCATTCATATGATCCATTCTAATTCATTCGTACGATCCATTCTAATTCATTCGTGCGAATGAAATAGAATGGATCATACGAATGAGTAAGAATGGATCGTACGAATGAAATAGAATGGATTGTACGAATGAATTAGAATGGATCGTACGAATGAATTAGAATAGATTGTTTGATTGAATTAGAATGGATACATTCTTGTGAATGAATTAGAATGGATCGTACGAATGAATTAGAATGGATCGTGCGAATGAATTAGAATGGATCGTACGAATGAATTAGAATAGATTGTGCGAATGAATTAGAATGTATCCTTTCTAATTCATTCGTACGATCCATTCTAATTCCTTCGTACGATCCATTCTAATTCATTCGTACGATCCATTCTAATTCATTCGCACGATCCATTCTAATTCATTCGTACGATCCATTCTATTTCATTCATACGATCCATTCTAATTCATTCATACGATCTATTCTAATTCTTTCGCACGAATGTATCCATTCTAATTCATTCGTACAATCCATTCTAATTCATTCGCACGATCCATTCTAATTCATTCATACAATCCATTCTAATTCTTTTGCACGAATGTATCCATTCTAATTCGTTCGTTCGATCCATTCTAATTCATTCGTACGATCCATTCTAATTCATTCGCACGATCCATTCTAATTCATGCATACGATCCAATCTAATTCATTCATACGATCCATTCTAATTCATTCGCACGAATGTATCCATTCTAATTCATTCGTACATGTATGAATGAATTAGAATGGATCGTACGAATGAATTAGAGTTGATACATTCGTGCCAATGAATTAGAATGGATCGTACGAATGAATCAGATTGGATCGTATGAATGAATTATAATGGATCATGAGAATGAATTAGAATAGATCATACGAATGAATTAGAATGGATCGTACGAATGAATTAGAATGGATACATTCGTGCAAAAGAATTAGAATGGATTGTATGAATGAATTAGAAAGGATCGTGCGAATGAATTAGAATGGATACATTCGTGCGAATGAATTTGAATAGATCGTATGAATGAATTAGATTGGATCGTATGAATGAATTAGAATGGATCGTGCGAATGAATTAGAATGGATCGTACAAATGAATTAGAATGGATCGTTTGAATGAATTAGAATGGATCGTACTTATGAATTAGAATGGGTCATACGAATAAAATAGAATGGATCGTACGAAGGAATTAGAAAGGATCGTACAAACGAATTAGAATGGATCGTATGAATGAAATAGAATAGATCGTATGAATGAATTAGAATGGATCGTATGAATGAATTAGATTGGATCGTATGAATGAATTAGAGTGGATTGTACGAATGAAATAGAATAGATCGTACGAATGAATTAGAATGGATCGTGCGAATGAATTAGAATGGGTCGTACGAATGAATTAGAATGGATACACGATCCAGATCCATTCTAATTCATTCGCACAATCTAATCTAATTCATTCGTAGGATCCATTCTAATTCATTACAACGATCCATTCTAATTCATTCATACGATCCATTCTAATTCATTCGTACGATCCATTCTAATTCATTCGCACGATCCATTCTAATTCATTCATACGATCCATTCTAATTCATTCATACGATCTATTCTATTTCATTCGTACAATCCATTCTTACTCAATTGTATGATCCATTCTAATCCATTCGCACAATCTATTCTAATTCATTCGTACGATCCATTCTATTTCATTCGTACGATCTATTCTATTTCATTCGTACAATCCATTCTAATTCATTCATACGATCCAATCTAATTCATTCATACGATCCATTCTAATTCATTCGTACGATCTATTCTATTTTATTCATACGATCCATTCTAATTCGTTTGTACGATCCTTTCTAATTCCTTCGTACGATCCATTCTATTTTATTCGTATGACCCATTCTAATTCATAAGTACGATCCATTCTAATTCATTCAAACGATCCATTCTAATTCATTTGTAGGATCGATTCTAATTCATTCATACGATCCATTCTAATTCATTCAAACGATCCACTCTAATTCATTCATACGATCCATTCTAATTCATTCGCACGAATGTATACATTCCAATTCATTCGTACGATCCATTCTATTTCATTCGTATGATCCATTCTAATTCATTCGTACGATTCATTCTAATTCAATCCATTCTAATTCATTCGTACGATCCATTCTAATTCATTCGCACGATCCATTCTAATTCATTCATACGATCCATTCTAATTCATTCGCACGATCCATTCTAATTCATTCATACGATCCATTCTAATTCTTTCATACGATCCATTCTAATTCATTCATATGATCCATTCTAATTCATTCGCACGAATGTATCCATTCTAATTCATTCGTATGATCCATTCTATTTCATTTGTACGAATGTATCCACTCTAATTCATTCATACGATCCATTCTAATTCATTCGCACGAATGTATCCATTCCAATTCATTCGTACGATCCATTCTAATTCATTCGCACAATCTATTCTAATTCATTCGTACGATCTATTCTAATTCATTAGCATGATCCATTCTAATTCATTCGTACGATCTATTCTATTTCATTCGTACAATCCATTCTAATTCTTTTGCACGAATGTATCCATTCTAATTCATTCTAATTCAATCCATTCTTACTCATTCGTACGATCCATTCTAATTCATTCGTACGATCCAATCTAATTCATTCGTACGATCCATTCTAATTCATTCGCACAATCTATTCTAATTCATTCGTACGATCCATTCTAATTCATTCGCACGATCCATTCGCATTCACTCAAACGATCCATTCTAATTCCTTCATATGATCCATTCTAATTCATTCGCACGAATGTATCCATTCTAATTCATTCGTACGATCCATTCTAGTTCATTCGTACAATCCATTCTAATTCATTCGCACGATCCATTCTAATTCATTCATACGATCCATTCTAATTTATTCATATGATCCACTCTAATTCATTCATACGATCCATTCTCATTCATTCGCACGATCCATTCTATTTCATTTGTACGATCCATTCTAATTCATTCGCACGAATGTATCCATTCCAATTCATTCGTACGATCCATTCTAATTCATTCGCACAATCTATTCTAATTCATTCGTATGATCAATTCTAATTCATTCGCACGTATCCATTATAATTCATTCATACGATCCATTCTATTTCATTCGTACGATCCATTCTTACTCATTTGTACGATCCATTCTAATTCATTCGTACGATCCATTCTAATTCATTCGTACGATCCATTCTAATTCATTCGCACAATCTATACGTTCCATTCTAATTCATTCGTAAGATCCATTCTAATTCATTCGCACGATCCGAATGAATAAGAATGGATCGTACGAATGAATTAGAATGGATCGTATGAATGAATTAGAGTGGATCATATGAATGAATTAGAATGGATCGTATGAATGAATTAGAATGGATCGTGCGAATGAATTAGAATGGATCGTATGAATGAATTAGAATGGGTCGTACGAATGAATTAGAATGGATCGTACGAATGAGTAAGAATGGATCGTACGAATGAGTAAGAATGGATCGTACGAATGAAATAGAATGGATCGTATGAATGAATTAGAATGGATCGTGCGAATGAATTAGAATGGATTGTACGAATGAATTAGAATGGATCGTACGAATGAATTAGAATGGATACATTCGTGCGAATCCATTCTATTTCATTCGTACGATCCATTCTAATTCATTCGCACGATCCATTCTAATTCATTCATACGATCCATTCTAATTCATTCGTACGATCCATTCTAATTCTTTCGTACGATCCATTCTAATTCATTCGCACAATCTATTCTAATTCATTCGTACGATCCATTCTAATTCATTCACACGATCCATTCTAATTCATTCGCACAATCTATTCTAATTCATTCGTACGATCCCTTCTAATTCATTCGCACGATCCATTCAAATTCATTCATACGATCCATTATATTTCATTCGTACGATCCATTCTAATTCATTCGTACGATCCATTCTAATTCATTCGTACGATTTATTCTAATTCAATCCATTCTAATTCATTCATACGATCCATTCTTACTCATTCGTACGATCCATTCTAACTCATTCGCACGAATGAATCCATTCTAATTCATTCGTATGATCCATTCTAATTCATTCGCATGAATGTATCCATTCTAATTCATTCGTACGATCCATTCTAATTCATTCATATGATCCATTCTAATTCATTCGCACGAATGTATCCATTCTAATTCATTCGTACGATCCATTCTAATTCATTCGCACGATCTATTCTAATTCATTCATACGATCCATTCTAATTTATTCACACGATCCATTCTAATTCATTCATACGATCCATTCTAATTCGTAGAATGGATCGTATGAATGAATTAGAATGGATACATTCGTGCGAATGAATTAGAATGGATTGTACGAATAAATTAGAATGGATCGTACGAATGAATTAGAATATGGATCGTACGAAGGAATTAGAATAGATCGTACGAATGAATTAGAATGAATACATTCGTGCGAAAGAATTAGAATAGATCATATGAATGAATTAGAATGGATCGTACGAAGGAATTAGAATAGATCATACGAAGAAATTAGAATGGATCGTACGAATGAATTAGAATGGATCGTATGAATGAATTAGAATGGATCGTGCGAATGAATTAAAATGGATCGTACGAAGAAATTAGAATGGATCATGCGAGTGAATTAGAATAGATCATACGAATGAATTAGAATGGATCGTACGAATGAATTAGAATGGATACATTCGTGCAAAAGAATTAGAATGGATTGTATGAATGAATTAGAATGGATCGTTTGAGTGAATGTGAATGGATCGTGCGAATGAATTAGAATGGATTGTACGAATGAATTAGAATGGATCGTACGAATGAATTAGAATGGATACATTCATGCGAATCCATTCTATTTCATTTGTACGATCCATTCTAATTCATTCGCACGATCCATTCTATTTCATTCATACGATCCATTCTAATTCATTCGTACGATCCATTCTAATTCATTCGTACGATCCATTCAAATTCATTCGCACGATCCATTCTAATTCATTCGCACAATCTATTCTAATTCATTCGTACGATCCATTCTAATTCATTCGCACGATCCATTCTAATTCATTCATACGATCCATTCTATTTCATTCGTACGATCCATTCTTACTCAATCGTACGATCCATTCTATTTCATTTGTACTATCCATTCTAATTCCTTCGTACGATCCATTCTAATTCCTTCGTACGATCCATTCTAATTCATTCGTACGATCCATTCTAATTCATTCGTACGATCCATTCTAATTCCTTCGTATGATCCATTCAAATTCATTCGTACGATCCATTCTAATTCATTCGCACGATCCATTCTAATTCATTAATACGATCCAATCTAATTGATTCATACGATCCATTCTAATTCATTTGCACGATCCATTCTAATTCATTCGTACGATCCATATTCTAATTCATTCGCACGATCCATTCTAATTCGAACCATTCTAATTCATTCGTACGATCCATTCTAATTCATTCGTACGATCCATTCTAATTCATTCATACAATCCATTCTAATTCTTTTGCACGAATGTATCTATTCTAATTCATTCGTTCGATCCATTCTAATTCATTCGTACGATCCATTCTCATTCATTCGCACGATCCATTCTAATTCATGCATACGATCCAGTCTAATTCATTCATACGATCCATTCTAATTCATTCGCACGAATGTATCCATTCTAATTCATTCGTACATGTATGAATGAATTAGAATGGATCGTACGAATGAATTAGATTGGATCGTGCGAATGAATTAGAATGGATCGTACGAATGAATTAGAATGGACGTGCGAATGAATTAGAATGGATTGTACGAATGAATTAGAATGGATCGTATTAATGAATTAGAATGGATCGTACGAATGAATTAGAATAGTTTGTGCGAATGAATTTGAATGGATCATACGAATGAATTAGAATGGATCGTACGAATGAATTAGAATAGATCATATGAATGAATTAGAATGGATCGTTTGAGTGAATGCGAATGGATCGTGCGAATGAATTAGAATGGATTGTACGAATAAATTAGAATGGATCGTATGAATGAATTAGAATGGATACATTCGTGCGAATCCATTCTAATTCATTCGCACGATCCATTCTAATTCATTCATACGATCCATTCTAATTCATTCGTACGATCCATTCTAATTCATTCATACGATCCATTCTAATTCATTCGCACAATCTATTCTAATTCATTCGTACGATCCATTCTAATTTATTCGCACGATCCATTCTAATTCCTTCGTATGATCCATTCTAATTCATTCGTACGGTATGATTCATTCTAATTCATTCGTACGATTCATTCTAATTCAATCCATTCTAATTCATTCGTACGATCCATTCTAATTCATTCGTACGATTCATTCTAATTTAATTCATTCTAATTCATTCGTACGATCTATTCTTACTCATTCGTACGATCCATTCTAATTCATTCGCACGAATGAATCCATTCTAATTCATTCGTACGATCCATTCTAATTCTTTCGTACGAATGAAATAGAATGGATCGTACGAAGGAATTAGAAAGGATCGTACAAACGAATTAGAATGGATCGTATGAATGAAATAGAATAGATCGTACGAATGAATTAGAATGGATCGTATGAATGAATTAGATTGGATCGTATGAATGAATTAGAATGGATCGTATGGATGAATTAGAATAGATTGTGCGAATGAATTAGAATGGATCGTAAGAATGAATTAGAATGGATATATTCGTGCGAATGAATTAGAATGGATCGTATGAATGAATTAGAATCGATCGTACGAATGAATTAGAATGGATCATGCGAATGAATTAGAGTGGATCGTGCGAATGAATTAGAATGGATTGTGCGAATGAATTAGAATGGATCGTATGAATGAATTAGAATGGATCGTATGAATGAATTAGAATGGATCGTGCGAATGAATTAGAATGGATCGTACGAATGAAATAGAATGGATTGTGTGAATGAATTAGAATGGATCATGCGAATGAATTAGAATGGATCGTATTAATGAATTAGAATGGATCGTGCGAATGAATTAGAATGGATCATACGAATGAGTAAGAATGGATCGTACGAATGAATTAGAATGGATTGAATTAGAATGAATCGTACGAATGAATTAGAATGGATCGTGCGAATGAATTAGAATGGATCGTACGAATGAATTAGAATGGATCGTACGAATGAATTAGAAAGGATACATTCGAATTCATTCGTACGATCCATTCAAATTCATTCGTACGATCTATATTCTAATTTATTCGCACGATCCATTCTAATTCATTCATACGATCCATTCTAATTTATTTGCACGATCCATTCTAATTCATTCGTACGATCCATTCTAAATCATTCGCACAATCTATTCTAATTCACTCAAACGATCCATTCTAATTCATTCATATAATCCATTCTAATTCATTCGCATGAATGTATCCATTCTAATTTATTCGTACGATCCATTCTAATTCATTTGTACGAATGTATCCACTCTAATTCATTCATATGATTCATTCTAATTCATTCGCACGAATGTATCCATTCTAATTCATTCGCACGATCCATTCTAATTCATTCGTACGATCGATTCTAATTCATTCATACGATCCATTCTAATTCATTCGCACGAATGTGTCCATTCTAATTCATTCGTACGATCCATTCTAATTCATTCGCACAATCTATACTAATTCTTTTTTTTTTTTTAGTCAAAGTTAGGGGATTTTATTAGGGACCCCGCCGATGAAGAATCTACTCTAATTCATTCATACAATCCATTCTAATTTATTCGCACGATCCATTCTAATTCATTCATACGATACATTCTAATTCATTCATATGATACATTCTAATTCATTCGCACGATCCATTCTTACTCATTCGTACGATCCATTCTAATTTATTCGCACGATCCATTCTAATTCATTAATACGATCCATTCTAATTCATTCACACTCATACGATCCATTCTAATTCATTCGCACGAATGTATCCTTTCTAATTCATTCGTACGATTCATTCTAATTCAATCCATTCTAATTCATTAGAATGGATCGTATGAATGAAATAGAATGGATCGTACGAATGAATTAGAATAGATCGTACGAATGAATTAGAATGGATCGTACAAATGAATTAGAATGGATACGAATGGATCGTACGAATGAGTAAGAATGGATTGTGTGAATGAAATAGAATAGATCGTACGAATGAATTAGAATGGATCGTATGAATGAATTAGAATCGATCGTACGAATGAGTAAGAATGGATCGTACGAATGAATTAGAATGGATTGAATTAGAATGAATCGTACGAATGAATTAGAATGGATCGTACGAATGAATTAGAATGGATTGTGCGAATGAATTAGAATAGGTCGTACAAATGAATTAGAATGGATACACGATCCAGATCCATTCTAATTCATTCGCACAATCTATTCTAATTCATTCGTAGGATCCATTCTAATTCATTACTACGATCCATTCTAATTCATTCGTACGATCCATTCTAATTCATTCGCACGATCCATTCTAATTCATTCATACGATCCATTCTAATTCATTCGTATGAATCCATTCTAATTCATTCATACGATCCATTCTAATTCTACGATCCATTCTTACTCATTTGTATTATCCATTTTAATTCATTCACACGAATGTATCAACTCTAATTCATTCGTATGATCCATTCTAATTCATTCGCACGAATGTATCCATTCTAATCCATTCGTACGATCCATTCTAATTCATTCGTACGATCCATTCTAATTCATTCGTACGATCCATTCTAATTCATTCGTACAATCTATTCTAATTCATTCGTATGATCCATTCTAATTCAATCCATTCTAATTCATTTGTACGATCTATTCTATTTCATTCGTACAATCCATTCTTACTCAACCGTATGATCCATTCTAATTCATTCGCACGAATAGTACGAATGAATTAGAATGGATACTGTACGGGGGATTTTTCGCTGGTCCGTGCGGGCTGCCTGCAAGACAAAGAAAAGAGAACGTGAGAACGGCTGGCTCCCTTAGGAGCGCAGACCCTCCGACGCTCAAGTCAGTCACGGTGGCACAACGGCGAGCTGCGGTATACCAAAGTGGTAGGGAAAAGGAATTCGAACCTGTACTATGGAGCCTGGGGGTGAGCATTTATAGCAATCGGCGGCCTACCGTGGCCCGACACGTGGAGATTCTTCCGGCGCCTTCTAGACCCCCCACGTTCTGGCTCGCGTGGGTCTGACAGTCCTTGGTACTCGCGCCCTGACATTCTGTCGTCAAGCCTGCCAGGCGGTTTGAGTGGGGGAGGGAATCTTTCTTGTCATGGCCAGGTGGCCATTCTGGAATGTTCAAGTCTGGGAGGTCTCGAACTGATTCGAGCGAGCTTCCGTGGACCACGTTTGTCCACGTAGCTTCCGTGGGGTTTTGACACCTGGCATCCTCTCATACATTGTGGGCGACCTCCGATGGGGAGCTAAGGTGAGCTCGCCCTCCATTGCCCTGCCTTCTCTTCCACATCTATCAAGAGTCGGACCTCGCGGGAGCAACCTCTTCGATAAACTGGGGAATTCTGGCGAGCTTGGGCGAGCTCCTGGGCGAGCTAGGGGCGAGCTCCTGCGCGAGCTAGGGGCGTTCGCGATGCCGGTGTCTTCGTTATGCATGACGGTCTAACTCCCGCTATCACTGCCAGCGAGTTCTCGCGCGGGCTTGGCGAACTCCGGGGCGAGCTCCTGAGCGAGCTTAGGCGAGCTCCTGGGTGAGCTTGGCGAGCTCCGGGGCGAGCTCCTGAGCGAGCTTAGGCGAGCTCCTGGGTGAGCTTGGCGAGCTCCTGGGCGATCTCAGGCGAGCTCCATCGAGCTCAGGTGAGCTCCTAAGAGTGCTCTTGGCCTGGGCCCTTTCAGCCTAATGTGGATCTCGCTCCCTGTCAAGGTGATTTGGTAAGCACGGGGGGGGGGGGGGGGGGGGGGGGGTGCAAACTCCAGGGCAGATTTCAGCTACCCCCAACATTACCCCCTCCTGAGGGAGCGACCAAGGAGACTTTGGCGCTTGCTCAGGAGTCTTAGCGAACTCCTATCCCTGGTAATGTGCCTGATATCAATGTCTGCCGTAACAGTTTTCTTGTGGGGCGGAGATAGTAGCGATGGCGGCCTGCGCCGAGAGCTTTGACTGCCAGTATTTCACAAACGCTGGGCTGGCCACGAGCATCAGCCATGAGCGATCTCCTTCCGATGCGAGCTCCTCACATGCAGTCAGGGTCAGCTTCGGGCGAGCTTGGGCGCCCGCCGCGGGCGGTTTTTCAAAAACGGTGGGCATGCCGGGAGCGTCAGCCACGAGCGATCTCCTTCCGGCGTGAG
The DNA here is from genome assembly GCA_947650365.1 of Chamaelirium japonicum. NCBI lineage: Eukaryota > Viridiplantae > Streptophyta > Magnoliopsida > Liliales > Melanthiaceae > Chamaelirium > Chamaelirium japonicum. The sequence continues at coordinate 844,287 of CANTAL010000050.1, forward strand.
CTCATCACTCGCGGTCAGGGTCTGCCTCGGGCGAGCTGCGGGCACCAGCCGTGGGCGGTCTGCACCGAGAGTTTTGACTCCCAGTATTTCTCAAACGCTGGGCGGGCCGGGAGTGTCAGCCACGAGCGATTTCCCTCCTGTGCGAACTTGTCACACGCGGTCAGGGTCTGCCTCGGGCGAGCTACGGGCACCAGCCGTGGGCGATCTGCGTCGAGAGTTTTGACTCTCAGTACTTTTCAAACACTGGGCGGGCCGGGAGCGTCAGCCACGAGCGATCTCCTTCCGATGCGAGCTTGTCACATGCGGCCAGGGTCTGCCTCGGGCGAGCTGCGGGCACCTGCCGCGAGCGATCTGCGTCGAGAGTTTTAACTCCCAGTATTTCACAAACACCGGGCGGGCCGGGAGCGTCAGCCACGAGCGATCTCCTTCCGGTGCGAGCTTGTCACACGCGGTCAAGGTCTGCTTCGGGCGAGCTTGGGCACCTGCCGTGGGCGATCTTGTGACTTGGGTATCGCACCAAATCTCCAACGGTCGCTTCACCTTAAATGCGATGCGAGGCTCAACGCTGATACGGCGAATCTCATCATGAGATCCCGATCGGCGCGAAACACGTGTCTCCTCCTCATTCGCTCTTCTTTTGTCAGTAAATGATAGTGTCGGCGCCGGCGCAGCTTTTCCACGCGTGGCCCACGTGGCACTGCCTGATTGGAGAACGGCGAGCTGTCGCTTCAACCATCGGCGTGTCGCCTCGTTGGGCGCGCTCGGGCATTAACTGCGGCCCGCTTCACCTGTCTCTCACTTGCCTATAAATAGGGGATGGGGGGCGATTTTTACCGCCGCGTGAAAACAGCTCTCCCTTCTCCCTTTGCTTCTAGCGCTTTCAGCTCGCTTTAGCCCTTCTGCTCTCATGGCTTCCGCTGCTGACGTTGCTGCTGCTGTTGCTGCCGCTGCTGCTGCCGCCCAGGCCGCTGAGCCCGCCACCGAAAGGGCGGTGGTCTGGCTGCAAAACCCCGTCGGGGTGCCTGTCGGGGACAGTATCCGGGCGGCGATCGATCTCCCTCGGGAGATCCTCGTCACCGAGATGCCACTCTCGGGGAGGCCGCCCCAGGGCACAGTAGCTTCTGTCGGGCTGCTGTGGTCCGGGCTGCGGTTCCCCCTGAGTCATCTCGCTGGGGAGCTCCTGGAGTTGACGGGGCTTAGCCCCGCCCAACTCTCAGGAAACTCCTGGGGATACTCTACGGGCTGTCCCAGCTGGAGACCGCTCTGAAGGCGAGGATCCCACTGAGCTACTTGCTCAAAAAGTGGCTCCTCAAGCCCTCACCGGTCTTCAGCACCGCGGGCTGTGGCTACTTCTACCTCGCCGGGCGGCCTGGCGAGGTGCTCCCCTTCTCCACCATCGAGAGCAAGGACCGCCACTGGAAGGACTATCCTTTCGTGGCGGTCGGCGATTGGCGCGGGCGGCACAGCGGAGTCCCGGCTCACCCCGGGGTTCCCCCGACGGCGGTCTTCCGGGAGATCTCCTTCTACAAGGCGAGGAAGAAGAAGTGCATCGCTCCCGACCAGGAGCGATCTCTGGACGAGGCGATCCTCCACTACCTCGGTGGGCGGACTCCGGAGAAGATCACCGCTCCCGACTTTGCCTTCCAGCTGAAGGACGGGAAGACCGACGCTATTCTGCTGAAGCAGAAGATCGTCCGGAAGAAGAAAGAGGAGGAGGTCGGCGCTATTCCGCCGATGTAGAACGCCCCTCCCTCCAAAGGGGCCAGCAAGGGGGCCGGGAGCTCGGGAGGCAACCCCCGTAAGAAGACGGTCCAGAGGCGGGCTTCGCCCATCCGCCTCAACGACCCCGATACCATGGAGATGCTTCACCAGGGCGAAGCTTCCGCTCCTCCGCAACCTCCTCGCCCGGACGCCGGCCCAGGTCAGCCTCCCGCCCCAACTCCAATTGTCCGCCGCAAGATCCAAATGGTTGAGCCCAACGACCCGAACATCGACCTCCCGCTTACCATGGCGGAAGTCGAATCCGGGATGGCTCAAATTCTAATGGGCTACTTCCCGGGCGATCTGACCGTCCCGCTTCGTGTAGCAGTGCTGACGCCGGAGATGGAGGCCCGCGGGAAGAAGAAGGCCAAGCACGCGGGGCCCGCGCCTTCTAACGTCCAGGCGGAGCAATGGCGGAAAGCGCTGGAGGAGGCGGGCTTGGACTCGGAGCCCAGCTGGACGGACTCTGCGGAGGAGGCAACAGGCTCCGAGGAAGAAGAGCCCGCCCCTCAAGCTCTTCGGGCGGAGCCTGTTGCTCCCGCCCAAGGGGAGAAGCCCGCGACTCCATCAGCTCCCGCACCAGGGCCGGGATCGAGCGGGCAGGAGCCTCCATCTCCCGCCGACGGGGCAGGGGTCCAGCAGGGCGAGTCCAACGCCGTCGCTGCGACCTCCTTGCCGGCCTCGGCTCCAACTCCCGCGGCCTCTACACCGGCGGCCGCTCCAGCTCCCGCCCCTCCGGCCTCGCCTCCTGCAGAAGGCCAGGAGGGAGCGGGCTCCCAGCAGGGCTTAGGGGACCTGGTCTACAGGTCCCCTAGCTTTGTAGACATTGGCTCCGACTCCGAGTCCTTCAGCTCGGAGCCGGAGGCCAAGGGGGCCACGGCGGACCCTCCGAGCCCGCCAGGAGCCGGAGCTCGCCCGGGGGAGGTGATAGCCCCCACTCCTCCTGGCGTGCCCCCTCCTTCCGGAGCTCCCGGTGGTCCCAGCGCGGGCTCCTCTGCGGAGGAGGGGAGGGTGCCCCACTACGTGCGGCAGCTGCTGGGCCGCAATGTTTTCGCGCGTGCTCCCTTCGCTTCCATAAGCGAACGTCTTGCCGAGGTACTCACCGCACCTATCTCCGTACAAATCTTAGTCTCAATTTTTGCTAACTCTTTCACCTTCCTTATGCAGGCGGAGAAGCAGAGCCAGGCGCTGGCCGCGGAGGTCGCTGGGGCCGGGAAGGCACTGGCCGCCTTGTTCGATGATTCCCTTCGGGGGTCCGAGCGCAAGTTAGACGAGCACATCCACGAGCTTCAGCTAGCCAAGGGCTCCGAGGAGCTGAGGGCGGAGTCAGAGGCACTGCACCGCAGAGTCAAAACCCTGGCGTCAGGCCTCGCCATGGCCGAGGTAGCCAAAGGCCTGTCCGCTACCGCCCTCCTCAAGGCCAAGGCGGAGCGAGACGAAGCTGTGTCCGCCCGGGAGGTCGCACAGCGGGAGGCGGCTCAACTTCAAGGCGAGGTCGCTGCTCTGAAGACGGAGATCGTGGCCTTGAAGGAGACACACGCCAACGGCCTTCGGGCTCAGCAAGGTCGCCTCCAAGCCCAACTGGACGATCTCCTCAAGAAAGGCGCCCTGGCCGCTGTGGAGAAGTACAAGACCGAAAGGTCGAAGAAGCGGCGCCGAGGGGACGACAGTGGGGCGGAGACAAGCAAGCCTTGAGCTTGCTGCCTTGTAACTACTTTTGCAATTTTTGTCAATCAATGAAATTTATATCTTTTTGGGTCCGCATATGCGTTTCTTTCTCTCTATGTGCCACTTATGAGTCCGCTTCTAGGGGTTCGCAGCGATCTCGAGAGTGATACCCCGGGCGAGGCAGCTAATTCGATTCAACCTTTTTATTTTTAAGTATATGCAAACGAAAAACTCGGCATGCTCGTAAAAACTCGATAGTCTCTGAGCCCGGAAAACGTTTAAACGAACCAAAAGACTTCAAAAACTTCCCTACACTCAGAGACTTAAACCATTTTTATTTTAAAGGAAACTAATAAGTGCTAGCTGCCCCCTGCCCGGTTAATTTATCTCGATGATCCTGTTTGGCGGGCTCACCCTTTGAGGGGTTTGCCAACGCCAGGATGCTTCCGTTCATGGCGGGTGAAAGCGAAGGATCCTGGTTAGGTTTAGAGTCCACTAGGCAGCGGACTTCCCTGGGAAGCTCAAGGTCGCCCACTGGCTGCCTCTGAGGATCCCGGTCTTGCTTTAAGTCCGCACAGCAGCGGACTGCCCCGGGATGCTCAAGGTCGCCCACTGGCTGCCTCTGAGGATCCCGGTCTTGCTTTAAGTCCGCACAACGGCGGACTGCTCCGGGAAACTCAAGGTCGCCCACTGGCTGCCTCTGAGGATCCCGGTTTTGCTTTAAGTCCGCACAACGGCGGACTGCCCCGGGAAGCTCAAGGTCGCCCACTGGCTGCCTCTGAGGATCCCGGTCTTGCTTTAAGTCCGCACAACGGCGGACTGCCCCGGGAAGCTCAAGGTCGCCCACTGGCTGCCTCTGAGGATCCCGGTCTTGCTTTAAGTCCGCACATCGGCGGACTGCACACTATAGATCATGCGGGCTCTGTCTGCGCCGAGCTTCCTAGTTAAATTGTTGAAAACCTCTATCGTTCATTCATAACTTCTTCAGAATTTACAAAAATTCCCTTAGGCATAGAACTTGCGGAGGTGCAGAGCGTTCCAAGGTCGCTCTAACAGGTCGCCTCCAGCGGTCATCAACCGGTAAGCCCCCGAGCTTCCTGCTTCGTGTATTATGTAGGGGCCTTCCCAGTTCGCCGCGAGCTTTCCTGCATTAGGCTCTTGCGTGTTTGCAAACACCTTTCTCATCACCAGATCGCCGGCCTTAAATGCCCGATGGCGGACTCTTTTGTCATAGGCGCGCTTCATCTCTTGTCTGTATCCGGCGAGGTGTAGATTGGCGCGCTCTCGTCTTTCTTCGAGCTGATCAAGGGAGTCGACGAGCAGTTTGTCGTTGTCGACCTCCGCCGACGCAAGCCTTCTTTCACTGGGCAGCTCGGCCTCTATGGGTAGCACAGCTTCGCAACCAAAAGTGAGACTGAAAGGGGATTCGTTAGTTGAGCGATGTGGAGTAGTGCGATAGGCCCACAAGACTCCATCGAGCTCCTGCTCCCACAATCCTTTTTTCCCTTCCAGCCTCTTCTTGAGGTTGTCCAAGATCACGCGATTCGTCGCTTCGGCCTGCCCGTTGCTTTGAGGGTACCTCGGGGATGAGAACCTTAGGCCGACCCCATATTTAACACAAAAGCTTCTGATCAAGCGATTGTCGAACTGGCGACCATTGTCGGTGATCAGCACTCGTGGCAGCCCAAAGCGGCAGAAGATATTCTTCCAAAGGAAGTCCTTGACTTGCTTCTCGCCTATCTTAGCTAGCGGGACCGCTTCCACCCATTTGGTGAAGTAGTCCGTAGCTACTAGGATGAATTTCTTTTGCCGGGCTGACACAGGGAAAGGTCCCACAATGTCCAACCCCCATTGCTGGAAAGGCCAGGGGCTCGCCAGAGGATGCAGTTCTTCTGCGGGCATATGGTTCGTGGTGGCGTGCTTCTGGCACTGGATGCACCTCTGGGCGACCTTCAAAGCGTCTTGCTCCAGAGTGGGCCACCAGTATCCTTGCCTTCGCACTTTCGCAGCAAGAGACCGCCCACCAGCGTGGTTTTCCAGCTCGCCAGAGTGAATGCACTTTAGAACTTCTTCGGTTTCCGGGCTCTCGACGCAACGGAGACTTGGCCCGCCGAAGGATCTTCGAAAAAGGCGATCCCAGCGAATGAGATAGCGCCCATCGCATTTCTCCACTCGCCGGGCTTCCTCTCTATCCTCTGGTAGCTCGCCCTTCTGGAGAAAACGAAAAATGGGGGTGGTCCACCCGCTGGGTGGTACGTCGGCGGAGACTTGGTTAACCGCGGGCTCCATCAGTTGGAGCCGAGACTAATTTTGGACCTCGATGAGAATCTGGCAAGCCTCTGATGTTCCCAGCAAAGAGGCGGCGTTTGCCAAAGCATCAGCTCGCCTATTATCAGCTCGCGGAATTTGCTCGAAGGAGATCTTTTCGAACTCCGCGGCCTTGTGCTTCACCATATCCACATAGCCCGCCATTCGTGCGTCCCGAGAGGCGTACTCCCCATTGACTTGGCAAACAATTAGCTGGGAATCACTAAAGACCTTCAAGCGTTTGGTGCCTACCTCTTGAGCGAGCTCCAAGCCAGCCAGCAGCGCCTCATATTCTGCCTCATTGTTGGTAGCGGCGAAATCCAGTCAGACTGACTTCTCCAGAAGTACCGACTGGGCGATCAGTGCGACCCCGATCCCAGCCCCCAAAGTATTGGAGGATCCATCGACGAATAATTCCCAGCCTGCCTCCTCTGAACGCTTAGTTGGAGGAAGCTCGCCTTGGTTGTCCAAGAACCTCGCCTTCCCAGGGTGTGCCTCAGTTGGCTCATCCTCCCGGTAGTGGACCGGTTCTTCTATGGGGAAGTCCGCCAAGAAATCGACGAGCGCCTATCCTTTGACAGCAACTCGAGGGACATACTCCAAACCATAGGCGGCGAGCTCGGCGGACCAACGGTAGAGCCTGCCGGCTACCGAGGGCCTGGAGAGCGCGCTCTTTAGAGGGTGCTCTGTGATGACCCTGACAGGGTGGGCCGAGAAGTAGGGGTGGAGCTTTCTTGCGGTAAGGACCAAGGCCAATGCGACCTTCTCGATTGGTCGATACCGGAGCTCGGCGGGGAGCATTGTGTGGCTTACAAAGTACACAGGCCGCTCCACCTTTGCTTCTTCCACAACCAGGACCCCGCTCACCGCATTCTCAGTGACCGCAAGGTACACGCCGAGTTCGGCGCCCTCTTTGGGTGCCGCTAAGATCGGTGGGCTCGCCAGGTAGTCTTTGATCTTCTGGAAGGCGTGCTCGCACTTCTCATCCCAACAAATGCTCGCTCCTTTTCGTAGCAGCTCGAAAAGAGGTCGGCAGTTGTCTGAGGATTTGGAGATGAACCGATTGAGCGCGGCGATTCACCCGCTCAATCTCTGGACTTCCTGCCGGGTCCTCGGCGCAGGCATTTCGACAAGTGCTCGGATTTGCCCTTGGTCGGCCTCGATCCCCCTGTGGGTGACCAGGTACCCAAGGAATTTCCCCGAAGTCACCCCGAATGCGCACTTCGCCGGATTCAGCCTCATTTGGTACTTTCTTAGTATCTCGAAGGTTTCGCGGAGATCGGCAACATGCCCTTCTCGCTCTCGACTCTTCACCAGGAGGTCGTCTACATAAACTTCGACGTTTCTGCCGATCTGATCTTTGAACATCTGAGTGACTAGCCTTTGGTAGGTCGCTCCAGCGTTCTTAAGTCCGAACGGCATCACTCGATAGCAGTACAACTTCTGGTAGCCCGCTCTAGAGTAGAAGGCGGTCTTCTCCTGATCGTCGGCGTGGAGAGGTATCTGGTTATACCCAGAATATCCATCCATGAAGGACAGGGCCTGGAACCCGACAGCTGCGTCGACCAGTGCGCCTATTCTCGGAAGAGGAAATCCGTCCTTCGGGCATGCCTTATTGAGGTCGGAGAAGTCGATGCACACCCTGACCGCTCCGCTCTTCTTTGGCACCGCCACGATATTGGAGATCCACTCGGGGAAGTGCGCCTCGCGGATGAAGCCGGCTCGCTCCAGCTTGTTTATCTCTGCCGCCACTGCAACGGACTTTACAGCAGGTATGTGCCGAGCTTTCTGCTTGACCGGCGGGAACTCCTTCATGGTGTGCAGACGATGACAGGCGACCTCCGGGTCAATCCCTGGCATGTCCGCGAAGCTCCAGGCGAATACGTCAGGGTATTCCCTGAGCAAGTTGGTTATGGCCAGGACCTCGCCCTTGGTTAGCGAGGTCCCGAGGCTAACAACTCTTGGCCCTTCTTCGCCGCCGATGTCGACCTCTTGAAGTGGTTCGGCAATTGGAAGACTTCCTTTCTTGGGGGTTGTCGGGCGACCTCCCTCCTCCAACTTAAGGTCCACACCGCTCCCACCCGGGGGTGGAGTAAGGGACTTAAGCGAGGAGGCCTCCAGCGGGCTCCCCAATAGCTCGCTCGTAGCGGGTGGTAATTGCTAGGAGGGTGCGGGCCTCTTGGCCTCGGCGACCTCCATGTCCATAAGGTGAAGGACATCCTGCTCGCATCGGGTAGCGGCTACCTGATCACCCCGAATTACTACGACCCCGCTCGCGGTCGGGAATTTGAGGGCCTGATGGTTGGGTGAAGCTACCGCATTCATTTGCCTTAGCCAAGGCCGCCCAAGGATGGCGTTAAATGCGAAACTTCCATCCACTACCGCGAAGCGGACATGGCGAGCCTCCGGGCCAGCGGTCACAGTGAGGGTTATCTCCCCTGCCACTTTGGTGACCTCGCCGGTGAATCCACTGAGGGAGCTCGTCGAGGGAGACAGGTCGGCGAGTCTCAACCCCATTCGCAGGTAGGCTGACAGAAAAAGGATGTCCACGGCGCTCCCCGAATCAACCAGATCCCGCCTCACTTCGATATTAGCCATCATCAGGCGTATGACGAGGGGGTCATTGTGGGGCGTAACGACCCCAGTCATGTCATCTTCCGAAAACCAGAGAAAATCCCGGGCTTCCATACTTGGTGCTTGAAGTAAAGTAGGAGTTAGCGAGACGGAAAATACCTTATGTGCCTACTCCATCTCCCTGACTCGTCGGCGGGCCTCATTACTGGATCTCGGGCCGCTCAGTCGCCCGCTAATGGTATGGCAGATCGCCGGTCCTCCCGGGGGAGGCGGAGGCAGGGCGGGTTCAGCGGGCCCCGGGCGATCTCCCTCCCAAGGAGTTCGTGCCGGTACCACCTCGAACCTCCTTGGAGGCGAAATAAACTGATTCAAGTGGCCCTGGGTGACCAAATCCTCGAGGTGGTTCTTGAGAGCCCGGCATCTGTTGGTGTGATGCCCAGGGCTTCGATGAAAAGTGCACCACCGCGAGTTATCGGTAGAGCCGGGCTCTCCGACCTGCAGGGGTGGCGGGTACTGGAAGAAAGGTTCATTCCGAATCTGATGGAAGATTTGTCCTGGCGAGTGGGTTAGCACGGTGAAGTCCCGCTCCCCGGGTCCTGGAGGCAGGCGCCAGTTCGCCGGCCTTCCAGCGACAGCCGCGGGGGCTTCAGCGGGCTGTTCAGCAGGAGCAGCGGGCGGTCCAGGCAAAGGCACCGCCAGGGGCACCTTCCTTCTCTCCACGGCCTTAACGACCAGCAGTCGCGGGGCCGGAGGAGGTCACTACTCGATTGCCTTTCCCTTCCGGTCTAGCACGGCGTCTTCGAGCTTGATGTGTTGCTGGACCAGGGCAAATAGTTCAACCATCGTGCGAGGGTCCTTGATCACTAGAGCGTCATGAAGCTTGCAACCCTCGGGGAGGGCGCTTCTGAAAGCGCTCACCACGGTACAATCTTGGCCCGCCGCGTCTTCCAGAGCGAGGTAGGCGCTTCGGAATCGCGTTGCGAAGCACCGGAGCGTCTCGCGAGCTCCCATGGTTAAGGTAAACAGAGACTCGATTCTCTTCCAGGCTGCCTATTGCAGCGATACTGCTCCAGGAATAGCCTAGAGAGAGTCAGAAAGTCGGGGATCATGCCGGGCGGCAACTTGTGGAACCAGTTCAATGCCGAGCCGGTCAGACTGCTCGGGAATGCTCGGCACAAGACGTGATCTTGGTCCCGGAAAAACAGAAGCTTTCTGTAGGCCAAGAGATGGTCAACGGGATCCTGCGATCCGTCGAACAATACAAACTTCGGGGGGGTCCAGTGGTGCGGAAAACCCCCTCGGTGGACCTCGCTGGTGAAAGGCGAGCTACCTCCGTGGGCGGCGAGATCTTCCAGTAAATCTATTGGCGCACTAGATCGCTGCCAGTGCCCGGGGAGAACTCCCAGAGGCGGCTGCGCAGGTCCTAGGCGGTCTCGTACGCTCCCTTGTGGCGAGGTCGGTCCCACCCCGCGGCGACCCTCGGAGGCAACCGCTCGGCGGCCTCCTTGCCGTCCACCCGCGGATTCCTTCAACGCGTCAGTTGGCCTGTGGGGGGACGTTGCCTCACGAGCTTCGGAAGGTATTTCCACCGCGAGCTCTTTCCCTCGTCGCCGATGGCGCGGGTCGCGGTCCCGCTCTAGAGACCTTTCCTCCGATCCGTCAGAATCAATGCTCCGGCTACGGCGGCAAGGGATGGTCGCGCGCGAGGTCGCCCGGTTGCTAGATCGCTGGGTCACCAGCTTCTGCAACCTCGTGAGCGGGGTTTCCGGTACCCCTCGCGCAGCCGCTCTCCCGACTGGGGGTTCCGGATGGGAAACCTGCCACGCCGGAGCGACCGTGGGCGGTCGCGATGTTGACACCGGTGGTCGCACCGGAGATGCCGTCTTCGCCGGCCCAGACCGCCGGCTGGCCGTCGGAGCCTGACGCAATCGCGTCAGTTCCTCCATCATGGCCCGCTGGGTGGCCAACATCTCCAACAAGAGTTGGTCGCTGAGCGGGACCTGGGGCTGAGGGGTCTCGACCGGAGGCTCGCTGCGCGCAGATCTGGCACGAGTCCTCGGTCGCCTGCGTCCCCTTGTCGCCGGAGCCATCCTTGAGGTTACGAGAGCGAACGGCGCTCAACCGCGTGGTCGTGGGCGTTCTCGCCGGAACCAGTCGAAGATCCCACAGACGGTGCCAAATGTACGGGGGATTTTTCGCTGGTCCGTGCGGGCTGCCTGCAAGACAAAGAAAAGAGAATGTGAGAACGGCTGGCTCCCTTAGGAGCGCAGACCCTCCGACGCTCAAGTCAGTCACGGTGGCACAACGGCGAGCTGCGGTATACCAAAGTGGTAGGGAAAAGGAATTCGAACCTGTACTATGGAGCCTGGGGGTGAGCATTTATAACAATCGGCGGCCTACCGTGGCCCGACACGTGGAGATTCTTCCGGCGCCTTCTAGACCCCCCACGTTCTGGCTCGCGTGGGTCTGACAGTCCTTGGTACTCGCGCCCTGACATTCTGTCGTCAAGCCTGCCAGGCAGTTTGAGTGGGGGAGGGAATCTTTCTTGTCGTGGCCAGGTGGCCATTCTGGAATGTTCAAGTCTGGGAGGTCTCGAACTGATTCGAGCGAGCTTCCGTGGACCACGTTTGTCCACGTAGCTTCCGTGGGGTTTTGACACCTGGCATCCTCTCATACATTGTGGGCGACCTCCGATGGGGAGCTAAGGTTAGCTCGCCCTCCATTGCTCCGCCTTCTCTTCCACATCTATCAAGAGTCGGACCTCGCGGGAGCAACCTCTTCGATAAACTGGGGAATTCTGGCGAGCTTGGGCGAGCTCCTGGGCGAGCTAGGGGCGAGCTCCTGTGCGAGCTAGGGGCGTTCGCGATGCCGGTGTCTTCGTTATACATGACGGTCTAACTCCCGCTATCACTGCCAGCGAGTTCTCGCGCGGGCTTGGCGAACTCCGGGGCGAGCTCCTGAGCGAGCTTAGGCGAGCTCCTGGGTGAGCTTGGCGAGCTCCGGGGCGAGCTCCTGAGCGAGCTTAGGCGAGCTCCTGGGTGAGCGTGGCGAGCTCCTGGGCGATCTCAGGCGAGCTCCATCGAGCTCAGGCGAGCTCCTAAGAGTGCTCTTGGCCTGGGCCCTTTCAGCCTAATGTGGATCTCGCTCCCTGTCAAGGTGATTTGGTGAGCACGGGGGGGGGGGGGGTGCAAACTCCAGGGCAGATTTAAGCTACCCCCAACAGATACCTTCGTGCAAATGAATTAGAATGGATCGTACGAATGAGTAAGAATGGATCGTACGAATGAATGGATCATATGAATGAATTAGAATGGATCATTTGAGTGAATGCGAATGGATCGTGCGAATGAATTAGAATGGATTGTACGAATGAATTAGAATGGATCGTACGAATGAATTAGAATGGATCGTATGAATGAATTAGAATGGATCGTACGAATGAATTAGAATGGATCGTACGAATGAATTAGAATGGATCGTACGAATGAATTAGAAAGGATACATTCGAATTCATTCGTACGATCCATTCTAATTCATTCGTACGATCTATATTCTAATTTATTCGCACGATCCATTCTAATTCATTCATACGATCCATTCTAATTTATTCGCACGATCCATTCTAATTCATTCGTACGATCCATTCTAAATCATTCGCACAATCTATTCTAATTCACTCAAACGATCCATTCTAATTCATTCATATAATCCATTCTAATTCATTCGCACGAATGTATCTATTCTAATTTATTCGTACGATCCATTCTAATTCATTTGTACGAATGTATCCACTCTAATTCATTCATATGGTTCATTCTAATTCATTCGCACGAATGTATCCATTCTAATTCATTCGCACGATCCATTCTAATTCATTCGTACGATCGATTCTAATTCATTCATACGATCCATTCTAATTCATTCGCACGAATGTATCCATTCTAATTCATTCGTACGATCCATTCTAAGTCATTCGCACAATCTATTCTAATTCTTTTTTTTGTTTTTTTTTTAGTCAAAGTTAAGGGATTTTATTAGGGACCCTGCCCATGAAGAATCTATTCTAATTCATTCATACGATCCATTCTAATTTATTCGCACGATCCATTCTAATTCATTCATACGATCCATTCTAATTCATTCATATGATCCATTATAATTCATTCGCACGATCCATTCTTACTCATTCGTACGATCCATTCAAATTCATTCGCATGATCCATTCTAATTCATTAATACGATCCATTCTAATTCATTCGCACGATCCATTCTAATTCATTCACACTCATACGATCCATTCTAATTCATTCGCACGAATGTATCCTTTCTAATTCATTCGTACGATTCATTCTAATTCAATCCATTCTAATTCATTAGAATGGATCGTATGAATGAAATAGAATGGATCGTACGAATGAATTAGAATGGATCGTACGAATGAATTAGAATGGATCGTACGAATTAATTAGAATGGATACGAATGGATCGTACGAATGAGTAAGAATGGATTGTGTGAATGAAATAGAATAGATCGTACGAATGAATTAGAATGGATCGTATGAATGAATTAGAATCGATCGTACGAATGCGTAAGAATGGATCGTACGAATGAATTAGAATGGATTGAATTAGAATGAATCGTACGAATGAATTAGAATGGATCGTACGAATGAATTAGAATGGATTGTGCGAATGAATTAGAATAGGTCGTACGAATGAATTAGAATGGATACACGATCCAGATCCATTCTAATTCATTCGCACAATCTATTCTAATTCATTCGTAGGATCCATTCTAATTCATTACTACGATCCATTCTAATTCATTCGTACGATCCATTCTAATTCATTCGCACGATCCATTCTAATTCATTCATACGATCCATTCTAATTCATTCGTATGAATCCATTCTAATTCATTCATACGATCCATTCTAATTCTACGATCCATTCTTACTCATTCGTATTATCCATTTTAATTCATTCACACGAATGTATCAACTCTAATTCATTCGTATGATCCATTCTAATTCATTCGCACGAATGTATCCATTCTAATCCATTCGTACGATCCATTCTAATTCATTCGTACGATCCATTCTAATTCATTCGTACAATCTATTCTAATTCATTCGTATGATCCATTCTAATTCAATCCATTCTAATTCATTTGTACGATCTATTCTATTTCATTCGTACAATCCATTCTTACTCAACCGTATGATCCATTCTAATTCATTCGCACGAATAGTACGAATGAATTAGAATAGATACCTTCGTGCAAATGAATTAGAATGGATCGTACGAATGAGTAAGAATGGATCGTACGAATGAATGGATCATATGAATGAATTAGAATGGATCATTTGAGTGAATGCGAATGGATCGTGCGAATGAATTAGAATGGATTGTACGAATGAATTAGAATGGATCGTACGAATGAATTAGAATGGATCGTATGAATGAATTAGAATGGATCGTACGAATGAATTAGAATGGATCGTACGAATGAATTAGAATGGATTGAATTAGAATGAATCGTACGAATGAATTAGAGTTGATACATTCGTGTAAATGAATTAAAATGGATAATACGAATGAGTAAGAATGGATCGTAGAATTAGAATGGATCGTATGAATGAATTAGAATGGATCGTACGAATGAATTAGAATGGATACATTCGTGCGAATGAATTAGAATGGATCGTATGAATGAATTAGAATGGATCGTACGAAGGAATTAGAATGGATAGTACGAATGAATTAGAATGGATTGTATGAATGACATAGAATAGATCGTACGAATGAATTAGAATGGATCATGCTAATGAATTAGAATTTATCGTACGAATGAATTAGAATAGATTGTGCGAATGAATTAGAATGGATCGTACGATTGAATTGGAATGGATACATTCGTGCGAATGAATTAGAATGGATCGTATGAATGAATTAGAGTGGATACATTCGTACAAATGGATTAGAATGGATCGTACGAATGAGTTAGAATGGATACATTCATGTGAATGAATTAGAATGGATCATATGAATGAATTAGATTGGATCGTATGAATGAATTAGAATGGATACCTTCGTGCGAATGAATTAGAATGGATCGTACGAATGAAATAGAATGGATTGTGTGAATGATTTAGAATGGATCGTGTGAATGAATTAGAATGGATCGTATTAATGAATTAGAATGGATCGTGCGCATGAATTAGAATGGATCGTACGAATGAGTAAGAATGTATCGTACGAATGAATTAGAATGGATTGAATTAGAATGAATCGTACGAATGAATTAGAATGGATCGTACGAATGAATTAGAATGGATACATTCGTGCGAATGAATTAGAATGGATCGTATGAATGAATTAGATTGGATCGTATGCATGAATTAGAATGGATCATGCGAATGAATTAGAATGGATCGTACGAATGAATTAGAATGGATCGAACGAATGAATTAGAATGGATACATTCGTGCAAAAGAATTAGAATGGATTGTATGAATGAATTAGAATGGATCGTGCGAATGAATTAGAATGGATCGTACGAATGAATTAGAATGGATACATTCGTGCGAATGAATTAGAATGGATCATATGAATGAATTAGATTGGATCGTATGCATGAATTAGAATGGATCGTGCGAATGAATTAGAATGGATCGTACGAATGAATTAGAATGGATCGAACGAATGAATTAGAATGGATCGTACGAATGAGTAAAAATGGATCGTACGAATGAATTAGAATGGATCGTGCGAATGAATTAGAATATAGATCGTACGAATGAATTAGAATGGATCGTATGAATAAATTAGAATGGATCGTGCGAATGAGTTAGAATGGATCGTACGAATGAATTAGAATGGATCGTACGAATGAATTAGAATGGATCGTGCGAATGAATTTGAATGGATTGTACGAATGAATTAGAATGGATTGAATTAGAATGAATCGTACGAATGAATTAGAATGGATCGTATGAATGAATTAGAATGGATCGTGCGAATGTATTAGAATGGATCGTACGAATGAAATAGAATGGATTCGCATGATCCATTCTAATTCATTCGTACGATCCATTCTTACTCATTCGTACGATCCATTCTAATTCATTCGTTCGATCCATTCTAATTCATTCTTACGATCCATTCTAATTCATTCGCACGATCCATTCTAATTCATGCATACGATCCAATCTAATTCATTCATACGATCCATTCTAATTCATTCGCACGAATGTATCCATTCTAATTCATTCGTACTATCCATTCTAATTCATTCGCACGATCCATTCTAATTCATTCATACAATCCATTCTAATTCTTTTGCACGAATGTATCCATTCTAATTCATTCGTTCGATCCATTCTAATTCATTCGTACGATCCATTCAAATTCATTCGAACGATCCATTCTAATTCATGCATACGATCCAATCTAATTCATTCATACGATCCATTCTAATTCATTCGCACGACTGTATCCATTCTAATTCATTCAAACGATCCATTCTAATTCATTCGTACGATCTATTCTAATTCATTCATACGATCCATTCTAATTTATTCGCACGATCCATTCTAATTCCTTCGTATGATCCATTCTAATTCATTCGTACGGTATGATTCATTCTAATTCATTCGTAGGATTCATTCTAATTAAATCCATTCTAATTCATTCGTACGATCCATTCTAAATCATTCGTACGATCCATTCAAATTCATTCGTACGATTCCTTCTGATTCAATCCATTCTAATTCATTCGAACGATCCATTCTTACTCATTCGTACAATCCTTTCTAATTCATTCGCACGAATGAATCCATTCTAATTCATTCGTATGATCCATTCTAATTCATTCGCATGAATTATCCATTCTAAGTCATTCGTACGATCCATTCTATCTCATTCGTACAATCCATTCTATTTCATTCGTACGATCCATTCTAATTCATTCGCACGATCCATTCTAATTCATTCGCATGATCCATTCTAATTCATTCGTACGATCGATTCTAATTCATTCATACGATCCATTCTAATTCATTCGCACGAATGTATCCATTCTAAATGAATTAGAATGGATCGTACGAATGAGTAAGAATGGATCGTGCGAATGAATTAGAATGGATCATATGAATGAATTAGAATGGATCGTATGAATGAATTAGAATGGATCGTGCGAATAAATTAGAATGGATCGTATGAATGAATTAGAATCGATCGTACGAATGAATTAGAATGGATCATGCGAATGAATTACAATGGATCGTGCGAATGAATTAGAATGGATCGTACGAACGAAATAGAATGGATTGTACGAATGAGATAGAATGGATCGTATGAATGAATTAGAATGGATACATTCATGCGAATGAATTAGAATGGATCATACGAATGAATTAGAATGGATTCATTCGTGCGAATGAATTAGAATGGATCGTACGAATGAGTAAGAATGGATCGTACGAATGAATTAGAATGGATTAAATTAGAATGAATCGTACGAATGAATTAGAATGGATCGTATGAATGAATTAGAATGGATCGTACGAAGGAATTAGAATGGATCGTACGAAGGAATTAGAATGGATAGTACGAATGAATTAGAATGGATAGTACGAATGAATTAGAATGGATCGTGCGAATGAAGTAAAATGGATCGTATGAATGAAATAGAATGGATCGTATGAATTAGAATGGATCGTACGAATGAAAGAGAATGGATCGTATGAATGAATTAGAATAGATTGTGCGAATGGATTAGAATGGATCAAACGATTGAGTAAGAATGGATTGTACGAATGAAATAGAATAGATCGTACGAATGAATTAGAATGGATCATGCTAATGAATTAGAATTGATCGTACGAATGAATTAGAATAGATTGTGCGAATGAATTAGAATGGATCGTACGAATGAATTGGAATGTATGCATTCGTGCGAATGAATTAGAATGGATCGTATGAATTAGAATGGATCGTACGATTGAGTAAGAATGGATTGTACGAATGAAATAGAATAGATCGTACGAATGAATTTGAATGGATCATGCTAATGAATTAGAATGGATACCTTCGTGCAAATGAATTAGAATGGATCGTACGAATGAGTAAGAATGGATCGTACGAATGAAATAGAATGGATCGTATGAATGAATTAGAATGGATCGTACGAATGAATTAGAATGGGTCGTATGAATGAATTAGAATGGATACACGATCCAGATCCATTCTAATTCATTCGCACAATCTATTCTAATTCATTCGTAGGATCGTGCGAATGAATTAGAATGGATCGTGCGAATGAGTTAGAATGGATCGTACGAATGAATTAGGGTGGATACATTCGTGCGAATCCATTCTATTTCATTCGTACGATCCATTCTAATTCATTCGCACGATCCATTCTAATTCATTCGTATGAATGAATTAGAATGGATCATGCGAATGAATTAGAATGGATCGTACGAATGAATTAGAATGGATCGTATGAATGAATTAGAATGGATCGTGCGAATAAATTAGAATGGATCGTATGAATGAATTAGAATGGATCGCACGAATTAGAATGGATCGTACGAATGAAATAGAATGGATCGTACGAATGAATTAGAATAGATTGTGCGAATGGATTAGAATGGATCATACGATTGAGTAAGAATGGATTGTACGAATGAAATAGAATAGATCATACGAATAAATTAGAATGGATCATGCTAATGAATTAGAATTGATCGTACGAATAAATTAGAATAGATTGTGCGAATGAATTAGAATGGATCGTACGAATGAATTAGAATGGATACATTCGTGCGAATCCATTCTATTTCATTCGTACGATCCATTCTAATTCATTCGCACGATCCATTCTAATTCATTCGTATGAATGAATTAGAATGGATCGTGCGAATGAATTAGAATGGATCATACGAATGAATTAGAATAGATCGTATGAATGAATTAGAATGGATCGTACGAATGAATTAAAATGGATCGTATGAATGAAATAGAATGGATCGTATGAATTAGAATGGATCGTACGAATGAAATAGAATGGATCGTACGAATGAATTAGAATAGATTGCGCGAATGGATTAGAATGGATCATACGATTGAGTAAGAATGGATTGTACGAATGAAATAGAATAGATCGTACGAATGAATTAGAATGGATCATGCTAATGAATTAGAATTGATCGTACGAATGAATTAGAATAGATTGTGCGAATGAATTAGAATGGATCGTACGAATGAATTGGAATGGATACATTCGTGCGAATGAATTAGAATGGATCGTATGAATGAATTAGAGTGGATACATTCGTACAAATGAATTAGAATGGATCGTACGAATGAATTAGAATGGATTGAATTAGAATGAATCGTACGAATGAATTAGAATGGATCGTACGAATGAATTAGATTGGATCGTACGAATGAATTAGAATGGATCGTGCGAATGAATTAGAATGAATCGTACGAATGAATTAGAATGGATCGTACGAATGAATTAGAATGGATTGAATTAGAATGAATCGTACGAATGAATTGGAATGGATCGTACGAATGAATTAGAATGGATCGTACGAATGAATTAGAATGGATTGATTTAGAATGAATCGTACGAATGAATTAGAATGAATCATACCGTACGAATGAATTAGAATGGATCATACGAAGGAATTAGAATGGATCGTACGAATGAATTAGAATGGATCGTATTAATGAATTAGAATGGATCGTACGAATGAATTAGAATAGATTGTGCGAATGAATTAGAATGGATCATACGAATGAAATAGAATGGATCGTACGAATGAATTAAAATGGATCGTACGAATGAATTAGAATAAATTGTGCGAATGAATTAGAATGGATCGTACGAATGAATTTGAATGGATTAGAATGAATTAGAATGGATCGTATGAATGAATTAGAATGGATCGAACGAATGAATTAGAATGGATACATTCGTGCAAAAGAATTAGAATGGATTGTATGAATGAATTAGAATGGATCGTATGAATGAATTAGAATGGATCGTGCGAATGAATTAGAATGGATCGTACGAATGAATTAGAATGGGTCATACGAATGAATTAGAATGGATACACGATCCAGATCCATTCTAATTCACTCGCACAATCTATTCTAATTCATTCTTAGGATCCATTCTAATTCATTACTACGATCCATTCTAATTAATTCATACGATCCATTCTAATTCATTCGTACGATCCATTCTAATTCATTCGCACGATCCATTCTAATTCATTCATACGATCCATACTAATTCATTCATACGATCCATTCTAATTCATTCGTACGATCCATTCTAATTCATTCGTACGATTCATTCTAATTCAATCCATTCTAATTCATTCGTACGATCCATTCTTACTCATTCGTACGATCCATTCTAATTCATTCATACATGTACGAATGAATTAGAATGGATACATTCGTGCGAATGAATTAGAATGGATCGTATGAATGAATTAGATTGGATCGTATGCATGAATTAGAATGGATCGTGCGAATGAATTAGAATGGATCGTACGAATGAATTAGAATGGATCGAACGAATGAATTAGAATGGATCGTACGAATGAGTAAGAATGGATCTTACGAATGAATTAGAATGGATCGTGCTAATGAATTAGAATGGATCGTGCGAATGAATTAGAAAGAATCGTACGAATGAATTAGAATGGATCGTACGAATGAATTAGAATGGATCGTTCGAATGAATTAGAATAGATTGTGCGAATGAATTAGAATGGATCGTACGAATGAATTAGAAAGGATACATTCGTGCGAATGAATTAGAATGGATCGTATGAGTGTGAATGAATTAGAATGGATCGTGCGAATGAATTAGAATGGATCGTATTAATGAATTAGAATGGATCGTACGAATGAATTAGAATGGATCATACGAATGAGTTAGAATAGATTGTACGAATGAATTAGAATGGATCGTACGAATGAATTAGAATGGATACATTCGTGCGAATCCATTCTATTTCATTCGTACGATCCATTCTAATTCATTCGCACGATCCATTCTAATTCATTCATACGATCCATTCTAATTCATTCGTACGATCCATTCTATTTCATTCGTACGATCCATTCTAATTCATTCGCACGATCCATTCTAATTCATTCATACGATCCATTCTAATTCCTTCGTACGATCCATTCTAATTCATTCGTACGATCCATTCTAATTCATTCGCACGATCCATTCTAATTCGTGCATACGATCCATTCTAATTCATTCGTACGATCCATTCTAATTCATTCGTACGATCCATTCTAATTCATTCGCACAATCTATTCTAATTCATTCGTACGATCCATTCTAATTCATTCGCACGATCCATTCTAATTCATTCATACGATCCATTCTATTTCATTTGTACGATCCATTCTTACTCATTCGTATGATCCATTCTAATTCATTCGTGCGATCCATTCTAATTCATTTGTACTCATTCATTCAAATGAATTAGAATGGATCGTACGAATGAATTAGAATGGAACGCATGAATTAGAATAGATCCATTCTTACTCATTCGTACGATCCATTCGTATCCATTCTAATTCATTCGTACGATCCATTCTAATTCATTAATACGATCCAATCTAATTCATTCATACGATCTATTCTAATTCATTCGTACGATCCATTCTAATTCATTCGCACGATCCATTCTAATTCATTCATACGATCCATTCTATTTCATTCGTACGAGCCATTCTTACTCATTCGTACGATCCATTCTAATTCATTTGCACGAAGGTATCCATTCTAATTCATTCGTACGATCCATGCTAATTCATTCGCATGAATTAGAATGGATCGTACGAATGTATTAGAATAGATCGTACGAATGAGTAAGAATGGATCGTACGAATGAATTAGAATGGATCGTACGAATGAATTAGAATGGATCGTACGAATGAAATAGAATGGATTGTACGAATGAATTAGAATGGATCGTATGCATGAATTAGAATGGATCGTGCGAATGAATTAGAATGGATCGTACGAATGAATTAGAATGGATCGTACGAATGAATTAGAATGGATTGTGCGAATGAATTAGAATGGATCGTACGAATGAATTAGAATGAATTAGAATGGATACATTCATGCTAATGAATTAGAATGGATCATACGAATGAATTAGAATGGATTCATTCATGCGAATGAATTAGAATGGATCATACGAATGAATTAGAATGGATTCATTCGTGATAATGAATTAGAATGGATCGTACGAATGAGTAAGAATGGATCATTCGAATGAATTAGAATGGATTGAATTAGAATGAATCGTACGAATGAATTAGAATGGATCGTACGAATGAATTAGAATGGATCGTACGAATGATTTAGAATGGATTGAATTAGAATGAATCGTACGAATGAATTAGAATGAATCATACCGTACGAATGAATTAGAATGGATCATACGAAAGAATTAGAATGGATCGTGCGAATAAATTAGAATGGATCGTATGAATGAATTAGAATAGATCGTACGAATGAATTAGAATGGATCGTACGAATGAATTAGAATGGATACATTCGTGCGAATGAATTAGAATGGATCATATGAATGAATTAGATTGGATCGTATGCATGAATTAGAATGGATCGTGCGAATGAATTAGAATGGATCGTGCGAATGAATTAGAATGGATACATTCGTGCAAAAGAATTAGAATGGATTGTATGAATGAATTAGAATGGATCGTGCGAATGAATTAGAATGGATCGTACGAATGAATTAGAATGGATACATTCGTGCGAATGAATTAGAATGGATCGTATGAATGAATTAGATTGGACCGTATGCATGAATTAGAATGGATCGTGCGAATTGATTAGAATGGATCGTACGAATGAATTAGAATGGATCGAACGAATTAATTAGAATGGATCGTACGAATGAGCAAGAATGGATCGTACGAATGAATTAGAATGGATCGTACGAATGAATTAAAATGGATCGTACGAATGAATTCGAATGTATCCATTCTAATTCATTCATACGATCCATTCTATCTCATTCGTACAATCCATTCTAATTCATTCGTACGATCCATTCTAATTCATTCGCACGATCCATTCTATCTCATTCGTACAATCCATTCTAATTCAATCCATTCTAATTCATTCGTACGATCCATTCTAATTCATTCGTATGATTCATTCTAATTCCTTCGTACGATCCATATTCTAATTCATTCGCACGATCCATTCTAATTCATTCATACGATCCATTCTAATTTATTCGCACGATCCATTCTAATTCATTCGTACGATCCATTCTAATTCCTTCGTACGATCCATTCTAATTCATTCGTACGATCCATTCTAATTCCTTTGTACGATCCATTCTAATTCATTCGTACGATCCATTCTAATTCATTCGCACGATCCATTGAATTAGAATGGATACATTCGTGCGAATCCATTCTATTTCATTCGTACGATCCATTCTAATTCATTCGCACGATCCATTCTAATTCATTCATACGATCCATTCTATTTCATTCGTACGATCCATTCTAATTCATTCGTACGATCCATTCTATTTCATTCTAATTCATTCATACGATCCATTCTAATTCATTCGTACGATCCATGCGAATGAATTAGAATGGATCGTACGAATGAATTAGAATGGATCATGCGAATGAATTAGAATGGATCGTACGAATGAATTAGAATGGATCGTATGATCCATTCTAATTCATTCGTACAGTATGATTCATTCTAATTCATTCGTACGATTCATTCTAATTCAATCCATGCTAATTCATTCGTACGATCCATTCTAATTCATTCATACGATCCATTCTAATTCATTCGTACGATCCATTCTAATTCATTCATACGATCCATTCTAATTCATTCGCACGATCCATTCTAATTCATTCATACGATCCATTCTATTTTATTCGTATGATCCATTCTAATTCATTCGTACGGTATGATTCATTCTAATTCATTCGTACGATTCATTCTAATTCAATCCATTCTAATTCACTCGTACGATCGTACGAATGAAATAGAATGGATCGTACGAATGAATTAGAATGGATCGTATGAATGAATTAGAATGGATCGTGCGAATGAATTAGAATGGATCGTACGAATGAAATAGAATGGATTCGCACGAATGTATCCATTCTAATTCATTCGTATGATCCATTCTATCTCATTCGTACAATCCATTCTATTTCATTCATACGATCCATTCTAATTCATTCATACGATCCAATCTAATTTATTCGCACGATCCATTCTAATTCATTCATACGATCCATTCTAATTCATTCGTACGATCCATTCTAATTCATGAATACGAACCATTCTAATTCATTCGTACAATCCATTCTAATTCTTTTGCACGGATGAATTAGAATGGATCCTACGAATGAATTAGAATAGCGTGCGAATGAATTAGAATGGATCGTACGAATGAATTAGAATGGATCGTACAAATGAATTAGAATAGATTGTGCGAATGAATTAGAATAGATTGTGCGCATGAATTAGAATGGATCGTACGAATGAATTAGCATGGATCGTACGAATGAATTAGAATGGATCGTACGAATGAATTAGAATGGATCGTATGAATGAATTAGAATGGATCATAGTAATGAATTAGAATGGATCCTACGAATGAATTAGAATAGCGTGCGAATGAATTAGAATGGATCGTACGAATGAATTAGAATGGATCGTATGAATGAATTAGAATAGATTGTACGAATGAAATAGAATAGATCGTACGAATGAAATAGAATGGATTCGTATGAATGAATTAGAATGGATCGTGCGAATGAATTAGAATGGATCGTACTTATGAATTAGAATGGATCCTACGAATGAATTAGAATAGCGTGCAAATGAATTAGAATGGATCGTACGAATGAATTAGAATGGATCGTATGAATGAATTAGAATAGATCCATTCTTACTCATTCGTACGATCCATTCGTATCCATTCTAATTCATTCGTACGATTTATTCTAATTCATTCGTACGATCCATTCTAATTCATTAATACGATCCAATCTAATTCATTCATACGATCCATTCTAATTCATTCGTCCGATCCATTCTAATTCATTCGTATGATCCATTCTAATTCATTCGTACGATCCATTCTAATTCCTTCGTACGATCCACTCTAATTCATTCATACGATCCATCCTAATTCATTCGCACGAATGTATCCATTCTAATTCATTCGTACGAATGAATTAGAATGGATCGTATGAATGAATTAGAATGGATCGTGCAAATGAATTAGAATGGATCGTACGAATGAATTAGAATAGATTGTGCGAATGAATTAGAATGGATCGTACGAATGAATTAGAATGGATCGTACGAATGAATTAGAATGGATCGTACGAATGAATTAGACTAGATTGTGCGAATGGATTAGAATGGATCAAACGATTAAGTAAGAATGGATTGTACGAATGAAATAGAATAGATCATACGAATGAATTAGAATAGATCGTATGAATGAATTAGAATGGATTGAATTATAATGAATCGTACGAATGAATTAGAATGGATCGTACGAATGAATTAGAATGGATCGTACGAATGAATTAGAATGGATTGAATTAGAATGAATCGGACGCATGAATTAGAATGAATCATACTGTATGAATGAATTAGAATGGATCATACGAAGGAATTAGAATGGATCGTGCGAATAAATTAGAATGGATCGTATGAATGAATTAGAATAGATCGTACGAATGAATTAGAATGGATCGTACGAATGAGTAAGAATGGATCGTGCGAATGAATTAGAATGGATCGTACGAATGAATTAGAATGGATCAAATGAATGAATTAGAATGGATACATTCGTGCAAAAGAATTAGAATGGATTGTATGAATGAATTAGAATGGATCGTGCGAATGAATTAGAATGGATTGTACGAATGAATTAGAATGGATACATTCGTGCGAAAGAATTAGAATAGATCGTATGAATGATTTAGAATGGATCGTATGAATGAAATAGAATGGATCGTACGAATGAATTAGAATGGATCGTGCGAATGAATTAGAATGGATCGTACGAATGAATTAGAATGGATCGTACGAAGAAATTAGAATGGATCGTACGAATGAATTAGAATAGATCGTACGAATGAATTAGAATGGATACGAATGGATCGTACGAATGAAATAAAATGGATCGTACGAATGAATTAGAATGGATTGAATTAGAATGAATCGTACGAATGAATTAGAATGGATCGTACAAATGAATTAGAATGGATCGTACGAATGAATTAGAATGGATTGAATTAGAATGGATCGTACGATAAGAATGGATCGTACGAATGAAATAGAATGGATCGTACGATAAGAATGGATCGTACGAATGAAATAGAATAGATCGTACGGATAAATGAATTTGGATCGTACGAATGAATTAGAATGGATATATTCGTGCGAATGAATTAGAATAGATCGTATGAATGAATTAGATTGGATCGTATTAATGAATTAGAATGGATCGTGCAAATGTATTACAATGGATCATACGAAGAAATTAGAATGGATCGTACGAATGAATTAGAATGGATCGTATGAATGAATTAGATTGGATCGTATTAATGAATTAGAATGGATCGTACGAATGAATTAGAAAGGATACGAATGGATCGTACGAATGAGTAAGAATGGATCTATTCTAATTCATTCATACGATCCATTCTAATTCATTCGTACGATCCATTCTAATTCATTCGCACGCTATTCTAATTCATTCGTAGGATCCATTCTAATTCATTCGTACGATCCATTCTAATTCATTCGTATGATCCATTCTAATTCATTCGTACGATCCATTCTAATTCATTCTTACGATCCATTCTAATTCATACGATCTATACTTACTCATTCGTACGATCCATTCTAATTCATTCGCACAATCTATTCTAATTCATTCGAACGATCCATTCTAATTCTTTTGCACGAATGTATCCATTATAATTCATTCGTTCGATCCATTCTAATTCATTTGTACGATCCATTCTAATTCATTCGCACGATCTATTCTAATTCATGCATACGATCCAATCTAATTCATTCATACGATCCATTCTAATTCATTCGCAAGAATGTATCCATTCTAATTCATTCGTACGATCCATTCTAATTCATTGGTACGATCTATTCTAATTCATTCATACGATCCATTCTAATTTATTCGCACGATCCATTCTAATTCCTTCGTATGATCCATTGTAATTCATTCGTACGGTATGATTCATTCTAATTCATTCGTACGATTCATTCTAATTCAATCCATTCTAATTCATTCGTACGATCCATTCTAATTCATTCGTACGATCCATTCTAATTCATTCGTACGATTCATTCTAATTCAATCCATTCTAATTCATTCGTACGATCCATTCTTACTCATTCGTACGATCCATTCTAATTCATTCGCACGAATGAATCCATTCTAATTCATTCGTATGATCCATTCTAATTCATTCGCATGAATTATCCATTCTAAGTCATTCGTACGATCCATTCTATCTCATTCGTACAATCCATTCTATTTCATTCGTACGATCCATTCTAATTCATTCGCACGATCCATTCTAATTCATTCGCATGATCCATTCTAATTCATTCGTACGATCGATTCTAATTCATTCATACGATCCATTCTAATTTATTCGCACGATCCATTCTAATTCATTCATATGATCTATTCTAATTCATTCATATGATCAATTCTAATTCATTCGCACGATCCATTCTTACTCATTCGTACGATCCATTCTAATTCATTTAAAATGGATACAATCGTGCGAATGAATTAGAATGGATCGTACGAATGAATTAGAATGGATCGTGTGAATGAATTAGAATGGATCGTAGTAATGAATTAGAATGGATCCTACGAATGAATTAGAATCGATTGTGCGAATGAATTAGAATGGATCTGGATCGTGTACCATTCTAATTCATTCGTACGACCCATTCTAATTCATTCGCACGATCCATTCTAATTCATTCGTACGATCCATTCTAATTCCTTCGTACGATCCATTCTAATTCATGCGCACAATCTATTCTAATTCATTCGCACAATCCATTCTAATTCATTCGCACGAATGTATCCATTCTAATTCATTCGTACGATCCATTCTAATTCATTCGTACGATCCATTCTTACTCATTCATACGATCCATTCTAATTCATTCGCACGATCCATTCTAATTCATTCATACAATCCATTCTATTTCTTTTGCACGAATGTATCCATTCTAATTCATTCGTACGATCCATTCTAATTCATTCGTACGATCCATTCTAATTCATTCGCACAATCCATTCTAATTCATTCACACTCATACAATCCATTCTAATTCATACCGTACGAATGAATTAGAATGGATCTGGATCGTGTATCCATTCTAAATCATTCGTACGATCCATTCTAATTCCTTCGTATGATCCATTCGTACGATCCATTCTAATTCATTCGCACGATCCATTCTAATTCATTCGTACTATCCATTCTATTTCATTCGTATGACCCATTCTAATTCATAAGTACGATCCATTCTAATTCATTCGCACGATCCATTCTAATTCATTCATACGAATCCATTCTATTTCATTCGTACGATCTATTCTATTTCATTCGTACAATCTATTCTAATTCATTCATACGATCCATTCTAATTCATTCGTATGATCCATTCTAATTCATACGATCTATTCTAATTCATTCGTACGATCCATTCTAATTCATTCGCACAATCTATTCTAATTCATTCTAATTCATTTGCACGAAGGTATCCATTCTAATTCATTCGTACTATCCATTCTAATTCCTTCGTATGATCCATTCTAATTCATTCGTACGATCCATTCTAATTCATTCGCACGATCCATTTTAATTCATTCGTACGATCCATTCTATTTCATTCGTACGATCCATTCTAATTCATTCGCACGAATGTATCCATTCCGATTCATTCGTACGATCCATTCTAATTTATTCGCACAATCTATTCTAATTCATTCGTACGATCAATTCTAATTCATTCGCACGTATCCATTCTAATTCATTCATACGATCCATTCTATTTCATTCGTACGATCCATTCTTACTCATTCGTACGATCCATTCTAATTCATTCGTACGATCCATTCTAATTCATTCGTACGATCCATTCTAATTCATTCGCACAATCTATACGTTCCATTCTAATTCATTCGTAAGATCCATTCTAATTCATTCGCATGATCCATTCTAATTCATTAATACGATCCAATCTAATTCATTCGTACGATCCATTCTAATCCATTCGTATTCATTCACATGGATTGAATTAGAATGGATCGTGCAAATGAATTAGAATGGATCGTACGAATGAGTAAGAATGGATCATACGAATGAATTAGAATGGATCGTACGAATGAAATAGAATGGATACATTCGTGCGAATGAATTAGAATGGATCATATGAATGAATTAGAATGGATCGTTTGAGTGAATGCGAATGGATCGTGCGAATGAATTAGAATGGATTGTACGAATGAATTAGAATGGATCGTACGAATGAATTAGATTGGATAGTATTAATGAATTAGAATGGATCGTGCGAATGAATTAGAATGGATCTTACGAATGAATTAGAATGGAACGTATAGATTGTGCGAATGAATTAGAATGGATCGTACGAATGAATTAGAATGGATCGTACGAATGAGTAAGAATGGATCGTATGAATGAAATAGAATGGATCGTATGAATGAATTAGAATGGATACGTGCGAATGAATTAGAATTGATCATACGAATGAATTAGAATAGATTGTGCGAATGAATTAGAATGGATCGTACGAATGAATTGGAATGGATACATTCGTGTGAATGAATTAGAATGGATCGTACGAATGAAATTGAATGGATCGTGCGAATGAATTAGAATGGATCGTACGAATGAATTAGAATGGGTCGTACGAATGACTTAGAATGGATCGTTCGAATGAATTAGAATAGATTGTGCGAATGAATTAGAATGGATCGTATGAATGAATTAGAAAGGATACATTCGTGCGAATGAATTAGAATGGATCGTATGAGTGTGAATGAATTAGAATGGATTGTGCGAATGAATTAGAATGGATCGTACGAATGAATTAGAATGGATCGTACGAATGAATTAGAATGGATACATTCGTGCAAAAGAATTAGAATGGATTGTATGAATGAATTAGAATGGATCGTGCGAATAAATTTGAATGGATCGTATGAATGAATTAGAATAGATCATGCGAATGAATTAGAATGGATCATACGAATGAATTAGAATGGATTGTGCGAATGAATTAGAATGGATCGTACGAATGAATTAGAATGGATCGTACGAAGGAATTAGAATGGATCATGCGAATGAATTAGAATAGATCATACGAATGAATTAGAATGGATCGTACGAATGAATTAGAATGGATACATTCGTGCAAAAGAATTAGAATGGATTGTGTGAATGAATTAGAATGGATCGTTTGAGTGAATGCGAATGGATCGTGCGAATGAATTAGAATGGAATGAATTAGAATGGATTGAATTAGAATGAATCGTACGAATGAATTAGAATGGATCGTACGAATGAATTAGAATGGATCGTACGAATGAAATAGAATGGATCGTATGAATGAAATAGAATGGATCGTATGAATGAATTAGAATGGATACATTCATGGGAATCCATTCTATTTCATTCGTACGATCCATTCTAATTCATTCACAAGATCCATTCTAATTCATTCATACGATCCATTCTAATTCCTTCGTACGATCCATTCTAATTCATTCGTACAATCCATTCTAATTCATTCGCACGATCCATTATAATTCATTCGTACGATTCATTCTAATTCAATCCATTCTAATTCATTCCATTCTAATTCAGTCGCACGATCCATTCGCATTCACTCAAACGATCCATTCTAATTCATTCATACAATCCATTCTAATTCATTCATACGATCCATTCTAATTTATTCGTACGATCCATTCTAATTCATTCATACAATCTATTCTAACTCATTCGTAGGATCGTGCGAATGAATTAGAATGGATCGTGCGAATGAGTTAGAATGGATCGTACGAATGAATTAGAATGGATCGAACGAATGAATTAGAATGGATCGTACGAATGAATTAGAAAGGATACATTCGTACAAATGAATTAGAATGGATCGTACGAATGAATTAGAGTGGATACATTCGAACAAATGAATTAGAATGGATCGTACGAATGAATTAGAATGGATCGTACGAATGAATTAGAATGAATCATACCGTACGAATGAATTAGAATGGATCATACGAAGGAATTAGAATGGATCGTACGAATGAATTAGAATGGATCGTACGAAGGAATTAGAATCGATCGTACGAAGGAATTAGAATGGATACTACGAATGAATTAGATTGGATCGTACGAATGAATTAGAATGGATCGTGCGAATGAATTAGAATGGATCGTACGAATGAATTAGAATGGATCGTACGAAGGAATTAGAATGGATCGTACGAATGAATTAGAAAAGATACAATCGCATTCATTCGTACGATCCATTCTAATTCCTTCGTACGATCCATATTCTAATTCATTCGCACGATCCATTCTAATTCATTCATACGATCCATTCTAATTTATTCGCACGATCCATTCTAATTCATTCGTACGATCCATTCTAATTCATTCGCACGATCTATTCTAATTCATTCGCACAATCTATTCTATTTCATTCGCACGATCCATTCTAATTCATTCATACGATCCATTCTAATTCATTCGTACGATCCATTCTAATTCATTCGCACGATCTATTCTAATTCATTCGTACAATCTATTCAAATTCATTCGCACGATCCATTCTAATTCATTCGCACGATCCATTCTAATTCATTCATACGATCCATTCTAATTTATTCGCACAATCCATTCTAATTCATTCGTACGATCTATTCTAATTCATTCGCATGATCTATTCTAATTCATTCGCACAATCTATTCTAATTCATTCGCACGATCCATTCTAATTCATTCATACGATCCATTCTAATTTATTCGCACAATCTATTCTAATTCAATCGAACGATACATTCTAATTCATTCGCACGATCCATTCTAATTCATTCATACGATCCATTCTATTTCATTCGTACGAAGGAATTAGAAAGGATCGTACGAATGAATTAGAATGGATCATACGAATGAATTAGAAAGGATACATTCGAATTCATTCGTACGATCCATTCTAATTCATTCGTACGATCTATATTCTAATTCATTCACACGATCCATTCTAATTCATTCGTACGATCCTTTCTAATTCCTTCGTACGAATGAAATAGAATGGATCGTATGAATGAATTAGAATGGATCGTGCGAATGAATTAGAATGGATCGTTCGAATGAATTAGAATAGATTGTGCGAATGAATTAGAATGGATCGTACGAATGAATTAGAATGGATCGTGCGAATAAATTAGAATGGATCGTATGAATGAATTAGAATGGATCGTGCGAATGAATTAGAATATGGATCGTACGAAGGAATTAGAATGGATCGTACGAATGAATGCGAATGTATCCTTTCTAATTCATTCGTACGATCTATTCTAATTCCTTCGTACGATCCATTCTAATTCATTCGTACGATCCATTCTAATTCATTCGCACGATCCATTCTAATTCATTCGTTCGATCCAATCTAATTCATTCGTACTATCCATTCTAATTCCGTCGTACGATCCATTCTAATTCCTTCGTACGATCCATTCTAATTCATTCGTACGATCCATTCTAATTCCTTCGTATCATCCATTCTAATTCATTCGTACGGTATGATTCATTCTAATTTATTCGTACGATTCATTCTAATTCGATCCATTCTAGTTCATTCGTACGATCCATTCTAATTGATTCGTACGATCCATTCTAATTCATTTGTACGAATGTATCCACTCTAATTCATTCGTACGATCCATTCTAATTCATTTGTACGAATGTATCCTTTCTAATTCATTCATACGATCCATTCTAATTCATTCGTACGATCCATTCTAATTCATTCGTACGATCCATTCTAACTCATTCGCACGATCCATTCTAATTCATTCGCACGATCCTACGAATGAATTAGAATGGATTGTGCGAATGGATTAGAATGGATCATACGATTGAGTAAGAATGGATTGTACGAATGAAATAGAATAGATCGTACGAATGAATTAGAATGGATCATGCTAATGAATTAGAATTGATCGTACGAATGAATTAGAATAGATTGTGCGAATGAATTAGATTGGATACATTCGTGCGAAAGAATTAGAATGGATCGTATGAATGAATTAGATTGGATCGTATAAATGAATTAGAATGGATCGTACGAGTGAATTAGAATGGATCGTGCTAATGAATTAGAATGGATCGTGCGAATGAATTAGAATGGATCGTGCGAATGAATTAGAATGGATCGTACGAATGAATTAGAATGGATCGTTCGAATGAATTAGAATAGATTGTGCGAATGAATTAGAATGGATCGTACGAATGAATTAGAATGGATCGTGCGAATAAATTAGAATGGATCGTATGAATGAATTAGAATGGATCGTGCGAATAAATTAGAATATGGATCGTACGAAGGAATTAGAATGGATCGTACGAATGAATTCGCATGTATCCTTTCTAATTCATTCGTACGATCCATTCTAATTCCTTCGTATGAATTAGAATGGATCGTACGAATGAATTAGAATGGATCATACGAATGAATTAGAATGGATCGTTTGAATGAATTAGAATAGATTGTGCGAATGAATTAGAATGGATCGTACGAATGAATTAGAAAAGATACATTCGTGCGAACGAATTAGAATGGATCGTATGAGTGTGAATGAATTAGAATGGATCGTGCGAATGAATTAGAATGGATCGTATTAATGAATTAGAATGGATCGTGCGAATGAATTAGAATGGATCGTATGAATGAGTAAGAATGGATCGTGCGAATGAATTAGAATGGATCATATGAATGAATTAGAATGGACCGTATGAATGAATTAGAATGGATCGTGCGAATAAATTAGAATGGATCGTACGAATGAATTAGAATGGATCGTACGAATGAATTAGAATGGATCGTACGAATGAATTAGAATGGATTCATTCGTGCGAATGAATTAGAATGGATCGTACGAATGAGTAAGAATGGATCGTACGAATGAATTAGAATGGATTGAATTAGAATGAATCGTACGAATGAATTAGAATGGATCGTACGAATGAATTAGAATGGATCGTACGAATGAATTAGAATGGATTGAATTAGAATGAATCGTACGAATGAATTAGAATGAATCATACCGTACGAATGAATTAGAATGGATCATACGAAGGAATTAGAATGGATCGTGCGAATAAATTAGAATGGATCGTATGAATGAATTAGAATAGATTGTGCGAATGGATTAGAATGAATCATATGATTGAGTAAGAATGGATTGTACGAATGAAATAGAATAGATCGTACGAATGAATTAGAATGGATCGTGCGAATAAATTAGAATGGATCGTATGAATGAATTAGAATGGATCGTGCGAATGAATTAGAATATAGATCGTACGAATGAATTAGAATGGATCGTATGAATGAATTAGAATGGATCGTGCGAATGAATTAGAATGGATCGTACGAATGAAATAGAATGGATTCGCACGAATGTATCCATTCTAATTCATTCGTATGATCCATTCTAATTCATTCGTACAATCCATTCTAATTCATTCGCACGATCCATTCGCATTCACTCAAACGATCCATTCTAATTCATTCGTATGATCCATTCTAATTCATTCATACGATCCATTCTATTTCATTCGTACGATCCATTCTTACTCATTCGTACGATCCATTCTAATTCATTTGCACGAAGGTATCCATTCTAATTCATTCGTATGATCCATTCTAATTCATTCGCACGATCCATTCTAATTCATTCATACGATCCATTCTATTTCATTCGTACGATCCATTCTAATTCATTCGCACGATCCATTCTAATTCATTCATACGATCCATTCTAATTCATTCGTACGATCCTATCTAATTTATTCGTACGATCCATTCTAATTCATTCGCACGATCCATTCTAATTCATTCATACGATCCATTCTATTTCATTCGTACGATCCATTCTTACTCATTCGTACGATCCATTCTAATTCATTTGCACGAAGGTACCCATTCTTACTCATTCGCACAATCCATTCTAATTCATTCCCATGAATGTATCCATTCTAATTCATTCGTACGATCCATTCTAATTCATTCATATGATCCACTCTAATTCATTCATACGATCCATTCTAATTCATTCGTACGATCCATTCTAATTCATTCGGATCGTGCGAATGAATCAGAATGGATTTTACGAATGAATTAGGATGGATCGTACGAATGAATTAGAATGGATCGTACGAAGGAATTAGAATGGATCGTACGAAGGAATTAGAATGGATAGTACGAATGAATTAGAATGGATACCTTTGTGCAAATGAATTAGAATAGATCGTACGAATGAGTAAGAATGGATCGTACGAATGAAATAGAATGGATCGTATGAATGAATTAGAATGGATCGTGCGAATGAATTATAATGGATCGTACGAATGAATTAGAATAGATTGTGCGAATGAATTAGAATAGATTGTGCGCATGAATTAGAATGGATCGTACGAATGAATTAGAATGGATCGTACGAATGAATTAGAATGGATCGTTTGAGTGAATACGAATGGATCGTGTGAATGAATTATAATGGATTGTACGAATGAATTAGAATGGATCGTACGAATGAATTAGAATGGATACATTCGTGCGAATCCATTCTATTTCATTCGTACGATCCATTCTAATTCATTCGCACGATCCATTCTAATTCATTCATACGATCCATTCTAATTCATTCGTACGATCCATTCTAATTCATTCGTACGATCCATTCTAATTCATTCGCACAATCTATTCTAATTCATTCGCACAATCCATTCTATTTCATTCGTAAGATCCATTCTAATTCATTCGTATGATCTATTCTAATTCATTCGCATGATCCATTATAATTCATTCATACGATCCAATCTAATTCATTCGTACGATCCATTCTAATTCATTCGCACAAATGTATCAACTCTAATTCATTCGTACGATCCATTCTAATTCATTCATACATGTACGAATGAATTAGAATGGATACATTCGTGCGAATGAATTAGAATGGATCGTATGAATGAATTAGAATGGATCGTACGAATGAATTAGAATAGCTTGTGCGAATGAATTAGAATGGATCGTACGAATGAATTAGAATGGATCGTACGAATGAATTAGAATGGATCGTATGCATGAATTAGAATGGATCGTGCGAATGAATTAGAATGGATCGTACGAATGAATTAGAATGGATCGTACGAAGGAATTAGAATGGATCGTATGAATGAATGCGAATGGATCGTGCGAATGAATTAGAATGGATTGTACGAATGAATTAGAATGGATCGTACGAATGAATTAGAATGGATCGTACGAATGAATTAGAATGAATCGTATGAATGAATTAGAATGGATCGTACGAATGAATTAGAATGGATCGTACGAATGAATTAGAATGGATTGAATTAGAATGAATCGTACAAATGAATTAGAATGAATCATACCGTACGAATGAATTAGAATGGATCATACGAAAGAATTAGAATGGATCGTACGAATGAATTAGAATGGATCGCACGAATGAATTACAATGGATTCATTGGTGCGAATGAATTAGAATGGATCGTACGAATGAGTAAGAATGGATCGTACGAATGAATTAGAATGGATTGAATTAGAATGAATCGTACGAATGAATTAGAATGGATCATACGAAGGAATTAGAATGGATCGTGCGAATGAATTAGAATGGATCGTGCGATTGAAATAGAATGGATCATATGAATGAATTAGAATGGATCGTGCGAATGAATTAGAATGGATCGTACGAATGAATTAGAATAGATTGTGCGAATGAATTAGAATGGATCGTACGAATGAATTAGAATGGATCGTACGAATGAATTAGAATGGATCGTATGGATGAATTAGAATGGATCGTGCGAATGAATTAGAATGGATCGTACGAATGAATTAGAATGGATTGAATTAGAATGAATCGTACGAATGAATTAGAATGGATTGTACGAATGAAATAGAATGGATCGTACGAATGAATTGGAATGGATACATTCGTGCGAATGAATTAGAATGGATCGTATGAATGAATTAGAGTGGCAACATTCGTACAAATGAATTAGAATGGATCGTGCGAATGAATTAGAATGGATCGTGCGAATGAATTAGAATGGATCGTACGAATGAATTAGAATGGATCGTTTGAATGAATTAGAATAGATTGTGCGAATGAATTAGAATGGATCGTACGAATGAATTAGAAAAGATACATTCGTGCGAATGAATTAGAATGGATCGTATGAGTGTGAATGAATTAGAATGGATCGTGCGAATGAATTAGAATGGATCGTATTAATGAATTAGAATGGATCGTGCGAATGAATTGGAATGGATCGTATGAATGAGTAAGAATGGATCGTGCGAATGAATTAGAATGGATCATATGAATGAATTAGAATGGATCGTATGAATGAATTAGAATGGATCGTGCGAATAAATTAGAATGGATCGTACGAATGAATTAGAATGGATCGTACGAATGAATTAGAATGGATCGTACGAATGAATTAGAATGGATTCATTCGTGCGAATGAATTAGAATGGATCGTACGAATGAGTAAGAATGGATCGTACGAATGAATTAGAATGGATTGAATTAGAATGAATCGTACGAATGAATTAGAATGGATCGTACGAATGAATTAGAATGGATTGAATTAGAATGAATCGTACGAATGAATTAGAATGAATCATACCGTACGAATGAATTAGAATGGATCATACGAAGGAATTAGAATGGATCGTGCGAATAAATTAGAATGGATCGTATGAATGAATTAGAATAGATTATGCGAATGGATTAGAATGGATCATATGATGGAGTAAGAATGGATTGTACGAATGAAATAGAATAGATCGTACAAATGAATTAGAATGGATCATGCGAATAAATAAGAATGGATCGTATGAATGAATTAGAATGGATCGTGCGAATGAATTAGAATATAGATCGTACGAATGAATTAGAATGGATCGTATGAATGAATTAGAATGGATCGTGCGAATGAATTAGAATGGATCGTACGAATGAAATAGAATGGATTCGCACGAATGTATCCATTCTTATTCATTCGTACGATCCATTCTAATTCATTCGTACAATCCATTCTAATTCATTCGCACGATCCATTCGCATTCACTCAAACGATCCATTCTAATTCATTCGTATGATCCATTCTAATTCATTCGTACGATCCATTCTAATTCATTCGCACGATCCATTCTAATTCATTCGCACAATCTATTCTAATTCATTCGTATGGTCCATTCTAATTCATTCGCACGATCTATTCTAATTCATTCGTACGATCCATTCGATCCATTCTAATTCATTCATACGATACATTCTAATTCATTTGCACGAAGGTATCCATTCTAATTCCTTCGTACGATCCATTCTAATTCCTTCGTACGATCCATTCGGATACATTCGTGCGAATCCATTCTATTTCATTCGTACGATCCATTCTAATTCATTTGCACGATCCATTCTAATTCATTCATACGGTCCATTCTAATTCATTCGTACGATCCATTCTAATTCATTCGTACGATCCATTCTAATTCATTCGCACGATCCATTCGCATTCATACCGTACGAATGAATTAGAATGGATCATACGAAGGAATTAGAATGGATCGTACGAATGAATTAGAATGGATCGTACGAATGAATTAGAATGGATCGTACGAAGGAATTAGAATGGATCGTACGAAGGAATTAGAATGGATAGTACGAATGAATTAGAATGGATACCTTCGTGCAAATGAATTAGAATGGATCGTACGAATGAGTAAGAATGGATCGTGCGAATGAATTAGAATGGATCGTACGAATGAAAAAGAATGGATTCGCACGAATGTATCCATTCTAATTTATTCATACGATCCATTCTAATTCATTCGTACGATCCATTCTAATTTCTTCGTATGATCTATTCTAATTCCTTCGTACAATCCATTCTAATTCATTCATACGATCTATTCTAATTCTTTCGCACGAATGTATCCATTCTAATTCATTCGTACGATCCAATCTAATTCCTTCGTACGATCCATTCTAATTCATTCGTACGAATGAATTAGAATGGATCGTACGAAAGAATTAGAATGGATTGAATTAGAATGGATCGTACGATAAGAATGGATCGTACGAAAGAATTAGAATGGATCGTACGAAGGAATTAGAATGGATAGTACGAATGAATTAGAATGGATACCTTCGTGCAAATGAATTAGAATGGATCGTACGAATGAGTAAGAATGGATCGTACGAATGAAATAGAATGGATCGTATGAATGAATTAGAATGGATTGTGCGAATGAATTAGAATGGATCGTACGAATGAATTAGAATAGATTGTTCGAATGAATTAGAATGGATCGTACGAATGAATTAGAATGGATCGTATGAATGAATTAGAATGGATCGTATGAATGAATTAGAATGGATCGTGCGAATGAATTAGAATGGATCGTACGAATGAAATAGAATGGATTCGCACGAATGTATCCATTCTAATTCATTCGTACGATCCATTCTAATTCATTCGCCCGATCCATTCTAATTCATTCATACGATCCATTCTAATTCATTCGTACGATCCATTCTAATTCATTCGTACGATCCATTCTTATTCATTCGCACGATCCATTCTAATTCATTCATACGATCCATTCTATTTCATTCGTACGATCCATTCTTACTCATTCGTACGATCCATTCTAATTCATTTGCACGAAGGTATCCATTCTAATTCATTCGTATGATCCATTCTAATTCATTCGCACGATCCATTCTAATTCATTAATCCGATCCATTCTATTTCATTCGTACGATCCATTCTAATTCATTCGCACGATCCATTCTAATTCATTCATATGATCCATTCTAATTCATTCGTACGATCCTATCTAATTCATTCGTACGATCCATTCTAATTCATTCGCACGATCCATTCTAATTCATTCATACGATCTATTCTATTTCATTCGTACGATACATTCTTACTCATTCATACGATCCATTCTAATTCATTTGCACGAAGGTACCCATTCTTACTCATTCGCACAATCCATTCTAATTCATTCCCACGAATGTATCCATTCTAATTCATTCGTACGATCCATTCTAATTCATTCATATGATCCACTCTAATCCATTCATACGATCCATTCTAATTCATTCGTACGATCCATTCTAATTCATTCGGATCGTGCGAATGAATCAGAATGGATCTTACGAATGAATTAGGATGGATCGTACGAATGAATTAGAATGGATCGTACGAAGGAATTAGAATGGATCGTACGAAGGAATTAGAATGGATAGTACGAATGAATTAGAATGGATACCTTTGTGCAAATGAATTAGAATAGATCGTACGAATGAGTAAGAATGGATCGTACGAATGAAATAGAATGGATCGTATGAATGAATTAGAATGGATCGTGCGAATCAATTATAATGGATCGTACGAATGAATTAGAATAGATTGTGCGAATGAATTAGAATAGATTGTGCGCATGAATTAGAATGGATCGTACGAATGAATTAGAATGGATCGTACGAATGAATTAGAATGGATCGTTTGAGTGAATACGAATGGATCGTGTGAATGAATTAGAATGGATTGTACGAATGAATTAGAATGGATCGTACGAATGAATTAGAATGGATACATTCGTGCGAATCCATTCTATTTCATTCGTACGATCCATTCTAATTCATTCGCACGATCCATTCTAATTCATTCATACGATCCATTCTAATTCATTCGTACGATCCATTCTAATTCATTCGTACGATCCATTCTAATTCATTCGCACAATCTATTCTAATTCATTCGCACAATCCATTCTATTTCATTCGTACGATCCATTCTAATTCATTCGTATGATCTATTCTAATTCATTCGCATGATCCATTATAATTCATTCATACGATCCAATCTAATTCATTCGTACGATCCATTCTAATTCATTCGCACAAATGTATCAACTCTAATTCATTCGTACGATCCATTCTAATTCATTCATACATGTACGAATGAATTACAATGGATACATTCGTGCGAATGAATTAGAATGGATCGTATGAATGAATTAGAATGGATCGTACGAATGAATTAGAATAGCTTGTGCGAATGAATTAGAATGGATCGTACGAATGAATTAGAATGGATCGTACGAATGAATTAGAATGGATCGTATGCATGAATTAGAATGGATCGTGCGAATGAATTAGAATGGATCGTACGAATGAATTAGAATGGATCGTACGAAGGAATTAGAATGGATCCTATGAATGAATGCGAATGGATCGTGCGAATGAATTAGAATGGATTGTACGAATGAATTAGAATGGATCGTACGAATGAATTA
Source organism: Chamaelirium japonicum (assembly GCA_947650365.1). Classification (NCBI taxonomy): domain Eukaryota; kingdom Viridiplantae; phylum Streptophyta; class Magnoliopsida; order Liliales; family Melanthiaceae; genus Chamaelirium; species Chamaelirium japonicum. The sequence goes on from CANTAL010000050.1 coordinate 885,409, forward strand.
GAATGGATCGTACGAATGAATTAGAATGAATCGTATGAATGAATTAGAATGGATCGTATGAATGAATTAGAATGGATCGTACGAATGAATTAGAATGGATTGAATTAGAATGAATCGTACGAATGAATTAGAATGAATCATACCGTACGAATGAATTAGAATGGATCATACGAAGGAATTAGAATGGATCGTACGAATGAATTAGAATGGATCGTACGAATGAATTAGAATGGATTCATTCGTGCGAATGAATTAGAATGGATCGTACGAATGAGTAAGAATGGATCGTACGAATGAATTAGAATGGATTGAATTAGAATGAATCGTACGAATGAATTAGAATGGATCATACGAAGGAATTAGAATGGATCGTGCGAATGAATTAGAATGGATCGTGCGAATGAAATAGAATGGATCGTATGAATAAATTAGAATGGACCGTGCGAATGAATTAGAATGGATCGTACGAATGAATTAGAATAGATTGTGCGAATGAATTAGAATGGATCGTACGAATGAATTAGAATGGATCGTACGAATGAATTAGAATGGATCGTATGGATGAATTAGAAAGGATCGTGCGAATGAATTAGAATGGATCGTACGAATGAATTAGAATGGATTGAATTAGAATGAATCGTACGAATGAATTAGAATTGATTGTACGAATGAAATAAAATGGATCGTACGAATGAATTGGAATGGATACATTCGTGCGAATGAATTAAAATGGATCGTATGAATGAATTAGAGTGGCTACATTCGAACAAATGAATTAGAATGGATCGTGCGAATGAATTAGAATGGATCGTGCGAATGAATTAGAATGGATCGTACGAATGAATTAGAATGGATCATATGAATGAATTAGATTGGATCGTATTAATGAATTAGAATGGATCGTGTGAATGAATTAGAATGGATCGTACGAATGAATTAGAATGGATCGTACGAATGACTTAGAATGGATCGTTCGAATGAATTAGAATAGATTGTGCGAATGAATTAGAATGGATCGTACGAATGAATTATAAAGGATACATTCGTGCGAATGAATTAGAATGGATCGTATGAGTGAATGATTTAGAATGGATCGTGCGAATGAATTAGAATGGATCGTATTAATGAATTAGAATGGATCGTGCGAATGAATTAGAATGGATCGTACGAATGAGTAAGAATGGATCGTGCGAATGAATTAGAATGGATTGTACGAATGAATTAGAATGGATCGTACGAATGAATTAGAATGGATACATTCGTGCGAATCCATTCTATTTCATTCGTACGATCCATTCTAATTCATTCGCACGATCCATTCTAATTCATTCGTACGATCCATTCTAATTCATTCGTACGATCCATTCTAATTCATTCGCACAATCTATTCTAATTCATTCGTACGATCCATTCTAATTCATTCGCACGATCCATTCTAATTCATTCATACGATACATTCTATTTCATTCGTACGATCCATTCTTACTCATTCGTACGATCCATTCTAATTCATTTGCACGAAGGTATCCATTCTAATTCATTCGTACTATCCATTCTAATTCCTTCGTACGATCCATTCTAATTCCTTCGTACGATCCATTCTAATTCATTCGCACGATCCATTCTAATTCATTCATACGATCCATTCTATTTCATTCGTACGATCCATTCTTACTCATTCGTACGATCCATTCTAATTCATTTGCACGAAGGTATCCATTCTAATTCATTCGTACTATCCATTCTAATTCCTTCATTCGATCCATTCTAATTCATTAGAATGGATCGTACGAATGAGTAAGAATGGATCGTACGAATGAATTAGAATGGATTGAATTAGAATGAATCGTACGAATGAATTAGAATGGATCGTACGAATGAATTAGAATGGATCGTACGAATGAATTAGAATGGATTGAATTAGAATGAATCGTACGAATGAATTAGAATGAATCATACCGTACGAATGAATTAGAATGGATCATACGAAGGAATTAGAATGGATCGTATGAATGAATTAGAATGGATCGTACGAATGAATTAGAATGGATCGTACGAAGGAATTAGAATGGATCGTACAAAGGAATTAGAATGGATAGTATGAATGAATTAGAATGGATACATTCGTGCAAATGAATTATAATGGATCGTACGAATGAGTAAGAATGGATCGTACGAATAAAATAGAATGGATCGTATGAATGAATTAGAATGGATCGTGCGAATGAATTAGAATGGATCGTACGAATGAATTAGAATAGATTGTGCGAATGAATTAGAATGGATCGTACGAATGAATTAGAATGGATCGTACGAATGAATTAGAATGGATCGTATGAATGAATTAGAATGGATCGTGCGAATGAATTAGAATGGATCGTACGAATGAAATAGAATGGATTCGCACGAATGTATCCATTCTAATTCATTCGTACGATCCATTCTAATTCATTCGTACAATCCATTCTAATTCATTCGCACGTCCATTCTAATTTATTCGTATGATCCATTCTAATTCATTCGCACGATCCAATCTAATTCATTCGTACGATCCATTCTAATTCATTCATACATGTACGAATGAATTAGAATGGATACATTCGTGCGAATGAATTAGAATGGATCGTATGAATGAATTAGATTGGATCGTATGCATGAATTAGAATGGATCGTGCGAATGAATGAGAATGGATCGTACGAATGAATTAGAATGGATCGAATGAATGAATTAGAATGGATACATTCGTGCAAAAGAATTAGAATGGATTGCATGAATGAATTAGAATGGATCGTGCAAATGAATTAGAATGGATCGTACGAATGAATTAGAATGGATCGTATGAATGAATTAGAATGGATCGTACGAATGAAATAGAATGGATCGTACGAATGAATTAGAATGGATCGTGCGAATGAATTAGAATGGATCGTATGAATGAATTAGAATGGATCGTACGAAGGAATTAGAATGGATAGTACGAATGAATTAGAATGGAAACCTTCGTGCAAATGAAATAGAATGGATCGTACGAATGAATTAGAGTAGATTGTGCGAATGGATTAGAATGGATCATACGATTGAGTAAGAATGGATTGTACGAATGAAATAGAATAGATCGTACGAATGAATTAGAATGGATCGTACGAATGAATTAGAATGGATCGTTCGAATGAATTAGAATAGATTGTGCGAATGAATTAGAATGGATCGTACGAATGAATTAGAATCGATCGTGCGAATAAATTAGAATGGATCGTATGAATGAATTAGAATGGATCGTGCGAATGAATTAGAATATGGATCGTACGAAGGAATTAGAATGGATCGTACGAATGAATTCGAATGTATTGTACGAATGAAATAGAATGGATCGTATGAATGAATTAGAATGGATCGTGCGAATGAATTAGAATGGATCGTACGGATGAATTGGAATGGATACATTCGTGCGAATGAATTAGAATGGATCGTACGAGTGAAATAGAATGAATCGTTTGAGTGAATTAGAATAGATTGTGCGAATGAATTAGAATGGATCGTACGAATGAATTAGAATGGATCGTGCGAATAAATTAGAATGGATCGTATGAATGAATTAGAATGGATCGTGCGAATGAATTAGAATATAGATCGTACGAATGAATTAGAATAGATTGGGCGAATGAATTAGAATGGATCGTATGAATGAATTAGAATGGATCGTACGATCTATTCTAATTCATTCATCCAATCCATTCTAATTCATTCGTACGAAGGAATTAGAAAGGATCGTACGAATGAATTAGAATGAATCGTACGAATGAATTAGAAAGGATACATTCGAATTCATTCGTACGATCCATTCTAATTCATTCGTACGATCTATATTCTAATTCATTCGCACGATCCATTCTAATTCATTCGTACGATCAATTCTAATTCATTCGCACGATCCATTCTAATTCATTCGCACGATCCATTCTAATTCATTCATACAATCCATTCTAATTCTTTTGCACGAATGTATCCATTCTAATTCATTCGTACGATCCATTCTAATTCATTCGCACGAATGTATCAACTCTAATTCATTCGTAAGATCCATTCTAATTCATTCATACATGTATGATTGAATTAGAATGGATACATTCGTGCGAATGAATTAGAATGGATCGTATGAATGAATTATAATGGATCGTGCGAATGAATTAGAATGGATCGTACGAATGAATTAGAATGGATCGTATGAATGAATTAGAATGGATCGTGCGAATTAATTAGAATGGATCGTACGAATGAATTAGAATAGATTGTGCGAATGAATTAGAATGGATCGTACGAATGAATTAGAATGGATCGTACGAATGAATTAGAATGGACCGTATGAATGAATTAGAATGGATCGTGCGAATGAATTAGAATGGATCGTACGAATGAAATAGAATGGATTCGCACGAATGTATCCATTCTAATTCATTCGTATGATCCATTCTAATTCATTCGTACAATCCATTCTAATTCATTGGCACGATCCATTCGCATTCACTCAAACGATCCATTCTAATTCATTCATATGATCCATTCTAATTCATTCGCACGAATGTATCCATTCTAATTCATTCGTACGATCCATTCTAATTCATTCGTACGATCCATTCTTACTCATTCGTACGATCCATTCTAATTCATTCGTTCGATCCATTCTAATTCATTCGTACGATCCATTCTAATTCATTCGCACGATCCATTCTAATTCATGCATACGATCCAATCTAATTCATTCATACGATCCATTCTAATTCATTCGCACGAATGTATCCATTCTAATTCATTCGTACATGTATGAATGAATTAGAATGGATCGTACGAATGAATTAGAGTTGATACATTCGTGCGAATGAATTAGAATGAATCGTACGAATGAATTAGATTGGATCGTATGACTGAATTATAATGGATCATGCGAATGAATTAGAATATATCATACGAATGAATTAGAATGGATCGTACGAATGAATTAGAATGGATACATTCATGCAAAGGAATTAGAATGGATTGTATGAATGAATTATAATGGATCGTGCGAATGAATTAGAATGGATACATTCGTGCGAATGAATTAGAATGGATCGTATGAATGACATAGAATAGATTGTATGAATGAATTAGAATGGATCGTGCGAATGAATTAGATTGGATCGTATGAATGAATTAGAATGGATCGTGCGAATGAATTAGAATATGGATCGTACGAAGGAATTAGAATGGATCGTATGAATGAATTAGAATGGATCGTGCGAATGAATTAGAATGGATCGTACGAATGAATTAGAATAGATTGTGTGAATGAATTAGAATGGATCGTACGAATGAATTAGATTGGATCGTACGAATGAATTAGAATGGATCGTGCGAATGAATTAGAATGGATCGTACGAATGAATTAGAATGGATCGTACGAAGGAATTAGAATGGATCGTACGAATGAATTAGAAAGGATACATTCGAATTCATTCGTACAATCCATTCTAATTCCTTCGTACGATCCATATTCTAATTCATTCGCACGATCCATTCTAATTCATTCATACGATCCATTCTAATTTATTCGCACGTTCCATTCTAATTCATTCGTACGATCCATTCTAATTCATTCGCACAATCTATTCTAATTCATTCGAAAGATCCATTCTAATTCATTCGTACGATCCATTCTAATTCATTCGTACGATCTATTCTATTTCATTCGTACAATCCATTCTTACTCAATCGTATGATCCATTCTAATCCATTCGCACAATTTACTCTAATTCATTCGTACAATCCATTCTATTTCATTTGCACGAAGGTATCCATTCTAATTCATTCGTACTATCCATTCTAATTCCTTCGTACGATCCATTCTAATTCATTAGACTGGATCGTACGAATGAGTAAGAATGGATCGTACGAATGAATTAGAATGGATTGAATTAGAATGAATCGTACGAATGAATTTGAATGGATCGTACGAATGAATTAGAATGGATCGTACGAATGAATTAGAATGGATTGAATTAGAATGAATCGTACGAATGAATTAGAATGAATCATACCATATGAAGGAATTAGAATGGATCATAAGAAGGAATTAGAATGGATCGTACGAATGAATTAGAATGGATCGTACGAATGAATTAGAATGGATCGTACGAAGGAATTAGAATGGATCGTACGAAGGAATTAGAATGGATAGTACGAATGAATTAGAATGGATACCTTCGTGCAAATGAATTAGAATGGATCGTACGAATGAGTAAGAATGGATCGTACGAATGAAATAGAATGGATCGTATGAATGAGATCGTACGATCCATTCTAATTCATTCGTACGATCCATTCTAATTCCTTCGTACGATCCATTCTAATTCATTCGTACGATCCATTCTAATTCATTCGTATGATCCATTCTAATTCATTCGCACGATCCATTCTAATTCATTCGCACGATCCATTCTAATTCATTCGCACGATCCATTCTAATTCATTCGTACGATCCATTCTATTTCATTCATACGATCCATTCTAATTCATTCATACGATCCATTCTAATTAATTCGCACGATCCATTCTAATTCATTCACATGATCCATTCTAATTCATTCGTACGATCGATTCTAATTCATTCATACGATCCATTCTATTTCATTCGCATGAATGTATCTATTCTAATTCATTCGTACGATCCATTCTAATTCATTCATACGATCCATCCTAATTTATTCGCACGAATGTATCCATTCTAATTCATTCGTACAATCCATTCTATTTCATTCGTACGATCCATTCTTACTCATTCGTATGATCCATTCGTATCCATTCTAATTCATTCGTACGATCTATTCTAATTCATTCGTACGATCCATTCTAATTCATTAATACGATCCAATCTAATTCATTCATATGATCCATTCTAATTCATTCGCACGATCCATTCTAATTCATTCGCACGATCCATTCTAATTCATTCGCACGATCCATTCCAATTCATTCATACGATCCATTCTAATTCATTCGTACGATCCATTCTAATTCATTCATACGATCCATTCTAATTCATTCATATGATCCATTCTAATTCATTCGTACGGTATGATTCATTCTAATTCATTCGTACGATTCATTCTAATTCAATCCATTCTAATTCATTTGTACGATCCATTCTAATTCATTCGTACGATCCATTCTAATTCATTCATACGATCCATTCTAATTCATTCGTTTTCGATCCATTCTAATTCATTCGTACGATCCATTCTAATTCATTCGCACGATCCAATCTAATTCATTCGTACGATCCATTCTAATTCATTCATACATGTACGAATGAATTAGAATGGATACATTCGTGCGAATGAATTAGAATGGATCGTATGAATGAATTAGATTGGATCGTATGCATGAATTAGAATGGATCGTGCGAATGAATTAGAATGGATCGTACGAATGAATTAGAATGGATCGAACGAATGAATTAGAATGGATACATTCGTGTAAAAGAATTAGAATGGATTGTATGAATGAATTAGAATGGATCGTGCGAATGAATTAGAATGGATCGTACGAATGAATTAGAATGGATACATTCGTGCGAAAGAATTATAATAGATCGTATGAATGAATTAGAATGGATCGTATGAATGAATTAGAATGGATCGTACGAATGAATTAGAATGGATACATTCGTGCAAATGAATTAGAATGGATTCATTCATGGGAATGAATTAGACTGGATCGTACAAAGGAATTAGAATGGATCATACGAATGAAATATAATGGGTCGTACAAAGGAATTAGAATGGATCGTACGCAGGAATTAGAATGGTTTGTACGAAGGAATTAGAATGGATCGTACGAATAAATTAGAATGGATACATTCGTGCGAATGAATTAGAATGGATCGTACGAATGAGTAAGAATGGATCGTATGAATGAAATAGAATGGATCGTACGGATGAATTAGAATGGATCGTGCGAATGAATTAGAATGGATCGTACGAATGAGTAAGAATGGATCGTACGAATGAAATAGAATGGATCGTACAGATGAATTAGAATGGATCATGCGTATGAATTAGAATGGATCGTACGAATGAGTAAGAATGGATCGTATGAATGAATTAGAATGGATCGTGCGAATAAATTAGAATGGATCGAACGAATGAATTAGAATGGATCATACGAATGAATTAGAATGGATCGTATGAATGACTTAGAATGGATCGTGCGAATGAATTAGAATGGATTATATGAATGAAATAGAATGGATCATACGAATGAAATAGAATGGATCGTATGAATGAATTAGAATGGATCGTACGAATGAATTAGAATGGATCGTATGAATGAATTAGAATGGATCGTGCGAATGAATTAGAATAGATCGTACGAATGAAAAAGAATGGATTCGCACGAATGTATCCATTCTAATTCATTCGTACGATCCATTCTAATTCATTCGTACGAGCGTGCGAATAAATTAGAATGGATCGTATGAATGAATTAGAATAGATTGTGCGAATGAATTAGAATGGATCGTATGAATGAATTAGAATGGATCATATGAGTGAATTAGAATGGATACGAAGGAATTAGAATGGATCATACGAAGGAATTAGAATGGAGAATGGATCGTGCGAATGAATTAGAATGGATCGTGCGATAAGAATGGATCGTACGGATAAATAAAATTGGATCGTGCTAATGAATTAGAATGGATCGTACGAATGAATTAGAATGGATTGTACGAAAGAGTAAGAATGGATCGTACGAATGAAATAGAATGGATCGTATGAATGAATTAGAATGGATCGTGCGAATGAATTAGAATGGATCGTACGAATGAATTAGAATGGATACATTCGTGCGAATGAATTAGAATGGATCATACGAAGGAGTTAGAATGGATCGTACGAATGAATTAGAATGGATCGTACGAATGAATTAGAATGGATCGTACGAATGAATTAGAATGGATACATTCGTGCGAATGTATTAGAATGGATCATACGAATGAATTAGAGTTGATACATTCGTGTGAATGAATTAAAATGGATAATACGAATGAGTAAGAATGGATCGTAGAATTAGAATGGATCGTATGAATGAATTAGAATGGATACATGCGAATGAATTAGAATGGATCGTATGAATGAATTAGAATGGATCGTGCGAATGAATTAGAATGGATCGTACGAATGAAATAGAATGGATCGTATGAATTAATTAGAATGGATCGCACGCATGAGTTAGAATGGATCATACGAATGAATTAGAATGGATACATTCGTGCCAATGAATTAGAATGGATCTTACGAATGAGTAAGAATGGATCGTACTAATGAAATAGAATGGATTGTACGAATGAATTAGAATGGATTCATTCGTGCGAATGAATTAGAATGGATCGTATGAATGAATTAGAGTGGATACATTGGTACAAATGAATTAGAATGGATCGTACGAATGAATTAGAATGGATACATTCGTACAAATGAATTAGAATGGATCGTATGAATGAATTAGAATGGATCGTGCGAATAAATTAGAATGGATCGTATGAATGAATTAGAATAGATTGTGCGAATGAATTAGAATGGATCGTGCGAATAAATTAGAATGGATCGTATGAATGAATTAGAATGGATTGTGCGAATGAATTAGAATATGGATCGTACGAAGGAATTAGAATGGATCGTACGAATGAATTCGAATGTATCCTTTCTAATTCATTCGTACGATCCATTCTAATTCCTTCGTACGATCCATTCTAATTCATTCGTACGATCCATTCTAATTCATTCGCACGATCCATTCTAATTCATTCGTATGATCCAATCTAATTCATTTGTACGATCCATTCTAATTCATTAGCATGATCCATTCTAATTCATTCGTACGATTCATTCTAATTCAATCCATTCTAATTCATTCGTACGATCCATTCTAATTCATTCGTACAATCCATTCTAATTCATTCGCACGATCCAGTCTAGATCATTCATACAATCCATTCTATTTCATTCGTACGATCCATTCTTACTCATTCGTACGATCCATTCTTACTCATTCGTACGATCCATTCTAATTCATTCGTACGACCCATTCTAATTCATTCGTACGATCCATTCTAATTCATTAGCACGATCCAAATTCATTTATCCGTACGATCCATTCTTATCGCACGATCCATTCTAATTCATTCGTACGATCCATTCTAATTCATTCGCACAATCTATTCTAATTCATTCGTACGATCCATTCTAATTCATTCGCACGATCTTTTCGAATTCATTCATACGGTCCATTCTAATTCATTAATACGATCCATTCTAATTCATTCATACGATCCATTCTAATTCATTCATACAATCCATTCTAATTCATTCGCACGATCCATTCTAATTCATTCATACAATCCATTCTAATTCGTTTGCACGAATGTATCCATTCTAATTCATTCGTACGATCCATTCTAATTCATTCGTACGATCCATTCTAATTCATTCGCACAATCCATTCTAATTCATTCATACTCATACGATCCATTCTAATTCATTCGCACGAATGTATCCTTTCTAATTCATTCGTACGATCCATTCTAATTCATTCGCACAATCTATTCTAATTCATTCGATCGATCCATTCTAAGTCATTCGTACGATCCATTCTAATTCATTCGTACGATCAATTCTAATTCATTCGCACGATCCATTCTATTTCATTCGTACAATCCATTCTAATTCATTCGCACGAATGTATCCATTCCAATTCATTCGTACGATCCATTCTAATTCATTCGCACAATCTATTCTAATTCATTCGTACGATCAATTCTAATTCATTCGCACGTATCTATTCTAATTCATTCATACGATCCATTCTATTTCATTCGTACGATCCATTCTTACTCATTCGTACGATCCATTCTAATTCATTCGTACGATCCATTCTAATTCATTCGTACGATCCATTCTAATTCATTCGCACAATCTATACGTTCCATTCTAATTCATTCGTAAGATCCATTCTAATTCATTCGCACGATCCATTCTAATTCATTAATACGATCCAATCTAATTCATTCGTACGATCCATTCTAATTCATTCGTACAATCCATTCTAATTCATTCGCACGATCCATTCGCATTCACTCAAACGATCCATTCTAATCCATTCATATGATCCATTCTAATTCATTCGCACGAATGTATCCATTCTATTTCATTCGTACGATCCATTCTAATTCGTTCGTACGATCCATTCTTACTCATTCGTACGATCCATTCTAATTCATTTGCACGAAGGTATCCATTCTACTTCATCGTACTATCCATTCTAATTCCTTCGTACGATCCATTCTAATTCCTTCGTACGATCCATTCTAATTCATTCGTACGATCTATTCTAATTCATTCGTACGATCCATTCTAATTCATTCGTACGATCCATTCTAATTCATTCGTACGATCCATTCTAATTCATTTGTACGATTCATTCTAATGCATTCGCACGATCCATTCTAATTCATTCATACGATCCATTCTAATTCATTCGTATGTATCCATTCTAATTCATTCATACGATCCATTCTAATTCTACGATCCATTCTTACTCATTCGTATTATCCATTTTAATTCATTCACACGAATGTATCAACTCTAATTCCTTCGTATGATCCATTCTAATTCATTCGCACGAATGTATCCATTCTAATTCATTCGTACGATCCATTCTAATTCATTCGCACGATCCATTCTAATTCATTCATACGATCCATTCTATTTCATTCGTACGATCCATTCTTACTCATTCGTACGATCCATTCTAATTCATTCGCACGATCCATTCTAATTCATTCGTACGATCCATTCTATTTCATTTATACGATCCATTCTAATTCATTCATACGATCCATTCTAATTCATTCGCACGATCCATTCTAATTCATTCGCATGATCCATTCTAATTCATTCGTACGATCGATTCTAATTCATTCATACGATCCATTCTAATTCATTCGCACGAATGTATCCATTCTAATTAGAATGGATCGTACGAATGTATTAGAATAGATTGTGCGAATGAATTAGAATGGATCGTACGAATGAATTCGAATGTAACCTTTCTAATTTATTCGTACGATCCATTCTAATTCATTCGCACGATCCATTCTAATTCATTCGTACGATCCATTCTAATTCATTCGTATAATCCATTCTAATTCATTCGCACGATCCATTCTAATTCATTCGTACGATTCATTCTAATTCAATCCATTCTAATTCATTCGTACGATCCATTGATACATTCGTGCGAATGAATTAGAATGGATCCTATGAATGAATTAGAATGGATCGTGCGAATGAATTAGAATGGATCGTATGAATGAATTAGAATGGATCGTGCGAATGAATTAGAATGGATTGTACGAATGAAATAGAATGGATTCGCACGAATGTATCCATTCTAATTCATTCGTACGATCCATTCTAATTCATTCGCACGAATGTATCAACTCTAATTCATTCGCACGAATGTATCAACTCTAATTCATTCGTACGATCCATTCTAATTCATTCATACATGTACGAATGAATTAGAATGGATACATTCGTGCGAATGAATTAGAATGGATCGTATGAATGAATTAGATTGGATCGTATGCATGAATTAGAATGGATCGCGCGAATGAATTAGAATGGATCGTATGAATGAATTAGAATGGATCGAACGAATGAATTAGAATGGATCGTACGAATGAGTAAGAATGGATCGTACGAATGAATTAGAATGGATCGTACGAATGAATTAGAATGGATACATTCGTGCGAATGAATTAGAATGGATCATATGAATGAATTAGAATGGATCGTTTGAGTGAATGCGAATGGATCGTGCGAATGAATTAGAATGGATTGTACGAATGAATTAGAATGGATCGTACGAATGAATTAGAATGGATACATTCGTGCGAATCCATTCTATTTCATTCGTACGATCCATTCTAATTCATTCGCACGATCCATTCTAATTCATTCATACGATCCATTCTAATTCATTCGTACGATCCATTCTAATTCATTCGTACGATCCATTCTAATTCATTCGCACAATCTATTCTAATTCATTCGTACGATCCATTCTAATTCATTCGCACGATTCATTCTAATTCATTCAAACGATCCATTCTAATTCATTCGTACGATCCATTCTAATTCATTCACACAATCCATTCTAATTCATTCATACGATCCATTCTAATTTATTCACACGATCCATTCTAATTCATTCATACGATCCATTCTAATTCATTCGTACCATCCATTCTAATTCATTCGTACCACCCATTTTAATTCATTCGTACGATCCATTCTAATTCATTCGCACGATCCATTCTAATTCATTCATACGATCCATTCTATTTCATTCGCACGATCCATTCTAATTCATTCGCACGATCCATTCTAATTCTTTCGTATGATCCATTCTAATTCATTCGTACGATTCATTCTAATTCAATCCATTCTAATTCATTCGTACGATCCATTCTTACTCATTCGCATGATCCATTCTAATTCAATCCATTCTAATTAGAATGGATCGTACGAATGAATTAGAATGGATCGTACGAATGAATTAGAATGGATTGAATTAGAATGAATCGTACGAATGAATTAGAATGAATCATACCGTATGAATGAATTAGAATGGATCGTGCGAATAAATTAGAATGGATCGTATGAATGAATTAGAATGGATTGAATTAGAATGAATCGTACGAATGAATTAGCATTGATCGTCCTAATGAATTAGAATGAAACGTACGAATGAATTAGAATGGATCGTAGAATGGATCGTATGAATGAATTAGAATGGATCGTATGAATGAATTAGAATAGATTGTGCGAATGGATTAGAATGGATCATACGATTGAGTAAGAATGGATTGTACGAATGAAATAGAATAGATCGTACGAATGAATTAGAATGGATCGTACGAATGAATTAGATTGGATCGTTCGAATGAATTAGAATAGATTGTGCGAATGAATTAGAATGGATCGTACGAATGAATTAGAATGGATCGTGCGAATAAATTAGAATGGATCGTATGAATGAATTAGAATGGATCGTGCGAATGAATTAGAATGGATCGTGCGAATGAATTAGAATGGATCGTACGAATGAATTAGAATGGATCGTACGAATGAGTAAGAATGGATCGTACGAATGAAATAGAATGGATCGTATGAATGAATTAGAATGGATACGTGCGAATGAATTAGAATTGATCATACGAATGAATTAGAATAGATTGTGCGAATGAATTAGAATGGATCGTACGAATGAATTGGAATGGATACATTCGTGCGAATGAATTAGAATGGATCGTACGAATGAAATAGAATGGATCGTGCGATTGAATTAGAATGGATCGTACGAATGAATGAAAATGGATCATACGAATGAATTAGAATGGATCGTGCGAATGAATTAGAATGGATCATATGAATGAATTAGAATGGATCATACGAAGGAATTAGAATGGATCGTGCGAATAAATTAGAATGGATCATATGAATGAATTAGAATGGATCGTATGAATGAATTAGAATGGATCGTAGTAATGAATTAGAATGGATCCTACGAATGAATTAGAATAGATTATGCGAATGAATTAGAATGGATCTGGATCGTGTATCCATTCTAATTCATTTGTACGACCCATTCTAATTCATTCGTACGATCCATTCTAATTCATTCGCACGATCCATTCTAATTCATTCGTACGATCCATTCTAATTCCTTCGTACGATCCATTCTAATTCATTCGTACGATCCATTCTAATTCATTCATACGATCCATTCTAATTCCTTCGTATGATCCATTCTAATTCATTCGTACAGTATGATTCATTCTAATTCATTCGTACGATTCATTCTAATTCAATCCATTCTAATTCATTCGTACGATCCATTCTAATTTATTCGTACGATCCATTCTAATTCATTCGTACGATTCATTCTAATTCAATCCATTCTAATTCATTCGTACGATCCATTCTTACTCATTCGTACGATCCATTCTAATTCATTCGCACGAATAAATCCATTCTAATTCATTCGTATGATCCATTCTAATTCATTCGCATGAATGTATCCATTCTAATTCATTCATACGATCCATTCTATCTCATTCGTATAATCCATTCTATTTCATTCGTACGATCTATTCTAATTCATTCGCACGATCCATTCTAATTCATTCGCATGATCCATTCTAATTCATTCGTACGTTCGATTCTAATTCATTCGTACGATCCATTCTAATTCATTCGCACAAACTATTCTAATTCATTCGTACGATCCATTCTAATTCATTCGCACGATCCATTCTAATTCATTCATACGATCCATTCTTTTTCATTCGTACGATCCATTCTAATTCATTCGCACGATCCATTCTAATTCATTCATATGATCCATTCTAATTCATTCGTATGTATCCATTCTAATTCATTCATACGATCCATTCTAATTCTACGATCCATTCTTACTCATTCGTATTATCCATTTTAATTCATTCACACGAATGTATCAACTCTAATTCATTCGTATGATCCATTCTAATTCATTCGCACGAATGTATCCATTCTAATTCATTCGTATGATCCATTTTATTTCATTCGTACGATCCATTCTAATTCCTTCGTATGATCCATTCTAATTCATTCACACGAATGTATCCATTCTAATTCATTCGTACGATCCATTCTAATTCATTCGCACGATCCATTCTAATTCATTCATACGATCCATTCTATTTCATTCGTACGATCCATTCTTACTCATTCATACGATCCATTCTAATTCATTCGTACGATCCATTCTAATTCATTAGCACGATCCAAATTCATTTATTCGTACGATCTATTCTATTTCATTCGTACGATCCATTCTTATCGCACGATCCATTCTAATTCATTCGCACGATCCATTCTCCATTCTAATTCCTTCGTACGATCCATTCTAATTCCTTCGTATCCATTCTAATTCACTCATACGATCCATTCTAATTCATTCATACGATCCATTCTAATTCTACGATCCATTCTAATTCATTCGCACGAATGTATCCATTCCAATTCATTCGTACGATCAATTCTATTTCATTCGCACGATCTATTCTAGAATGGATCGTATTAATGAATTAGAATGGATCGTGCGAATGAATTAGAATGGATCGTACGAATGAGTAAGAATGGATCGTGCGAATGAATTAGAATGGATCATATGAATGAATTAGAATGGATCGTATGAATGAATTAGAATGGATCGTGCGAATAAATTAGAATGGATCGTACGAATGAATTAGAATGGATCGAACGAATGAATTAGAATGGATCGTTCGAATGAATTAGAATAGATTGTGCGAATGAATTAGAATGGATCGTACGAATGAATTAGAAAGGATACATTCGTGCGAATGAATTAGAATGGATCGTATGAATGAATTAGAATGGATCGTGCGAATGAATTCGAATGGATCGTACGAATGAATTAGAATAGATTGTGCGAATGAATTAGAATGGATCGTACGAATGAATTAGAATGGATCGTACGAATGAGTAAGAATGGATCGTGCGAATGAATTAGAATGGATCATATGAATGAATTAGAATGGATCGTATGAATGAATTAGAATGGATCGTATAAATTAGAACGAAACGTATGAATGAATTAGAATAGATTGTGCGAATGAATTAGAATGGATCGTACGAAGGAATTAGAATGGATCGTACGAAGGAATTAGAATGGATAGTACGAATGAATTAGGATGGATACCTTCGTGCAAATAAATTAGAATGGATCGTACGAATAAGTAAGAATGGATCGTACGAATGAAATAGAATGGATCGTATGAATGAATTAGAATGGATCGTGCGAATGAATTAGAATGGATCGTACGAATGAATTAGAATAGATTGTGCGAATGAATTAGAATGGATCGTACGAATGAATTAGAATGGATCGTACGAATGAATTAGAATGGATCGTATGAATGAATTAGAATGGATCGTGCGAATGAATTAGAATGGATCGTACGAATGAAATAGAATGGATTCGCACGAGTGTATCCATTCTAATTCATTCGTACGATCCATTCTAATTCATTCGTACAATCCATTCTAGTTCATTCGCACGATCCATTCTTACTCATTCGTATGATCCATTCTAATTCATTCGCACGATCCATTCTAATTCATTAATACGATCCATTCTAATTCATTTGCACGATCCATTCTAATTCATTCACACTCATACGATCCATTCTAATTCATTCGCACGAATGTATCCTTTCTAATTCATTCGTACGATCCATTCTAATTCATTCGCACAATCTATTCTAATTCATCCGAACGATCCATTCTAAGTCATTCGTACGATCCATTCTAATTCATTCGTACGATCCATTCTAATTCATTCGTACGATCCATTCTAATTTATTCGTACAATCCATTCTAATTCATTCGCACGATCCATTCGCATTCACTCAAACGATCCTTTCTAATTCATTCATATGATCCATTCTAATTCATTCGCACGAATGTATCCATTCTAATTCATTCGTACGATCCAATCTAATTCATTCGTACAATCCATTCTATTTCATTCGCACGATCCATTCGCATTCACTCAAATGATCCATTCTAATTCATTCATATGATCCATTCTAATTCATTCGCACGAATTTATCCATTCTAATTCATTCGTACGATCCATTCTAATTCATTCGTACGAATGTATCCACTCTAATTCATTCATACGATCCATTCTAATTCATTCGCACGAATGTATCCATTCCAATTCATTCGTACGATCCATTCTAATTCATTCGCACAATCTATTCTAATTCATTAGTACGATCCATTCTAATTCATTCGTACGATCCATTCTAATTCATTAGCACGATCCAAATTCATTTATCCGTACGATCTATTCTATTTCATTCGTACGATCCATTCTTATCGCACGATCCATTCTAATTCATTCGCACGATCTATTCTCCATTCTAATTCCTTCGTACGATCCATTCTAATTACTTCGTATCCATTCTAATTCATTCATACGATCCATTCTAATTCATTCATACGATCCTATCTAATTCATTCACTTGAATGTATCCATTCTAATTCATTCGTACGATCCATTCTAATTCATTCGCACAATCTATTCTAATTCATTCATACGATCCATCCTAATTCATTCGCACGAATGTATCCATTCTAATTCATTCGTACAATCCATTCTATTTCATTCGTACGATCCATTCTTACTCATTCGTACGATCCATTCGTATCCATTCTAATTCATTCGTACGTTCCATTCTAATTCATTCGTAAGATCCATTCTAATTCATTCATATGATCTATTCTAATTCATTCATACAATCCATTCTAATTCCTTCGTACGATCCATTCTAATTCATTCGTACGATCTATTCTAATTCATTCGTACGATCCATTCTAATTCATTCGTACAATCCATTCTAATTCATTCACACGATCCATTCGCATTCACTCAAACGATCCATTCTAATTCATTCATATGATCCATTCTAATTCATTCTTACTCATTCGTACGATCCACGATCCATTCTAATTCATTCATACGATCCATTCTAATTCATTCATATGATCCATTCTAATTCATTCGCACGATCCATTCTTACTCATTCATACGATCCATTCTAATTCATTCGCACGAAGGAATTAGAATGGATAGTACGAATGAATTAGAATGGATACATTCGTGCAAAAGAATTAGAATGGATTTAATGAATGAATTAGAATGGAACGTACGAAAGAATTAGAATGGATCGTACGAATGAATTAGAATGGATACATTCGTGCAAATGAATTAGAATGGATACATTCATGGGAATGAATTAGAATGGATCGTATGAATGAATTAGAATGGATCGTACGAATGAATTAGAATGGATACATTCGTGCGAATGAATTAGAATGGATCGTACGAATGAGTAAGAATGGATCGTACGAATGAAATAGAATGGATCGTACGGATGAATTAGAATGGATCGTGCGAATGAATTAGAATGGATCGTACGAATGAGTAAGAATGGATCGTATGAATGAATTAGAATGGATCATACGAAGGAATTAGAATAGATCATACGAAGAAATTTGAATGGATCGTACGAATGAATTAGAATGGATCGTATGAATGAATTAGAATGGATCGTGCGAATGAATTAAAATGGATCGTATGAATGAAATAGAATGGATCGTATGAATTAGAATGGATCGTACGAATGAAATAGAATGGATCGTACGAATGAATTAGAATGGATCATGCTAATGAATTAGAATTGATCGTACGAATGAATTAGAATAGATTGTGCGAATGAATTAAAATGGATCGTATAAATGAATTAGAATGGATCGTATGAATGAATTAGAATGGATCGTGCGAATGAATTAAAATGGATCGTATGAATGAAATAGAATGGATCGTACGAATGAATTAGAATAGATTGTGCGAATGGATTAGAATGGATCATACGATTGAGTAAGAAAGGATTATACGAATGAAATAGAATAGATCGCACGAATGAATTAGAATGGATCGTATGAATGAATTAGAATGGATCGTTCGAATGAATTAGAATAGATTGTGCGAACGAATTAGAATGGATCGTACGAATGAATTAGAATGGATCGTGCGAATAAATTAGAATGGATCGTATGAATGAATTAGAATGGATCGTGCGAATGAATTAGAATATGGATCGTACGAAGGAATTAGAATGGATCGTACGAATGAATTCGAATGTATCCTTTCTAATTCATTCGTACGATCCATTCTAATTCATTCGTACGATCCATTCTAATTCATTTTGCACGATCCATTCTAATTCATTCGCACGATCCATTCTAATTCATTCATACGATCCATTCTAATTCATTTGCAAGAATGTATCCATTCTAACTCATTCGTACGATCCATTCTAATTCATTCGTATGATCTATTCTAATTCATTCGCATGATCCATTATAATTCATTCATACGATCCAATCTAATTTATTCGTACGATCCATTCTAATTCATTCGCACGAATGTATCAACTCTAATTCATTCGTACGATCCATTCTAATTCATTCATACATGTACGAATGAATTAGAATGGATACATTCGTGCGAATGAATTAGAATGGATCGTATGAATGAATTAGATTGGATCGTATGCATGAATTAGAATTGATCGTGCGAATGAATTAGAATGGATCGTACGAATGAATTAGAATGGATCGTACGAATGAATTAGAATGGATACATTCGTGTGAATGAATTAGAATGGATCATATGAATGAATTAGAATGGATCGTTTGAGGGAATGCGAATGGATCGTGCGAATGAATTAGAATGGATTGTACGAATGAATTAGAATAGATCGTACGAATAAATTAGAATGGATACATTCGTGCGAATCCATTCTATTTCATTCGTACGATCTATTCTAATTCATTCGCACGATCCATTCTAATTCATTCATACAATCCATTCTAATTCATTCGTACGATCCATTCTAATTCATTCGTACGATCCATTCTAATTCATTCGCACAATCTATTCTAATTCATTCGTACGATCCATTCTAATTCATTCATACGATCCATTCTAATTCATTCGTACGATTCATTCTAATTCAATCCATTATAATTCATTCGTACGATCCATTCTTACTCATTCGTACGATCCATTCTAATTCATTCGCACGAATGAATCCATTCTAATTCATTCGTATGATCCATTCTAATTCATTTGCACGATCCATTCTAATTCATTCGTACGATCCATTCTATTTCATTCATACGATCCATTCTAATTCATTCATACGATCTATTCTAATTCTTTCGCGCGAATGTATCCATTCTAATTCATTCGTACGATCCATTCTAATTCATTCGCACGATCCATTCTAATTCATTCATACAATCCATTCTAATTCTTTTGCACGAATGTATCCATTCTAATTCATTCGTACTATCCATTCTAATTCCTTCGAACGATCCATTCTAATTCCTTCGTACGATCCATTCTAATTCATTCGTATGATCCATTCTAATTCATTTGTACGATCAATTCTAATTCCTTCGTATGATTCATTCTAATTCATTCGTACGGTATGATTCATTCTAAATTATTCGTACGATTCATTCTAATTCAATCCATTCTAATTCATTCGTACGATCCATTCTAATTCATTCGTACGATCCATTTTAATTCATTCGTACGATTCATTCTAATTCAATCCATTCTAATTCATTCGTACGATCTATTCTAATTCATTCGTCCGATCCATTCTAATTCATTCGCACGATCCATTCTAATTCATTCATACGATCCATTCTAATTCATTCATATGATCCATTCTAATTCATTCGCACGATCCATTCTAATTCATTCGCACGATCCATTCTAATTCATTCGTACGAATGAATTAGAATGGATACATTCATGCGAATGAATTAAAATGGATCATACGAATGAATTAGAATGGATTCATTCGTGCGAATGAATTAGAATGGATCGTACGAATGAGTAAGAATGGATCGTACGAATGAATTAGAATGGATTGAATTAGAATGAATCGTACGAATGAATTAGAATGGATCGTACGAATGAATTAGAATGGATCGTACGAATGAATTAGAATGGATTGAATTAGAATGAATCGTACAAATGAATTAGAATGAATCATACCGTACGAATGAATTAGAATGGATCATACGAAGGAATTAGAATGGATCGTATGAATGAATTAGAATGGATCGTACGAATGAATTAGAATGAATCGTACGAAGGAATTAGAATGGATCGTACGAAGGAATTAGAATGGATAGTACGAATGAATTAGAATGGATACCTTCGTGCAAATGAATTAGAATGGATCGTACGAATGAGTAAGAATGGATCATACGAATGAAATAGAGTGGATCGTATGAATGAATTAGAATGGATCGTGCGAATGAATTAGAATGGATCGTACGAATGAATTAGAATAGATTGTGTGAATGAATTATAATGGATCGTACGAATGAATTAGAATGGATCGTACGAATGAATTAGAATGGATCGTATGAATGAATTAGAATGGATCGTGCGAATGAATTAGAATGGATCGTACGAATGAAATAGAATGGATTCGCACGAATGTATCCATTCTAATTCATTCATACGATCCATTCTAATTCATTCGTACAATCCATTCTAATTCATTCGCACGATCCATTCGCATTCACTCAAACTATCCATTCTAATTCATTCATATGATCCATTCTAATTCATTCGCACGAATGTATCCATTCTAATTCATTTGTACGATCCATTCTAATTCATTTGTACGAATGTATCCACTCTAATTCATTCATACGATCCATTCTAATTCATTCGCACGAATGTATCCATTCCAATTCATTCGTACGATCCATTCTAATTCATTCGCACAATCTATTCTAATTCATTCGTACGATCAATTATAATTCATTAGCATGATCCATTCTAATTCATTCGTACGATCTATTCTATTTCATTCGTACAATCCATTCTTACTCAATCGTATAATCCATTCTAATCCATTTGCACAATCTATTCTAATTCATTCGTACGATCCTTTCTATTTCATTCGTACGATCCATTCTAATTCATACGATCCATTCTATTTCATTCATACGATCCATTTTAATTCATTCGTACGACCCATTCTAATTCATTCGCACGATCCATTCTAATTCATTCGCACAATCTATTCTAATTCATTCGAATGATCCATTCTAATTCATTCGTACGATCCATTCTAATTCATTCGTACGATCCATTCTAATTCATTCGCACGATCCATTCTAATTCATTCGCACGATCCATTCTAATTCATTAGCACGATCCATTCTAATTCATTCATACGATCCATTCTAATTCGTTTGTACGATCCTTTCTTATTCCTTCGTACGATCCATTCTATTTCATTCGTATGACCCATTCTAATTCATAAGTACGATCCATTCTAATTCATTCAAACGATCCATTCTAATTCATTCGCACGATCCATTCTAATTCATTCATACGATCCAATCTAATTCATTCATATGATCCATTCTAATTCATTCGCACGAATGTATCCATTCTAATTCATTCGCACGATCCATTCTAATTCATTCATACAATCCATTCTAATTCTTTTGCACGAATGTATCCATTCTAATTCATTCGTACGATCTATTCTTATTCATTCGTATGATCTTTTCTAATTCATTCGCATGATCCATTATAATTCATTCATACGATCCAATCTAATTCATTCGTACGATCCATTCTAATTCATTCGCACGAATATATCAACTCTAATTCATTTGTACGATCCATTCTAATTCATTCATACATGTACGAATGAATTAGAATGAATACATTCGTGCGAATGAATTAGAATGGATCGTATGAATGAATTAGATTGGATCGTATGCATGAATTAGAATGGATCATGCGAATGAATTAGAATGGATCGTACGAATGAATTAGAATGGATCGAACGAATGAATTAGAATGGATACATTCGTGCAAAAGAATTAGAATGGATTGTATGAGTGAATTAGAATGGATCGTGCGAATGAATTAGAATGGATCATACGAATGAATTAGAATGGATACATTCGTGCGAAAGAATTAGAATAGATCGTATGAATGAATTAGAATGGATCGTATGAATGAAATAGAATGGATCGTACGAATGAATTAGAATGGATCGTGCGAATGAATTAGAATGGATCGTATGAATGAATTAGAATGGATCGTACGAATGAATTAGAAAGGATACATTCGAATTCATTCGTACGATCCATTCTAATTCCTTCGTACGATCCATATACTAATTCATTCGCACGATCCATTCTAATTCATTCGCACGATCCATTCTAATTCATTCATACGATCCATTCTAATTCATTCGTACGATCCATTCTAATTCATTCGTACGAATGTATCCACTCTAATTCATTCATATGATCCATTCTAATTCATTCGTATGATCCATTCTATTTCATTCGTACGAATGTATCCATTCTAATTCATTCGTACAATCCATTCTAATTCATTCGCACGATCTATTCGAATTCATTCGCACGAATGTATCCACTCTAATTCATTCATACGATCCATTCTAATTCCTTCGTACGATCCATTCTATTTCATTCGTATGATCCATTCTATTTCATTCATATAATCCATTCTAATTTATTCGCACGATCCATTCTAATTCATTCATACGATCCATTCTATTTCATTCGTACGATCCATTCTAATTCATTCGCACGAATGTATCCATTCCAATTCATTCGTACGATCCATTCTAATTCATTCGTACGATCCATTCTAATTCATTCGTACGATCTATTCTATTTCATTCGTACAATCCATTTTTACTCAATCGTATGATCCATTCTAATCCATTCGCACAATCTACTCTAATTCATTCGTACGATCCATTCTATTTCATTTGCACGAAGGTATCCATTCTAATTCATACAATCCATTCTTATTCATTCATACGATCCAATCTAATTCATTCATACGATCCATTCTAATTCATTCGCACGAATGTATCCATTCTAATTCATTCGCACGATCCATTCTAATTCATTCATACAATCCATTCTAATTCATTCGTACGATCCATTCTAATTCATTTGTACGAATGTATCCACTCTAATTCATTCAACGTATCCACTCTAATTCATTCATACGATCCATTCTAATTCCTTCGTACGATCCATTCTATTTCATTCGTATGATCCATTCTATTTCATTCATATAATCCATTCTAATTCATTCGCACGATCCATTCTAATTCATTCATACGATCCATTCGAATTCATTCGTATGATCCATTCTAATTCATTCGTTCGATCCATTCTAATTTATTCGCACGATCCATTCTAATTCATTCATACGATCCATTCTTACTCATTCGTACGATCCATTTTAATTCGTTCGCACGATCCATTCTAATTCATCCGTACGATCCATTCTATTTCATTCGTACGATCCATTCTTACTCATTCGTACGATCCATTCTAATTCATTCACACGAATGTATCCATTCTAATTCATTCGTACAATCCATTCTTACTCAATCGTATGATCCATTCTAATCCATTCGCACAATCTATTCTAATTCATTCGTACGATCCATTCTATTTCATTCGTACGATCCATTCTAATTCATACGATCCATTCTATTTCATTCATACGATCCATTTTAATTCATTCGCACGATCCATTCTAATTCATTCATACGATCCATTCTAATTCATTTATACGATCCATTTTAATTCATTCGCACAATCTATTCTAATTCATTCGTATGATCAATTCTAATTCATTCGCACGATCCATTCTAATTCATTCGCACGATCCATTCTAATTCATTCATACGATCCAATCTAATTCATTCATACGATCCATTCTAATTCATTCGCACGATCCATTCTAATTCATTCGTACGATCTATTTTATTTCATTCGTACAATCCATTCTAATTCATTCATACGATCCAATCTAATTCATTCATACGATCCATTCTAATTCATTCGTACGATCTATTCTATTTAACTCATACGATCCATTCTAATTCGTTTGTACGATCCTTTCTAATTCCTTCGTACGATCCATTCTATTTCATTCGTATGACCCATTCTAATTCATAAGTACGATCCATTCTAATTCATTCAAACGATCCATTCTAATTCATTCGTACGATCCATTCTAATTCATTTGCACGATCCATTCTAATTCATTCATACGATCCAATCTAATTCATTCATACGATCCATTCTAATTCATTCGCACGAATGTATCCATTCTAATTCATTCGCACGATCCATTCTAATTCATTCATACAATCCCTTCTAATTCTTTTGCACGAATGAATCCATTCTAATTCATTCGTACGATCCATTCTAATTCATTCGTATGATCTATTCTAATTCATTCGCATGATCCATTATAATTCATTCATACGATCCAATCTAATTCATTCGTACGATCCATTCTAATTCATTCGCACGAATGTACCAACTCTAATTCATTCGTACGATCCATTCTAATTCATTCATACATGTACGAATGAATTAGAATGGATACATTCGTGCGAATGAATTAGAATGGATCGTATCAATGAATTAGATTGGATCGTATGCATGAATTAGAATGGATCGTGCGAATGAATTAGAATGGATCGTACGAATGAATTAGAATGGATCGAACGAATGAATTTGAATGGATACATTCGTGGAAAAGAATTAGAATGGATTGTATTAATGAATTAGAATGGATCGTGCGAATGAATTAGAATGAATCGTACGAATGAATTAGAATGGATACATTCGTGCGAAAGAATTAGAATAGATCGTATGAATGAATTAGAATGGATCGTATGAATGAAATAGAATGGATCGTACGAATGAATTAGATGGATCGTGCGAATGAATTAGAATGGATCGTACGAATGAATTAGAATGGATCGTACGAAGGAATTAGAATGGATCGTACGAATGAATTAGAAAGGATACATTCGAATTCATTCGTACGATCCATTCTAATTCCTTCGTACGATCCATATTCTAATTCATTCGCACGATCCATTCTAATTCATTCGCACGATCCATTCTAATTCATTCATACGATCCATTCTAATTCATTCACACAATCCATTCTAATTCATTCTAATTTATTCGTATGTGAGTGGATCGTGTTTTTTTGTGCTAATGAATTAGAATGGATCGTACGAATGAATTAGAATGGATACATTCGTGCGAAAGAATTAGAATGGATCGTATGAATGAATTAGATTGGATCGTATAAATGAATTAGAATGGATCTTACGAATGAATTAGAATGGAACGTACGAATGAATTAGAATGGATCGTACGAGTGAATTAGAATGGATACATTCGTGCAAATGAATTAGAATGGATACATTCATGGGAATGAACTAGACTGGATCGTACAAAGGAATTAGAATGGATCATACGAATGAAATATAATGGGTTGTACAAAGGAATTAGAATGGATCGTACGCAGGAATTAGAACGGTTTGTACGAAGGAATTAGAATGGATCGTACGAATGAATTAGAATGGATACATTCGTGCGAATGAATTAGAATGGATCGTACGAATGAGTAAGAATGGATCGTACGAATGAAATAGAATGGATCGTACGGATGAATTAGAATGGATCGTGCGAATGAATTAGAATGGATCGTACGAATGAGTAAGAATGGATCGTATGAATGAATTAGAATGGATCGTGCGAATAAATTAGAATGGATCGAACGAATGAATTAGAATGGATCATACGAATGAATTAGAATGGATCGTATGAATGAATTAGAATGGATCGTGTGAATGAATTAGAATGGATTATATGAATGAAATAGAATGGATCATACGAATGAAATAAAATGGATCGTACGAAGGAATTAGAATGGATCGTATGAATGAATTAGAGTGGATACATTCGTGCGAATGAATTCGAATAGATCGTGCGAATGAATTAGAATGGATTGTACGAATGAATTAGAATGGATCGTATGAATGAAATAGAATGGATCGTACGAATGAATTAGAATGGATACATTCGTGCAAAAGAAATAGAATGGATTGTATGAATGAATTAGAATGGATCGTGTGAATGAATTAGAATGGATCATACGAATGAATTAGAATGGATACATTCGTGCGAATGAATTAGAATGGATCGTGCGAATGAATTAGAATGGATCGTACGAATGAATTAGAATGGATCGTATGAATGAATTAGAATGGATCGTGCGAATGAATTAGAATGGATCGTGCGAATGAATTAGAATGGATCGTACGAATGAATTAGAATGGATCGTACGAATGAATTAGATTGGATCGTATTAATGATTTTGAATGGATCGTACGAATAAATTAGAATAGATCGTACGAATGAATTAGAATGGATATGAATGGATCGTACGAATGAGTAAGAATGGATCGTACGAATGAAATACAATGGATAGTACGAATGAATTAGAATGGATACATTCGTGCGAATGAATTAGGATGGATCGTATGAATGAATTAGAATAGATTGTGCGAATGAATTAGAATGGATCGTACGAATGAATTAGAATGGATACATTCATGCGAATGAATTAGAATGGATCGTATGAATGAATTAGAATGGATCGTATTAGTGAATTAGAATGGATACGAAGGAATTAGAATGGATCGTACGAAGGAATTAGAATAGAGAATGGATCGTGCGAATGAATTAGAATGGATTGTGCGATAAGAATGGATCGTACGAATGAAATAGAATAGATCGTACGGATAAATGAATTTGGATCGTGCTAATGAATTAGATTGGATCGTACGAATGAATTAGAATGGATCGTACTAATGAATTAGAATAGATTGTGCGAATGAATTAGAATGGATCGTACGAATGTATTAGAAAGGATATATTCGTGCGAATGAATTAGAATAGATCGTATGAATGAATTAGTTTGGATCGTATTAATGAATTAGAATAGATCGTGCGAATGAATTAGAATGGATCGTACGAATGAATTAGAATGGATAGATTCGTGCGAATGAATTTGAATGGATCATACGAAGGAATTAGAATGGATCGTACGAAGGAATTAGAATAGATCATACGAAGAAATTAGAATGGATCGTACGAATGAATTAGAATGGATCGTATGAATGAATTAGAATGGATCGTGCGAATGAATTAAAATGGATCGTATGAATGAAATAGAATGGATCGTATGAATTAGAATGGATCGTACGAATGAAATAGAATGGATCGTACGAATGAATTAGAATAGATTGTGCGAATGGATTAGAATGGATCATACGACTGAGTAAGAATGGATTGTACGAATGAAATAGAATAGATCGTACGAATGAATTAGAATGGATCGTACGAATGAATTAGAATGGATTGTACGAATGAATTAGAATGGATACATTCGTGCGAATGAATTAGAATGGATCGTATGAATGAATTAGAATGGATCGTACGAATGAATTAGAATGGATCGTACGAATGAATTGGAATGGATACATTCGTGCGAATGAATTAGAATGGATCGTATGAATGAATTAGAGTGGATACATTCGTACAAATGAATTAGAATGGATCGTACGAATGAATTAGAATGGATACATTCATGCGAATGAATTAGAATGGATCATATGAATGAATTAGAATGGATCGTTTGAGTGAATGCGAATGGATCGTGTGAATAAATTAGAATGGATTGTACGAATGAATTAGAATGGATCGTACGAATGAATTAGAATGGATACATTCGTGCGAATCCATTCTATTTCATTCGTACGATCCATTCTAATTCATTCGCATGATCCATTCAAATTCATTCATACGATCCATTCTAATTCATTCGTACGATCCATTCTAATTCATTCGTACGATCCATTCTAATTCATTCGTACGATCTATTCTAATTCATTCGCACGATCCATTCTAATTCATTCATACGATCCATTCTAATTCATTCATACGATCCATTCTATCTCATTCGTACGATCCATTCTTTCTCATTCGTACGATCCATTCTAATTCATTTGCACGAAGGTATCCATTCTAATTCATTCGTACTATCCATTCTAATTCCTTCGTACGATCCATTCTAATTCCTTCATACGATCCATTCTAATTCATTCACACGATCCATTCTAATTCCTTCGTATGATCCATTCTAATTCATTCATACGGTATGATTCATTCTAATTCATTCGTACGATTCATTCTAATTCAATCCATTCTAGTTCATTCGTACGATCCATTCTAATTCATTCGTACGATCCATTCTAATTCATTCGTATGATTCATTCTAATTCAATCCATTCTACTTCATTCGTACGATCCATTCTTACTCATTCGTACAATCCATTCTAATTCATTCGCACGAATGAATCCATTCTAATTCATTCGTATGATCCATTCTAATTCATTCGCATGAATGTATCCATTCTAATTCATTCGTACGATCCATTCTATCTGATTCGTACAATCCATTCTATTTTATTCGTACGATCCATTCTAATTCATTCGCACGATCCATTCTAATTCATTCGCATGATCCATTCTAATTCATTCGTACGATCGATTCTAATTCATTCATACGATCCATTCTAATTCATTCGCACGAATGTATCCATTCTAATTCATTCGTACGATCCATTCTAATTCATTCGCACAATCTTTTCTAATTCATTCATACGATCCATTCTAATTTATTTGCACGATCCATTCTAATTCATTCATACGATCCATTCTAATTCATTCATATGATCCATTCTAATTCATTCGCACGATCCATTCTTACTCATTCGTACGATCCATTCTAATTCATTTGCACGATCCATTCTAATTCATTAATACGATCCATTCTAATTCATTCGCACGATCCATTCTAATTCATTCACACTCATACGATCCGTTCTAATTCATTCGCACGAATGTATCCTTTCTAATTCATTCGTACGATCCATTCTAATTCATTCGCACAATCTATTCTAATTCATTCGAACGATCCATTCTAATTCATTCGTACGATCCATTCTAATTCATTCGCACGATCCATTCTAATTCATTCGCACGATCCATTCTAATTCATTAGCACGATCCATTCTAATTCATTCGTACGATCCATTCTAATTCATTTATACGATCCAATCTAATTCATTCATACGATCCATTCTAATTCTTTCGCACGAATGTACCCATTCTAATTCATTCGTACGATCCATTCTAATTCATTAGCACGAAAAAACACAATCCACTCACATACGAATAAATTAGAATGAATTAGAATGGATTGTGTGAATGAATTAGAATGGATCGTATGAATGAATTAGAATGGATTGTGCGAATGAATTAGAATGGATCGTGCAAATGAATTAGAATATGGATCGTACGAAGGAATTAGAATGGATCGCATTCACTCAAACGATCCATTCTAATTCATTCATATGATCCATTCTAATTCATTCGCACGAATGTATCCATTCTAATTCATTCGTACGATCCATTCTAATTCGTTTGTACGAATGTATCCACTCTAATTCATTCATACGATCCATTCTAATTCATTTGTACGAATGTATCCACTCAAATTCATTCGTACGAATGAATTAGAATGGATCGTATGAGTGTGAATGAATTAGAATGGATCGTGCGAATGAATTAGAATGGATCGTATTAATGAATTAGAATGGATCGTATGAATGAAATAGAATAGATCGTACGAATGAATTAGAATGGATCGTATGAATGAATTAGAATGGATCGTACGAAGGAATTAGAATGGATTGAATGAATGAATTAGAATAGATCGTATGAATGAATTAGAATGGATCTTACGAATGAATTAGAGTGGATCGAATGAATTAGAATGGATCGTACGAAGGAATTAGAATGGATCGTATGAATGAATTAGATTGGATCGTATTAATGAATTTGAATGGATCGTATGAATGAATTAGATTGGATCGTATGAATGAATTAGAATGGATCTTGCGAATGAATTATAATGGATTGAATTAGAATGAATCGTACGAATGAATTAGAATGGATAC
Source organism: Chamaelirium japonicum (assembly GCA_947650365.1). NCBI lineage: Eukaryota > Viridiplantae > Streptophyta > Magnoliopsida > Liliales > Melanthiaceae > Chamaelirium > Chamaelirium japonicum. Next base: position 917,151 of record CANTAL010000050.1, read on the forward strand.
ATTCGTGCGAATGATTTAGAATGGATCGTACGAATGAATTAGAATAGATTGTGCGAATGAATTAGAATGGATCGTATGAATTAGAATTGATCGTACGAATGAATTAGAATGGATCATACGAAGGATTTAGAATGGATCGTACGAATGAATTAGAATGGATCGTACGAATGAATTAGAATGGATATATTCGTGCGAATGAATTAGAATGGATCATACGAAGGAATTAGAATGGATCGTACGAATGAATTAGAATGGATCGTACGAATGAATTAGAATGGATACATTCGTGCGAATGAATTAGAATGGATCATACGAAGGAATTAGAATGGATCGTACGAATGAATTAGAATGGATCGTACGAATGAATTAGAATGGATCGTATGAATGAATTAGAATGGTTACATTCGTGCGAATGAATTAGAATGGATCATACGAATGAATTAGAGTTGATACATTCGTGTGAATGAATTAAAATGGATAATACGAATGAGTAAGAATGGATCGTAGAATTAGAATGGATCGTATGAATGAATTAGAATGGATACATACGAATGAATTAGAATGGATCGTATGAATGAATTAGAATGGATCGTGCGAATGAATTAGAATGGATCGTACGAATGAATTAGAATAGATCGTATGAGTGAATTAGAATGGATCGTAGTAATGAATTAGAATGGATCCTACGAATGAATTAGAATAGATTGTGCGAATGAATTAGAATGGATCTGGATCGTGTATCCATTCTAATTCATTCGTACGACCCATTCTAATTCATTCGCACGATCCATTCTAATTCATTCGTACGATATATTCTATTTCATTCGTACAATCCATTCTAATTCATTCATATGATCCAATCTAATTCATTCATACGATCCATTCTAATTCATTCGTACGATCTATTCTATTTCATTCATACGATCCATTATAATTCGTTTGTACGATCCTTTCTAATTCCTTCGTACGATCCATTCTATTTCATTCGTATGACCCATTCTAATCATAAGTACGATCCATTCTAATTCATTCAAACGATCCATTCTAATTCATTCGTACGATCCATTCTAATTCATTCACACGATCCATTCTAATTCATTCATACGATCCAATCTAATTCATTCATACGATCCATTCTAATTCATTCGCACGAATGTATCCATTCTAATTCATTCGCACGATCCATTCTAATTCATTCATACGATCCTTTCTATTTCATTCGTACGATCCATTCTTACTCATTCGTACGATCCATTCTAATTCATTTGCATGAAGGTATCCATTCTAATTCATTCGTACTATCCATTCTAATTCCTTCGTACGATCCATTTTAATTCCTTCGTACGATCCATTCTAATTCATTCGTACGATCCCTTCTAATTCATTCGTACCATCCATTCTAATTCCTTCGTATGATCCATTCTAATTCATTCGTACGATATGATTCATTCTAATTCATTCGTACGATTCATTCTAATTCAATCCATTCTAATTCATTCGTACAATCCATTCTAATTCATTCGTACGATCCATTCTAATTCATTCGTACGATTCATTCTAATTCAATCCATTATAATTCATTCGTACGATCCATTCTAATTCATTCGCACGAATGAATCCATTCTAATTCATTCGTATGATCCATTCTAATTCATTCGCTTGAATGTATCCATTCTAATTCATTCGTACGATCCATTCTATCTCATTCGAACAATCCATTCTATTTCATTCGTACGATCCATTCTAATTCATTCGCACGATCCATTCTAATTCATTCGCACGATCCATTCTAATTCATTTGTACGATCGATTCTAATTCATTCATACGATCCATTCTAATTCATTCGCACGAATGTATCCATTCTAATTCATTCGTACGATCCATTCTAATTCATTCGCACAATCTATTCTAATTCATTCATACGATCCATTCTAATTTATTCGCACGATCCATTCTAATTCATTCATACGATCCATTCTAATTCATTCATATGATCCATTCTAATTCATTCCCACGATCCATTCTTACTCATTCGTACGATCCATTCTAATTCATTCGTACGATCCATTCTAATTCATTAATACGATCCATTCTAATTCATTTGCACGATCCATTCTAATTCATTCACACTCATACGATGCATTCTAATTCATTCGCACAAATGTATCCTTTCTAATTCATTCGTACGATCCATTCTAATTCATTCGCACAATCTATTCTAATTCATTCGAACGATCCATTCTAATTCATTCGTACGATCCATTCTAATTCATTCACACGATCCATTCTAATTCATTCGCACGATCCATTCTAATTCATTAGCACGATCCATTCTAATTCCTTCGTACGATCCATTCTAATTTATTTATACGATCCAATCTAATTCATTCATACGATCCATTCAAATTCTTTCGCATGAATGTATCCATTCTAATTCATTCATACGATCCATTCTAATTCATTAGCACGAAAAAACACGATCCACTCACATACGAATAAATTAGAATGAATTAGAATGGATTGTGTGATTGAATTAGAATGGATCGTATGAATGAATTAGAATGGATCGTGCGAATGAATTAGAATGGATCGTGCGAATGAATTAGAATATGGATCGTACGAATGAATTAGAATGGATCGTACGAATGAATTCGAATGTATCCTTTCTAATTCATTCGTACGATCCATTCTAATTCCTTCGTACGATCCATTCTAATTCCTTCGTACGATCCATTCTAATTCATTCGTACGATCCATTCTAATTCATTCGTACGATCCATTCTATTTCATTCATACGATCCATTCTAATTCATTCATACGATCTATTCTAATTCTTTCGCACGAATGTATCCATTCTAATTCATTCGTACGATCCATTCTAATTCATTCGCACGATCCATTCTAATTCATTCATACAATCCATTCTAATTCTTTTGCACGAATGTATCCATTCTAATTCATTCGTTCGATCCATTCTAATTCATTCGTACGATCCATTCTAATTCATTCGCACGATCCATTCTAATTCATGCATACGATCCAATCTAATTCATTCATACGATCCATTCTAATTCATTCGCACGAATGTATCCATTCTAATTCATTCGTACATTTATGAATGAATTAGAATGGATCGTACAAATGAATTAGAGTTGATACATTCGTGCGAATGAATTAGAATGGATCGTACGAATGAATTAGATTGGATCGTATGAATGAATTATAATGGATCATGCGAATGAATTAGAATAGATCATACGAATGAATTAGAATGGATCGTACGAATGAATTAGAATGGATACATTCGTGCAAAAGAATTAGAATGGATTGTACGAATGAATTAGATTGGGTCGTATAAATGAATTAGAATGGATCGTACGAATGAATTAGAATGGATCGTGGTAATGAATTTGAATAGATCGTGCGAATGAATTAGAATGGATTGTACGAATGAATTAGAATGGATCGTACGAATGAAATAGAATAGATCGTACGAATGAATTAGAATGGATACATTCGTGCAAAAGAAATAGAATGGATTGTATGAATGAATTAGAATGGATCATGTGAATGAATTAGAATGGATCATACGAATGAATTAGAATGGATACATTCGTGCGAATGAATTAGAATGGATCGTGCGAATGAATTAGAATGGATCGTACGAATGAACTAGAATGGATCGTATGAATGAATTAGAATGGATCGTGCGAATGAATTAGAATTGATCGTGCGAATGAATTAGAATGGATCGTACGAATGAATTAGAATGGATCGTATGAATGAATTAGATTGGATCGTATTAATGAATTAGAATGGATCGTACAAATGAATTAGAATAGATCGTACGAATGAATTAGAATGGATACGAATGGATCGTACGAATGAGTAAGAATGGATCGTACGAATGAAATAGAATGGATTATACGAATGAATTAGAATGGATACATTCGTGCGAATGAATTAGGATGGATTGTATGAATGAATTAGAATAGATTGTGCGAATGAATTAGAATGGATCGTACGAATGAATTAGAATGGATACATTCATGCGAATGAATTAGAATGGATCGTATGAATTAATTAGAATGGATCGTATGAGTGAATTAGAATGGATACGAAGGAATTAGAATGGATCGTACGAAGGAATTAGAATGGAGAATGGATCGTGCGAATGAATTAGAATGGATCGTGCGATAAGAATGGATCGTACGAATGAAATAGAATAGATCGTACGGATAAATGAATTTGGATCGTGCTAATGAATTAGAATGGATCGTACGAATGAAATAGAATGGATCGTACTAATGAATTAGAATAGATTGTGCGAATGAATTAGAATGGATCGTACGAATGAATTAGAAAGGATATATTCGTGCGAATGAATTAGAATAGATCGTATGAATGAATTAGATTGGATCGTATTAATGAATTAGAATGGATCGTGCGAATGAATTAGAATGGATCGTACGAATGAATTAGAATGGATAGATTCGTGCGAATGAATTTGAATGGATAGTACGAAGGAATTAGAATGGATCGTACGAAGGAATTAGAATAGATCATACAAAGAAATTAGAATGGATCGTACGAATGAATTAGAATGGATCGTACGAATGAATTAGAATGGATACATTCGTGCAAAAGAATTAGAATGGATTGTACGAATGAATTAGATTGGGTCGTATAAATGAATTAGAATGGATCGTACGAATGAATTAGAATGGATCGTACTAATGAATTAGAATAGATTGTGCGAATGAATTAGAATGGATCGTACGAATGAATTAGAAAGGATATATTCGTGCGAATGAATTAGAATAGATCGTATGAATGAATTAGATTGGATCGTATTAATGAATTAGAATGGATCGTGCGAATGAATTAGAATGGATCGTACGAATGAATTAGAATGGATAGATTCGTGCGAATGAATTTGAATGGATAGTACGAAGGAATTAGAATGGATCGTACGAAGGAATTAGAATAGATCATACGAAGAAATTAGAATGGATCGTACGAATGAATTAGAATGGATCGTATGAATGAATTAGAATGGGTCGTACGAATGAATTAAAATGGATCGTATGAATGAAATAGAATGGATCGTATGAATTAGAATGGATCGTACGAATGAAATAGAATGGATCGTACGAATGAATTAGAATAGATTGTGCAAATGGATTAGAATGGATTATACGATTGAGTAAGAATGGATTGTACGAATGAAATAGAATAGATCGTACGAATGAATTAGAATGGATCGTGCTAATGAATTAGAATTGATCGTACGAATGAATTAGAATAGATTGTGCGAATGAATTAGAATGGATCGTACGAATGAATTGGAATGGATACATTCGTGCGAATGAATTAGAATGGATCGTATGAATGAATTAGAGTGGATACATTCGTACAAATGAATTAGAATGGATCGTACAAATGAATTAGAATGGATACATTCGTGCGAATGAATTAGAATGGATCATATGAATGAATTAGAAAGGATAGTTTGAGTGAATGCGAATGGATCGTGCGAATGAATTAGAATGGATTGTACGAATGAATTAGAATGGATCGTATGAATGAATTAGAATGGATACATTCGTGCGAATCCATTCTATTTCATTCGTACGATCCATTCTAATTCATTCGCACGATCCATTCTAATTCATTCATACGATCTATTCTAATTCATTCGTACGATCCATTCTAATTCATTCATACGATCCATTCTTATTCATTCGCACAATCTATTCTAATTCATTTGTACGATCCATTCTAATTCATTCATACGATCCATTCTAATTCATTCATATGATCCATTCTAATTCATTCGTACGATCCATTCTAATTCATTAGCACGAAAAAACACGATCCACTCACATACGAATAAATTAGAAATAATTAGAATGGATTGTGTGAATGAATAAGAATGAATCGTATGAATGAATTAGAATGGATCGTGCGAATGAATTAGAATAGATCGTGCGAATGAATTAGAATATGGATCGTACGAAGGAACTAGAATGGATCGTACGAATGAATTCCTATGTATCCTTTCTATTTCATTCGTACGATCCATTCTAATTCCTTCGTACGATCCATTCTAATTCATTCGTACGCTCCATTCTAATTCATTCGCACGATCCATTCTAATTCATTCGTACGATCCATTCTATTTCATTCATACGATCCATTCTAATTCATTCATACGATCTATTCTAATTCTTTCGCACGAATGTATCCATTCTAATTCATTCGTACGATCCATTCTAATTCATTCGCACGATCCATTCTAATTCATTCATACAATCCATTCTAATTCTTTTGCACGAATGTATCAATTCTAATTCATTCGTTCGATCTATTCTAATTCATTCGTACGATCCATTCTAATTCATTCGCACGATCCATTCAAATTCATGCATACGATCCAATCTAATTCATTCATACGATCCATTCTAATTCATTCGCACGAATGTATCCATTCTAATTCATTCGTACATGTATGAATGAATTAGAATAGATTGTACGAATGAATTAGAGTTGATACATTCGTGCGAATGAATTAGAATGGATCGTACGAATGAATTAGATTTGATCGTATGAATGAATTATAATGGATCATGCGAATGAATTAGAATAGATCATACGAATGAATTAGAATGGATCGTACGAATGAATTAGAATGGATACATTCGTGCAAAAGAATTAGAATGGATTGTATAAATGAATTAGAATGGATCGTGCGAATGAATTAGAATGGATACATTCGTGCGAATGAATTAGAATGGATCGTATGAATAAATTAGATTGGATCGTATGAATGAATTAGAATGGATCATACGAATGAATTAGAATGGATCGTATGAATGAATTAGAATGGATTGTACGAATGAATTAGAATGGATCGTTTGAATGAATTAGAATGGATCGTACTTATGAATTAGAATGGGTCATACGAATGAAATAGAATGGATCGTACGAAGGAATTAGAAAGGATCGTACAAACGAATTAGAATGGATCGTATGAATGAAATAGAATAGATCGTACGAATGAATTAGAATGGATCGTATGAATGAATTAGATTGGATCGTATGAATGAATTAGAATGGATTGTACGAATGAAATAGAATAGATCGTACGAATGAAATAGAATGGATCGTACGAATGAATTAGAATAGATTGTGCGAATGGATTAGAATGGATCATACGATTGAGTAAGAATGGTTTGTACGAATGAAATAGAATAGATCGTACGAATGAATTAGAATGGATCGTATGAATGAATTTGAATGGATCGTGCGAATGAATTAGAATGGATCGTACGAATGAATTAGAATGGATCGTACGAATGAATTAGAATGGAGCGTACGAATGAATTTGAATGGATCGTACGAAGGAATTAGAATGGATCGTACGAATGAAATAGAAAGGATACATAGGAATTCATTCGTACGATCCATTCTAGTTCCTTCGTACGATCCATATTCATTCGTACGATTCATTCTAATTCATTCGTACGATCCATTCTAATTCATTCATACGATCCATTCTAATTCATTCGCACGATCCATTCTAATTCATTCGTACGATCCATTCTATTTCATTCATACGATCCATTCTAATTCATTCATACGATCTATTCTAATTCTTTCGCACGAATGTATCCATTCTAATTCATTCGTACGATCCATTTTAATTCATTCGCACGATCCATTCTAATTCACTCATACAATCCATTCTAATTCTTTTGCACGAATGTATCCATTCTATTTCATTCGTTCGATCCATTCTAATTCATTCGTACGATCCATTCTAATTCATTCGCATGATCCATTCTAATTCATGCATACGATCCAATCTAATTCATTCATACGATCCATTCTAATTCATTCGCACGAATGTATTCATTCTAATTCATTCGTACATGTATGAATGAATTAGAATGGATCGTACAAATGAATTAGAGTTGATACATTCGTGCGAATGAATTAGAATGGATCGTACGAATGAATTAGATTGGATCGTATGAATGAATTATAATGGATCATGCGAATGAATTAGAAAAGATCATACGAATGAATAAGAATAGATCGTACGAATGAATTAGAATGGATACATTCGTGCAAAAGAATTAGAATGGATTGTATGAATGAATTAGAATGGATCGTGCGAATGAATTAGAATGGATACATTCGTGCGAATGAATTAGAATGGATCATATGAATGAATTAAATTGGATCGTATGAATGAATTAGAATGGATCGTGCGAATGAATTAGAATGGATCGTTTGAATGAATTAGAATGGATCGTACTTATGAATTAGAATGGGTCATACGAATGAAATAGAATGGATCGTACGAAGGAATTAGAAAGGATCGTACAAACGAATTAGAATGGATCGTATGAATGAATTAGAATGGATCGTGCTAATGAATTAGAATGGATCGTGCGAATGAATTAGAATGGATCGTGCGAATGAATTAGAATGGATCGTACGAATGAATTAGAATGGATCGTACGAATGAATTAGAATGGATCATTCGAATGAATTAGAATAGATTGTGCGAATGAATTAGAATGGATCGTGCGAATGAATTAGAATGGGTCGTACGAATGAATTAAAATGGATCGTATGAATGAAATAGAATGGATCGTATGAATTAGAATGGATCGTACGAATGAAATAGAATGGATCGTACGAATGAATTAGAATAGATTGTGCAAATGGATTAGAATGGATTATACGATTGAGTAAGAATGGATTGTACGAATGAAATAGAATAGATCGTACGAATGAATTAGAATGGATCATGCTAATGAATTAGAATTGATCGTACGAATGAATTAGAATAGATTGTGCGAATGAATTAGAATGGATCGTACGAATGAATTGGAATGGATACATTCGTGCGAATGAATTAGAATGGATCGTATGAATGAATTAGAGTGGATACATTCGTACAAATGAATTAGAATGGATCGTACAAATGAATTAGAATGGATACATTCGTGCGAATGAATTAGAATGGATCATATGAATGAATTAGAAAGGATAGTTTGAGTGAATGCGAATGGATCGTGCGAATGAATTAGAATGGATTGTACGAATGAATTAGAATGGATCGTATGAATGAATTAGAATGGATACATTCGTGCGAATCCATTCTATTTCATTCGTATGATCCATTCTAATTCATTCGCACGATCCATTCTAATTCATTCATACGATCCATTCTAATTCATTCGTACGATCCATTCTAATTCATTCGTACGATCCATTATAATTCATTCACACAATCTATTCTAATTCATTCGTACGATCCATTCTAATTCATTCGCACGATCCATTCTAATTCATTCATACGATCCACTCTATTTCATTCGTACGATCCATTCTTACTCATTCGTACGATCCATTCTAATTCATTTGCACGAAGGTATCCATTCTAATTCATTCGTACTATCCATTCTAATTCCTTCGTACGATCCATTCTAATTCCTTCGTACGATTCATTCTAATTCATTCGTACGATCCATTCTAATTCATTCATACGATCCATTCTAATTCCTTCGTATGATCCATTCTAATTCATTCGTACGGTATGATTCATTCTAATTCATTCGTACGATTCATTCTAATTCAATCCATTCTAATTCATTCGTACGATCCATTCTAATTCATTCGTACGATCCATTCTAATTCATTCGTACGATTCATTCTAATTCAATCCATTCTAATTCATTCGTACGATCCATTCTTACTCATTCGTACGATCCATTCTAATTCATTCGCACGAATGAATCCATTCTAATTCATTCGTATGATCCATTTTAATTCATTCGCATGAATGTATCCATTCTAATTCATTCGTACGAATGAATTAGAATGGATCGTGCGAATGAATTAGAATGGATCGTGCGAATGAATTAGAATGGATCATATGAATGAATTAGAATGGATCGTATGAATGAATTAGAATGGATCGTGCGAATGAATTAGAATGGATCGTACGAATGAATTAGAATAGATCGTACGAATGAATTAGAATGGATTGAATTAGAATTAATCGTACGAATGAATTAAAATGGATCGTACGAATGAATTAGAATCGATCGTACGAATGAATTAGAATGGATTGAATTAGAATGAATCGTACGAATAAATTAGAATGAATCATACCGTACGAATGAATTAGAATGGATCATACGAAGGAATTAGAATTGATCGTACAAATGAATTAGAATGGATCATACGAATGAATTAGAATGGATCGTACGAAGGAATTAGAATGGATCGTACGAAGGAATTAGAATGGATAGTACGAATGAATTAGAATGGATACATTCGTGCAAAAGAATTAGAATGGATTGTATGAATGAATTAGAATGGATCGTGCGAATGAATTAGAATGGATCGTACGAATGAATTAGAATGGATACATTCGCGCGAAAGAATTAGAATAGATCGTATGAATGAATTAGAATGGATCGTATGAATGAAATAGAATGGATCGTACGAATGAATTCGAATGGATCGTGCAAATGAATTAGAATGGATCATACGAATGAATTAGAATGGATTCATTCGTGCGAATGAATTAGAATGGATTGTACGAATGAGTAAGAATGGATCGTATGAATGAATTAGAATGGAATGAATTAGAATGAATCGTACGAATGAATTAGAATGGATCGTATGAATGAATTAGAATGGATCGTACGAATGAATTAGAATAGATTATGCGAATGAATTAGAATGGATCGTACGAATGAATTAGAATGGATCGTACGAATGAATTAGAATGGATTGTATGAATGAATTAGAATGGATCGTGCGAATGAATTAGAATAGATCGTACGAATGAAATAGAATGGATTCGCACGAATGTATCCATTCTAATTTATTCGTACGATCTATTCTAATTCATTCGTACAATCCATTCTAATTCATTCGCACGATCCATTCGCATTCCCTCAAACGATCCATTCTAATTCATTCATATGATCCATTCTAATTCATTCACACGAATGTATCCATTCTAATTCATTCGTACGATCCATTCTAATTCATTCGTACGATCCATTCTAATTCATTCGCACGATCCATTCTAATTCATGCATACGATCCAATCTAATTCATTCATACGATCCATTCTAATTCATTCGCACGAATGTATCCATTCTAATTCATTCGTACATGTATGAATGAATTAGAATGGATCGTACGAATGAATTAGAGTTGATACATTCGTGCGAATGAATTAGAATGGATCGTACGAATAAATTAGATTGGATCGTATGAATGAATTATAATGGATCATGCGAATGAATTAGAATAGATCATACGAATGAATTAGAATGGATCGTACGAATGAGTTAGAATGGATACATTCTTGCAAATGAATTAGAATGGATCGTATGAATGAATTAGAATGGATCGTGCGAATGAATTAGAATGGATCGTGCAAAATGAATTAGAATGGATCGTACGAATGAATTAGAATGGATCGTACGAATGAATTAGAAAGGATACATTCGAATTCATTCGTACGATCCATTCTAATTCCTTCGTACGATCCATATTCTAATTCATTCGCACGATCCATTCTAATTCATTCATACGATCCATTCTAATTTATTCGCACGATCCATTCTAATTCATTCGTACGATCCATTCTAATTCGTTCGCACAATCTATTCTAATTCATTCGAACGATCCATTCTAATTCATTCATACGATCCATTCTAATTCATTCGTGCGATCTATTCTATTTCATTCGTATAATCCTTTCTTACTCAATCGTATGATCCATTCTAATCCATTCGCACAATCTATTCTAATTCATTCGTACGATCCATTCTATTTCATTCATACGATCCATTTTAATTCATTCGCACGATCCATTCTAATTCATTCATACGATCCATTCTAATTCATTTATACGATCCATTTTAATTCATTCGCACAATCTATTCTAATTCATTCGTACGATCAATTCTAATTCATTAGCATGATCCATTCTAATTCATTCGTACGATCCATTCTATTTCATTCGTACGATCCATTCTAATTCATACGATCCATTCTATTTCATTCATACGATCCATTTTAATTCATTCGCACGATCCATTCTAATTCATTCATACGATCCATTCTAATTCATTCGTACGATCCATTCAAATTTCTTCGTATGATCTATTCTAATTCCTTCGTATGATCCATTCTAATTCATTCATACGATCCATTCTTACTCATTCGTACGATCCATTCTAATTCATTCGCACGATCCATTCTAATTCATCCGTACGATCCATTCTATTTCATTCGTACGATCCATTCTTACTCATTCGTACGATCCATTCTAATTCATTCGCACGAATGTATCCATTCTAATTCATTCGTACGATCCATTCTAATTCATTCATACGATCCATTCTAATTCATTCCCATGAATGTATCCATTCTAATTCATTTGCACGAATGTATCCATTCTAATTCATTCGTACGATCCATTCTAATTCATTCGTACGTTCCATTCTAATTCATTCATTAAATCCATTCTAATTCTTTTGCACGAATGTATCCATTCTAATTCATTCGTACTATCCATTCTAATTCCTTCGTGCGAATGAATTAGAATGGATCGTATGAATGAGTAAGAATGGATCGTGCGAATGAATTAGAATGGATCATATGAATGAATTAGAATGGATCGTATGAATGAATTAGAATGGATCGTGGATCGTACGAATGAGTAAGAATGAATTAGAATGGATCATATGAATGAATTAGAATGGATCGTTTGAGTGAATGCGAATGGATCGTGCGAATGAATTAGAATGGATTGTACGAATGAATTAGAATGGATCGTACGAATGAATTAGAATAGATCGTACGAATGAATTAGAATGGATCGTACGAAGGAATTAGAATGGATTGTATGAATGAATTAGAATAGATCATATGAATGAATTAGAATGGATCTTACGAATGAATTAGAATGGAACGTACGAATGAATTAGAATGGATACGAATGGATCGTACGAATGAGTAAGAATGGATCGTACGAATGAAATAGAATGGATTGTACGAATGAATTAGAATGGATACATTCGTGCGAATGAATTAGGATGGATCATATGAATGAATTGGAATGGATACATTCGTGCGAATGAATTAGAATGGATCGTATGAATGAATTAGAGTGGATACATTCGTACGAATGAATTAGAATGGATCGTACGAATGAATTAGAATGGATAAATTCGTGCGAATGAATTAGAATGGATCATATGAATGAATTAGAATGGATCGTTTGAGTGAATGCGAATGGATCGTGCGAATGAAATAGAATGGATTGTACGAATGAATTAGATTGGATCGTACGAATGAATTAGAATGGATACATTCGTGCGAATGAATTAGAATGGATCATATGAATGAATTAGAAAGGATCGTTTGAGTGAATGCGAATGGATCGTGCGAATGAATTAGAATGGATTGTACGAATGAATAAGAATGGATCGTACGAATGAATTAGAATGGATCGTACGAATGAATTAGAATGGATCGTACGAATGACTTAGAATGGATCGTTCGAATGAATTAGAATAGATTGTGCGAATGAATTAGAATGGATCGTACGAATGAATTAGAAAGGATACATTCGTGCGAATGAATTAGAATGGATCGTATGAGTGTGAATGAATTAGAATGGATCGTGCAAATGAATTAGAATGGATCGTATTAATGAATTAGAATGGATCGTGCGAATGAATTAGAATGGATCATACGAATGAGTAAGAATGGATCGTGCGAATGAACTAGAATGGATTGTACGAATGAATTAGAATGGATCGTACGAATGAATTAGAATGGATACATTCGTGCGAATCCATTCTATTTCATTCGTACGATCCATTCTAATTCATTCGCACGATCCATTCTAATTCATTCGTACGATCCATTCTAATTCATTCGTACGATCCATTCTAATTCATTCGTACGATCCATTCTAATTCATTCGCACAATCTATTCTAATTCATTCGTACGATCCATTCTAATTCATTCGCACGATCCATTCTAATTCATTCATACGATCCATTCTATTTCATTCGTACGATCCATTCTTACTCATTCGTACGATCCATTCTAATTTATTTGCACGAAGGTATCCATTCTAATTCATTCGTACGATCCATTCTAATTCCTTCGTACGATCCATTCTAATTCATTCGCACAATCTATTCTAATTCATTCATACGTTCCGTTCTAATTTATTCGCACGATCCATTCTAATTCATTCATACGATCCATTCTAATTCATTCATATGATCCATTCTAATTCATTCGCACGATCCATTCTTACTCATTCGTACGATCCATTCTAATTCATTCGTACGATCCATTCTAATTCATTCGCATAATCTATTCTAATTCATTCGTACGATCCATTCGAATTCATTCGCACGATCCATTCTAATTCATTCATACGATCCATTCTAATTCATTCGCACGAATGTATCCTTTCTAATTCATTCGTACGATCCATTCTAATTCATTCGCACAATCTATTCTAATTCATTCGAACGATCCATTCTAATTCATTCGTTCGATGCATTCTAATTCATTCGTACGATCCATTCTAATTTATTCGCACGATCCATTCTAATTCATTCATACGATCCATTCTAATTCATTCATATGATCCATTCTAATTCATTCGCACGATCCATTCTTACTCATTCGTACGATCCATTCTAATTCATTCGCACGATCCATTCTAATTCATTAATACGATCCATTCTAGAATAGATCGTGCGAATGAAATAGAATTGATCGTACGAATGAATTGGAATGGATACATTCGTGCGAATGAATTAGAATGGATCGTAGAATTAGAATGGATCGTATGAATGAATTAGAATGGATCGTGCGAATGAATTAGAATGGATCGTACGAATGAGTAAGAATGGATCGTGCGAATGAATTAGAATGGATCATATGAATGAATTAGAATGGATCGTATGAATGAATTAGAATGGATCGTGCGAATGAATTAGAATGGAGAATGGATCGTGCGAATGAATTAGAATGGATCGTGCGATAAGAATGGATCGTACGAATGAAATAGAATAGATCGTACGAATAAATGAATTTGGATCGTGCTAATGAATTAGAATGGATCGTACGAATGAATTAGAATGGATCGTATGAATGAGTAAGAATGGATCGTACGAATGAAATAGAATGGATCGTATGAATGAATAAGAATGGATCGTGCGAATGAATTAGCATGGATCGTACGAATGAATTAGAATGGATACATTCGTGTGAATGAATTAGAATGGATTATACGAAGGAATTAGAATGGATCGTACGAATGAATTAAAATGGATCATACGAATGAATTAGAATGGATACATTCGTGCGAATGAATTAGAATGGATCATACGAATGAATTAGAGTTGATACATTCGTGTGAATGAATTAAAATGGATAATACGAATGAGTAAGAATGGATCGTAGAATTAGAATGGATCGTATGAATGAATTAGAATGGATACATACGAATGAATTAGAATGGATCGTATGAATGAATTAGAATGGATTGTGCGAATGAATTAGAATGGATCGTACGAATGAAAAAGAATGGATCGTATGAATGAATTAGAATGGATCGTGCGAATGAATTAGAATGGATCGTACGAATGAATTAGAATAGATTGTGCGAATGAATTAGAATGGATCGTACGAATGAATTAGAATGGATCATACAAATGAATTAGAATGGATCATATGAATGAATTAGAATGGATCGTTTGAGTGAATGCGAATGGATCGTGCGAATGAATTAGAATGGATTGTACGAATGAATTAGAATGGATCGTTTGAATGAATTAGAATGGATACATTCGTGATTCTATTTCATTCGTACGATCCATTCTAATTCATTCACACGATCCATTCTAATTCATTCATACGATCCATTCTAATTCATTCGTACGATCCATTCTAATTCATTCGTACGATCCATTCTAATTCATTCGCACAATCTATTCTAATTCATTCGTACGATCCATTCTAATTCCTTCGCACGATCCATTCTAATTCATTCGCACAATCTATTCTAATTCATTCGTACGATCCATTCTAATTCATTCGCACGATCCATTCTAATTCATTCATACGATCCATTCTATTTCATTCGTACGATCCATTCTAATTCATTCGTACGATCCATTCTAATTCATTCGTACGATTCATTCTAATTCAATCCATTCTAATTTATTCGTACGATCCATTCTTACTCATTCGTACGATCCATTCTAATTCATTCGCATGATCCATTCTAATTCATTCGTATGATCCATTCTAATTCATTCGCATGAATGTATCCATTCTAATTCATTCGTACGATCCATTCTAATTCATTCATATGATCCATTCTAATTCATTCGTATGATCAATTCTAATTCATTCGCACGAATGTATCCATTCTAATTCATTCGTACGATCCATTCTAATTCATTCGCACAATCTAATCTAATTCATTCATACGATCCATTCTAATTTATTCGCACGATCCATTCTAATTCATTCATACGATCCATTCTAATTCGTAGAATGGATCGTACGAATGAATTAGAATGGATACATTCGTGCGAATGAATTAGAATGGATTGTACGAATAAATTAGAAAGGATCGTACGAATGAATTAGAATGGATACATTCGTGCGAATGAATTAGAATGGATCGTACGAATGAATTCGAATGTATCCTTTCAAATTCATTCGTACGATCCATTCTAATTCCATCGTACGATCCATTCTAATTCATTCGTACGATCCATTCTAATTCATTCGCACGATCCATTCTAATTCATTCGTACGATCCATTCTATTTCATTCATACGATCCATTCTAATTCATTCATACGATCTATTCTAATTCCTTTGCACGAATGTATCCATTCTAATTCATTCGTACGATCCATTCTAATTCATTCGCACGATCCATTCTAATTCATTCATACAATCCATTCTAATTCTTTTGCACAAATGTATCCATTCTAATTCATTCGTACTATCTATTCTAATTCCTTCGTACGATCCATTCTAATTCCTTCGTACGATCCATTCTAATTCATTCGTACGATCCATTCTAATTCATTCGTACGATCCATTCTAATTCCTTCCTATGATCCATTCTAATTCATTCGTACGGTATGATTCATTCTAATTCATTCGTACGATTCACTCTAATTCAATCCATTCTAATTCATTCGTACGATCCATTCTAATTCATTCGTACGATCCATTCTAATTCATTCGTACGATTCATTCTAATTCAATCCATTCTAATTCATTCGTACGATCTATTCTAATTCATTCGTACGATCCATTCTAATTCATTCGCACGATCCATTCTAATTCATTCATACGATCCATTCTATTTCATTCGTACGATCCATTCTTACTCATTCGTACGATCCATTCTAATTCATTTGCACGAAGATATCCATTCTAATTCATTTGTACTATCCATTCTAATTCCTTCGTACGATCCATTCTAATTCCTTCGTACGATCCATTCTAATTCATTCGTACGATCCATTCTAATTCATTCGTACAATCTATTCTAATTCTTTTGTATCATCCATTCTAATTCATTCGTACGGTATGATTCATTCTAATTCATTCGTACGATTCATTCTAATTCAATCCATTCTAATTCATTCGTACGATCCATTCTAATTCATTCGTACGATTCATTCCAAATGTATCCATTCTAATTAATTCGTACGATCCATTCTAATTCATTCGCACAATCTATTCTAATTCATTCATACGATCCATTCTAATTTATTCGCACGATCCATTCTAATTCATTCATACGATACATTCTAATTCATTCATATGATCCATTCTAATTCATTCGCACGATCCATTCTATCTCATTCGTACAATCCATTCTATTTCATTCGTACGATCCATTCTAATTCATTCGCACGATCCATTCTAATTCATTCGCATGATCCATTCTAATTCATTCATACGATCGATTCTAATTCATTCATACGATCCATTCTAATTCATTCGCACGAATGTATCCATTCTAATTCATTCGTACGATCCATTCTAATTCATTCGCACAATCTATTCTAATTCATTCATACAATCCATTCTAATTTATTCGCACGATCCATTCTAATTCATTCATACGATCCATTCTAATTCATTCATATGATCCATTCAAATTCATTCGCACGATCCATTCTTACTCATTCGTACGATCCATTCTAATTCATTCGCACGATCCATTCTAATTCATTCATACGATCCAATCTAATTCATTCATACGATCCATTCAAATTCATTAATACGATCCACGTACGAATGAATTAGAAGGGATTGAATTAGAATGAATCGTACGATTGAATTAGAATGGATCGTACGAATGAATTAGAATGGAACGTACGAATGAATTAGAATGGATTGAATTAGAATGAATCGTACGAATGAATTAGAATGAATCATACCGTACGAATGAATTAGAATGGATCATACGAAGGAATTAGAATGGATCGTACGAATGAATTAGAATGGATCGTACGAATGAATTAGAATGGATCGTACGAAGGAATTAGAATGGATCGTACGAAGGAATTAGAATGGATAGTACGAATGAATTAGAATAGATACCTTCGTGCAAATGAATTAGAATGGATCGTACGAATGAGTAAGAATGGATCATACGAATGAAATAGAATGGATCGTATGAATGAATTAGAATGGATCGTGCGAATGAATTAGAATGGATCGTACGAATGAATTAGAATAGATTGTGCGAATGAATTAGAATGGATCGTACGAATGAATTAGAATGGATCGTACGAATGAATTAGAATGGATCGTTCGAATGAATTAGAATGGATCGTACGAATGAAATAGAATGGATTGACACGAATGTATCCATTCTAATTCATTCGTACGATCCATTCTAATTCATTCGTACAATCCATTCTAATTCATTCGCACGATCCATTCGCATTCAGTCAAACGATCCATTCTAATTCATTCATATGATCCATTCTAATTCATTCGCACGAATGTATCCATTCTAATTCATTCGTACGATCCATTATAATTCATTTGTACGAATGTATCCACTCTAATTCATTCATACGATCCATTCTAATTCATTCGCACGAATGTATCCATTCCAATTCATTCGTACGATCAATTCTAATTCATTCGCACGATCTATTCTAGAATGGATCGTATTAATGAATTAGAATGGATCGTGCGAATGAATTAGAATGGATCGTACGAATGAGTAAGAATGGATCGTGCGAATGAGTAAGAATGGATCATATGAATGAATTAGAATGGATCGTATGAATGAGTAAGAATGGATCGTACGAATGAGTAAGAATGGATCGTACGAATGAAATAGAAGGGATTGTACGGATGAATTAGAATGGATCGTACGAATGAGTAAGAATGGATCGTACGAATGAAATAGAAGGGATCGTACGGATGAATTAGAATGGATCGTGCGAATGAATTAGAATGGATCGTACGAATGAGTAAGAATGGATCGTATGAATGAATTAGAATGGGTCGTGCGAATGAATTAGAATGGATCGTACGAATGAATTAGAATGGATACATTCGTGCGAAAGAATTAGAATAGATCGTATGAATGAATTAGAATGGATCGTATGAATGAAATAGAATGGATTGTACGAATGAATTAGAATGGATCGTGCGAATGAATTAGAATGGATCGTACGAATGAATTAGAATGGATCGTACGAAGGAATTAGAATGGATCGTACGAATGAATTAGAATAGATCGTATGAATGAATTAGAATGGATACGAATGGATCGTACGAATGAGTAAGAATGGATCGTACGAATGAAATAGAATGGATCGTACGAATGAATTAGAATGGATTGAATTAGAATGAATCGTACGAATGAATTAGAATGGATCGTACGAATGAATTAGAATGGATCGTACGAATGAATTAGAATGGATTGAATTAGAATGGATCGTACGATAAGAATGGATCGTACGAATGAAATAGAATAGATCGTACGGATAAATGAATTTGGATCGTACGAATGAATTAGAAAGGATATATTCGTGCGAATAAATTAGAATAGATCGTATGAATGAATTAGATTGGATCGTATTAATGAATTAGAATGGATCGTGCGAATGAATTAGAATGGATCGTACGAATGAATTAGAATGGATAGATTCGTGCGAATGAATTTGAATGGATCGTACGAAGGAATTAGAATGGATCGTACGAAGGAATTAGAATAGATTATACGAAGAAATTAGAATGGATAGATTCGTGCGAATGAATTTGAATGGATCGTACGAAGGAATTAGAATGGATCGTACGAAGGAATTAGAATAGATTATACGAAGAAATTAGAATGGATCGTACGAATGAATTAGAATGGATCGTATGAATGAATTAGAATGGATCGTGCGAATGAATTAAAATGGATCATATGAATGAAATAGAATGGATCGTATGAATTAGAATGGATCGTACGAATGAAATAGAATGGATCGTACGAATGAATTAGAATAGATTGTGCGAATGGATTAGAATGGATCATACGATTGAGTAAGAATGGATTGTACGAATGAAATAGAATAGATCGTACGAATGAATAAGAATGGATCATGCTAATGAATTAGAATTGATCATACGAATGAATTAGAATAGATTGTGCGAATGAATTAGAATAGATCGTACGAATGAATTGGAATGGATACATTCGTGCGAATGAATTAGAATGGATCGTATGAATGAATTAGAGTGGATACATTCGTACAAATGAATTAGAATGGATCGTACGAATGAATTAGAATGGATACATTTGTGCGAATGAATTAGAATGGATCATATGAATGAATTAGAATGGATCGTGCGAATGAATTAGAATGGATCGTACGAATGAAATAGAATGGATTGTACGAATGAAATAGAATGGATCATGCTAATGAATTAGAATAGATCGTACGAATGAATTAGAATAGATTGTGCGAATAAATTAGAATGGATCGTACGAATGAATTGGAATGGATACATTCGTGCGAATGAATTAGAATGGATCTTATGAATGAATTAGAGTGGATACATTCATACAAATGAATTAGAATGGATCGTACGAATGAATTAGAATGGATCGTACGAAGGAATTAGAATGGATAGTACGAATGAATTAGAATGGATACCTTCGTGCAAATGAATTAGAATGGATCGTACGAATGAGTAAGAATGGATCGTATGAATGAAAAAGAATGGATCGTATGAATGAATTAGAATGGATCGTACGAATGAATTAGAATGGATCGTGCGAATGAATTAGAATGGATCGTACGAATGAATTAGAATGGATCGTACGAAGGAATTAGAATGGATCGTACGAATATATTAGAAAGGATACATTCGAATTCATTCGTACGATCCATTCTAATTCATTCGTACGATCCATATTCTAATTCATTCGCACGATCCATTCTAATTCATTCATACGATCCATTCTAATTCTTTCGCACGAATGTATCCATTCTAATTCATTCTAACGATCCATTCTAATTCATTCGTACGATCCATTGTAATTCATTCGTACGATCCATTCTAATTCATTCGCACGATCCATTCTAATTCATTCGTACGATCCATTCTAATTCATTCATACGATCCATTCTATTTCATTCGTACGATCCATTCTTACTCATTCGTACGATCCATTCTAATTCATTTGCACGAATGAAATAGAATGGATCGTATGAATGAATTAGAATGGATCGTGCGAATGAATTAGAATGGATCGTACGAATGAATTAGAATAGATTGTGCAAATGAATTAGAATGGATTGTACGAATGAATTAGAATGGATTGTATGAATGAATTAGAATGGATCGTATGAATGAATTAGAATGGATCGGACGAATAAATTAGAATGGATCGTACGAATGAATTAGAATGGATCCTACGAATGAATTAGAATGGATACATTCGTGCGAATGAATTAGAATGGATCATACGAATGAGTAAGAATGGATCGTACGAATGAAATAGAATGGATTGTACGAATGAAATAGAATGGATCGTACGAATGAATTAGAATAGATTGTATGAATAATTAGAATGGATACATTCGTGCGAATGAATTAGAATGGATCGTACGAATGAATTAGATTAGATCGTGCGAATGAATTAGAATGGATCGTACGAATGAATTAGAATGGAACGTATAGATTGTGCGAATGAATTAGAATGGATCGTACGAATGAATTAGAATGGATCGTACGAATGAATTAGAATGGATCGTACGAATAAGTAAGAATGGATCGTACGAATGAAATAGAATGGATCGTATGAATGAATTAGAATGGATCATGCGAATGAATTAGAATGGATCGTACGAATGAATTAGAATGGATCGTAGTAATGAATTAGATTGGATCGTGCGAATGAATTAGAATATGGTTCGTACGAAGGAATTAGAATGGATCGTACGAATGAATTCGAATGTATCCTTTCTAATTCATTCGTACGATCCATTCTAATTCCTTCGTACGATCCATTCTAATTCATTCGTACGATCCATTCTAATTCATTCGCACGATCCATTCTAATTCATTCGTACGATCCATTCTATTTCATTCATACGATCCATTCTAATTCATTCATACGATCTATTCTAATTCTTTCGCACGAATGTATCCATTCTAATTCATTCGTACGATCCATTCTAATTCATTCACACGATCCATTCTAATTCATTCATACAATCCATTCTAATTCTTTTGCACGAATGTATCCATTCTAATTCATTCGTTCGATCCATTCTAATTCATTCGTATGATCCATTCTAATTCATTCGCACGATCCATTCTAATTCATGCATACGATCCAATCTAATTCATTCATACGATCCATTCTAATTCATTCGCACGAATGTATCCATTCTAATTCATTCGTATATGTATGAATGAATTAGAATAGATCGTACGAATGAATTAGAGTTGATACATTCGTGCGAATGAATTAGAATGGATCGTATGAATGAATTAGATTGGATCGTCTGATTCGTTCGTTCGTACAATCCATTCTAATTAGATTGGATCGTGCGAATGAATTAGAATATGGATCGTACGAAGGAATTAGAATGGATCGTACGAATGAATTCGAATGTATCCTTTCTAATTCATTCGTACGATCCATTCTAATTCCTTCGTATGATCCATTCTAATTCATTCATATGATCCATTCTAATTCATTCACACGATCCATTCTAATTCATTCGTACGATCCATTCTATTTCATTCATACGATCCATTCTTATTCATTCATACGATCTATTCTAATTCTTTCGCACGAATGTATCCATTCTAATTCATTCGTACGATCCATTCTAATTCATTCGCACGATCCATTCTAATTCATTCATACAATCCATTCTAATTCTTTTGCACGAATGTATCCGTTCTAATTCATTCGTTCGATCCATTCTAATTCATTCGTACGATCCATTCTAATTCATTCGCACGATCCATTCTAATTGATGCATACGATCCAATCTAATTCATTCATACGATCCATTCTAATTCATTCGCACGAATGTATCCATTCTAATCCATTCGTACATGTATGAATGAATTAGAATAGATCGTACGAATGAATTAGAGTTGATACATTCGTGCGAATGAATTAGAATGGATCGTACGAATGAATTAGATTGGATCGTCTGATTCGTTCGTTCGTACAATCCATTCTAATTAGATTGAATCGTACAATCTATTCTAATTCGTTCATACGATCCATTCTAATTCATTCGTACGATCCATTCTAATTCGTTCGTACGATCCATTCTAATTCATTCCTACGATCCATTCTAATTCATTCCTACGATCTATTCTAATTCATTCGTATGATCCATTCTAATTCATTCCTACGATCTATTCTAATTAATTCGCTCGAATGTATCCATTCTAATTCATTCGTTCGATCCATTCTAATTCATTCGTACGATCCATTCTAATTCATTCGCTCGAATGTATCCATTATAATTCATTCGTACAATCCATTCTAATTCATTCGTACGATCCATTCTAATTCATTTGCACGATCCGTTCTAATTCATTCCTATGATCCATTCTAATTCATTCGCACGAATGTAACCATTCTAATTCATTCGTACGATCCATTCTAATTCATTCCTACGATCCATTCTAATTCATTCGCACGAATGAATCCATTCTAATTAATTTGCATGATCCATTCTAATTCATTCCTATGATCCATTCTAATTCATTCGTACGATCCATTCTAATTCATTCGCTCGAATGTATCCATTCTAATTCATTCGTACGATCCATTCTAATTCATTCGTACGATCCATTCTAATTCATTCTCACGAATGTAACCTTTCTAATTCATTTGTATGATCCATTCTAATTCATTCGTACGATCCATTCTAATCCATTCGTACGATCTATTCTAATCCATTCGTACGATCCATTCTAATTTATTCGCTCGAATGTATCCATTCTAATTCATTCGTACGATCCATTCTAATTCGTTCATACGATCCATTCTAATTCGTTCGTACGATCCATTCTAAAATGAGTTAGAATGGATCATACGAATAAATTAGAATGGATCGTACGAATGAATTAGAATGGATTGTGTGAATGAATTAGAATGGATCGTATGAATGAATTAGAATGGTTACATTCGTGCGAATGAATTAGAATGGATCGTACGAATGAATTAGAATGGATCGTACAAATGAATTAGAAAGGTTACATTTGTGGGAATGATTTAGAATGGATCGTACGAATGAATTAGATCGTACAAATGAATTAGAATGGATCGTACGAATGAATTAAAATGGATACATTCATACGACTGAATTAGAATAGATCGTGCGAATTTATTTGAATGGATCGTACAAATGAACTTGAATGGATACATTTGTGCGAATGAATCTGAATGGATTGTATGAATGAATTACAATGGATCGTACGAATGAATTAGAATGGATCGTACGAATGAATTAGAATAGCTCATACGAATGAATTAGAATGAATCGTATGAATGAATTAGAATGGTTACATTCGTGCGAATGAATTAGAATAGATCGTACGAATGAATTAGAATGGATCGTACGAATGAATTAGAATGGATCGTACGAATAAATTAGAATGGATCGTGCGAATGAATTAGAATGGATCGTACGAATGAATTAGAATGGATCCACCGAATGAGTTAGAATGGATCATACGAAGGAATTTGAATGGATCGTACGAATGAATTAGAATGGATTGTGCAAATAAATTAGAATGGATCGTATGAATGAATAAGAATGGATCGTACGAATGAATTAGAATTGATCGTGTGAATGAATTGGAATGAATCGTACGAATGCATTAGAATGGATCATACGAATGAATTAGAATGAATCGTACGATCCATTCTAATTCATTCGTCCGATCTATTCTAATTCATTCGCACGAATGTATCCATTCTAATTCATTTGTACAATCCATTCTAATTCATTCGCACGATCCATTCTAATTCATTCGTACGATCCATTCTAATTCATTTTCACGAATGTAACCTTTCTAATTCATTTGTATGATCCATTCTAATTCATTCGTACGATCCATTCTAATCCTTTCGTACGATCCATTCTAATCCATTCGTACGATCCATTCTAATCCATTCGTACGATCCATTCTAATTCATTCGTACGATCCATTCTAATTTATTCTCACAAATGTAACCTTTCTAATTCATTTGTACGATCCATTCTAATTCATTCGTACGATCCATTCTAATCCATTCGTACGATCCATTCTAATTCATTCGTACAAATGAATTAGAATGGATTTTATGAATGCATTACAATGGATCGTACGAATGAATTAGAATGGATCGTACGAATGAATTAGAATAGCTCATACGAATGAATTAGAATGAATCGTACGAATGAATTAGAATGGTTACATTCGTGCGAATGAATTAGAATAGATCGTACGAATGAAATAGAATGGTTACATTCGTGCGAATGAATTAGAATAGATCGTACGAATGAAATAGAATGGATCGTACGAATGAATTAGAATGGATCGTATGAATGAATAAGAATGGATCGTACGAATGAATTAGAATTGATCATACGAATGAATTAGAATGGATCTTGCGAATGAATTCGAATGGATCGTACGAATGAATTAGAATGGATCGTGCAAATGAATTAGAATGGATCGTACAAATGAATTAGAATGGCTACATTTGTGCGAATGAATTAGAATGGATCGTACGAATGAATCAGAATGGATCGTACGAATGAATCAGAATGGATCGTGCGAATGAATTAGAATGGATCGTACGAATGAATTAGAATGGATACATTTGTGCGAATGAGTTAGAATGGATCATACGAATGAATTAGAATGGATCGTACGAATGAATTAGAATGGATCAAACGAATAAATTAGAATGGATCGTGTGAATGAATTAGAATGGATTGTACGAATGAATTAGAACGGATACATTCGAGCGAATAAATTAGAATAGATCATAGGAATGAATTAGAATGGATCATACGAATGAATTAGAATGGATCGTGCGAATGAATTAGAATGGATTGTACGAATGAATTAGAATGGATACATTTGTGCGAATGAATTAGAATGGATAGGACGAATGAATTAGAATGGATCGTACGACTCATTCTAATTCATTCGTATGATCCATTCTAATGCATTCGTACGATTCATTCTAATTCATTCGCACGATCCATTCTAATTCATTCGGACGATCCATTCTTATTCATTCATACGATCCATTCTAATTCATTCGTACGATCCATTCTAATTCATTCGTACGATCCATTCTAATTCATTTGTATGATCCATTCTAACTCATTCGGTTGATCCATTCTAATTCATTCGTACGATCCATTCTAATTCATTCGCACGATCCATTCTAATTTATTTGTACGATCCATTCTAATTTATTCCTATGATCCATTGTAATTCATTCGCACGAATGTATCCATTCTAATTCATTTGCACGATCCATTCTAATTCATTCCTATGATCCATTCGAATTCATTCGTACGATCCATTCTAATTCATTCGCTCGAATGTATCCATTCTAATTCATTCGTACAATCCATTCTAATTCGTTCATACGATCCATTCTAATTCGTTTGTACGAACCATTCTAATTCGTTTGTACGATTCATTCTAATTCATTCGTACGATCCATTCAAATGCATTCGTACGATTAATTCTAATTCATTCGCACGATCCATTCTAATTCATTCGTACGATCCATTCTTATTCATTTATACGATCCATTCTAATTCGTTCGCACAATCCATTCTAATTCATTCGTATGATCCATTCTAATTCATTCGTATGATCCATTCTAACTCATTCGGTGGATCCATTCTAATTCATTCGTACGATCCATTCTAATTCATTCGTACGATCCATTCTAATTTATTCGTACAATCCATTCGTATTCATTCGTACGATCTATTCTAATTCATTCACACGAATGTATCCATTCTAATGCATTCGTACAATTCATTCTAATTCATTCGCATGATCCATTCTAATTCATTCGCACGAATGTATCCATTCTAATTCATTTGTACAATCCATTCTAATTCATTCGCACGATCCATTCTAATTCATTCGTACGATCCATTCTAATTCATTTTCACGAATGTAACCTTTCTAATTCATTTGTTTGATCCATTCTAATTCATTCGTATGATCCATTCTAATCCTTTCGTACGATCCATTCTAATCCATTCGTACGATCCATTCTAATTCATTCGTACGATCCATTCTAATTTATTCTCACAAATGTAACCTTTCTAATTCATTTGTATGATCCATTCTAATTCATTCGTACGATCCATTCTAATCCATTCGTACGATCCATTCTAATTCATTCGTACAAATGAATTAGAATGGATTGTATGAATGCATTACAATGAATCGTACGAATGAATTAGAATGGATAGTACGAATGAATTAGAATAGCTCATACGAATGAATTAGAATGAATCGTACGAATGAATTAGAATGGTTACATTCGTGCGAATGAATTAGAATAGATCGTACGAATGAAATAGAATGGATCGTACGAATAAATTAGAATGGATCGTGCGAATGAATTAGAATGGATCGTATGAATGAATTAGAATGGATCCACCGAATGAGTTAGAATGGATCATACGAATGAATTAGAATGGATCGTACGAATGAATTAAAATGGATCGTATGAATGAATAAGAATGGATCGTACGAATGAATTAGAATGGATCGTACGAATGAATTAGAATGGATCTTGCGAATGAATTAGAATGGATCGTACGAATGAATTAGAATGGATCGTGCGAATGAATTAGAATGGATCGTACAAATGAATTAGAATGGCTACATTTGTGCGAATGAATTAGAATGGATCGTACGAATGAATTAGAATGGATCGTACGAATGAATCAGAATGGATCATACGAATGAATTAGAATGGATCGTGCGAATGAATTAGAATGGATCGTACGAATGAATTAGAATGGATACATTTGTGCGAATGAGTTAGAATGGATCATACGAATTAATTAGAATGGATCGTACGACTGAATTAGAATGGATCATACGAATAAATTAGAATGGATCGTGCGAATGAATTAGAATGGATTGTACGAATGAATTAGAACGGATACATTCGAGCGAATGAATTAGAATAGATCGTAGGAATGAATTAGAATGGATTATACGAATGAATTAGAATGGATCGTGCGAATGAATTAGAATGGATTGTACGAATGAATTAGAATGGATACATTTGTGCGAATGAATTAGAATGGATAGGACGAATGAATTAGAATGGATCGTACGATTCATTCTAATTCATTCGTATGATCCATTCTAATGCATTCGTACGATTCATTCTAATTCATTCGCACGATCCATTCTAATTCATTCGTACGATCCATTCTTATTCATTCATACGATCTATTCTAATTCATTCATACGATCCATTCTAATTCATTCGTACGATCCATTCTAATTCATTCGTATGATCCATTCTAACTCATTCGGTGGATCCATTCTAATTCATTCGTACGATCCATTCTAATTCATTCGCACGATCTATTCTTATTTATTTGTACGATCCATTCTAATTTATTCCTATGATCCATTGTAATTCATTCGCACGAATGTATCCATTCTAATTCATTTGCACGATCCATTCTAATTCATTCCTATGATCCATTCTAATTCATTCGTACGATCCATTCTAATTCATTCGCTCGAATGTATCCATTCTAATTCATTCGTACGATCCATTCTAATTCGTTCATACGATCCATTCTAATTCGTTTGTATGAACCATTCTAATTTGTTCGTACGATTCATTCTGATTCATTCGTACGATCCATTCAAATGGATTCGTACGATTAATTCTAATTCATTCGCACGATCCATTCTAATTCATTCGTACGATCCATTCTTATTCATTCATACGATCCATTCTAATTCGTTCGCACAATCCATTCTAATTCATTCGTATGATCCATTCTAATTCATTCGTATGATCCATTCTAACTCATTCGGTGGATCCATTATAATTCATTCGTACGATCCATTCTAATTCATTCGTACGATCCATTCTAATTTATTCGTACAATCCATTCATATTCATTCGTACGATCTATTCTAATTCATTCACACGAATGTATCTATTCTAATGCATTCGTACAATTCATTCTAATTCATTCGCACGATCCATTCTAAATCATTCGTACGATCCATTCTTATTCATTCATACGATCCATTCTAATTCATTCGCACAATCCATTCAAATTCATTCATAAGATCCATTCTAATTCATTCGTATGATCCATTCTAACTCATTCGGTGGATCCATTCTAATTCATTCGTACTAATTCATTCGTACGATCCATTCTAATTCATTCGCACGATCCCTTCTAACTCATTCGTACGATCCATTCTAATTCATTTGTACGATCCATTCTAATTTATTTGCACGAATATACGATCCATTCTAATTCATCCGCACAAATGTATCAATTCTAATTCATTCGTACGATCCATTCTAATTCATTCGTATGATCTATTCTAATTCATTCGCACGAATGTAACCATTCTAATTCATTCGTACGATTCATTCTAATTCATTCGTATGAGCTATTCTAATTCATTCGTACGATCTATTCTAATTCATTCGTACGATCCATTCTAATCCATTCGTACGATCCATTCTAATTCATTCCTACGATCCATTCTTATTCATTCTCACAAATGTAACCTTTCTAATTCGTTCGTACGATCCATTCTAATTCATTCCCACAAATGAATTAGAATGGATCGTACGAATGAATTAGAATGGATTGTACGAATGAATTAGAATAGATCGTGCGAATGAATTAAAATGGATCGTACGAATGAATTAGAATGGATCCACCGAATGAGTTAGAATGGATCATACGAAGGAATTAGAATGGATTGTGCGAATGAATTAGAATGGATCGTATGAATGAATAAGAATGGATCGTACGAATGAATTAGAATGGATCGTGCGAATGAATTAGAATGAATCGTACGAATGCATTAGAATGGATCGTACGAATGAATTAGAATGAATCGTACGAACGAATTAGAATGGATCGTACGAACGAATTAGAATGGATCGTATGAACGAATTAGAATAGATCGTACGAATGAATTAGAATGGATACATTTGAGCGTATGAATTAGAATGGATCGTACGAATGAATTAGAATGGATCATAGGAATGAATTAGAATGGATCGTGCAAATGAATTAGAATGGATACATTCGTGCGAATGAATTAGAATGGATCAAAGGAATGAATTAGAATAGTTCGTACGAATAAATTAGAATGGATCGTGCGAATGAATTAGAATGGATCGTACGAATGAATTAGAATGGATCCACCGAATGAGTTAGAATGGATCATACGAATAAATTAGAATGGATCGCACGAATGAATTAGAATGGATCGTACGAATGAATTAGAATGGATCGTATGAATGAATAAGAATGGATCATACGAATGAATTAGAATGGATCGTACGAATGAATTAGAATGAATCGTACGAATGCATTAGAATGGATCGTATGAATGAATTAGAATGGATCGCACGAATGAATTAGAATGGATCATACGAATGAATTAGAATGAATCGTACGATTGCATTAGAATGGATCGTATGAATGAATTAGAATGAATCGTACGATCCATTCTAATTCATTCGTCCGATCCATTCTAATTCATTCGCACGAATGTATCCATTCTAATTCATTCGTAGAATCCATTCTAATTCATTCGCACGATCCATTCTAATTCATTCGTATGATCCATTCTAATTCATTCCTATGATCTATTCTAATTCATTCACTCGAATGTATCCATTCTAATTCATTCGTACAATCCATTCTAATTCATTCACACGATCCATTCTAATTCATTCGTATGATCCATTCTAATTCAATCGTATGATCCATTCTAATTCATTCGTACGATCCATTCTAACTCATTCACACAAATGTATCCATTCTAATTCATTCGTACGATCCATTCTAATTCATTCGTACGTTCCATTCTAATTCATTCGCACAAATGTATCGATTCTAATTCATTCGTACGATCCATTCTAATTCATTCGCACGATCCATTCTAATTCATTCGTACGATCCATTCTAATACATTCGCACGATCCATTCTAATTCATTCGTACGATCCATTCTAATTCATTCGTACGATCCATTCTAATTCATTCGTACGATCCATTCCAACTCATTCGGTTGATCCATTCTAATTCATTCGTCCAATCCAATCTAATTCATTCGCACGATCCATTCTAATTTATTGGTACGATCCATTCTAATTCATTCCTATGATCCATTCTAATTCTTACGCATGAATGTATCCATTCTAATTCATTCGTACGATCCATTCTAATTCATTCGCACGATCCATTCTAATTCATTCGCACAAATGTATCCATTCTAATTCATTCGTACGATCCATTCTAATTCATTCGCTCGAATGTATCTATTCTAATTCATTCGTACGATTTATTCTAATTCATTCATACGATTCATTCTAATTCATTCGTATGAGCTATTCTAATTCATTCGTAC
Source organism: Chamaelirium japonicum (assembly GCA_947650365.1). Taxonomy (NCBI): domain Eukaryota; kingdom Viridiplantae; phylum Streptophyta; class Magnoliopsida; order Liliales; family Melanthiaceae; genus Chamaelirium; species Chamaelirium japonicum. Next base: position 949,431 of record CANTAL010000050.1, read on the forward strand.
GATCAATTCTAATTCATTCGTATGATCCATTGTAATTCATTTACACAATCCATTCAGATTCATTCGCACAAATGTATCCATTCAAATTCATTCGTACGATCCATTCTAATTAATTCGCACGATCCATTCTAATTCAGTCGTATGAATGTACCCATTTTAATTCATTCGTATGAATGAATTAGAATGGATATATTCGAGCGAATGAATTAGAATGGATCGTACGAATGAATTAGAATGGATCATAGGAATGAATTAGAATGGATCGTGCAAATAAATTAGAATGGATACATTCGTGCGAATGAATTAGAATGGATCGTAGGAATGAATTAGAACGATCCATTCTAATTCAGTCATACGATCCATTCTAATTCATTCGTACGATCCATTCTAATTCATTCGTACGAATGTATCCATTCTAATTCATTCGCACGATCCATTCTAATTCATTCGTACGATCCATTCTAATTCATTCGCACGAATGTATCCATTCTAATGCATTCGTACGATTCATTCTAATTCATTCGCACGAACTATTCTAATTCATTCGTATGATCCATTCTTATTCATTCATACGTTCCATTCTAATTCATTCGCACGAATGTAACCATTCTAATTCATTCGCACGATCCATTTCTTATTCATTCGTACGATCCATTCTAATTCATTCGCACGATCCATTCTAATCCACTCGTACGATCCATTCTTATCCATTCGTACGATCCATTTAATTTATTCGTACGATCCATTCTAATTCATTCGCTCGAATGTATCCATTCTAATTCATTCGTACGATCCATTCTAATTCGTTCATACGATCCATTATAATTCTTTCATATGATCCATTCTAATTCATTTGTACGATCCATTCTAATTCATTCGCATGATCCATTCTAATTCATGATCCATTCTAATTCATTTGTACGATCCATTCTAATTCATTCGCATGATCCATTCTAATTCATTTACACGAATGTAACCATTCTAATTCATTCGTACGATCAATTCTAATTCATTCTCACGAATGTAACTTTCTAATTCATTTGTACGATCCATTCTAATTCATTCGCTCGAATGTATCCATTCTAATTTATTCGTACGATCCATTCTAATTCATTCGTACGATCCATTCTAATTCAGTCGTACGATCCATTCTAATTCATTCGCACGATCCATTCTAATTCATTCGTACGATCCATTCTAATTCATTCGCACGAATGTATCCATTCTAATTCATTCGTACAATCCATTCTTATTCATTCGCACGATCCATTCTAATTCATTCCTACGATCCATTCTAATTCATTCCTACGATCTATTCTAATTCATTCGCTCGAATGTATCTATTCTAATTTATTCGTTCGATCCATTCTAATTCATTCATACGATCCATTCAAATTCATTCGCATGATCCATTCTAATTCATTCGTACGATCCATTCTAATTCATTCTCACGAATGTAACCTTTCAAGCTCATTTGTACGATCCATTCTAATTCATTCGCTCGAATGTATCCATTCTAATTCATCCGTATGATCCATTCTAATTCATTCGCACAATCCATTCTAATTCAGTCGTATGAATGTATCATACGAATGAATTAGAAAGGTTACATTCGTGAGAATGAATTAGAATGGATCGTACGAATGAATTAGAATGGATCGTATGAATGAATAAGAATTGATCGTACGAATGAATTAGAATGGATCGTACGAATGAATTAGAATGGATCGTGCGAATGAATTTGAATGGATCGTACGAATGAATTAGAATGGATCGTGCGAATGAATTAGAATGGATCGTACGAATGAATTAGAATGGATACATTTGTGTGAATGAATTAGAATGGATCGTACGAATGAATAAGAATGGATCGTACGAATGAATCAGAATGGATCGTATGAATGAATTAGAATGGATCGTGCGAATGAATTAGAATGGATCGTACGAATGAATTAGAATGGATATATTTGTGCGAATGAGTTAGAATGGATCATACGAATGAATTAGAATGGATCGTACGAATGAATTAGAATGGATCATACGAATAAATTAGAATGGATTGTGCGAATGAATTAGAATGGATTGTACGAATGAATTAGAACGGATACATTCGAGCGAATGAATTAGAATAGATCGTAGGAATGAATTAGAATGGATCATACGAATGAATTAGAATGGATCGTGCGAATGAATTAGAATGGATTGTACGAATGAATTAGAATGGATACATTTGTGCGACTGAATTAGAATGGATAGGAAGAATGAATTAGAATGGATCGTACGATTCATTCTAATTCATTCGTATGATCCATTCTAATGCATTCGTATGATTCATTCTAATTCATTCGCACGATCCATTATAATTCATTCGTACGATCTATTCTTATTCATTCATACGATCCATTCTAATTCATTCGTACGATCCATTCTAATTCATTCGTACGATCCATTCTAATTCATTCGTATGATCCATTCTAACTCATTCGGTGGATCCATTCTAATTCATTCGTACGATCCATTCTAATTCATTCGCACGATCCATTCTAATTTATTCGTACGATCCATTCTAATTCATTCCTATGATCCATTCTAATTCATTCGCACGAATGTATCCATTCTAATTCATTTGCACGATCAATTCTAATTCATTCCTATGATCCATTCTAATTCATTCGTACGATCCATTCTTATTCATTCGCTCGAATGTTTCCATTCTAATTCATTCGTACGATCCATTCTAATTCGTTCATACGATCCATTCTAATTCGTTTGTATGAACCATTCTAATTCGTTCGTACGATTCATTCTAATTCATTCTTACGATCCATTCTAATGCATTCTACGATTCATTCTAATTCATTCGCACGATCCATTCTAATTCATTCGTACGATCCATTCTTATTCATTCATACGATCCATTCTAATTCGTTCGCACAATCAATTCTAATTCATTCGTATGATCCATTCTAATTCATTCGTATGATCCATTCTAACTCATTCGGTGGATCCATTCTAATTCATTCGTATGATCCATTCTAATTCATTCGTACGATCCATTCTAATTTATTCGTACGATCCATTCTTATTCATTCGTACGATCTATTCTAATTTATTCACACGAATGTATCCATTCTAATGCATTCGTACGATTCATTCTAATTCATTCGCACGATCCATTATAAATCATTCGTACGATCCATTCTTATTCATTCATACGATCCATTCTAATTCATTCGCACAATCCATTCTAATTCATTCATACGATCCATTCTAATTCATTCGTATGATCCATTCTAATTCATTCGTACTAATTCATTCGTACGATCCATTCTAATTCATTCGCACGATCCATTCTAACTCATTCGTACGATTCATTCTAATTCATTTGTACGATCCATTCTAATTTATTTGCACGAATATACGATCCATTCTAATTCATTCGCACAAATGTATCAATTCTAATTCATTCGTACGATCCAGTCTAATTCATTCGTATGATCTATTTTAATTCATTCGCACGAATGTAACCATTCTAATTCATTCGTACGATTTATTCTAATTCATTCGTATGAGCTATTCTAATTCATTCATATGATCCATTCTAATTCATTCGTACGATCCATTCTAATCCATTCGTACGATCCATTCTAATTCATTCGTACGATCCATTCTTATTCATTCTCACAAATGTAACCTTTCTAATTCGTTCGTACGATCCATTCTAATTCATTTCCACAAATGAATTAGAATGGATCGTACGAATGAATTAGAATGGATTGTACGAATGAATTAGAATAGATCGTGCGAATGAATTAGAATGGATCGTGCAAATGAATTAGAATGGATTCATTCGTGCGAATGAATTAGAATGGATCATAGGAATGAATTAGAATAGTTCGTACGAATAAATTAGAATGGATCGTGCGAATAAATTAGAATGGATCGTACGAATGAATTAGAATGGATCCACCGAATGCGTTAGAATGGATCATACGAATAAATTAGAATGGATCGCACGAATGAATTAGAATGGATCGTACGAATGAATTAGAATGGATCGTATGAATGAATAAGAATGGATCGTACGAATGAATTAGAATGGATCGTACGAATGAATTAGAATGAATCGTACGAATGCATTAGAATGGATCGTATGAATGAATTAGAATGGATCGCACGAATGAATTAGAATGGATCGTACGAATGAATTAGAATAAATCGTACGAATGCATTAGAATGGATCGTATGAATGAATTAGAATGAATCATACGATCCATTCTAATTCATTCGTCCGATCCATTCTAATTCATTCGCACGAATGTATCCATTCTAATTCATTCGTACAATCCATTTCTAATTCATTCGCACGATCCATTCTAATTCATTCGTATGATCCATTCTAATTCATTCCTATGATCTATTCTAATTCATTCGCTCGAATGTATCCATTCTAATTCATTCGTACAATCCATTCTAATTCATTCGTATGATCCATTCTAATTCATTCGTACGATCAATTCTAATTCATTCGTATGATCCATTCTAACTCATTCGCACAAATGTATCCATTCTAATTCATTCGTACGATCCATTCTAATTCATTCGTCCGATCCATTCTAATTCATTCGTACGATCCGTTCTAATTCATTCGCACAAATGTATCGATTCTAATTCATTCGTACGATCCATTCTAATTCATTCGCACGATCCATTCTAATTCATTCGTACGATCCATTCTAATACAATCGCACGATCCATTCTAATTCATAAGTACGATCCATTCTAATTCATTCGTACGATCCATTCTAATTCATTCGTACGATCCATTCCAACTCATTCGGTCGATCCATTCTAATTCATTCGTACGATCCAATCTAATTCATTCACACGATCCATTCTAATTTGTTGGTACGATCCATTCTAATTCATTCCTATGATCCATTCTAATTCATACGCACTAATGTATCCATTCTAATTCATTCGTACGATCCTTTCTAATTCATTCGCACGATCCATTCTAATTCATTCGTACAAATGTATCCATTCTAATTCATTCGTATGATCCATTCTAATTCATTCGTACGATCCATTCTAATTCATTCGCTCGAATGTATCCATTCTAATTCATTCGTACGATTCATTCTAATTCATTCGTATGAGCTATTCTAATTCATTCGTACGATCCATTCTAATTCATTCGTATGACCCTTTGTAATTCATTTATACAATCCATTCAGATTCATTCGCACAAATGTATCCAATCAAATTTATTCGTACGATCCATTCTAATTAATTCGCACGATCCATTCTAATTCAGTCGTATGAATGTATCCATTTTAATTCATTCGTACGAATGAATTAGAATGGATATATTCGAGGGAATGAATTAGAATGGATCGTACGAATGAATTAGAATGGATCATAGGAATAAATTAGAATGGATCGTGCAAATAAATTATAATGGATACATTCATGCGAATGAATTAGAATGGATCGTAGGAATGAATTAGAACGATCCATTCTAATTCATTCGTACGATCCATTCTAATTCATTCGTACGATCCATTCTAATTCATTCGTACGAATGTATCCATTCTAATTCATTCGCACGATCCATTCTAATTCATTCGTACGATCCATTCTAATTCATTCGCACGAATCTATCCATTCTAATGCATTCGTACGATTCATTCTAATTCATTCGCTCGATCCATTCTAATTCATTCGTACGATCCATTCTTATTCATTCATACGATCCATTCTAATTCATTCGCACAAATGTAACCATTCTAATTCATTCGCACGATCCATTTCTAATTCATTCGTACGATCCATTCTAATTCATTCGCACGATCCATTCTAATCCACTCGTACGATCCATTCTAATCCATTCGTACGATCCTTTCTAATTAATTCGTACGATCCATTCTAATTCATTTGCTCGAATGTATCCATTCTAATTCATTCGTACGATCCAGTCTAATTCGTTCATACGATCCATTATAATTCTTTCATATGATCCATTCTAATTCATTTGTACGTTTCATTCTAATTCATTCGCATGGTCCATTCTAATTCATGATCCATTCTAATTCATTTGTACGATCCATTCTAACTCATTTGCATGATCCATTCTAATTCATTCACACGAATGTAACCATTATAATTCATTCGTACGATCAATTCTAATTCATTCTCACGAATGTAACCTTTCTAATTCATTTGTACGATCCATTCTAATTCATTCGCTCGAATGTATAGATTCTAATTCATTCGTACGATCCATTCTAATTCATTCGTACGATCCATTCTAATTCATTCGTACGATTCATTGTAATTCATTCGCACGATCCATTCTAATTCATTCGTACGATCCATTCTAATTCATTCGCACGAATGTATCCTTTCTAATTCATTCATACATTCCATTCTTATTCATTCGCACGATCCATTCTAATTCATTCGTATGATCCATTCTAATTCATTCCTACGATCTATTCTAATTCATTCGCTCGAATGTATCCATTCTAATTCATTCGTTCGATCCATTCTAATTCATTCGTACGATCCATTCAAATTCATTCGCATGATCCATTCTAATTCATTCGTACGATCCATTCTAATTCATTCTCACGAATGTAACCTTTCAAACTCATTTGTACGATCCATTCTAATTCATTCGCTCGAATGTATCCATTCTAATTCATTCGTATGATCCATTCTAATTCATTCGCACAATCCATTCTAATTCAGTCGTATGAATGTATCATACGAATGAATTAGAATGGATCATGCGAATGAATTAAAATGGATCGTACAAATGAATTGGAATGGATCGTACGAATGAATTAGAATGGATCGTACGAATGAATTAGAATGGATACATTCGAGCGAATGAATTAGAATGGATCGTACAAATGAATTAGAAAGGTTACATTCTTGAGAATGAATTAGAATGGATCGTACGAATGAATTAGAATGGATCATGCGAATGAATTTGAATGGATCGTGCGAATGAATTAGAATGGATCGAACGAATGAATTAAAATGGATACATTCGAGCGAATGAATTAGAATAGATCGTAGGAATGAACTAGAATGGATCATACGAATGAATTAGAATGGATCGTGCGAATGAATTAGAATGGATTGTACGAATGAATTAGAATGGATACATTCGTACGAATGAATTAGAATGGATCGTAAGAATGAATTAGAGTTGATCGTAGGAATGAATTAGAATGGATCATACGAATGAATTAGAATGGATCGTGCGAATGAATTAGAATGGATTGTACGAATGAATTAGAATGGATATATTCGTGCGAATGAATTAGAATGGATCGGACGAATGAATTAGAATGGATCGTACGAATGCATTAGAATGGATCGTATGAATGAATTAAAATGGATACATTCGAGCGAATGAATTAGAATGGATCGTGCGATGAATTAGAATGGATCATACAAATGAATTAGAATAGATTCTAATCCATTCGTACGATCCATTCTAATCTATTCTATTTCATTCACACAAATGTATCCATTCTAATTCATTCTCACGAATGTAACCTTTCTAATTCATTTGTATGATCCATTCAAATTCATTTGTACGAATGAATAGAATGGATCGTACGAATGAATCGTATGAATGAATTAGAATGGATCATACGAATGAATTAGAATGGATCATGCGAATGAATTAGAATAGATCGTACAAATGAATTAGAATGGATCGTACGAATAAATTGGAATGGATCGTGCGAATGAATTAGAATGGATCGGTTGAATGAATTAGAATGGATCCACCGAATGAGTTAGAATGGATCATACGAATTAATTAGAATGGATCGTACGAATGAATTAGAATAGATACATTCGAGCGAATGAATTAGAATGATCGTAGGAATGAATTATAATGGATCATATGAATGAATAAGAATGGATCATGCGAATAAATTAGAATGGATACATTCGTGCGAATGAATTAGGATGGATCGTAGGAATGAATTAGAATGGATCGTACGAATGAATTAGAATGGATCGTATGAACGAATTAGAATGGATCGTACGAATGAATTAGAATCGTACGATCTAATTCATTCGTACGATCCATTCTAATTCATTCGCACGAATGTATCCATTCTAATTCATTCGCACAATCCATTCTAATCCATTCGTACGATCAATTCTAATCCATTCGTACGATCCATTCTAATTCATTCGTATGATCCATTCTAATTCATTCGTACGATCCATTCTAATTCTTTCGTACGATCCATTCTAATTCATTCACACGAATGTATCCATTCTAATGCATTCGTACGATCCATTCTAATTCATTTGTACGATCCATTCTAATCCATTCGTACGATCCATTCTAATTTATTAGTACGATCCATTCTAATTCATTCGTACGATCCATTCTAATGCATTCGTACGATTCATTCTAATTCATTCGCACGATCCATTCTAATTCATTCGTACGATCCATTCTTATTCATTCATACGATCCATTCTAATTCATTCGCACAATCCATTCTAATTCATTCGTACGATCCATTCTAATTCATTCGTATGATCCATTTTAATTTATTTGTACGATCCATTCTTATTCATTCGTACGATCCATTCTAATTCATTCGTACGATCCATTCTAATTCATTCGCTCGAATGGCTCCATTCTTATTCATCGCACAAATGTATCCATTCTAATTCATTCGTACGATCCATTCTAATTCATTCGTACGATCCATTCTAATTCATTCGCACGATCGATTCTAATTCATTCGTATGGCGAATGATTTAGAACGGATTGTGCGAATAAATTAGAATGGATCGTGCGAATGAATTAGAATGGATCGTATGAATGAATAAGAATGGATCGTACGAATGAATTAGAATAAATCGTAGGAATGAATTAGAATGGATCGTACGAATGAATTAGAATGGTTACATTCGTGCGAATGAATTAGAATGGATTTTACGAATGGATTAGAATGGATCGTACGAATGGATTAGAATGGATCGTACGAATGAATTAGAATGGATCGTACAAATGAATTAGAAAGGTTACATTTGTGAGAATAAATTAGAATGGATCGTACGAATGAATTAGAATGGATCGTACGAATGGATTAGAATGGATCGTACGAATGAATTAGAATGGATCCACCGAATGAGTTAGAATGGATCATGCGAATGAATTTGAATGGATCGTACAAATGAATTAGAATGGATGCATTCGTGCGAATGAATTAGAATAGATCGTACAAATGAATTAGAATGGATACATTCGAGCGAATGAATTAGAATGGATCATACGAATGAATTAGAATGGATCATAGGAATGAATTAGAATGGATCGTGCAAATGAATTAGAATGGATACATTCATGCGAATGAATTAGAATGGATCGTACGAATGAATTAGAATGGATCGTACGAATGAATTAGAATGGATACAATCGAGCGAATGAATTAGAATGAATCGTACGATCCATTCTAATTCATTCATCCGATCCATTCTAATTCATTCTCATGATCCATTTTAATTTATTCGCACGAATGTAACCATTCTAATTCATTCGTACGATCCATTCTAATTCATTCCTACGATCTATTCTAATTCATTCGTACGATCCATTCTTATTCATTCATACGATCCATTCTAATTCATTCGTATGATCCTTTCTAATTCATTCGCACAATCCGTTCTAATTCATTCGCACAATCCATTCTAATTCGTTCGTATGATCCATTCTAATTCATTCCTACGTTCTATTCTAATTCATTCGCTCGAATGTATCCATTCAAATTCATTTGTATGATCCATTCTAATTCATTCGTACGATCCATTCTAATTCATTCGCACGATCCCTTCTAATTCATTCGTATGAAACATTCTAATTCATTTGTCCGATCCATTCTAATCCATTCGTCCGATCCATTCTAATTCATTCGCACGAATGTATCCATTCTAATTCATTCGTACAATCCATTCTAATTCATTCGCACGATCCATTCTAATTCATTCGTATGATCCATTCTAATTCATTCGTACGATCCATTCTAATTCGTTTGTACAATCCATTCTAAGTCGTTCATACGATCCATTCTAATTCATTCGCACAAATTATTCTAATTCATTCGTTCGATCCATTCTAATTCATTCGTATGATCCATTCTAACTCATTCGGATCCATTCGTACGATCCATTCTAATCCATTCATACGATCCAGTCTAATTCATTCGTACGATCCATTCTAATTCATTCTCACAAATGTAACCTTTCTAATTCATTTGTACGATCCATTCTAATTCATTCGTACGATCCATTCTAATCCATTCGTACGATCCATTCTAATCCATTCGTACGATCCATTCTAATTCATTCGCACGAATGTAACCATTCTAATTCATTTGTACGATTCATTCTAATTCATTCGCACGATCCATTCTAATTCATTCGCATTAATATATCCATTCTAATTCATTCGTACGATCCATTATAAATCATTCGCACGATCGATTCTAATTGATTCGCACAAATGTATCCATTCTAATTCATTTGCTCGAATGTATCCATTCTAATTCATTCGTACGATCCATTCTAATTAATTCGTATGATCCATTCTAATTCATTCGTACGATCCTTAGAATGGATCATGCGAATGAATTAGAATGAATCGTATGAATGCATTAGAGTGGATCGTAGGAATGAATTAGATTGAATCGTACGAACGAATTAGAATGGATCGTACGAATGAATTAGAATGGATCGTACGAATGAATTAGAATGGATCGTACGAATGAATTAGAATGGATCATAGGAATGAATTAGAATAGATCGTGCAAATGAATTAGAATGGATACATTCGTGTGAATGATTTAGAATGGATCGTACAAATGAATTAGAATGGTTACATTCGTGCGAATGAATTAGAATGGATCGTACGAATGGATTAGAATGGATCGTACGAATGGATTAGAATGGATCGTACGAATGGATTAGAATGGATCGTACGAATGAATTAGAATGGATCTTACAAATGAATTAGAAATGTTACATTCGTGAGAATGAATTAGAATGGATCATACGAATGAATTAGAATGGATCATGCGAATGAATTTGAATAGATTGTACAAATGAATTAGAATGGATCGAACGAATGAATTAGAATGGATACATTCGAGCGAATGAATTAGAATAGATCGTAGGAATGAATTAGAATAGATCATAGGAATGAATTAGAATGGATCGTGCGAATAAATTAGAATGGATCGTACGAATGAATTAGAATGGATCGAACGAATGAATTAGAATGGATATATTCGTGCGAATGAATTAGAATGGATTGCACGAATGAATTAGAATGGATCGTACAAATGAACTAGAAAGGTTACATTTGTGAGAATGTATCGTACGAATGGATTAGAATGGATCGTACGAATGAATTGGAATGGATCGAACAAATGAATTAGAAAGGTTACATTTGTGAGAATGAATTAGAATGGATCGTACGAATGGATTAGAATGGATCGTACGAATGGATTAGAATGGATCGTACGAATGAATTAGAATGGATCATACAAATGAATTAGAAAGGTTACATTTGTGAGAATGAATTAGAATGGATCGTACGAATGAATTAGAATGGATCGTACGAATGGATTAGAATGGATCGTACGAATGAATTAGAATAGATCGTACGAATGCATTAGAATGGATACATTCGTGCGAATGAATTAGAATGGATCGTACGAATGAATTAGAATGGATCATGTGAATGAATTAGAATGGATCGTACGAATGAATTAGAATGGATCGTGCGAATGAATTAGAATGGATCGTGCGAATGAATTAGAATGGATCGTACGAATGAATTAGAATGGATCGTACGAATGGATTAGAATGGATCATACGAATGGATTAGAACACATTGTATGAATGAATTTGAATAGATACTTTTGTGCGAATGAATTAGATTGCATCGTACGAATGAATTAGAATAGATCGTAGGAATGAATTAGAATGGATCATACGAATGAATTAGAATGGATCGTGCGAATGAATTAGAATGGATCGTACGAATGAATTAGAATGGATCGTACGAACGAATTAGAATGGATCGTACGAACGAATTAGAATGGATCGTATGAATGAATTAGAATGGTTCGTACGAACGAATTAGAATGGATACATTCGAGCGAATGAAGTAGAATGGATCGTACGAATGAATTAGAATGGATCGTACGAATAAATTAGAAAGGATCGTACGAATGAACTAGAATGGATCGTGCGGATGGATTAGAATGGATCGTACGAATGGATTAGAATGGATCGTACGAATGGATTAGAATGGATCGTACGAATGAATTAGAATGGTTACATTCGTGCGAATGAATTACAATGGATCATACGAATGGATTAGAATGGATCGTACGAATGGATTAGAATGGATCGTACGAAATGAATTAGAATGGATCGTACAATGAATTAGAAAGGTTACATTCATGAGAATGAATTAGAATGGATCGTACGAATGATTTAGAATGGATCATGCGAATGAATTTGAATGGATCGTACGAATGAATTAGAATGGATCGAACAAATGAATTAGAATGGATACATTCGAGCGTATGAATTAGAATAGATCTAAGGAATGAATTAGAATGGATCATACGAATGAATTATAATGGATCGTGCGAATGAATTAGAATGGATTGTACGAATAAATTAGAATGGATACATTCATACGACTGAATTAGAATGGATCGTGCGAATTAATTAGAATGGATCGTACGAATGAATTTGAATGGATACATTTGTGAGAATGAATAAGAATGAATACATTTGTGCGAATGAATTAGAATAGATTAGAATGGATCGTACGAATGGATTAGGATCCATTCTAATTCATTCGTACGATCCATTCTAATTCATTCGTACGTTCAATTCTAATTCATTCGCACGATCCATTCTAATTCATTCGTACGATCCATTCTAATTCATTCGTATGATCCATTCTAATTCATTCGCACAAATGTATCCGTGTCCATTCTAATTCATTCGTACGATCCATTCTAATTCATTCGCACGATCCATTCTAATTCATTCGTACGATCCATTCTAATTCATTCGCACGAATGTATCCATTCTAATACATTCGTACGATCCATTCTAATTCATTCGTACGATCCATTCTAATCCATTCGTACGATCCATTCTAAATCATTCATACGATCCATTCTAATTCATTCGCACGATCCATTCTAATGCATTCGTACGATTCATTCTAATTCATTCGCACGATCTATTCTAATTCATTCGTACGATCCATTCTAATTCATTCGTCCGATCCATTCTAAATCATTCGCACGAATGTATCCATTCTAATTCATTCGTACAGTCCATTCTAATTCTTTCACACGATCCATTCTAATTCATTCGCACGATCCATTCTAATTCATTCGTATGATCCATTCTAATTCATTCCTATGATCTATTCTAATTTATTCGCTCGAATGTATCCATTCTAATTCATTCGTTCGATCTATTCTAATTCATTCGTACGATCCATTCAAATTCATTCGCATGATCCATTCTAATTAATTCGTACGATCCATTCTAATTCATTCTCACGAATGTAACCTTTCTAATTCATTTGTATGATCCATTCTAATCCATTCGTATGATCCATTCTAATCCATTCGTACGATCCATTCTAATCCATTCATACGATCCATTCTAATTCATTCTCACAAATGTAACCTTTCTAATTCTTTGGTACGATCCATTCTAATTCATTCGTATGATCCATTCTAATCCATTCGTACGATCCATTCTAATCCATTCGTATAATCCATTCTAATTCATTCGCACGAATGTAACCATTCTAATTCATTCGTACGATCCATTCTAATTCATTCCTACGATCCATTCTAATTCATTCGCACGAATGTATCCATTCTAATTCATTTGCACGATCCATTCTAATTCATTCCTATGATCCATTCTAATTCATTCGTACGATCCATTCTAATTCATTCGCTCGAATGTATCCATTCTAATTCATTCGTACGATCCATTCTAATTCGTTCATACGATCCATTCTAATTCGTTCACACGATCCATTCTAATTCATTCGTACGATCTATTCTAATTCATTCGCATGATCCATTCTAATTCATTCGTACGATCCATTCTAATTAATTCGTACAATCCATTCAAATTCATTCGTACGATGCAATCTAATTCATTCGCATGATCCATTCTAATTCATTCGTACGATCCATTCTAATTCATTCGTACAATCCATTCAAATTCATTCGTACAATGCAATCTAATTCATTCGCACAAATGTATCTATTATAATTCATTCGTACAATGTATTCTAATCCATTCGTACGATCCATTCTAATCCATTCGTACGATCCATTCTAATTCATTCGCACGAATGTAACCATTCTAATTCATTCATATGATCCATTCTAATTCATTCGTACGATCCATTATAAATCATTCGTCCGATCCATTCTAATTCATTCGCACGAATGTATCCATTCTAATTTATTCGTTAGAATGGATGCATTCGTGCAAATGAATTAGAATGGATCGTACGAATGAATTAGAATGGATCATGCGAATGAATTAGAATTGATCATACGAATGAATTAGAATGGATCGTACGAATGAATTAGAATGGATCGTGCGAATGAATTAGAATGGATTGTACGAATGAATTAGAATGGATATATTTGAACGAATAAATTAGAATGGATCATACGAATGAATTATAATGGATCGTACGAATGAATTAGAATGGATCGTGCGAATGAATTAGAATCGATCGTACGAATGAATTAGAATGGATCGTACGAATGAATTAGATCGTACGAATGAATTAGACTGGATCGTACGAATGAATTAAAATGGATACATTCATACGACTGAATTAGAATGGATCGTGCGAATGAATTAGAATGGATACATTCATGCAAATGAATTAGAATGGATTGTACGAATGAATTAGAATGGATCATACGAATGAATTAGAATGGATCATACGAATGAATTAGAATGGATCATATGAATGAATTAGAATGGTTACATTCGTGCGAATGAATTAGAATCGATCGTACGAATGGATTAAAATGGATCATACGAATGAATTATAATAGATACATTTGTGCGAATGAATTAGATTGCATCGTACGAATGAATTTGAATGGATTGTACGAATGAATTACAATGGATCGTACGAATGAATTAGAATGGATCATGCGAATGAATTAGAATAGATCGTACGAATGAATTAGAATGGATCGTACGAATAAATTAGAATGGATCGAGCGAATGAATTAGAATGGATCGTGCGAATGAATTAGAATGGATCATATGAATGAATTAGAATGGATCATAGGAATGAATTAGCATGGATCATGCAAATGAATTAGAATGGATACATTCGTGCGAATGAATTAAAATGGATCGTAGGAATGAATTAGAATGGATCGTACGAATGAATTAGAATGGTTACATTCGTACGAATGAATTAGAATGGATCGTACAAATGAATTAGAACGGATCGTGCGAATGAATTAGAATGGATCATACGAATGAATTAGAATGGATCGTACGAATGAATTAGAATGGATCGTACGAATGAATTAGAATGGATACCTTTGTGCATATGAATTAGAATGGATCGTACGAATGAATTAGAATGGATCATATTAATGAATTAGAATGGATCGTACGAATAAATTAGAATAGATACATTCGTGCGAATGAATTAGAATAGATCGTGCGAATCAATTAGACGGGATCGTGCGAATGAATAAGAATGGATTATACGAATGAATTAGAATGGATCGTACGAATGAATTAGAATGGATCGTGCGAATGAATTAGAATGAATCGTACGAATGAATTAGATTGGATACATTCGAGCGAATGAATTAGAATGGATCGTACGAATGAATCAGAATGGATCATAGGAATGAATTAGAATGGATCGTGCAAATGAATTAGAATGGATACATTCGTGCGAATGAATTAGAATGGATCGTAGGAATGAATTAGAATGGATCGTACGAATGAATTAGAATGGTTACATTCGTGCGAATGAATTAGAATGGATCGTACGAATGAATTAGAATGGATCGTGCGAATGAATTAGAATTGATCATACGAATGAATTAGAATGGATCGTAAGATTCATTCTAATTCACTCGCACGATCCATTCTAATTTATTCGTACGATCCATTCTAATTCATTCGCATGAATGTAACCATTCTAATTCATTTGTACGATCCATTCTAATACATTCCTATGATCCATTGTAATTCATTCGCACGAATGTATCCATTCTAATTCATTTGCACGATCCATTCTAATTAATTCCTATGATCCATTCTAATTCATTCGTACGATCCATTCTAATTCATTCGCTCGAAAGTATCCATTCTAATTCATTCGTACGATCCATTCTAATTCATTCGTACGATCCATTCTAATTCATTTGCACAAAGGTATCCATTCTAATCCATTCGTATGATCCATTCTAATCCATTCGTACGATCCATTCTCATTCATTCGTACGATCCATTCTAGTTCATTCGCTCGAATGTATCCATTCTAATCCATTCGTACGATCCATTCTAATCCATTCGTACGATCCATTCTAATTCATTCGCACGAATGTAACCATTCTAATTCATTCATATGATCCATTCTAATTCATTCGTACGATCCATTCTAATTCATTCGTCCGATCCATTCTAATTCATTCGCACGAATTTATCCATTCTAATTCATTCGTACGATCCATTCTAATTCATTCGTATGATCCATTCTAATTCATTCGTACGATCCATTCTAATTCATTCGTAAGATCCATTCTAATTCATTCGTACGATCCATTCTAATTCATTCTTACGATCCATTCTAATTCATTCGCACGAATGTATCCATTCTAGTTCATTCGTACGAATGAATTAGAATGGATCTTACGAATGAATTAGAATGGATCGTACTAATGAATTAGAATGGATCTTACGAATGAATTAGAATGGAACGTACGAATTAATTAGAATGGATCATACGAATGAATTAGAATGGATCGTACGAATGAATTAGAATGGATACATTCGTGCGAATGAATTAGAATAGATCGGACGAATAAATTAGAATGGATCGTACGAATGAATTAAAATGGATCATATGAATGAATTAGAATGGATACATTTGTGCGAATGAATTAGAATGGATCATGCGAATGAATTATAATGGATCATAGGAATGAATTAGAATGGATCGTGCAAATGAATTAGAATGGATCATACTAATGAATTAGAATGGATCGTACGAATGGATTAGAATGGATCGTACGAATGGATTAGAATGGATACATTCGATCGAATGAATTAGAATGGATCATACTAATGAATTAGAATGGATCGTACGAATGAATTAGAATGGATCTTACCAATGAATTAGAATGGATCGTAGAAATGAAATAGAATGGATCATACGAACGGGTGTGGGCGTGAGAGGATGGATACGTTCGAGAGCCGGGTGGCTGTGGGGAAAAGAGGCGATTTGGAGGGAAAGGAGTTTTCAAAGATAGAAGAAGCATCTCGATCCAAGGAGCTGGATTCTTCTTCAATATTCATTCCTTCATCTTCCTCATCTTCTTCAAGGTTTGGAAATGATAATCTGGATGAAAGGTTTTTGTCTTCTCAGATTAATAGAAATCATTTTGGCCCTATCTTGGTTCGTTTGTTAAAAAGAATATTCAAGAATCTACTGATCCAGTTAAAGAGCTTCCTGTTAGTTTTCGCCTGCTGTCTCAATCTAGATCAGATCAAGCTGAAGCGGATGTTTTATTCATTCTTCTAATTCGTGGAAGGAATTGGCTATTGCTAAAGAAAGAAAAGAAGCGCGGGAAAATGGAATTTCAAAATTAGCCGATTCTCTTTTGTTGAATAACCAGTCTCAATCCTCTAGCCTTGTTCCTCCAATTCCTCTACAGGCAGAGAATAATTGCTTTGGTTCTTTGGAGCAAGCTATTAATGGCCCTGTTCTTGGGGAGAAGGCTGAGAGAAATATTCAAGAAGCTAAGGTTTGTTCGTCTTCATCATCCCCTGATCTTTTTGAAGAATTTCCTATTCTTTCTGGTTCTTTGTCTTCTGCGAGTAAAGTTCAAGCCAAAGGAATAGCTGTGAATCAAATTCAATCTTCTTGGAAGGATTTATTCAGATCAGTTTCTTCTTCTACTGCTCTTAGTTTCTTACCACCTTTGATTCTTGAGAACGACAGAATGGGAGCTGATCTATCTCATGATGATTTGGAGGAAGGTATCAAACAATGGAGATATAGTCTTATTGGTATTTTGATGGGAAAGAAGCCTTATTTCAAGAGTCTGAAAGTATTTCTGCTGAAAACTTGGAGATGCAAGGGTTCTTTTACAATGTCTATACTGGATAATGGATTAATTGTCTTCAAATTTTCAGATAATGAAGATTTTGATAGAATATTGCAAAATGGACCTTGGGATTATGAAGGAAGACAACTGTTTTTATGGGAATGGAAACCAGGAATGAAATTGGAACGAAAGGTGTTTGATTCTATTCCTATATGGGTCAGACTGCCTAACCTACCTTTTGAATTCTATGCTTGGAGAAGTCTTTGTAAAATTGGCAGTGTTTTGGGCAATCCTATAAAAATAGATGATCTTACAAAAACCAAGCAAAGACCCAGTTATGCAAGATTGAATATTGAAATTAAGGTCTCTTCAAAATTGGTGGATCAAATTCCTATTTTTGTCAAAGGAGTTCATGTTTTTGATCAACCTGTTTTGTATGAATGGAAGCCTCCTTCTTGTGCTAACTGTTTACTTTTTGGTCATACAACCAAGGATTGTATAGAAGTGCAGAAAAATTCTAAGCAACAGATCAGAAACAAAATTTGGATGCCAAAGGAAAATACAGCCAAATCTCAGCCTATAAAATTGTCAAATTCTTATGATATATTGCAAGAAACTCCTGAGGTTTTGGAATCAGGGAATTGTGAGGAAGTTATGCAGGAAAGGGATCATAATTCTGGGAATTCAGCTCACTTTCAGGCTGGAAAATTTCAGACAAGGCTAGTGACAGATACTTACAGTACTGAAAGTTTGAATATACCTCAGTGCACTTTGGAATGTACTCTTGGTCCTGATGGTTTGAATGAAGCTAAGTGTGATGGTTCTGATGGCTTGGATAAAACTCAGTTCACTATGAATTCAATTAATCCTCCAAAGCAGACAGTGCTACAGATAGATATTCAGAATTCTGATGATTTGAATAAGGCACAGTGTATTCCTGGTTCTGATGGATTGAAGGTAGCTTAGTGTTCTATGGAAAAATCTCATACTATAAATCATACAGGGTTAGTGAAAGATAAACATAGTTCTGATGGTTTGTATAATGTTCAGTCCATTATGAATTCAATTTGTCCTACAATTCAGACAGTGCCAGTGACAGATATTCATAGTTCTGATGGTTTGAATAAGGCTCAGTCTACTATAAAAGATACTAGTACTTCCCAACAGAATTTGGCTAGATTACTGAGCAATGAAACTGGGCAATGGTCTCCGGGAAAAAATAGAAAAAACATTGATTCTACTGTGGAGGAAGAACAGGTTCTTGTTACTAGCAAATGTAATAATATTCTCAAACAGAATCTGGGTACAGAATTAGAGAGAGTTAAAATGATAGAGGAAAAATTGAGGTCAAAGGCAAATGCTGAATATGTATTGGCCATTAAACAAGCAAATTTGGCAGCACCACCTACTTGAATTCAATCCTATAGAAAAGCATCTAGAATCAGAATTCTTGATTCATTCAAATCTTCTACACAAAATATGGGTATTGATACTGAGTACAAGGTGGATATAGAGGATAAGAATGAGCAAAATTCAGATACTTTAGTTCGGCAAATAAAACCTGGAGAAAAAGTTTTGGAGGTGGGCTCTTTAAATGACCAATTGTCAGTTAAATGAATATTGGTATTTGGAACACTAGGGGCTTGAACAGTACTGATAGATGTCAAGATGTTGTCTCTCTAATTTCTAAGCATAACTTGGGTATTTTTGCGTTATTGGAGACTAAAGTTAGAATTCAGAATATTCAAAAAATCCACCAGAGTATTAAGCCAGGGTGGAACATTCTTTCTAATCATTCTATGAGTGATGCTGGGAGGATTATGATCTTGTGGGATCAATCTGTGTTTCAGGTTCTTTCTATGGCAGAGACTGATCAGATTGTTCACTGTACTGTCAGGTGGATGCCAGGGAAGAAAGATTTCTTCTTTTCTATTGTTTATGGGCACAATTTGGCTTCTGATAGGAATAATTTGTGGACTAGTTTACTTGATATTAGTACAGGTATCTCTGGTCCCTGGTTAGTTGGTGGTGACTTCAATATAGTTAGATATGGGAATGAGAAAATTGGTGGGAATCCAGCTCCTTCTGATATTCTCAAGCAATTTAATAAAGTTCTAGAAGACTGTGGACTAGATGATATGAGTTCACATGGTGCTTACCTTACGTAGAATAATAGAGCAGATGTTAATAGGATTGCAGCTAAGTTGGATAGAACTCTAATCAATCATCATTGGATTTTTGGTTTCCCTGAAAGTGTTACAAGCTTTTATAATCAGGGCTCTTCAGATCATACACCAATGATTATTAATATGAATCCTGCTTGGGTTTATGGCTCTTCTCCATTCAGATACTTACAGATTTAGGAAACTCATGAGTCTTATACTCAATTAGTTTCAGAATCCTGGAATCAGCAAGTTATGGGAGATCCTATTAACAAGATTTGTTCTAAACTTAAGAGGATGAAAGCTATCTTCAAAGCTTGGAATAAGAATACTTTTAGACATACTGCTATCAGATGTGAAGAAGCAAAGAAATCTGTGGATACTATCCAAGCGAAGATCCATCTTAATCCTTTGGACTGTAATCTAGTTCTGGAGGAAAGAAATGCTCTTTACTTATGGAAGAAGGAGAAGAATATGCATTCAGATTTGCTGAAATTAAAAGCTAAAGTTAATTGGCTTACTAAAGGAGATACAAATTCTAGATTTTTCTATAATGCTATTCAGAATAGAAGATCAGCTAATAAAATTTTTAGTATTTTGACTGAGGATGGCAGGATGCTGGAGGATTCTAACAGTATAAAAGATGAAGGTGTGAAATATTTTTCTAAGCTTTTCTTTAGTCAAAACAGTGAGAATTTTAACTGTAAAGGACTGCTTCAGTTGAATATTGATCATAGAGAACAGATCTGTCAGCAGTTTACTACAGAGGAGATTTATAATGCTGTGCATAATTCAGCTGTTGATAAAAGCCCGGGGGCTGATGGCTTTTCTGCTGCTTTTTATGTGAAGTGCTGGCCTATTGTCAAAGAAGATGTTAGTAATATGATATATTACTTTTCTGATCATCCAGATAAAGTCTCTTACCTTAATCATACTTTAATTGCTCTCATTCCTAAAGAGGAAAAGATTACTAGCTTTGCTTGCTGTAGACCTATCTCCTTGTGTAATGTTTCTTATAAGATAATTTCTTCCATTTTGGCCAATAGACTTAAGAAGTATCTGGCTTCTCTTATAGCAGAAAACCAGTTTGCTTTTATCAGTGGCAGGTATATTCAGGATGCAGTGATGTTAGCCCATGAAATCCTAAATAGATTCCATTTATCTGAAGGAGTGCCTCGTATGTGCATCAAGATTGACTTGAAGAAGGCTTTTGACTCAGTTAATCATATTTTCATTTTGAAAGCTATGGAAAATATGAATTTTCCTCATAAGTGGATTAACTGGATTAACTGGTGCATTTCAACTGTCAGATTTTCGGTTTTAATTAATGGGGCAGCTTCAGGTTACTTTCAAGCTCATAGGGGAATTAGACAAGGAGACCCATTATCTCCCTATCTTTTTACTATTGTGATGAATGTTCTCTCTTGTATGCTAAAGGAAGCTATGGATATTCAGCATATTGACATCCCAGCTTTGGGCAGTTTGGCTATTTCTCATTTAGCCTATGCTGATGATCTCCTAATTTTTTGTAAGGCTGATAGAAAGTCAGCTGAAGGTCTTAATAAAGTTCTCAAAATGTTCTCTGCACAATCAGGTTTGGAAATCAATCACAGCAAATCAAAAATTTTCTTCAGTCAGAATGTTACAGATAAGCAGGCTTTAAGTTCCATTCTTGGTTTTGGGGATGGTAATTTGCCTGTTAAATACCTGGGGCTTCCTCTTATATCTAAAAGTCTTACTCAAAGAGATTGTCAATACCTTATTGATAAGATCAGAATAAGAATCAGTTCTTGGAATATGAAATTTCTCTCTTTTGCTGGCAGAGTGGAATTGGTAAGATCAGTGTTGAATTCTATTTAGATTTATTGGTCTGGAGTTTTTGAATTTCCTAAATCTGTTGTCAAGGAAATTAAGAGGCTGTTCACTAGATTTCTGTGGAGTGGTACTAATGGTTTGAAGAAAATGGTCCTTATTGCTTGGAAAAGACTTTGTTTTCCTAAAAAAGAAGGAGGACTGGGATTCAGAAATATAAGGGATTGGAATAATGCAGCTTTGGCTAAATATATTTGGAGAATTTGCTCAAATGATCAATCTCTTTGGGCAAATTGGATTAGGCTGAAATATTTGAAGAAAGACTCTATTTGGGACTGTAAAAGTAGTCCTAGAAATTCAGGTATTTGGACTGGCATTCTTAAATGTAGAGATCAGATTAAACCTTTTATTCAGCATATTGTGGGTAATGGAAGTGACACCAATTTCTGGATGGACAGATGGCTTTCTGAGGGTAGACTGATTGACATTTATGGCAGTAGAGCAGTGTATGATATGGGTCTGGGTACTGATATTAAGGTTAATAATTTCAGGAATGATAATTGCTGGTCTTTTCCTTCTCCTAATTCAGCAAATCTGATGACCATGTATGATAAAATTAGAGCTCATAACATTCTTTATCCAGACAGTCCAGATTTAATAGTGTGGAAACCTTCTAGCAGTGGAGTGTACACTCTTAAATCAGCTTGGAATGCTATTAGGATTAAAAAGCCTATAATAGCTGAATATTCCTTGATTTGGCATAAGCATAGGATTGAAAGACATGCTATATGTTTATGGAGAACTACTCAACAGACTCTTCTTACTTGTGAAAATCTGCATAAAAGAGGGGTCAGTGTCCATTCTTTGTGCTCTCTCTGTTGGTCTGATAAAGAAAATCATGATCATATTTTCTTTAATTGTTCTTATTGTAACTGGATATGGAGATCAGTCCTAGCTAGGCTAGGGATTAAAACTGGGAGAACTGGAAATATTAAAGAGGAGATTCATAGGCTTAATAGCAAGTTTAAAGGGGAAGGTTTGATTGCTACTATTGCAAGATTGGCCTTAGGATGTGTTGTTTATTTGTTATGGGAGGAAAGAAATAAAAGAATTTTTGAGAAGGTTAATAGACACAAAAGAGTGCTACTTGCTATCATCATCAGAACAATTCATTTGAGACTGTCAGGTATTAATTTGTTTGAGGAGGACAGTTATGATACAAGAATTTCTGCAGCTAAATGGGGTCTATCTTTCTCTTCTTATCATAAGAATTTTAACAAAGTCTTTTGGCAGAAGCCTTCAGCTGATTGAATTAAGCTGAATACAGATGGGGCTGTTAAAGAGAATAATTCTTCGATTGGAGGAATTTTCAGAAACTCTGAAGGACAGGTTATCTTGAGTTACTGTGGTCCTTCCAGGCATGAGCAAATTGCAGAAGTTGAATTGGAGGCTATAGAGCAGGGACTGACTTATGCAGAAAATCTGAATATATCTCAGTTATGGATTGAATCAGATTCTCTTTTAGCTGTGAACTATATTAAAAACATTTATCCTACCCCTTGGAATTGTTCTCATCAAGTTCAGTATATTCAGAAGAAGCTGAATCAGTTTAGGCACTTTCAAATTACTCATATTCTGAAAGAAGGAAATCAAGCAGCTGATATTCTCTCTAAAATGGGACAGAATATGGACCATGTTCTGAACTTTACTCTGAGGATCTTAAAGGCAATTTGAGAATTGCTATTGAAACTGATAATATGCAGAAAGGTTATGACAGGAAGGATAAAAGCTATTGAAGCTGATAATGCTGAAAGATTATGGAAGGAAGGCTATGGTGGAGAGGAATTTGATCTCTAATGGCCAGGATGCTCTTTCAAGACTGATTCCATTTTCTTGTGTCTAGTTGTAATTTTTGGTTTGGTTTTGATCTTTTGGACTTGTAATGAAGTATTCAGTTGTATTGGTGTTCCTTGAAGGGCGGGGTCCCTAATAAAATCCCCTAGATTTGATTAAAAAAAAAAGAATGGATCATATGAATGAATTAGAATGGATCGTGCAAATGAATTAGAATGGATTGTACGAATGCATAAGAATGGATACATTCGTGCGAATGAATTAGAATGGATCATACGAATGAATTAGAATGGATACATTTGTGCGAATGAATTTGAATGGATTGCACGAATTGAATTAGAATGGATCGTACAAATGGATTAGAATGGATCGTACGAATGAATTAGAATGGATCGTACGAATGAATTAGAAAGGTTACATTCATGAGAATGAATAAGAACGAATCGTGCGAATGAATTAGAATTGATCATACGAATGGATTAGAATGGATCGTACGAATGAATTAGAATAGATCGTGCGAATGAATTAGAATGGATCGTACGAACGAATTAGAATGGATCGTACGAACGAATTAGAATGGATCGTATGAACGAATTAGAATGGATCGTACGAATGAATTAGAATGGATACATTAGAGCGAATGAATTAGAATGGATCGTACGAATGAATTAGAACGGATCATAGGAATGAATTAGAATGGATCGTGCAAATGAATTAGAATGGATACATTCGTGCTTATGAATTAGAATGGATCATAGGAATGAATTAGAATGGATCGTACGAATGAATTAGAATGGTTACATTCGTGCGAATGAATTAGAATGGATCGTATGAATGAATTAGAATGGATCGTGCAATGAATTAGAATGGATCATACGATCCATTCAAATTCGTTCGTATGATCAATTCTAATTCATTCGCACGATCCATTCTAATTAATTCGTATGATCCATTCTAATTCATTCGCACGAATGTAACCATTCTAATTCATTCGTATGATCCATTCTAATTCATTCTCACGAATGTATCATACGAATGAATTAGAATGGATCCATCGAATGAGTTAGAATGGATCATACGAATGAATTAGAATGGATCGTACGAATGAATTAGAATGGATCGTACGAATGAATTAGAATGGATCATAGGAATGAATTAGAATGGATCGTGCAAATGAATTATAATGGATACATTCGTGCGAATGAATTAGAATGGATCGTGCGAATGAATTAGAATTGATCGTACGAATGAATTAGAATGGATATATTTGAACGAATAAATTAGAATGGATCATACGAATGAATTAGAATGGATCGTACGAATGAATTAGAATGGATCGTGCGAATGAATTAGAATGGATCGTACGAATGAATTAGAATGGATCGTACGAATGAATTAGATCGTACGAATGAATTAGAATGGATCGTATGAATGAATTAAAATGGATACATTCATACGACTGAATTAGAATGGATCGGGCAAATTAATTAGAATGGATCGTACAAATGAATTTGAATGGATACATTTGTGAGAATGAATCTAAATGGATGGTATGAATGAATTACAATGGATCGTACGAATGAATTAGAATGGATCGTACGAATGAATTAGAATAGCTCATACGAATGAATTAGAATGAATCGTACGACTGAATTATAATGGTTACATTCGTGCGAATGAATTAGAATAGATCGTACGAATAAATTAGAATGGATCGTACGAATAAATTAGAATGGATCATGCGAATGAATTAGAATGGATCGTATGAATGAATTAGAATGGATCCACCGAATGAGTTAGAATGGATCATACGAATGAATTAGAATGGATCGTACAAATGAATTAGAATGGATTGTGCGAATGAATTAGAATGGATCGTATGAATGAATAAGAATGGATCGTACGAATGAATTAGAATGGATCGTGCGAATGAACTAGAATGAATCGTACGAATGCATTAGAATGGATCGTACGAATGAATTAGAATGAATCGTACGATCCATTCTAATTCATTCGTCTGATCCATTCTAATTCATTCGCACGAATGTATCCATTATAATTCATTCGTACACTCCATTCTAATTCATTCGCAGGATCCATTCTAATTCATTCGTATGATCCATTCTAATTCATTCCTACGATCTATTCTAATTCATTCGCTCGAATGTATCCATTCTAATTCATTCGTACAATCCATTCTAATTCATTCGCCCGATCCATTCTAATTCATTCGTATGATCCATTCTAATTCATTCGTACGATCCATTCTAATTCATTTTTATGATCCATTCTAGTTCATTCGCATGATCCATTCTAATTCATTCGTACAATTCTAATCCATTCTAATTCATTCGTACGATCCATTCTAATTCATTCGTGCGAATGAATTAGAATGGATACATTCGAGCGAATGAATTAGAACGCTTTGTACGAATGAATTAGAATGGATTATGCGAATGAATTAAAATGGATCGTATAAATGAATAAGAATGGATCATGCGAATGAATTAGAATGGATCGTACGAACGAATTAGAATGGATCGTACGAACGAATTAGAATGGATCGTATGAATGAATTAGAATGGGTCGTACGAATGGATTAGAATGGATCGTGCAAATGAATTAGAATAGATACATTCGTGCGAATGAATTAGAATGGATCGTACGAATGGATTAGAATGGATCGTGCAAATGAATTAGAATGGATACATTCGTGCGAATGAATTAGAATGGATCGTAGGAATGAATTACAATGGATCGTACGAATGGATTAGAATGGATCGTACGAATGAATTAGAATAGATCGTACGAATAAATTAGAATGGATCATACAAATGAATTAGAAAGGTTACATTTGTGAGAATGAATTAGAATGGATCATACGAATGAATTACAATGGATCGTACGAATGGATTAGAATCGATCGTACGAATGGATTAGAATGGATCATACGAATGAATTTGAATGGATCGTATGAATTAATTAGAATGGATACATTCGATCGAATGAATTAGAATGGATCGTACGAATGAATTAGAATGGATCATAGGAATGAATTAGAATGGATTGTGCAAATTTATTAGAATGGATACATTCGTGCGAATGAATTAGAATTGATCGTAGGAATGAATTAGAATGGATCGTACGAATGAATTAGAATGGTTATATTCATGCGAATGAATTAGAATGGATCGTACGAATGGATTAGATTGGATCGTACGAATGGATTAGACTGGATCGTACGAATGAATTAAAATGGATCATACAAATGAATTAGAAAGGTTACATTTGTGGGAATGAATTAGAATGGATCGTACGAATGAATTAGAATGGATCGTACGAATGAATTAGAATGGATCGTACGAATGCATTAGAATGGATACATTCGTGCGAACGAATTAGAATGGATCGTACGAATAAATTAGAATGGATCGTGCGAATGAATTAGAATGGATCGTACGAATGAATTAGAATTGATCGTGTGAATGAATTAGAATGGATCGTACGAATGAATTAGAATCGATACGGATACATTTGTGCGAATGAATTAGAATGGATCGTACGAATGAATTAGAATGGATCGTACGAATGAATTAGAATGGATCGTGCGAATGAATTAGAATGGATCGTACGAATGAATTAGAATGGATCCTAATCCATTCGTACGATCCATTCTTATCTATTCTAATTCATTCGCACAAATGTATCCATTCTAATTCATTCTCACAAATGTATCCATTCAAATTCATTCGTACGATCCATTCTAATTAATTCGCACGATCCATTCTAATTCAGTCGTATGAATGTATCCATTCTAATTCATTCGTACAATCCATTCTAATTCATTCGCACGATCCATTCTAATTCATTCAAATGATCCATTCTAATTCATTCCTACGATCTATTCTAATTCATTCGCTCGAATGTATCCATTCTAATTCATTCGTTCGATCCATTCTAATTCATTCGTACGATCCATTCAAATTCATTCGCATGATCAATTCTAATTCATTCGTATGATCCATTCTAATTCATTCTCACCAATGTAACCTTTCTAATTCATTTGTACGATCCATTCTTATTCATTCGTACGATCCATTCTAATCCATTCGTACGATCCATTCTAATCCATTCGTACGATCCATTCTAATTCATTCGCACGAATGTAACCATTCTAATTCATTCGTACGATCCATTCTAATCCATTCGTACGATCCATTCTAATCCATTCGTATGATCCATTCTAATCCATTCGTACGATCCATTCAAATTCATTCGCACGATCCTTTCTAATTCATTCGTACGATCCTTTCTAATTTATTCGTACGATCCATTCTAATTCATTGGTACGATCCATTCTAATTCATTCGCTCGAATGTATCCATTCTAATTCATTCGTATGATCCATTCTAATTCGTTCGTACGATCCATTCTAATTCGTTCGTACGATCCATTCTAATTCATTCGCACGATCCATTCTAATTCATTCGTATGATCCATTCTAATTCATTCCTACGATCTATTTTAATTCATTCGTACGATGCAATCTAATTCATTTGCACAAATGTATCTATTCTAATTCATTCGTACAATGCGTTCTAATCCATTCGTACGATCCATTCTAATCCATTCGTACGATCCATTCTAATTCATTCGTACGATCCATTCTAATTCATTCGAACGATCCATTCTAATTCATTCGCACGATCCATTCTAATTCATTCACACGATCCATTCTAATTCATTCGTACGATCCATTCTAATTCATTCACAAGAATGTATTCATTCTAATGCATTCGTACGATCCATTCTAATTCATTCGTACGATCCATTCTAATCCATTCGTACGATCCATTCTAATTCATTCGTACGATCCATTCTAATTCATTCTCACAAATGTAACCATTCTAATTCATTCGTACGATCCATTCTAATCCATTCGTACGATCCATTCTAATCCATTCGTACGATCCATTTTAATTCATTCTCACAAATGTAACCTTTCTAATTCATTTGTACGATCCATTCTAATTCATTCGTACGATCCATTCTAATCCATTCGTACGATCCATTCTAATTCATTCTCACAAATGTAACCTTTCTAAATAATTTGTACGATCCATTCTAATTCATTCGTACAATCCATTCTAATTCATTCGCACGAAAGTATCCATTCTAATTCATTCGTTCGATCCATTCTAATTCATTCGTACGATCCAATCGAATTCATTCGCACGATCCATTCTAATTCATTCGTATGATCCATTCTAATTCATTTCTACGATCTATTCTAATTCATTCGCTCGAATGTATCCATTCTATTTCATTCGTTCGATCCATTCTAATTCATTAGTACGATCCATTCAAATTCATTCGCATGATCCATTCTAATTCATTCGTACGATCCATTCTAATTCATTCGTACAATCCATTCTAATTCATTCTCACGAATGTAACCTTTCTAATTCATTTGTATGATCCATTCTAATTCATTCGTACGATCCATTCTAATCCATTCGTACGATCCATTCTAATCCATTCGTACGATCCATTCTAATTCATTCGCATGAATGTAACCATTCTAATTCATTCGTACGATCCATTCTAATTCATTCCTACGATCCATTCTAATTCATTCGCACGAATGTAAACATTCTAATTCATTTGCACGATCCATTCTAATTCATTCCTATGATCCATTCTAATTCATTCGTACGATCCATTCTAATTCAGTCGCACGAATATATCCATTCTAATTCATTCGTACGATCCATTCTAATTCGTTCGTACGATTCATTCTAATTCATTCGTACGATCCATTCTAATGCATTCGTATGATTCATTCTAATTCATTCGAACGATCCATTCTAAGGATCGTACGAATGAATTAGAATGGATCATACGAATGAATTAGAATGGATCGTACGAATGAATTAGAATGGATACATTCGAGCGAATGAATTAGAATGGATACATTTGTGCGAATGAATTAGAATGGATCGTGCGAATGAATTATAATGGATCATACGAATGAGTAAGAATGGATATATTAATGCGAATGAAATAGAATGGATCGTGCGAATGAATTAGAATGAATCGTACGAATGAATTAGAATGGTTATATTCGTACGAATGGATTAGAATGGATCGTACGAATGGATTAGAATGGATCGTACGAATGAATTAGAATGGATCGTACAAATGAATTAGAAAGGTTACATTTGTGAGAATGAATTAGAATGGATCGTACGAATGAATTAGAATGGATCGTACGAATGGATTAGAATGGATCGTACGAATGGATCCGAATGAGTTAGAATGGATCATACGAATGAATTAGAATGGATCGTACGAATGAATTAGAATGGATTGTGTGAATGAATTAGAATGGATCGTATGAACGACTTAAAATGGATCGTACGAACGAATTAGAATGGATCGTACGAATGAATTAGAATGGATCATACAAATGAATTAGAATGGATTGTGCGAATGAATTAGAATGGATTGTACGAATGAATTAGAATGGATACATTCGTGTGAATGAATTAGAATGGATCGAACGAATGAATTAGAATGGATCGGACGAATGAATTAGAATGGATCATACAAATGAATTAGAAGGGATCGTGCGAATGAATTAGAATGGATCGTACGAATGAATTAGAATGGATCGTATGAATGAATTAGAATGGATACATTCGAGCGAATGAATTAGAATAGATTGTAGGAATGAATTAGAATGGATCATACGAATGAGTTAGAATGGATTGTGCGAATGAATTAGAACGGATTGTGCGAATGAATTAGAAAGGATCGTGCGAATGAATTAGAATGGATCGTATGAATCAATAAGAATGGATCGTACGAATGAATTAGAATGGATCGTACGATTCATTCTAATTCATTCGCTCGAATGTATACATTCTAATTCATTCGTACGATCCATTCAAATTCATTCGTACGATCCATTCTAATTCATTCGCACGAATATATCCATTCTAATTCATTTGCACGATCCATTCTAATTTGTTCCTATGATCCATTCTAATTCATTCGTACGATCCATTCTAATTCATTCGCTCGAATGTATCCATTCTAATTCATTCGTACGATCTATTCTAACTCATTCGCACGAATGTATCCATTCTAATTCATTCGTACGATCCATTCTAATTCATTCGCTGATCCATTCTAACTCATTCGGTGGATCCATTCTAGTTCATTCGTACGATCCATTCTAATCCATTCGTACGATCCATTCTAATTCATTCGTAGGATCCATTCTAATTCATTCTCACAAATGTAACCTTTCTAATTCATTTGTACGATCCATTCTAATTCATTCGTACGATCCATTCTAATCCATTCGTACGATCCATTCTAATCCATTCGTACGATCCATTCTAATTCATTCGCACGAATGTAACCATTCTTATTCATTCGTACGATCCATTCTAATTCTTTCCAACGATCTATTCTAATTCATTCGTACGATCCATTCTTATTCATTCATACGATCCATTCTAATTCATTCGCACGATCCATTCTAATTTATTCACACAATCCGTTCTAATTCATTCGCCGTACGAATGAATTAGAATCGATCGTGCGAATGAATTAGAATGGATCGTACGAATGAATTAGAATGGATACATTTGTGCGATGAATAAGAATGGAGCTATTCGAGCGAATGAATTAGAATGGATCGTACGAATGAATAAGAATGGATCGTACGAATGAATTAAAATGGATCATACGAATAAATTAGAAAGGATCGTACGAATGAATTAGAATGGATTGTGCGAATGAATTAGAATGGATCGTATGAATGAATAAGAATGGATCGTATGAATGAATTAGAATGGATCGTGTGAATAAATTAGAATGAATCGTACGAATGCATTAGAATGGATCATACGAATGAATTAGAATAGCTCATATGAATGAATTAGAATGAATCGTACGAATGAATTAGAATGGTTACATTCGTGCGAATGAATTAGAATAGATCATACGAATGAATTAGAATGGATCGTACGAATGAATTAGAATGGATCGTACTAATGAATTAGAATGGATCGTACGAATGGATTAGAATGGATCATACAAATGAATTAGATCGGATCGTACGAATGCATTAGAATGGATACATTCGTGTGAATGAATTAGAATGGATCATACGAAAGAATTAGAATGGATCGTACGAATGAATTAGAATGGATCATACGAATGGATTAGAATGGATCGTACGAATGGATTAGAATGGATTGTGCGAATGAATTAGAATGGATACATTCGTGCGAATGAATTAGAATGGATCGTACGAATGAATTAGATCGTACGATTCTAATTCATTCGTACGATCCATTCTAATTCGTTCATACGATCCATTCTAATTCATTCGTACGATCCATTGTAATTCATTCCTACGATCCATTCTAATTCATTCGCACGAATGTATCCATTCTAATTTATTCGCACGATCCATTCTAATTCATTCGTATGATCCATTCTAATTCATTCCTACGATCTATTCTAACTAATTCGCTCGAATGTATCTATTCTAATTCATTCGTACGATCCATTCTAATTCATTCGTATGATCCATTCTAATACATTCGTACGATCCATTCTAATTCATTCGCACGATCCATTCTAATTCATTCGCACGATTCATTCTAATTCATTTGTACGATCTATTCTAATTCATTCGCAACATCCATTCTAATTCATTCGCATGATCCATTCTAATTCATTCGTACGATTCATTCGTACGATCCATTCTATTCATTCGTACGAATGAATTTGAATGGATCATACAAATGAATTAGAAAGGTTACATTCGTGAGAATGAATTAGAATGGATACATTTGTGCGAATGAATTAGAATAGATTAGAATGGATCGTACGAATGGATTAGAATCCATTCTAATTCATTTGTATGATCCATTCTAATTCATCGCACGATCCATTCTAATTCATTCGCTCGAATGTATCCATTCTAATTCATTCGTACGATCCATTCTAATGCATTCATATGATCAATTCAAATTCATTCGTCCAATCCATTCTAATTCATTCGCACGAATGTATCCATTCAAATTCATTCGTACAATCCATTCGATCCATTCTAATTCATTCGTACGAATGTATCCATTCTAATTCATTCGTACAATCCATTCTAATTCATTCGCACGATCCATTCTAATTCATTCGTATGATCCATTCTAATTCATTCCTACGATCTATTCTAATTCATTCGCTCGAATGTATCCATTCTAATTCATTCGTTTGATCTATTCTAATTCATTCGCACGATCCATTCAAATTCATTCGCATGATCCATTCTAATTCATTCGTACAATCCATTCTAATTCATTCTCACGAATGTTACCATTCTAATTCATTTGTACGATCCTTTCTAATTCATTCGCTTGAATGTATCCATTCTAATTCATTCGTACGATCCATTCTAATTCATTCGTACGATCCATTCCAATTCATTTGTACGATCCATTTTAATTCATTCGCATGATCCATTCTAATTCATTCGTATGATACATTCATACGACTGAATTAGAATGGATTGTGCGAATGAATTAGAATGGATTATACGAATGAATTAGAATGGAAACATTCGAGCGAATGAATTAGAATGGATTGTACAAATGAGTTTGAAAGGTTACATTCGTGAGAATGAATTAGAATAGATCGTACGAATGAATTAGAATGGATCATGCGATTGAATTTGAATGGATCGTACGAATGAATTAGAATGGATCGAACGAATGAATTAGAATGGATACATTCGAGCGAATGAATTAGAATAGATCTTAGGAATGAATTAGAATGGATCATACGAATGAATTAGAATGGATCGTGCGAATGAATTAGAATGGATTGTACGAATGAATTAGAATGGATACATTCGTGCGAATGAATTAGAATGGATCGTACGAATGAATTAGAATGGATCGTGCGAATGAATTAAAATGAATCGTACGAATGAATTAGAATGGATTAGAATTGATCGTACGAATGAATTAGAATGGTTACATTCGTGCGAATGAATTAGAATGGATCATGCGAATGAATTAGAATGGATCGTACAAATGAATTAGAATGGATCATATGAAAGAATTAGAATGGATCGTATGAACGAATTAGAATGGATCGTACGAATGAATTAGAATGGATACATTCGAGCGAATAAATTAGAATGGATCGTACGAATGAATTAGAATGGATCGTACGAATGGATTAGAATGGATCGTACGAGTGGATTAGAATGGATCGTGCGAATTAATTAGAATGGATCGTACGAATGAATTAGAAATGGATCGTGCGAATGAATTAGAATGGTTACATTCGTGCGAATGAATTAGAATGGATCGTATGAATGAATAAGAATGGATCGTACGAATCAATTAGAATGGATCGTGCGAATGAATTAGAATGAATCGTACGAATGCATTAGAATGGATACATTCGTGCGAATGAATTAGAATGGATCGTACGAATGAACTAGAATGGATCGTGCGAATGAATTAGAATAGATACATTCGTACGAATGAATTAGAATGGATCGTACGAATGAATTAGAATGGATCGTTCTAATTCATTCCTACGATCCATTCTAATTCATTCGCACGAATATATCCATTCTAATTTATTTGCACGATCCATTCTAATTCATTCCTATGATCCATTCTAATTCATTCGTACGATCCATTCTAATTCATTCGCTCGAATGTATCCATTCTAATTCATTCATACGAATGAATTAAAATGGATACATTCATACGACTGAATTAGAATGGATCGTGCGAATTAATTAGAATGGATCGTACGAATGAATTTGAATGGATACATTTGTGCGAAAGAATCTGAAATGATTGTATAAATGAATTACAATGGATCATACGAATGAATTAGAATGGATCGTACGAATAAATTAGAATAGCTCATACGAATGAATTAGAATGAATCGTACGAATGAATTAGAATGGATACATTCGAACGAATGAATTAGAATGGATCGTACGAATTAATTAGAATTGATCGTACGAATGAATTAGAATAGATACATTTGTGCGAATGAATTAGAATGGATCGTGCGAATGAATTAGAATGGATCGTACGAATGAATTAGAATGGATACATTCGTGCGAATGAATTAGAATGGATCATAGGAATGAATTAGAATGGATTGTACAAATAAATTGGAATGGATCGTGCGAATGAATTAGAATGGATCGTACGAATGAATTAGAATGGATCCACCGAATGAGTTAGAATGGATTGTACGAATGAATTAGAATGGATCGTACGAATGAATTAGAATGGATCGTGCGAATGAATTAGAATGGATCGTACGAATGAATTAGAATGGATACATTTGTGCGAATGAATTAGAATGGATCGTACGAATGAATTAGAATGGATCGTACGAATGAATTAGAATGGATCGTGCGAATGAATTAGAATGGATCGTACGAATGAATTAGAATGGATACATTTGTGCGAATGAGTTAGAATGGATCATACGATTGAATTAGAATGGATCGTACGAATGAATTAGAATGGATCATACGAATGAATTAGAATGGATCGTGCGAATGAATTAGAATGGATCGTACGAATGAATTAGAATGGATCATATGAATGAATTAGAATGGATCGTACAAATGAATTAGAATGGATCGTGCGAATGAATTAGAATGGATCGTACGAATGAATTAGAATGAATACATTTGTGCGAATGAATTAGAATGGATCATACGAATGAATTAGAATGGATCGTACGAATGAATTAGAATGGATCGTGCGAATGAATTAGAATGGATCGTACGAATGAATTAGAATGGATACATTTGTACGAATGAGTTAGAATGGATCAAACGAATGAATTAGAATGGATCGTACAAATGAATTAGAATGGATCATACGAATGAATTAGAATGGATCGTGCGAATGAATTAGAATGGATTGTACGAATGAGTTAGAATGGATACATTAGAGCGAATAAATTAGAATAGATCGTAGGAATGAATTAGAATGGATCATACGAATGAATTAGAATGGATCGTGCGAATGAATTAGAATGGATTGTACGAATGAATTAGAATGGATACATTCGTGCGAATGAATTAGAATGGATCGGACGAATGAATTAGAATGGATCGTACGATTCATTCTAATTCATTCGTATGATCCATTCTAATGCATTCGTACGATTCATTCTAATACATTCGCACGATCCATTCTAATTCATTCGTACGATCCATTCTTATTCATTCATATGATCCATTCTAATTCATTCGTATGATCCATTCTAATTCATTCGTACGATCCATTCTAATTCATTCGTACGATACATTCTAATTTATTCGTATAATCCATTCTAACTCATTCGATGGATCCATTCTAATTCATTCGTACGATCTATTCTAATTCATTCGCACGATCCATTCTAATTTATTTGTACGATCCATTCTAATTCATTCCTATGATCCATTCTAATTCATTCGCACTAATGTATCTATTCTAATTCATTTGCACGATTCATTCTAATTCATTCCTATGATCTATTCTAATTCATTCGTACGATCCATTCTAATTCATTCGCTCAAATGTATCCATTCTAATTCATTCGTACGATCCATTCTAATTCGTTCATACGATCCATTCTAATTCGTTCGTACGATCCATTCTAATTCGTTCGTACGATTCATTCTAATTCATTCGTACGATCCATTATAATGCATTCGTACGATTCATTCTAATTCATTCGTATGATCCATTCTAATTCATTCGTACGATCCATACTTATTCATTCATACGATCCATTCTAATTCATTCACACAATCCATTCTAATTCATTCGTACGATCCATTCTAATTCATTCGTATGTTCCATTCTAACTTATTCAGTGGATCCATTCTAATTCATTCGTACGATCCATTATAATTCATTCGCACGATCTATTCTAATTTATTCGTACGATCCGTTTTAATTCATTCGTACGATCTATTCTAATTCATTCGCACGAATGTATCCATTCTAATGCATTCGTACGATTCATTCTAATTCATTCGCACAATCCATTCTAATTCATTCGTACGATCCATTCTTATTCATTCATAAGATCCATTCTAATTCATTCGCACAATCCATTCTAATTCATTCGTATGATCCATTCTAACTCATTCGGTGGATCCATTCTAATTCATTCGTACGATCCATTCTAATTCATTCGCACGATCTATTCTAATTCATTCGTACAATCCATTCTAATTCATTCGTACGATCCAATCTAATTCATTTGTGCGAATGAATTAGAATGGATCGTACGAACGAATTGGAAAGGTTACATTTGTGAGAATGAATAAGAATGGATCGTACGAATGAATTAGAATGGATCGTACGAATGAATTAGAATGGATCGTACGAATGAATTAGAATAGCTCAAACGAATGAATTAGAATGAATCGTACGAATGAATTAGAATGGTTACATTCGTGCGAATGAATTAGAATAGATCATACGAATGAATTAGAATGGATCGTACAAATGAATTAGAATGGATACATTTGTGCGAATGAATTAGAATGGATCGTATATTCGTGCAAATAAATTAGAATGGATCGTACAAATGAATTAGAATGGATCGTACGAATGAGTTAATATGGATCGTGCGAATGAATTAGAATGGATCGTACGAATGAATTAGAATGGATCCACCGAATGAGTTATAATGGATCATACGAATGAATTAGAATAGATCGTACGAATGAATTAGAATGGATTGTGCGAATGAATTTGAATGGATCGTATGAATGAATAAGAATGGATCGTACGAATGATTTAGAATCGATCGTACGAATGAATTAGAATGAATCGTACGAATGCATTAGAATGGATACATTCGTGCGAATGAATTAGAATAGATCGTACGAATGAATTAGAATGGATCGTACGAATAAATTAGAATGGATCGTGCGAATGAATTAGAATGGATCATACGAATTTATTAGAATGGATCCACCGAATGAGTTAGAATGGATCATACGAATGAATTAGAATGGATCATACGAATGAATTAGAATGGATTGTGCGAACGAATTAGAATGGATCGTATGAATGAATAAGAATGGATCGTACGAATGAATTTGAATGAATCGTACGAATACATTAGAATGGATCGTACGAATGAATTAGAATGAATCGTACGAACGAATTAGAATGGTTCGTATGAACGAATTAGAATGGATCGTATGAACGAATTAGAATGGATCGTACGAATGAATTAGAATGGATACATTCGAGCGAATGAATTAGAATGGATCGTACGAATGAATTAGAATGGATCGTGCAAATAAATTAGAATGGATACATTCGTGCGAATGAATTAGAATGGATCATAGGAATGAATTAGAATGGATCGTACGAATAAATTAGAATGGATCGTGCGAATGAATTAGAATGGATCGTACGAATGAATTAGAATGGATCCACCGAATGAGTTAGAATGGATCGTATGAATGAATTAGAATGGATCATAGGAATGAATTAGAATTGATCGTACGAATGAATTAGAATGGGTCGTACGAATGAATTAGAATGGATCATATGAATGAATAAGAATGGATCGTACGAATGAATTGGAATGGATCGTGCGAATGAATTAGAATGGATTGTACGAATGCATTAGAATGGATCATACGAATCAATTAGAATGAATCGTACGATCCATTCTAATTCATTCGTCCGATCCATTCTAATTCATTCGCACGAATGTATCCATTCTAATTCATTCGTACAATCCATTCTAATTCATTCGCACGATCCATTCTGATTCATTCGTATGATCCATTCTAATTCATTCCTACGATCTATTCTAATACATTCGCTCGAATGTATCCATTCTAATTCATTCGTGCAATCCATTCTAATTCATTCGCACGATCCATTCGAATTCATTTGTACGATCCATTCTAATTCATTCGTACGATCCATTCTAATTCATTCGCACAAATGTATCCATTCTAATTCATTCGTACGATCCATTCTAATTCATTCGCACGATCCATTCTAATTCATTCGTACGATCCATTCTAATTCATTCGTACGATCCATTCTTATTCATTCATACGATCCATTCTAAATCATTCGTACGATCCATTCTAATTCATTCGTACGATCCATTCTAATTCATTCGCACGATCCATTCTAATTCATTCGTACGATCCATTCTAATTCATTCGCACGATCCATTCTAATTTATTCGTACGATCCATTCTAATTCATTCGTACGATCTATTCTAATTCATTCGCACGAATGTAACCATTCTAATTCATTCGTACGATTCATTCTAATTCATTCGTATGAGCTATTCAAATTCATTCGTACGATCCATTCTAATTCATTCGTACGATCCGTTGTAATTCATTCATATAATCCATTCTAATTCATTTGTATGAATGAATTAGAATGGATCGTACGAATGAATTAGAATAGATCGTACGAATGGATTAGAAAGGTTACATTTGTAAGAATGAATTATAATAGATCGTACGAATGGATTAGAATGGATCGTACGAATGGATTAGAATGGATCGTATGAATGAATTAGAATGGATCATACAAATGAATTAGAAAGGTTACATTCGTGAAAATGAATTAGAATGGATCGTACGAATGAATTAGAATGGATCGTGCGAATGAATTAGAATGGATTGTATGAATGAATTAGAATGGATATATTCATGTGAATGAATTAGAATGGATCGGACGAATGAATTAGAATGGATCGTACGATTCATTCTAATTCATTCGTACGATCCATTCTAATGCATTCGTACGATTCATTTTAATTCATTCGCACGATTCATTCTAATTCATTCGTACGATCCATTCTTATTCATTCATACGATCCATTCTAATTCATTCGCACAATCCATTGTAATTTATTCGTACGATCCATTCTAATTCATTCGTATGATCCATTCTAACTCATTCAATGGATCCATTCTAATTCATTCGTACGATCCATTCTAATTCATTCGCATGATCTATTCTAATTTATTCGTACGATCCATTCTAATTCATTCGTACGATCTATTCTAATCCATTCGCACGAATGTAACCATTCTAATTCATTCGTATGAGCTATTCTAATTCATTCGTACGATCCATTCTAATTCATTTGTACGATCCATTGTAATTCATTCATACAATCCATTCAGATTCATTCGCACAATTGTATCCATTCAAATTCATTCGTACGATCCATTCTAATAAATACGCACGATCCATTCTAATTCAGTCGTATGAATGTATCCATTTTAATTCATTCGTACAAT
This sequence comes from Chamaelirium japonicum, assembly GCA_947650365.1. Lineage (NCBI taxonomy): Eukaryota > Viridiplantae > Streptophyta > Magnoliopsida > Liliales > Melanthiaceae > Chamaelirium > Chamaelirium japonicum. The sequence goes on from CANTAL010000050.1 coordinate 990,058, forward strand.
CCATTCTAATTCATTCGTATGATCTAATTCATTTGTACGATCTATTCTATTTCATTCCCACAAATGTAACCATTCTAATTCATTCGTACGATCCATTCTAATTCATTCGTACGATCCATTCTAATTCATTCGCACGAATGTAACCATTCTAATTCATTCATACGATCCATTCTAATTCATTCGCACAATCCATTCTAATTCATTCGTACGATCCATTCTAATTCATTCGTATGATCCATTCTAACTCATTTTAGAATGGATCGTATGAACGAATTAGAATGGATCGTATGAACGAATTAGAATGGATCGTACGAATGAATTAGAATGGATACATTCGAGCGAATAAATTAGAATGGATCGTACGAATGGATTAGAATGGATCATACGAATGAATTAGAATGGATCATACAAATGAATTAGAAAGGTTACATTCGTGAGAATGAATTAGAATTGATCGTACGAATGAATTAGAATGGATACATTCGAGCGAATGAATTAGAATGGATCGTACGAATAAATTACAATGGATCATAGGAATGAATTAGAATGGATCGTGCAAATGAATTAGAATGGATACATTCGTGCGAATGAATTAGAATGGATCGTAGGAATGAATTAGAATGGATCGTACGAATGAATTAGAATGGTTAGATTCGTGCGAATGAATTAGAATGGATCATAGGAATAAATTAGAATGGATCGTGCGAATGAATTAGAATGGATCGTACGAATGAATTAGAATGGATCGTACGAATGAATTAGAATGGATACATTCGAGCGAATGAATTAGAATGGATCGTACGAATGAATTAGAATGGATCGAACGAATGAATTAGAATGGATACATTCGAGCGAATGAATTAGAATAGATCGTTGGAATGAATTAGAATGGATCATATGAATGAACTAGAACAGATCGTAGGAATGAATTAGAATGGATCATACGAATGAATTAGAATGGATCGTATGAACGAATTAGAATGGATCGTACGAATGAATTAGAATGGATCGTATGAACGAATTAGAATGGATCGTACGAATGAATTAGAATGGATACATTCGAGCGAATGAATTATAATGGATCGTACGAATGAATTAGAATGGATCATAGGAATGAATTAGAATGGATCGTGCAAATGAATTAGAATGGATACATTCGTGCGAATGAATTAGAATGGATCGTGCGAATGAATTAGAATGGATCGTACGAATGAATTAGAAAGGATATATTTGAACGAATAAATTAGAATGGATCATACGAATGAATTAGAATGGATCGTACGAATGAATTATAATGGATCGTGCGAATGAATTAGAATCGATCGTATGAATGAACTAGAATGGATCATACGAATAAATAAGATCGTACGAATGGATTAGAATGGATCGTACGAATGAATTAAAATGGATACATTCATACGACTGAATTAGAATGGATCGTGCGAATGAATTAGAATGGATCATACGAATGAATTAGAATGGAAACATTCGAGCGAATGAATTAGAATAGATCGTAGGAATGAATTAGAATGGATCATACAAATGAATTAGAATGGATCGTACGAATGAATTAGACTGGATCGCACGAATAAATTAGAATGGATACATTCATGCAAATGAATTAGAATGGATCGTACGAATAAATTAGAATGGATCATATGAATGAATTAGAATGGATCGTACGAATGAATTAGAATGGATCATATGAATGAATTAGAATGGTTACATTCGTGCGAATGAATTAGAATGGATCGTACGAATGGATTAGAATGGATCGTCCAAATGGATTAGAACGCATTGTACGAATGAATTAGAATTGATACATTTGTGCGAATGAATTAGATTGCATCCTACGAATGAATTAGAATGGATCGTGCGAATGAATTAGAATGGATCGTACGAATGAATTAGAATGGATCCACCGAATGAGTTAGAATGGATCATACGAATGAATTAGAATGGATCGTACGAATAAATTAGAATAAATACATTCGAGCAAATGAATTAGAATAGATCATAGGAATGAATTAGAGTGGATCATACGAATAAATTAGAATGGATCGTGCGAATGAATTAGAATGGATTGCACGAATGAATTAGAATGGATACATTCGAGCGAATGAATTAGAATAGATCGTAGGAATGAATTAGAATGGATCATACGAATGAATTAGAATGGATCGTGCGAATGAATTAGAATGGATTGTATGAATGAATTAGAATAAATACATTCGAGCGAATGAATTAGAATAGATCGTAGGAATGAATTAGAATGGATCAAATGAATGAATTAGAATGGATCATGTGAATGAATTAGAATGGATTGTACGAATGAATTAGAATGGATATATTCGTAGGAATGAATTAGAATGGATCATGCGAATGAATTAGAATAGATCGTGCGAATGAATTAGAATGGATTGTACGAATGAATTAGAATGGATACATTCGAGCGAATGAATTAGAATAGATCGTAGGAAAGAATTAGAATGGATCATACGAATGAATTAGAATGGATCGTGCGAATGAATTAGAATGGATTGCACGAATGAATTAGAATGGATACATTCGAGCGAATGAATTAGAATAGATCGTAGGAATGAATTAGAATGGATCATACGAATGAATTAGAATGGATCGTGCGAATGAATTAGAATGGATTGTATGAATGAATTAGAATGGATACATTTGAGCGAATGAATTAGAATAGATCGTAGGAATGAAATAGAATGGATCATACGAATTAGAATGGATCGTGCGAATGAATTAGAATGGATTGTACGAATGAATTAGAATGGATACATTCATAGGAATGAATTAGAATGGATCATGCGAATGAATTAGAATAGATCGTGCGAATGAATCAGAATGGATTGTACGAATGAATTAGAATGGATACATTCGAGCGAATGAATTAGAATAGATCGTAGGAATGAATTAGAATGGATCATACGAATGAATTAGAATGGATCATGCGAATGAATTAGAATGGATTGTACGAATGAATTAGAATGGATACATTCGTGCGAATGAATTAGAATGGATCGTACGAATGAATTAGAATGGATCCACCGAATGAGTTAGAATGGATCATACGAATGAATTAGAATGGATCGTACGAATAAATTAAAATGGATACATTCGAGCGAATGAATTAGAATAGATCGTAGGAATGAATTAGAATGGATCATATGAATAATTTAGAATGGATCGTGCGAATGAATTAGAATGGATTGTACGAATGAATTAGAATGGATACATTCGAGCGAATGAATTAGAATAGATCGTAGGAATGAATTAGAATGGATCATACGAATGAATTAGAATGGTTCGTACGAATGAATTAGAATGGTTTGTACGAATGAATTAGAATGGATACATTCGTACGAATGAATTAGAATGGATCATGTGAATGAATTAGAATAGATCGTACGAATGAATTAGAATGGATCGTACGAATAAATTAGAATGGATCGTGAGAATGAATTAGAATGGATCGTACGAATGAATTAGAATGGATCCACCGAATGAGTTAGAATGGATCATACGAATGAATTAGAATGGATCGTTCGAATGAATTAGAATGGATTGTGCGAATGAATTAGAATGGATCGTATGAATGAATAAGAATGGATCATACGAATGAATTAGAATTTATCGTGCGAATGAATTAGAATGAATCGTACGAATGCATTAGAATGGATCGTACAAATGAATTAGAATGAATCATACGATCCATTCTTATTCATTCGTCCGATCCATTCTAATTCATTCGCACGAATGTATCCATTCTAATTCATTCGTACAATCCATTCTAATTCATTCACACGATCCATTCTAATTCATTCGTATGATCCATTCTAATTCATTCCTACGATCTATTCTAATTCATTCACTCGAATGTATCCATTCTAATTCATTCGTACAATCCATTCTAATTCATTCGCACGATCCATTCTAATTCATTCGTATGATCCATTCTAATTCATTCCTACAATCTATTCTAATTCATTCGCTCGAATGTATCCATTCTAATTCATTTGCACGATCCAATCTAATTCATTCCTATGATCCATTCTAATTCATTCATACGATCCATTCTAATTCATTCGCTCGAATGTATCCATTCTAATTCATTCGTACGATCCCGTCTAATTCGTTCATACTATCCATTCGAATTTGTTCGTACGATCCATTCTAATTCGTTCGTACGATCCATTCTAATTCATTCGTACGATCCATTCTAATTCATTCTCACAAATGTAACCTTTATAATTCATTTGTACGATCCATTCTAATTCATTCGTACGATCCATTCTAATCCATTCGTACGATCCATTCTAATCCATTCGTACGGTCCATTCTAATTCATTCGCACGAATGTAACAATTCTAATTCATTCGTACGATCCATTCTTATTCATTCCTACGATCCATTTTAATTCATTCGCACGAATGTATCCATTCTAATTCATTTGCACGATCCATTCTAATTCATTCCTATGATCCATTCTAATTCATTCGTACGATCCATTCTAATTCATTCGCTCGAATGTATCCATTCTAATTCATTCGTACGATCCATTCTAATTCATTTATACGATCCATTCTAATTCATTCGCACGATCCTTTCTAATTCATTCCTATGATCCATTCTAATTCATTCGCACGAATGTAACCATTCTAATTCATTCGTACGATCCATTCTAATTCATTCGCACGAATGTATCCATTCTAATTCATTGGCACGATCCATTCTAATTCATTCGTACGATCCATTCTAATTTATTCACTCGAATGTATCCATTCTAATTCATTCGTAGATCGTAGGAATGAATTAGAATGGATCATACGAATGAATTAGAATGGTTATATTCGTGCGAACGAATTAGAATGGATCGTACGAATGGATTAGATTGGATCGTATGAATGAATTAGAATGGATCGTACACATGAATTAGAAAGGTTACATTTGTGAGAATGAATTAGAATGGATCGTACGAATGGATTAGAATGGATCCTACGAATGGATTAGAATGGATCGTACGAATGAATTATAATGGATCGTACAAATGAATTAGAAAGGTTACATTCGTGAGAATGAATTAGAATGGATCGTACGAATGAATTAGAATGGATCATGCGAATGAATTTGAATGGATCGTACGAATAAATTAGAATGGATCGAACGAATGAATTAGAATGGATACATTCGAGCGAATGAATTAGAATAGATCGTAGGAATGAATTAGAATGGATCGTACGAATGAATTAGAATGGATACATTCGAGCGAATGAATTAGAATGGATCGTACGAATGAATTAGAATGGATCATAGAAATGAATTAGAATGGATCGTGCAAATGAATTAGAATGGATACATTCGTGCGAATGAATTAGAATGGATCGTATGAATGAATTAGAATAGATCGTACGAATGAATTAGAATGGTTACATTCGTGCGAATGAATTAGAATGGATCGTACGAATGGATTACAATGGATCGTACTAATGGTTTAGAATGGATCGTACGAATGAATTAGAATGGATCGTACAAATGTATTAGAAAGGTTACATTAGTGAAAATGAATTAGAATGGATCGTACGAATGAATTAGAATGGATCGTACGAACGAATTAGAATGGATCGTACGAACGAATTAGAATGGATCGTAGGAATGAATTAGAATGGATCTTGCGATTGAATTAGAATAGATCGTACGAATGAATTAGAATGGTTACATTCGTGCGAATGAACTAGAATGGATACATACATTCATGCGAATGAATTAGAATGGATCATATGAATGAGTTAGAATGGATCGTATGAATGAAATAGAATAAATTGCATGAATGAATTAGAATGGATCATACGAATGAATTGGAATGGATCGTACGAATGAATTAGAATGGGTACATTCATGCAAATGAATTAGAATGGATCGTACGAATGAAATAGAATGGATCATACAAATGAATTAGAATGGTTATATTCATGTGAATGAATTAGAATAGATCGTACGAATGAATTAGAATGGATCATACGAATAAATTAGAATGGATCGTGCGAAAGAATTAGAATGGATCGTACGAATGAATTAGAATGGATCGTATGAATGAATTAGAATGGATTGTGCGAATGAATTAGAATGGATCGTACGAATGGATTTGAATGGATCTTACGAATGAATTAGAGTGGATCGTACAAATGAATTAGAAAGGTTACATTTGTGAGAATGAATTAGAATGGATCGTACGAATGAATTAGAGTGGATCGTACGAATGGATAAGAATGGATCGTACGAATGGATTAGAATGGATCGTGCGAATGAATTAGAATGGATCTTACGAATGGATTAGAATGGATCGTACGAATGAATTAGAATGGATCATATGAATGAATTAGAATGGATCATACAAATGAATTAGAAAGGTTACATTCGTGAGAATGAATTAGAATGGATCGTACGAATGAATTAGAATGGATCATGCGAATGATTTTGAATGGATCGTACGAATGAATTAGAATGGATCGAACGAATGAATTAGAATGGATACATTCGAGCGAATGAATTAGAATAGATCCTAGGAATGAATTAGAATGGATCATACGAATGAATTAGAATGGATCATGTGAATGAATTAGAATGGATTGTACGAATGAATTAGAATGGATATATTCGTGCGAATGAATTAGAATGGATCGGATGAATGAATTAGAATGGATCGTACGAATGAATTAGAAGGGATCGTGCGAATGAATTAGAATGAATCGTACGAATGCATTAGAATGGATCGTACGAATGAATTAGAATGAATCGTACGAATTAATTAGAATGAATCGTACGAATGAATTAGAATGGATCGTGCGAATGAATTAGAATGGATCGTACGAATGAATTAGAATGGATACATACAAATGAATTAGAAAGGTTACATTCGTGAGAATGAATTAGAATGGATCGTACGAATGAATTAGAATGGATCATAGGAATGAATTAGAATGGATCGTGCAAATGAATTAGAATGGATACATTCGTGCGAATGAATTAGAATGAATCGTAGGAATGAATTAGAATGGATCGTACGAATGAATTAGAATGGTTACATTCGTGTGAATGAATTAGAATGGATCGTATGAACGAATTAGAGTGGATCGTATGAATTAGAATGGATACATTTGTGCGAATGAAATAGAATGGATAGTACGAATGAATTAGAGTGGATCGTACGAATGGATTAGAATGGATCGTGCGAATGAATTAGAATGGATCGTATGAATAAATTAGAATGGATCGTACGAATGAATTAAAATGGATACATTTGTGCGAATGAATTAGAATGGATCATACGATTGAATTAGAGTGGATCATGCGAATGAATTTTAATGGATCGTACGAATGAATTAGAATGGATCGAACGAATGAATTAGAATGGATACATTCGAGCGAATGAATTAGAATAGATCGTAGGAATGAATTAGAATGGATCATACGAATGAATTAGAATGGATCGTGCGAATGAATTAGAATGGATTGTATGAATGAATTAGAATGGATACATTCATGCGAATGAATTAGAATGGATCGGACGAATGAATTAGAATGGATCGTACGAATGCATTAGAATGGATTGTACGAATGAATTTGAATGGATACATTCGAGCGAATGAATTAGAATGGATCGTGCGATGAATTAGAATGGATCATACAAATGAATTAGAATGGATTCTAATCCATTCGTACGATCCATTCTAATCTATTCTAATTCATTCGCACAAATGTATCCATTTTAATTCATTCTCACGAATGTAACCTTTCTAATTCATTTGTATTATCCATTCAAATTCATTCATACGAATGAATAGAATGGATTGTACGAATGAATCATACGAACGAATTAGAATGGATCGTACGAACGAATTAGAATGGATCGTACAAATGAATTATAATAGATCGTACGAATGGATCATGCGAATGAAATAGAATGGATCGTACGAATGAATTAGAATAGATACATTCATGCGAACGAATTAGAATGGATAGTAGAAATGAATTAGAATGAATCGTACGAACGAATTAGAATGGTTACATTCGTGCGAATGAAATAGAATAGATCGTACGAATGAATTAGAATGGATCGTATGAATAAATTAGAATGGATCGTGCGAATGAATTAGAATGGATCGTACGAATGAATTAGAATTGATCCACCGAATGAGTTAGAATGGATCATACGAATGAATTACAATGTATCGTACGAATGCATTCGAATGGATCGTACGAATGAATTAGAATGAATCGTATGATCTATTCTAATTCATTCGCATGATCCATTCTAATTCATTCGCACAATCCATTCTAATTCATTCGTACGATCCATTCTAATTCATTCGTATGATCCATTCTAACTCATTCGGTGGATCCATTCTAATTCATTCGTACGATCCATTCTAATTCATTCGCACGATCCATTCTAATTTATTCGTATGATCTATTCTAATTCATTCGTACGATCTATTCTTATTCATTCGCACAAATGTAACCATTCTAGTTCATTCGTACGATCCATTAGAATGGATCGTACGAATGAATTTGAATGGATCGTACGAATGAATTAGAATGGACAGAACATATGAATTAGAATGGATACATTCGAGCGAATGAATTAGAATAGATCGTAGGAATGAATTAGAATGGATCATACGAATGAATTAGAATGGATCGTGCGAATAAATTAGAATGGATTGTTCGAATGAATTAAAATGGATACATTCGTGCGAATGAATTAGAATGGATCATACGAATGAATTAGAATGGATCGTACGAATGAATTAGAATGAATCGTACGAATGAATTAGAATGGATCGTATGAATGAATTAGAATGGATACATTTGTACGAATAAATTAGAATGGATTGTATTAATGAACTAGAATAGATACATTCTTGCGAATAAATTAGAATGGATCGTATATTCGTGCAAATAAATTAGAATAGATCATACGAATGAATTAGAATGGATCGTGCGAATGAATTAGAATGAATCGTACGAATGCATTAGAATGGATCGTACGAATGAATTAGAATGAATCGTACGATCCATTCTAATTCATTAGTCCGATCCATTCTAATTCATTCGCACAAATGTATCCATTCTAATTCATTCGTACAATCCATTCTAATTCATTCGCACGATCGATTCTAATTCATTGGTATGATCCATTCTAATTCATTCCTACAATCTATTCTAATTCACTCGCTCGAATGTATCCATTCTAATTCATTCATTCGATCTATTCTAATTCATTCGTACGATCCATTCAAATTCATTCGCATGATCCATTCTAATTCATTTGTACGATCCATTCTAATTCATTCTCACGAATGTAACATTTCTAATTCATTTGTATGATCCATTCTAATTCATTCGTACGATCCATTCTAATCCATTCGTACGATCCATTCGTTCAAATATATCCATTCTAATTCATTCGTACGATCCATTCTAATTCATTCGTACGATCTATTCTAATTCATTTGTACGATCCATTCTAATTCATACGTACAATCCATTCTAATTCAGTCGTATGAATGTATCCATTTTAATTCATTCGTACGATTTATTCTAATTCATTCGTACGATCTAATTCATTCGTACGATACATTCTAATTCATTCGTACGATCAATTCTAATTCATTTGCACGATCCATTCTAATTCATTCATACGATCCATTCTAATTCATTCGTATGATCCATTCTAATTTATTCGTTCAAATATATCCATTCTAATTCGTTCGTATGATCCATTCTAATTCATTCGCATGATCCATTCTAATTCATTCGTACGATCCATTCTAATTCATTCGTATGATCAATTCTAATTCATTCGCACGATCCATTCTAATTCATTTGTTCGATCTATTCTAATTCATTCGTACGATCCATTCTAATTCATTCGCACGAATGTGTCCATTCTAATTCATTCGTACGATCCATTCTAATTCATTCGCACTATCCATTCTAATTCATTCGTACGATCCATTCTAATTCATTCGTACGATCCATTCTAATTTATTCGTATGATCCATTCTAATTAATTCACACAAATGTATCCATTCTAATTCATTCGTACGATCCATTCAAATTCAATCATATGATCCATTCTAATTCATTCGTACGAATGAATTAGAATGGATTATACAAATAAAATAGAATGGATCGTACGAATGAATTAGAACGGATAAGAATGGATCGTACGAATGAATTAGAATAGATCGTACGAATGAATTAGAATGAATCATACGAATGGATTAGAATGGATCGTACGAATGGATTAGAATGGATCATACGAATGGATTAGAATGGATCGTACGAATGAATTAGAATGGATCATACAAATGAATTAGAAACGTTACATTTGTGAGAATGAATTAGAAAGGATCGTACGAATGAATTAGATCGTACGAATGAATTAGAATGGATCGTACAAATGAATTAGAATAGATCGTGCCAATGAATTAGAATGGATACATTCGTGCGAATGAATTAGAATGGATCGTGCGAATGAATTAGAATGGATCGTACGAATGTATTATAATTGATCATGCGAATGAATTAGAATGGATCATACGATTGAATTTGAATGGATCGTACGAATAAATTAGAATGGTTACATTTGTGCGATGAATAAGAATGGAGTGTACGAATGAATTAGAATGGAGCATACGAATAAACTAGAATGGATACATTCGTGCGAATGAATTAGAATGGATCATATGAAAGAATTAGAATGGATACATTCGAGCGAATGAATTAGAATGGATCGTACGAATGAATTAGAATGGATCATAGGAATGAATTAGAATGGATCGTGCAAATGAATTAGAATGGATATATTCATGCGAATGAATTAGAATGGATCGTACGAATGAATTAGAATGGATACATTCGTGCGAATGAACGAATTAGAATGGATCGTACGAATGAAGTAGAATGGATCGTAGGAATGAATTAGAATAGATCATACGAATGAATTAGAATGGATCGTGCGAATGAATTAGAATAGATCGTGCGAATGAATTAGAATGGATCATACGAATGAATTAGAATGAATCATACGAATGAATTAGAATGGATCATATGAATGAGTTTGAATGGATCGTACAAATGAATTAGAATGGATCGTGCGAATGAATTAGAATGGTTACATTCGAGTGAATGAATTAGAATGGATCGGACGAATGGATTAGAATGGATCATACGAATGAATTAGAATGGATATATACAAATGAATTAGAAAGGTTTTATTAGTGCGAATGAATTAGAATGAATCGTACGAATGAATTAGAATGGACCGTGCGAATGAATTAGAATGAATCGTACGAATGCATTAGAATGAATTAGAATGGATCATACAAATGAATTAGAATGGATCGTACGAATAAATTAGAATGGATCGTACGAATGAATTAGAATGGATAGTGCGAATGAATTAGAATGGATACATTTGAGCAAATGAATTAGAATGGATCGTGCGAATGAATTAGAATGCATCGTACGAATGAATTTGAATGGATCGGACGAATGAATTAGAATGGATCGTACGAATGAATTAGAATGGATCATAGGAATGAATTAGAATGGATCGTGCAAATGAATTAGAATGGATACATTCGTACGAATGAATTAGATTGGATCGTAGGAATGAATTAGAATGGATCGTACGAATGAATTAGAATGGTTACTTTTGTGCGAATGAATTAGAATGGATCGTACGAATGAATTAGAATGGATCGTGCGAATGAATTAGAATTGATCATACGAATGAATTTGAATGGATCGTAGGAATGAATTAGAATGGATCGTGCAAATGAATTAGAATGGATACATTCGTGCGAATGAATTAGAATAGATCGTAGGAATGAATTAGAATGGATCGTACGAATGAATTAGAATGGTTACATTCGTGCGATCCATTCTAATTCATTCGTATGATCCATTCTAATTTTTTCTCACAAATGTAACCTTTCTAATTCATTTGTACGATCCATTCGAATTCATTCCTACGATCCATTCTAATTCATTCCTACGATCTATTCTAATTCATTCGTACGATCCATTCTGATTCATTCGTACGATCCATTCTAATCCATTCGTACGATCCATTCTAATTCATTCGTACGTACGATTCATTCTAATTCATTCGTACGATCCATTCTAATTCATTCGTACGATCCATTCTAATTTATTCGCACGATCCATTCTAATTCATTCGTACGATCCATTCGAATTCATTCGCACGATCCATTTTAATTCATTCCTATGATCCATTCTAATTTATTCGTACGAGCCATTCTAATTCATTCGCTCGAATGTATGTATTCTAATTCATTCGTACGATCCATTCTAATTCATTCGTACGATCCATTCTAATTCATTCGCTCGATCCATTCTAATTCATTCGTACGATCCATTCTAATTCATTTGCACGATCCATTCTAATTCATTCCTATGATCCATTCTAATTCATTCGTACGATCCATTCTAATTCATTCGCTCGAATGTATCCATTCTAATTCATTTGTACGATCCATTCTAATTCGTTCGTACGATCCGTTCTAATTCGTTCGTACGATCCATTCTAATTCATTCGTACGATCCATTCTAATTCATTCGTATGATCCATTCTAATTCATTTCTACGATCTATTCTAATTCATTCGCTCGAATGTATTCATTCTAATTCATTTGTTCGATCCATTCTAATTCATTCGTACGATCTATTCAAATTCATTCGCATGATCCATTACGATCCATTCTAATTCATTCGTACGATCCATTCTAATTCATTCATATGATCCATTCTAATTCATTCGTACGATTCATTCTAATTCATTCGTATGATCCATTCTAATTCATTCGCACGAATGTATCATAACCTTTCTAATTCATTTGTATGATCCATTCTAATTCATCCGTACGATCCATTCTGATCCATTCATACGATCCATTCTAATCCATTCGTTCGATCCATTCTAATTCATGCGCATGATCCATTCTAATTCATTCGTACAATGCGTTCTAATTCATTCGCTCGAATGTATCCATTCTAACTCATTCGCACGAATGAATTAGAATGGATCGGACGAATGAATTAGAATGGATCATACGAATGGATCGTACGAATGAATTAGAATGGATCATACGAATGAATTAGAATGGATCGTACGAACGAATTAGAATGGATCGTACGAACGAATTAGAATGGATCGTATGAACGAATTAGAATGGATCGTACGAATGAATTAGAATGGATACATTCGTCCGAATGAATTAGAATGGATCGTACGAATGAATTAGAATGGATCGTGCGAATAAAATAGAATGAATCATACGAATGAATTAGAATGGATCGTACGAATGAATTAGAATGAATACATTTGTACGAATAAATTAGAATGGATTGTACGAATGAATTAGACTGGATACATTCTTGCGAATAAATTAGAATGGATCGTAAATTCGTGCAAATAAATTAGAATGGTTCATACGAATGAATTAGAATGGATCGTGCGAATGAATTAGAATGAATCGTACGAATGCAATAGAATGGATTGTACGAATGAATTAGAATGAATCGTACGATCCATTCTAATTAATTTGTACGATCCATTCTAATCTATTCTAATTCATTCGCACAAATGTATCCATTCTAATTCATTCTCTCGAATGTAACCTTTCTAATTCATTTGTATGATCCATTCTAATGCATTCGTACGATCCATTCTAATCCATTCGTACGATCAATTCTAATCCATTCATTCGTACGAATGAATTAGAATAGTTACATTCGTGCGAATGAATTAGAATGGATCATACCAATGAATTAGAATGGATCGTACGAATGAATTAGAATGGATACATTCGAGCGAATGAATTAGAATAGATCGTACGAATGAATTAGAATGGATCATAGGAATGAATTAGAATGGATCATGCAAATGAATTAGAATGGATCGTATGAATGAATAAGAATGGATCGTACGAATGAATTAGAATGGATACATTTGTGCGAATGAATTAGAATGGATCATACGAATGAATTAGAATGGATCATAGGAATGAATTAGAATGGATCGTGCAAATGAATTAGAATGGATACATTCGTGCGAATGAATTAGAATGGATCGTAGGAATGAATTAGAATGGATCGTACGAATGAATTTGAATGGATCGTACGAATGGATTCGTACAATGCATTCTAATTCATTCGTACGATTCATTCTAATTCATTCGTATGAGCTATTCTAATTCATTCGTAGGATCCATTCTAATGAATTTGTACGATTCATTCTAATTCATTCGTACGATCCATTCTAATTCATTCGTACGATCCATTCTAATTCATTCGCACGAATGTATCTATTATAATTCATTTGTCTGATACATTCTAATTCATTCGTACGATCCTTTCTAATTCATTTGTACGATCCATTCTAATTCATTCGCACAAATGTATCCATTCTAATTCATTCGTACGATCCATTCTAATTCATTTGCACGATCCATTCATTCATTCGCATGATCCATTCTAATTCATTCATACGATCAATTCTAATTCATTCTCACGAATATATCCATTCTAATTCATTCGCATGATCCATTCTAATTCATTCGTATGAATGAATTACAATGGATCGTACGAATGAATTAGAATAGATCGTACGAATGAATTAGAATAGCTTATACGAATGAATTAGAATGAATCATACGAATGAATTAGAATAGATCGTAGGAATGAATTAGAATGGATTTATACGAATGAATTAGAATGGATCGTACGAATGAATTAGAATGGTTACATTTGTGCGAATGAATTAGAATGGATCGTATGAATGAATTAGAATGGATCGTGCGAATGAATTAGAATGGATCGTACGAATGGATTAGAATGGATCGTACGAATGGATTAGAATGGATCGTACGAATGAATTAGAATGGATCATACAAATGAATTAGAAAGGTTACATTCGTGAGAATGAATTAGAATGGATCATACGAATGAATTAGAATGGATCATGCGAATGAATTTGAATGGATTATACGAATGAATTAGAATGGATCGAACGAATGAATTAGAATGGATACATTTGAGTGAATGAATTACAATAGATCGTAGGAATGAATTAGAATGGATCATATGAATGAATTAGAATGGATCATGCGAATGAATTAGAATAGATCATACGAATGAATTAGAATGGATCGTGCGAATGAATTAGAATAGATCATACGAATGAATTAGAATGGATCGTACAAATGAATTAGAATGGATCGTACGAACGAATTAGAATGGTTACATTCATGCGAATGAATTAGAATGGATCGTACTAATGGTTTAGAATGGATCGTACGAATGGATTAGAATGGATCGTACGAATGAATTACAATGGATTATGCCAATGAATTAGAATGGATCGTACAAATGAATTAGAAAGGTTACATTCGAGCGAATGGATTAGAATGGATCGTACGAATGGATTAGAATGGATCGTACGAATGGATTAGAATGGATCGTACGAATGAATTAGAATGGATACATACAAATGAATTAGAAAGGTTACATTCGTGCGAATAAATTAGAATGAATCATACGAATGAATTAGAATGGATCTTGCGAATGAATTAGAATGAATCGTACGAATGCATTAGAATGGATCATAGGAATGAATTAGAATGGATCGTGCAAATGAATTAGAATGGATACATTCGTGCGAATGAATTATAATGGATCGTAGGAATGAATTAGAATGGATGGTACGAATGAATTAGAATGGATACATTCGTGCGAATGAATTAGAATGGATCGGACGAATGAATTAGAATGGATCGTACGATTCATTCTAATTCATTCGTACGATCCATTCTAATGCATTCGTACGATTCATTCTAATTCATTCGCACGATCCATTCTAATTCATTCGTACGATCCATTCTTATTCATTCATACGATTTATTCTAATTCATTCGCACAAACCATTCTAATTCATTCGTACGATCCATTCTAATTCATTCGTATGATCCATTCTAACTCATTCTGTGGATCCATTCTAATTCATTCGTACGATCCATTCTAATTCATTCGCACGATCCATTCTAATTCATTAGTACGATTCATTCTAATTCATTCGCACGATCCATTCTAATTCATTCGTACGATCCATTCTAATTCATTCGCACGAATGTATCCATTCTAATGCATTCGTACGATCCATTCTAATTCATTCGTACGATCCATTCTAATCCATTCGTACGATCCATTCTAATTCATTCGTACGATCCATTCTAATTCATTCTTACAAATGTAACCTTTCTAATTCATTTGTACTATCCATTCTAATTCATTCGTACAATCCATTCTAATTCATTCGTACGATCCATTCTAATTCATTCTCACAAATGTAACCTTTCTAATTCATTTGTACGATCCATTCTAATTCATTCGCATGATCCATTCTAATTCAATCGTACGATCCATTCTAATTCATTCGTGCGATCCATTCTAATTCATTCGTACGATCCATTCGTACGCTCCATTCTTATTCATTGCATAAATGAATTAGAATGGATCGTACGAATGAATTAGAATGGATACATTCGAGCGAATGAATTAGAATAGATCATAGGAATGAATTAGAATGGATCGTACGAATGAATTAGAATGGATCGTGCGAATGAATTAGAATGGATCATACGAATGAATTAGAATGGATCGTACGAATGAATTAGAATGGATCGTGCGAATGAATTAGAATGGATCGTACGAATGAATTAGAATGGAGATATTTGAACGAATAAATTAGAATGGATCATACAAATGAATTAGAATGGATCATAGGAATGAATTAGAATTGATCGTGCAAATGAATTAGAATGGATCGTGCGAATGAATTAGAATGGATCGTACAAATGAATTAGTACGGATCGTACGATTCATTATAATTCATTCGTACGATCCATTCTAATGCATTCGTACGATCGATTCTAATTCATTCGCACGATCCATTCTAATTCATTCGCACGATCCATTCTAATTCATTCGTACGATCCATTCTAATTCATTTGTGCGATGAATAAGAATGTAGAGTACGAATGGATCGTACAAATGAATTAGAATGGATCGTACAAAAGAATTAGAAAGGTTATATTTGTGCGAATGAATTAGAATGGATCGTACGAATGAATTAGAATGGATCGTGCGAATGAATTAGAATGGATCGTAGGAATGAATTAGAATCGATCGTGCGAATGAATTAGAAGGGATCGTGCGAATGAATTAGAATGGATCGTGCAATCTCATTCATTCGTACAATGCATTCTAATCTATTCGTACGATCCATTATAATTCATTCGTACGATCTATTCAAATTCATTTGCACGATCTATTCTAATTCATTAGTCCGATCCATTATAATTCATTCGTACGATCCATTCTAATTCATTCGCACGAATGTATTATACGAATGAATTAGAATGGATCGTATGAAAGGATCGTGCGAATGAATTAGAATAGATCGTATGAACGAATTAGAATGGATCGTACGAACAAATTAGATGGATCGTATGAACGTATTAGAATGGATCGTACAAATGAATTAGAATGGATACATTCGAGCGAATGAATTAGAATGGATCGTACGATGCAATCTAATTCATTCGCACGATCCATTCTAATTCATTCGTACGATCCATTCTAATTCATTCGTATGATCCATTCTAATTTATTCATTCAAATATATCCATTCTAATTCATTCGTACGATCCATTCTAATTCATTCGCACGATCCATTCTAATTCATTCGCACGAATGTAACCTTTCTAATTCATTCGTATGATACATTCATACGACTGAATTAGAATGGATTGTACGACTAAATTAGAATTGATCATACGAATGAATTAGAATGGATTGTATGGATGAATTACAATGGATCCGTACGAACGAATTAGAATTAGAATGGTTACATTCGTGCGAATGAATTAGAATGGATCGTACAAATGGATTAGAATGGATCGTACGAATGGATTAGAATGCATTGTACGAATGAATTAGAATAGATACATTCATGCAAATGAATTAGATTGCATCGTACGAATGCCGTACGCTCCATTCTAATTCATTCATACGTTCCATTCTTATTCATCGCACAAATGTATCCATTCTAATTTATTCGTACGATCCATTCAAATTCAATCGTATGATCCATTCTAATTCATTCGCACAAATGTATCGTACGAATGAATTAGAATGGATTATACAAATGAATTAGAAAGGTTACATTCGTGAGAATGAATTAGAATGGATCGTATGAATGAATTAGAATGGATCATGCGAATGAATTTGAATGGATCGTACGAATGAATTAGAATGGATCGAACGAATGAATTAGAATGGATACATTCGAGCGAATGAATTAGAATAGGTCGTAGGAATGAATTAGAATGGATCATACGAATGAATTAGAATCGATACATTCATGCGAATGAATTAGAATGGATACATTCGTGCGAATGAATTAGAATGGATTAGAATGGATCGTACGAATGAATTAGAATGGATCGTGCGAATGAATGAGAATGGATCGTATGAATAAATTAGAATGGATCGTACAAATGAATTAAAATAGATACATTTGTACGAATGAATTAGAATGGATCATACGATTGAATTAGAATGGATCGTACGAATGAATTAGAATGGATCATGCGAATGAATTTGAATGGATCGTACGAATGAATTAGAATGGATCGAATGAATGAATTAGAATGGATACATTCGAGCGAATGAATTAGAATAGATCGTAGGAATGAATTAGAATGGATCGTACGAATGAATTAGAATGGATCGTGCGAATAAATTAGAATGGATAGTGCGAATGAATTAGAATGGATCGTACGAATGAATTAGAATAGATACATTCGTGCGAATGAATTAGAATGGATCGTACGAATGAATTAGAATGGATCGTAGGAATGAATTAGAATGGATCCACCGAATGAGTTAGAATGGATCATACGAATGAATTAGAATGGATCGTATGAATGAAATGGATCGTACAAATGAACTAGAATGGATACATTTGTACGAATAAATTAGAATGGATTGTACGAATGAATTAGAATGGATTGTATGAATAAATTAGAACAGATCGTACGAATGAATTAGAATTGATCGTGTGAATGAATTAGAATGGATACATTCTTGCGAATGAATTTGAATGGATCGTACGAATAGATCGTACGAATGAATTAGAATGGTTACATTCGTGCAAATGAATTAGAATGGATCATACGAATAAATTAGAATGGATACATTCGTTCGAATGAATTAGAATGGATCGTACAAATGAATTAGAATAGATCGTACGAATGAATTAGAATGGATCATGCGAATGAATTAGAATGGATTGTACGAATGAATTAGAATGGATAGATTAGTGCGAATGA
The DNA here is from genome assembly GCA_947650365.1 of Chamaelirium japonicum. Taxonomy (NCBI): domain Eukaryota; kingdom Viridiplantae; phylum Streptophyta; class Magnoliopsida; order Liliales; family Melanthiaceae; genus Chamaelirium; species Chamaelirium japonicum. The sequence continues at coordinate 1,009,563 of CANTAL010000050.1, forward strand.
ATTAGAATGGATCGTGTGAATGAATTAGAATGGATCGTATGAATGAATTAGAATGGATCCACCGAATGAGTTAGAATGGATCATACGAATGAATTAGAATGGATCGTACAAAAGAATTTGAATGGATCGTTCGAATGAATTAGAATGGATCGTGCGAATGAATAAGAATGGATCATACGAATGAATTAGAATGGATTGTACGAATTAATTAGAATGGTACATTCGTACGAATGAATTAAAATGGATCGTACGAATCAATTAGAATGGATCGTACGAATGAATTAGAATTGATTGTACGAATGAATTAGAATGGATCGTGCGAATGAATTAGAATGGATCGTACGAATGAATTAGAATGGATCGTACGAATGAATTAGAATGGATATATTCGTGCGAATGAATTAGAATGGATCGTGCGAATGAATTAGAATGGATCATACGAATGAATTAGAATGGATATATTTGTGAGAATGAATTAGAACATACAAATGAATTAGAAAGGTTACATTCGTGAGAATGAATTAGAATGGATTGTACGAATGAATTAGACTGGATCGTATGAATGAATTAGAATGGATACATTCGAGCGAATGAATTAGAATGGATCATACGAATGAGTTAGAATGGATCATACGCGATGCAATCTAATTTATTCGCACAAATGTATCTATTCTAATTCATTCATACAATGCGTTCTAATCCATTCGTACGATCCATTCTAATCCATTTGTACGATCCATTCTAATTCATTCGCACGAATGTAACCATTCTAATTCTTATTCGTTCGTACAGATCCATTCTAATTCATTTGTACAATCCATTCTAATTCATTCGTATGATCAATTCTAATTCATTCGTACAATCTATTCTAATTCAGTCGTATGAATGTATCATACGAATGAATTAGAATGGATCATACGAATGAATTAAAATGGATCGTACAAATGAATTAGAATGGATCGTACGAATGAATTAGAATACATTATGTGAATGAATTAGAATGGATCGTGCGGATGAATTAGAATGGATCATACGAATGAATTAGAAAGGTTACATTCGTGCGAATTAATTAGAATGGATCATGCGAATGAATTAGAATAGATCGTACGAATGAATTAGAATGAATATATTTGAAGGAATAAATTGGAATGGACCATAGGAATGAATTAGAATGGATCGTACGAATGAATTAGAATGGATCGTGCGAATGAATTAGATTGCATCGTACGATCCATTCTAATTCATTCGCTCGAATGTATCCATTCTAATTCATTCGTACGATCCATTCTAATTCGTTCATACGATCCATTCTAATTCGTTCGCACGATCCATTCTAATTCATTCGTATGATCCATTCTAATTCATTCGTACGATCCATTCTAATTCATTCGTATAAATGTATCCATTCTAATTTATTCGTACGATCCAGTCTAATTCATTCGTACGATCCATTCTAATTCATTCGCACGAACGTATCTATTCTAATTTATTCCTAAGATCCATTCTAATTCATTCGTACGATCCATTCTAATTCATTCGCTTGAATGTATCCATTCTAATTCATTCGTACGATCCATTCTAATTCATTCTCACGTATGTAACCTTTCTAATTCATTTGTATGTATCCATTCTAATTCATTCATACGATCCATTCTAATTCATTCGCACGATCCATTCTAATTCATTCGTACGATCCATTCTAATTCATTCGCACGAATGTATCCATTCTAATTCATTTGCACGATCCATTCTAATTCATTCATATGATCCATTCTAATTCATTCGTACGATCCATTCTAATTCATTCGCTGGAATGTATCCATTCTAATTCATTCGTACGATCCATTCTAATTCGTTCATACGATCCATTCTAATTCGTTCGTACGATCCATTCTAACTCGTTCGTACGATCCATTCTAATTCATTCGTACGATCCATTCTAATTCATTCGCACGATCCATTCTAATTCATTCGTACGATCCATTCTAATTCATTCGATCTATTCTAATTCATTCGCTCGAATGTATCCATTCTAATTCATTCGTATGATCCATTCTAATTCATTCGTGCGATCCATTCTAATTCATTCGTACGATCCATTCTAATTCATTCGTACAAATGTATCCATTTTAATTCATTCGTACAATGCGTTCTAATCCATCGTACGATCCATTCTAATTCATTCTCACAAATGTAACCTTTCTAATTCATTTGTACGATCCATTCTAATTCATTCGTACATTCCATTCTAATCCATTCGTACGATCCATTCTAATCCATTCGTACGATCCTTTCTAATTCATTTGTATGATCCATTCTAATTCATTCGTACGATCCATTCTAATCCATTCGTACGATCCATTCTAATCCATTCTAATTCATTCGTACGAATAAATTAGAATGGATTCATTCATGCAAATGAATTAGAATGGATCGTACGAATGAATTAGAATGGATCGTACGAATGAATTAGAATGGATCATGCGAATGAATTAGAATAGATCATACGAATGAATTAGAATGGATCGTACGAATAAATTAGAATCGATTGTGTGAATGAATTAGAATGGATCGTACGAATGAATTAGAATGGATCCACCGAATGAGTTAGAATGGATCATACGAATGAATTAGAATGGATCATGCGAATGAATTAGAATAGATCGTACGAATGAATTAGAATGGATCGTACGAATAAATTAGAATGGATTGTGCGATTGTGCGAATGAATTAGAATGGATCGTATGAAGGAATAAGAATGGATCGTACGAATGAATTAGAATGGATCATGCGAATGAATTAGAATGAATCGTACGAATGCATTAGAATGGATCGTACGAATGAATTAGAATGAATCGTACGCTCCAATCTAATTTGTTCGTCCGATCCATTCTAATTCATTCGCACGAATGTATCCATTCTAATTCATTCGTACAATCCATTCTAATTCATTCGCACAATCCATTCTAATTCATTCGTATGATCCATTCTAATTCATTCCTACGATCCATTCTAATTCATTCTCACGAATGTAACCTTTCTAATTCATTTGTATGATCCATTCTAATTCATTCGTACGATCCATTCTAATCCATTCGTACGATCCATTCTAATTCATTCGTACGAATAAATTAGAATGGATCGTACGAATGAATTAGAATGGATACATTCGTGTGAATGAATTAGAATGGATCGTAGGAATGAATTAGAGTGGATCGTACGAATGAATTAGAATGGTTACATTCGTGCGAATGAATTAGAATGGATCGTACGAATGAATTAGAATGGATCGTGCGAATGAATTAGAATTGATCATACGAATGAATTAGAATGGATCATATGAATGAATTAAAATGGATCGTATGAACGAATTAGAATGGATCGTACGAATGGATTAGAATGGATTGTACGAATGAATTAGATCGTACGAATGAATTAGAATGGATCGTATGAATAAATTAAAATGGATACATTCATACGACTGAATTAGAATGGATTGTGCGAATTAATTAGAATGGATCGTTCGAATGAATTTGAATGGATAAATTTGTGCGAATGAATCTGAATGGATTGTATGAATGAATTACAATGGATCGTACGAATGAATTAGAATGGATCGTACGAATGAATTAGAATAGCTCATAAGAATGAATTAGAATGAATCGTACGAATGAATTAGAATGGTTACATTCATGCGAATGAATTAGAATAGATCGTACGAATGAATTAGAATGGATCGTATGAATAAATTAGAATGGATCGTGCGAATGAATTAGAATAGATCGTTGGCATGAATTAGAATGGATCGTACGAATGAATTAGAATGGTTACATTCGTACGAATGAATTAGAATGGATACATTCATGCGAATGAATTAGAATGGATCGTACGAATGAATTTGAATGGATCGTACGAATAAATTAGAATGGATACATTCATACTAATGAATTAGAATGGATCGTACGAATGGATTAGAATGGATCGTATGAATGGATTAGAATGAATCGTACGAATGAATTAGAATGGATCGTACAAATGAATTAGAAAGGTTACATTTGTGAGAATGAATTAGAATGGATCGTACGAATGAATTAGAATGGATCGTACGAATAAATTTGAATGGATCGTATGAATGGATTAGAATGGATCGTACGAATGGATTAGAATGGATCGTACGAATGAATTAGAATGGATCATACAAATGAATTAGAAATGTTACATTTGTGAGAATGAATTAGAATGGATACATTTATGCGAATGAATTAGAATAGATTAGAATGGATCGTACGAATGGATTAGAATCCATTCTAATTCATTTGTATGATCCATTCTAATTCATCGCACGATCCATTCTAATTCATTCGATCGAATATATCCATTCTAATTCATTCGTATGATCCATTCTAATGCATTCGTACGATCCATTCTAATTCATTCATACTATCCACTCTAATTCATTCGTATGATCTATTCTAATTCATTCGCACGATCCATTCTAATTCATTCGTTCGAATATATCCATTCTAATTCATTCATACGATCCTTTCTAATTCATTCTCACAAATGTAACCTTTCTAATTCATTTGTATGATCCATTCTATTTCATTCGTTCGATCCATTCTAATTCATTCGTACGATCCATTCTAATCCATTCGTATGATCCATTCTAATTCATTCGTACGATCCATTCTAATTCATTCGTATGAATGTATCCATTCTAATTTATTCGTACGATCAATTCTAATTCATTCGTACGATCAATTCAAATTCATTTGCATGATCCATTCTAACTCATTCGTACGATCAATTCTAATTCATTCGCATGAATATATCTATTCTAATTCATTCGTATGATCCATTCTAATTTATTCGCACGATCTATTCTAATTCATTCGTATGATCCATTCTAATTCATTCGTACGATCCATTATAATTCATTCGCACGATCCATTTGTGCGAATGAATTGGATTGCATCGTACGAATGAATTAGAATGGTTACATTCGTGCGAATGAATTAGAATGGATCGTACGAATGAATTAGAATGGATCGTATGAATGAATTAGAATGGATCGTACGAATGAATTAGAATGGATACATTTGTGCGATTGAGTTAGAATGGATTGTGCGAATGAATTAGAATGGATCGTACGAATAAATTAGAATGGATACATTCGTGCAAATGAATTAGAATGGATCGTACGAATGAATTAGAACGGATCATACGAATGAATTAGAATGGATCGTACGAATGGATTAGAATATATCGTACAAATGGATTAGAACGCATTGTACGAATGAATTAGAATAGATACATTTGTGCGAATGAATTAGATTGCATCATACGAATGAATTTGAATGGATCGGACGAATGAATTAGAATGGATCGTACGAATGAATTAGAATGGATCATAGGAATGAATTAGAATGGATCGTGCAAACGAATTAGAATAGATACATTCGTGCGAATGAATTAGAATGGATCGTGCGAATGAATTAGAATGGATCGTACGAATGAAAATTAGAATGGATCGTACGAATGAATTACAATGGATCGTACGAATGAATTAGAATGGATACATTCGAGCGAATGAATTAGAATGGATCGTACGAATGAATTAGAATGGATCATACGAGTGAATTAGAATGGATCATACGAATGAATTAGAATGGATCATACGAATGAATTAGAATGGATCGTACGAATGGATTAGAATGGATACATTCGAGCGAATGAATTAGAATAGACCGTAGGAATAAATTAGAATGGATCATACGAATAAATTATAATGGATCGTGCGAATGAATTAGAATGGATTGTACGAATGAATTAGAATGGATACATTCCTGCGAATGAATTAGAATGGATCGGACGAATGAATTAGAATAGATCGTACGATTCATTCTAATTCATTCGTACGATCCATTCTAATGCATTCCTACGATCTATTCTAATTCATTCGCTCGAATGTATCCATTCTAATACATTCGTACGATTCATTCTAATTCATTCGTATGATCCATTCTAACTCATTCGTACGATCCATTCTAATTCATTCATATGATCCATTCTAATTCATTCGTACGATCCATTCTAATCCATTCGTACGATCCATTCTAATTCATTCTCACAAATGTAACCTTTCTAATTCATTTGTATGATCCATTCTAATTCATTCCTACGATCCATTCTAATCCATTCGTACGATCCATTCTAATTCATTCGCACGAATGTAACTATTCTAATTCATTCGCACGATCCATTCTAATTCATTCCTATAATCCATTCTAATTCATTCCTATAATCCATTCTAATTCATTCCTATAATCTATTCTAATTCATTCGCTCGAATGTATCCATTCTAATTCATTCATACGATCCATTATAATTCGTTCATAGGATCCATTCTAATTCATTCCTATGATCCATTCTAATTCATTCGTACGATCCATTCTAATTCATTTGCTCGAATGTATCCATTCTAATTCATTCGTACGATCCATTCTAATTTGTTCATACGATCCATTCTAATTCGTTCGTACGATCCATTCTAATTCATTCGTACGATCCATTCTAATTCATTCGTACGATCCATTCTAATTCATTCGCACAAATGTATCCATTCTAATTCATTTGTACGATCCATTCTAATTCATTCTCACAAATGTAACATTTCTAATTCATTTGTACGATCCATTCTAATTCCTTCGTACGATCCATTCTAATCCATTCGTACGATCCATTCTAATCCATTCGTACGATCCATTCTAATTCATTCGCACGAATGTAACCATTCTTATTCATTCGTACGATCCATTCTAATCCATTCGTACGCTCCATTCTAATCCATTCGTACGATCCATTCTAATCCATTCGTACGATCCATTCTAATTCATTCTCACAAATATAACCTTTCTAATTCATTTGTGCGATCCATTCTAATCCATTCGTACGATCCATTCTAATTCATTCGTACGATCCATTCTAATTCATTCGCACAATCCATTCTAATTCATTTGTACAAATGTATCCATTCTAATTCATTCGTACGATCCATTCTAATTCATTCGTACGATCCATTCTAATTCATTCGCACAAATGCATCCATTCTAATTCATTCGTATGATCCATTCTAATTCATTCGCACGATCCATTCGTACGATCCATTCTAATTCATTCGTATGATACATTCGTGCGAATGAATTAAAATGGATCGTACGAATGAATTAGAATGGATCGTGCGAATGAATTAGAAAGGATCGTACGAATGAATTAGAATGGATCGTACGAACGAATTAGAATGGATCGTATAAACGAATTAGAATGGATAGTATGAATGAATTAGAATGGATACATTCGAGCGAATGAATTAGAATGGACCGTGCGAATGAATTTGAATGGATTGTACGAATGAATTAGAATTGTTACATTCGTGAGAATGAATTAGAATGGATCATACGAATGAATTAGAATGGATCATGCGAATTAATTTGAATGGATCGTACGAATGAATTAAAATGGCCATTCTAATTCATTCGCACGATCCATTCTAATTCATTTGTATGATCCATTTTAATTCATTCGCATGATCCATTCTAATTCATTCGTATGATACATTCGTGCGAATGAATTACGTACGATCCATTCTAATTCATTCGTACGAACTAATTCATTCATATGATCCATTCTAATTCATTCGCACGAATGTAACCATTCTAATTCATTCGTACGATCCATTCTAATTCATTCGTACGATCCATTCTAATTCATTCATACAATCCATTCTAATTCATTCGCACGATCCATTCTAATTCATTCGTATGATCCATTCTAATTCATTCCTATGATCTATTCTAATTCAATCGCTCGAATTTATCCATTCTAATTCATTCGTACAATCCATTCTAATTCATTCGCACGATCCATTCTAATTCATTCGTATAATCCATTCTAATTCATTCCTACGATCTATTCTAATTCGTTCGCTCGAATGTATCTATTCTAATTCATTCGTACAATCCATTCTAATTCATTCGTACGATCCATTCTAATTCATTCGCAAATTAGAATGGATCGTACGAATGAATTAGAATAGATCATGCGAATAAATTTGAATAGATCGTACGAATGAATTAGAATGGATCATGCGAATGAATTTGAATGGATCGTATGAATGAATTAGAATGGATCGAACGAATGAATTAGAATGGATACATTCGAGCGAATGAATTAGAATAGATCGTAGGAATGAATTAGAATGGATCATACGAATGAATTAGAATGGATCGTGCGAATGAATTAGAATGGATCATACGAATGAATTAGAACGGATCATACAAATGAATTAGAATGGATCGTACGAACGAATTAGAATGGTTACACTCGTGCGAATAAATTAGAATGGATCGTACGAATGAATTAGAATGGATCCAACAAATGAATTAGAATGGATACATTCGAGCGAATGAATTAGAATAGATCGTAGGAATGAATTAGAATGGATCATACGAATGAATTAGAATGGATCGTACGAACGAATTAGAATGGATCGTACGAATGAATTAGAATGGATACATTTGAGCGAATGAATTAGAATGGATCGTACGAATGAATTAGAATGGATCATGCGAATGAATTAGAATGAATCGTACGAATGCATTAGAATGGATCGTATGAACGAATTAGAATGGATCGTACAAATGAATTAGAATGGATGCATTCGAGCGAATGAATTAGAATGGATCGTACGAATGAATTAGAATGGGTCGTGCGAATGAATTAGAATGGATCGTACGAATGAATTAGAATGGATCGTGCGAATGAATTAGAATCGATCGTACGAATGAATTAGAATGGATCGTACGAATGAATTAGATCGTACGAATGAATTAGAATGGATCATACGATTGAATTTGAATGGACCGTACGAATGAATTAGAATGGATACATTTGTGCGAATTAATTACAATGGATCGTACGAATGAATTAGAATGGATAGTACGAATTAATTTGAATGGATCGTACGAATGAATTAGAATGGATCGTACGAATGAATTAGAATGGATACATTCGTGCGAATGAATTAGAATGGATCGTACGAATGAATTAGAATGGATCATGCGAATGAATTTGAATGGATCGTACGAATGAATTAGAATGGATCGAACGAATGAATTAGAATGGATACATTCGAGCGAATGAATTAGAATAGATAGTAGGAATGAATTAGAATGGATCATATGAATGAATTAGAATGGATCGTGCGAATGAATTAGAATGATTCGTACGAATGAATTAGAATGGATCATACAAATGAATTTGAATGGATCATACGAATGAATTAAAATGGATACATTCGTACGAATGAATTAGAATTGATCATACGAATGAATTAGAATGGATCGTACGAATGAATTAGAATGGATCATGCGAATGAATTTGAATGGATCGTACGAATGAATTAGAAGGGATCGAACGAATGAATTAAAATAGAAACATTCGAGCGAATGAATTAGAATAGATCATAGGAATGAATTAGAATGGATCGTACGAATGAATTAGAATGGATCATACGAATGAATTAGAATGGATCGTACGAATGAATTAGAATGGATCGTACGAATGAATTAGAATGGATCATATGAATGAATTAGAATGGTTACATTCGTGCGAATGAATTAGAATGGATCGTACAAATGGATTAGAATGGATCATACCAATGGATTAGAACGCATGAATTAGAATGGATCGTACGAATGAATTAGAATGGATCATACGAATGAATTAGAATGGATAATACGAATGAATAAGAATGGATCGTACGAATGAATTAGAATGGATCATACGAATGAATTTGAATGGATCGTACAAATGAATTAGAATGGATCGTGCGAATGAATTAGAATGGATCGAATGAATGAATTAGAATGGATCGTACGAATGAATTAGAATGGATTGTACGAATGAATTAGAATGGATCGCACGAATGAATTAGAATGGATTGTGCGAATGAATTAGAATGGATCGTATGAATGAATTAGAATAGATCGTACGAATGAATTAGAATGGATCGTGCAAATGAATTAGTATGGATACATTCGTGCGAATGAATTAGAATGGATCGTGCGAATGAATTAGAATGGATCGTACGAATGAATTAGAATGGATATATTTGAACGAATAAATTAGAATGGATCATACGAATGAATTAGAATGGATCGTACGAATGAATTAGAATGGATAGTGCGAATGAATTAGAATGGATCGTACGAATGAATAAGAATGGATCATACGAATGAATTAGAATGGATCGTGCAAATGAATTAAAATGGATACATTCGTGCGAATGAATTAGAATGGATCGTGCGAATGAATTAGAATGGATCGTACGAATGAATTAGAATGGATATATTTGAACGAATAAATTAGAATGGATCATACGAATGAATTAGAATGGATCGTACGAATGAATTAGAATGGATCGTTTTATTGAACTAGAATAGATCGTACGAATGAATTAGATCGTAGGAATGAATTAGAATGGATCGTACGAATGAATTAAAATGGATCGTACAAATGAATTACAATAGATCATTGAAATGAATTAGAATGGATTGTGCGAATGAATTAGAATGGATTGTACAAATGAATTAGAATGGATACATACAAATGAATTAGAAAGGTTACATTCATGAGAATGGATTAGAATGGATTGTAGGAATCAATTAGAATGGATCGTACGAATGAATTAGAATGGATCGTACGAATGAATTAGAATGGATCGTGCGAATGAATTAGAATGAATCGTACGAATGCATTAGAATGGATACATTCGTGCGAATGAATTAGAATGGATCGTACGAATTAATTAGAATGGATCGTGCGAATGAATTAGAATGGATCATACGAATGAATTAGAATGGATCGTGCGAATGAATTAGAATGGATCGTACGAATGAATTAGAATGGATCGTACAAATGAATTAGAAAGGTTACATTCGAGCGAATGAATTAGAATGGATCGTACGAATGAATTAGAATGGATCGTGCGAATGAATTAGAATGGATCGTGTGAATAAATTAGAATGGATCGCGCGAATGAATTAGAATGGATCGTACGAATGAATTAGAATGGATCGTACAAATAAATTAGAAAGGTAACATTTGTGAGAATGAATTAGAATGGATCGTATGATTCATTCTAATTCATTCGTACGTTCCATTCAAATTCATTCGCACGATCCATTCTAATTCATTCGCATGATCCATTCTAATTCATTCGTACGATCCATTCTAATTCATTCGCACGATCCATTCTAATTCATTCGTACGATCCATTCTAATTCAATCGCACGAATGTATCCATTCTAATGCATTCGTACGATTCATTCTAATTCATTCGCACGATCCATTCTAATTCATTCGTATGATCCATTCTTATTCATTCGTCCGATCCATTCTAATTCATTCGCACAAATGTATCCATTCTAATTCATTCGTACAATCCATTCTAATTCATTCGCACGATCCATTCTAATTCATTCGTATGATCCATTTTAATTCATTCCTACAATCTATTCTAATTCATTCGCTCAAATGTATCCATTCTAAATCATTCGTACGATCCATTCTAATTCATTCGTACGATCCATTCTAATTCATTTGTACGATCCATTCTAATTCATTCGTATGATCCATTCTAACTCATTTGTATGATCCATTCTAATTCATTCTCACGAATGTAACCTTTCTAATTCATTTGTATGATCCATTCTAATTCATTCGTACGATCCATTCTAATCCATTCGTATGATCCATTTTAATCCATTCGTACGATCCATTCTAATTCATTCGTACGATACATTCGAGCGATCCATTCTAATTCATTTGCACGATCCATTCTAATTCATTCCTATGATCCATTCTAATTCATTCATACGATCCATTCTAATTCATTCGCTCGAATGTATCCATTCTAATTCATTCGTACGATCCATTCTAATTCATTCATCCGATCCATTCTAATTCGTTTGTACGATCGATTCTAATTCGTTCGTACGATCCATTCTAATTCATTCGCACGATCTATTCTAATTCATTCGTACGATCCATTCTAATCCATTTGTATGATCAATTCTTATTCATTCGCACGATCCATTCTAATTTATTCTCACGAATGTATCCTTTCTAATTCATTTGTATGATCCATTCTAATTCATTCGTATGATCCATTCTAATCCATTCGTATGATCCATTCTAATTCAATTCGTGCAATCCATTCAAATTCATTCGCACAAATGTATCCATTCTAATTCATTCGTATGATCCATTCTAATTCATTCGCATGAATGTATCCATTCTAATGCATTCGTACGATCCATTCTAATTCATTCGCATGATCCATTCTAATTCATTCGTATGATTAATTCTATTTCATTCGCACGATCCATTCTAATTCATTCGTACGATCTAATTCATTCGTATGATCCATACTAATTCATTCGTACGATCAATTCTAATTCATTCGCACGATCCATTCTAATTCATTTGTATGAATGTATCCATTCTAATTTATTCGTACGATCTAGTCTAATTCATTCGTACGATCCATTCTAATTCATTCGCACGAATATATCCATTCTAATTCATTCGTACGATCCTTTCTAATTCATTCGCACGATCCATTCTAATTCTTTCATATGATCCATTCTAATTCATTCGCACGAATGTATCCATTCTAGTTCATTCGTACGCTCCATTGTAATTCATTCGTACGCTCCATTCTTATTCATCGCACAAATGTATCCATTCTAATTTATTCGTACGATCCATTCAAATTCAATCGTATGATCCATTCTAATTCATTCGCACGATCAATTCTAATTCATTCGTCCGATCCATTCTAATTCATTCGCACGAATGTATCCATTCTAATTCATTCATACTATCCATTCTAATTCATTCGCACGATCCATTCTAACTCATTCGGTGGAAACATTCTAATTCATTCATACGATCCATTCTAATTCATTCGCACGATCCATTCTAATTTATTCGTACGATCCATTCTAATTCATTCGTACGATCTATTCTAATTCATTTGCATGATCCATTCTAATTCATTCGTATGATCCATTCTAATTCATTCGTACAATCCATTCAAATTCATTCGTACGATGCAATCTAATTCAGTCGCACAAATGTATCTATTCTAATTCATTCGTACAATGCGTTCTAATGCATTCGTACGATCCATTCTAATTCATTCGTATGATCAATTCTAATTCATTCGCACGATCCATTATAATTCATTCGTACGATCCATTATAATTCATTCGCACGAATGTATCCATTATAATTCATTCGCACGATCCATTCTAATTCATTCGTACGATTCATTCTAATTCATTCACATGATCCATTCTAATTCATTCGTACGATCCATTCTAATTCATTCTCACGAATGTAACCTTTCTAATTCATTCCTATGATCCATTCTAATTCATTCGTACGATCCATTCTAATTCATTCGCTCGAATGTATCCATTCTAATTCATTCGTACGATACATTCGAGCGAATGAATTAGAATGGATCGTACGAATGAATTAGAATGAATCGTACGATCCATTCTAATTTATTCGTCCGATCCATTCTAATTCATTCGCACGAATGTATCCATTCTAATTCATTCGTACAATCCATTCTAATTCATTCGCACGATCCATTCAAATTCATTCGTACGATGCAATCTAATTCATTCGCACAAATGTATCTATTCTAATTCATTCGTACAATGCGTTCTAATCCATTCGTACGATCCATTCTAATCTATTCGTACGATCCATTCTAATCCATTCGTACGATCCATTCTAATTCATTCGTTCGATCCATTCTAATTCATTTGTACGATCCATTGTAATTCATTCGCATAAATGTATCCATTTTAATTCATTCGTACGATCCATTCTAATTTATTCGTACGATCCATTCTAATTCATTCGCACGAATGTAACCATTCAAATTCATTCGTACGATATATTCTAATTCATTCCTACGATCCATTCTAATTCATTCGCACGAATGTATCCATTCTAATTCATTTGCACGATTTATTCTAATTCATTCGTGCAAATGAATCAGAATGGATCGTACGAATGAATTAGAATGGATCATACGAGCTATTCTAATTCATTCGCAAGATCCAATCTAATTCAAACGTACGATCCATTCTAATTCATTCACATGATGTATTCTAAGTAATTCGTACGATCTATTTCAATTCATTCGTACGATCCATTTTAATTCATTCGCATGATCAATTCTAATTCATTCGTATGATACATTCATACGACTGAATTAGAATGGATTGTACGAATGAATTAGAATTGATCATACAAATGAATTAGAATTGATCGTACGAATGAATTAGAATGGATCGTGCGTACGATCCATTCTTATTCATTCGTACGATCTTTTCTAATTCATTCGCATGATCCATTCTAATTCATTCGTACGATCCATTCTAATTCATTCGTACAATCCATTCAAATTCATTCGTACGATGCAATCTAATTCATTAGCACGAATATATCCATTCTAATTCATTCGTACGATCCTTTCTAATTTATTCGCACGATCCATTCTTATTCTTTCATATGATCCATTCTAATTCATTCATACGATCCATTCTAATTCATTCGTATGATCAATTCTAATTCATTCGCACGATCCATTCTAATTCATTCGTACGATCTATTCTAATTCATTCGTACGATTCATTTGTACGATCTATTTCATATGATCCATTCTAATTCATTCGCACGGATGTAATCATTCTAGTTCATTCGTACGATCCATTTTAATTCATTCCTACGATCCATTCTAATTTATTCGCACGAATATATCCATCCTAATTCATTCGTATGATCCATTCTAATTCATTCCTATGATCTATTCTAATTCATTCGCTCGAATGTATCCATTCTAATTCATTCGTTCGATCCATTCTAATTCATTCGTACGATCCATTCAAATTCATTCGCATGATCCATTCTAATTCATTCGTGCGAATGAATTAGAATCGATCGTACGAAAGAATTAGAATGGATCGTACGAATGAATTAGATCGTACGAATGAATTAGAATGGATTGTACGAATGAATTAAAATGGATACATTCTTACGACAGAATTAGAATGGATCGTGCAAATTAATTAGAATGGATCGTACGAATGAATTTGAATGGATACATTTGTGCGAGTGAATCTGAATGGATTGTATGAATGAATTACAATGGATCGTGCAAATCAATTAGAATGGATACATTTGAGCGAATGAATTAGAATGGATCGTACGAATGAATTAGAATGGTTACATTCGTGCGAATGAATTAGAATGGATCGTACGAATGGATTAGAATGGATCGTACGAATGGATTAGAATGGATCGTACGAATGGATTAGAATGGATCGTACAAATGAATTAGAAAGGTTACATTTGTGAGAATGAATTAGAATCGTACGAATGGATTAGACTGGATCGTACGAATGGATTAGAATGGATCGTACGAATGGATTAGAATGGATCGTACGAATAAATTAGAATGGATCATACAAATGAATTAGAAAGGTTACATTCGTGAGAATGAATTAGAATGGATCGTACGAATGAATTAGAATGGATCATGCGAATGAATTTGAATGGATCGTATGAATGAATTAGAATGGATCGAAGGAATGAATAAGAATGGATCGTATGAACGAATTAGAATGGATCGTACGAATAAATTAGAATTGATACATTCGAGTGAATGAATTAGAATGTATCGTACGAATGAATTAGAATGGATCATAGGAATGAATTAGAATGAATCGTACGAATGCATTAGAATGGATACATTCGTGCGAATGAATTTGAATGGATCGTACGAATGAATTAGAATGGATCGTACAAATAAATTAGAAAGGTTACATTCGTGAGAATGAATTAGAATGGATCATACGAATGAATTAGAATGGATCATGCGAATAAATTTGAATGGATCGTACGAATGAATTAAAATGGATCGAACGAATGAATTAGAATGGATACATTCGAGCGAATGAATTAGAATAGATCGTAGGAATGAATTAGAATGGATCGTGCGAATGAATTAGAATGAATCGTACGAATGAATTAGAATGGATCGTACAAATGAATTAGAATGGATACATTCGTGCGAATGAATTAGATTGGATCGTACGAATGAATTAGAATGGATCGTGCGAATGAATAAGAATGGATCGTGCGAATGAATTAGAATGGATTGTACGAATGAATTAGAATGGATACATTCGTGCGAATGAATTAGAATGGATCGGACGAATGAATTAGAATGGATCGTACAATTCATTCTAATTCGTTCGTACGATCCATTTTAATTCATTCGTATGATCCATTCTAACTTATTCGGTGGATCCATTCTAATTCATTCGTACGATCCATTCTAATTCATTCGCACTATCCATTCTAATTTATTCGCACGATCTATTCTAATTCATTCGTACGTTCCATTCTAATTCATTCGCACAAATGTATCCATTCTAATTCATTTGTACGATCCATTCTAATTCATTCGTACAATGAGTTCTAATCCATTCGTACGATCCATTCTAATTCATTCCTATGATCCATTCTAATTCATTTGTACGATCCATTCTAATTCATTCACTCGAATATATCCATTCTAATTCGTTCGTACGATCCATTCTAATTCGTTCATTCGATACATTCTAATTCATTCGTTCGATCCATTCTAATTCATTCGTACGATCCATTCAAATTCATTCGTATGATCCATTCTAATTCATTCGTACGATCCATTCTAATTCATTCTCACGAATGTAACCTTTCTAATTCATTTGTATGATCCATTATAATTCATTCGTACGATCCATTCCAATCCATTCGTACGATCCATTCTAATCCATTCGTACGATCCATTCTAATCCATTCGTATGATCCATTCTAATTCATTCTCACAGATGTAACTTTTCTAATTCATTTGTACGATCCATTCTAATCCATTCGAACGATCCATTCTTATCCATTCTAATTCATTCGCACGAATGTAACCATTCTAATTCATTCGTACGATCCATTCTAATTCATTTGCTCAAATGTATCCATTCTAATTCATTTGCACGATCTATTCTAAAATTCATACGATCCTTTCTAATTCATTCATATGATCCATTCTAATTCATTCCTACGATCTATTCTAATTCATTCGCTCGAATGTATCCATTCTAATTCATTCGTTCGATCCATTCTAATTCATTCGTATGATCCATTCTAACTCATTCGGTGGATCCATTCTAATTCGTTCGTATGATCCATTAGAATGGATCGTACGAATGGATTAGAATGGATCGTACGAATAAATTAGAATGGATCATACAAATGAATTAGAAAGGTTACATTCGTGAGAATTAGTTAGAATGGATCGTACGAATGAATTAGAATGGATCATGCGAATGAATTTGAATAGATCGTACGAATGAATTAGAATGGATCAAACGAATGAATTAGAATGGTTACATTCAAGCGAATGAATTAGAATGGATCGTAGGAATGAATTAGAATAGATCATACGAATGAATTAGAACGGATCGTACGAACGAATTAGAATGGATCGTACGAACGAATTTGAATGGATCGTATGAACGAATTAGAATGGATCGTACGAATGAATTAGAATGATTACATTCGAGCGAATGAATTAGAATGGGTCGTACGAATGAATTAGAATGGATCATAGGAATAAATTAGAATGGATCGTGCAAATGAATTAGAATGGATACATTCGTGCGAATGAATTAGAATGGATTCATACGATTCATTCTAATGCATTCATACGATTCATTCTAATTCATTCGTACGATCCATTCTAATTCATTCGCACGAATGTAACCATTCTAATTCATTCGTACGATCCATTCTAATTCATTCCTACGATCCATTCTAATTCATTCGCACGAATGTATCCATTCTAATTCATTTGCACGATCCATTCTAATTTATTCGTATTATCCATTCTAATTCATTCGTACGATCCATTCTAATTCATTCTCACGAATGTAACCTTTCTAATTCATTTGTATGATCCATTCTAATTCATTCGTACGATCCTTTCTAATCTATTCGTACGATCCATTCTAATTCATTCGTACGATCCATTCTAATTCATTCTCACAAATGTAACCTTTCTAATTCAGTTGTACGATGCATTCTAATTCATTCGTACGATCCATTCTAATCCATTCGTACGATCCATTCTAATTCATTCGTATGATCCATTCTAATTCATTCGCACGAATGTATCCATTCTAATTCATTCGTACGATCCATTCTAATTCATTCGTATGATTCATTTTAATTCATTCGCACGATACATTCTAATTCATTCCTACGATCTATTCTAATTCATTCGCTCAAATGTATCCATTCTAATTTATTCGTTTGATCCATTTTAATTCATTCGTACGATCTATTAAAATTCATTCGCATGATCCATTCTAATTCATTCGTACGATCCATTCTAATTTATTCTCACGAATGTAACCTTTCTAATTTATTTGTATGATCCATTCTAATTCATTCGTACGATCCATTCAAATTCATTCGCACAAATGTATCCATTCTAATGCATTCGTACGATTCATTCTAATTCATTCACACGATCCCTTCTAATTCATTCGTACGATCTATTCTAATTCATTCGCACGATCCATTCTAATTCATTCGTACGATCCATTCTAATTCATTCGCACGATCCATTCTAATTCATTCGTACGATCCATTCTAATTTATTCGCACGAATATATCCATTCTAATGCATTCGTACGATCCATTCTAATCCATTCGTACGATCCATTCTAATTCATTCGTACGATCCATTCTAATTCATTCTCACAAATGTAACCTTTCTAATTCATTTGTACGATCCATTCTAATTCATTCGTACGATCCATTCTAATCCATTCATACGATCCATTCTAATTCATTCGCACGAATGTAACCATTCTAATTCATTCGTACGATCCAATCTAATTCATTCCTACGATCCATTCTAATTTATTCGCACGAATGTATCCATTCTAATTCATTTGCACGATCCATTCTAATTCATTCCTATGATCCATTCTAATTCATTCGTACAATCCATTCTAATTCATTTGCTCGAGTGTATCCATTCTAATTCATTCGCACGATCCATTCTAATTCATTCGTACGATCCATTCTAATTCATTCGTACGATCCATTGTAATTCATTCATGCCATCCATTCAGATTCATTCGCACAAATGTATCCATTCAAATTCATTCGTACGATCCATTCTAATTAATTCGCACGATCCGTTCTAATTCATTCTCACGAATGTAACCTTTCTAATTCATTTGTATGATCCATTCTAATTCATTCGTACGATCCATTCTAATCCATTCGTACGATCCATTCTAATCCATTCGTACGATCCATTCTAATTCATTCGTACGATATATTCTAATTCATTCTCACAAATGTAACGTTTCTAATTCATTTGTACGATCCATTCTAATTCATTTGTACGATCCATTCTAATCCATTCGTACGATCCAATCTAATATATTCGTACGATCCATTCCAATTCATTCGCGCGAATGTAACCATTCTAATTCATTCGTACGATCCATTATAATTCATTCGTACGATCCATTCTAATTCATTTGTACGAATGTATCCATTCAAATTCATTCGCACGATCCATTCTAATTAATTCGCACGATCCATTCTAATTCACTCCTATGATCCATTCTAATTCATTCGTACGATCCATTCCAATTTATTCGCACAAATGTATCCATTCCAATTCATTCGTACGATCCATTCTAATTCATTCGTACGATCCATTCTAATTCATTCGCACGATTCATTATAATTCATTCGCACGATCCATTCTAATTCATTCCTACGATCTATTCTAATTCATTCGTACGATCCATTCTAATTCATTCGCACGATCCATTCAAATTCATTCGCACGATCCATTCTAATTCATCGCACAAATGTATCCATTCTAATTCATTCGTACGATCCATTCTAATCTATTCGTACGATCCATTCTAATCCATTCGTACGATCCATTATAATCCATTCGTACGATCCATTCTAATTCATTCTCACAAATGTAACCTTTCTAATTCATTTGTACGATCCATTCTAATTCATTCGTATGATCCATTCTAATCCATTCGTCCGATCCATTCTAATTCATTCGCACGAATGTAACCATTCTAATTCATTCGTACGATCCATTCTAATTCATTCCTACGATCCATTCTAATTCATTCGCACGAATGTATCCATTCTAATTCATTTGTACGATCCATTCTAATTTATTCCTATGATACATTCATACGACTGAATTAGAATGGATTATACGAATGAATTAGAATTGATCATATGAATGAATTAGAATGGATCGTACGAATGAATTAGAATGGATCGTGCGAATGGATTAGAAGGGATATATTTATGCGAATGAATTAGAATGGATCGAACGAATGAATTAGAATGGATACATTTGTGCGAATGAATTAGAATGGATCGTACAAATGAATTAGAATGGATTGTACGAATGAATTAGAATGGATCGTACGAATGGATTATAATGGATAGTACGAATGAATTAGAATGGATCGTACGAACGAATTAGAATGGATCGTATGAACGGATTAGAATGGATCGTACGAATGAATTAGAATGTATACATTCAAGCGAATGAATTAGAATGGATCGTACGGATGAATTAGAATGGATCATAGGAATGAATTAGAATGGATCGTGCAAATGAATTAGAATGGATACATTCGTGCGAATTAATTAGAATGGATCGTAGGAATGAATTAGAATGGATCGTACGAATGAATTATAATGGTTACATTTGAGCGAATGAATTAGAATAGATCGTAGGAATAAATTAGAATGGATCATACGAATGAGTTAGAATAGATCGTAGGAATGAATTAGAATGGATGTTACGAATGAATTAGAATGGATCGTAGGAACGAATTAGAATGGATCGTACGAACGAATTAGAATGGATCGTACGAATGAATTAGAATGGATCGTATGAATGAATTAGAATGGATCGTACGAATGAATTAGAATGGTTACATTCGTGCGAATGAATTAGAATGGATCATACGAATTGATTAGAATGGATCGTACGAATGGATTAAAATGGATCGTACGAATGAATTAGAATGGATCGTACAAATGAATTAGAAAGGTTACATTTGTGAGAATGAATTAGAATGGATCGTACGAAAAAATTAGAATGGATCGTACGAATGAATTAGAATGGATACATTTGTGCGAATGAATTTGAATGGATCGTACGAATGAATTAGAATGGATCGTATGAATGAATTAGAATGGATCGTACGATCGAATTAGAATGGATCGTATGAACGAATTAGAATGGATCGTACGAATGAATTAGAATAGATACATTCGAGCAAATGAATTAGAATGGATCGTAGGAATGAATTAGAATGGATCGTATAAACGAATTAGAATGGATCGTATGAATGAATTAGAATGGATACATTCGAGCGAATGTATTAGAATAGATCGTAGGAATGAATTAGAATGGATCATACGAAAAAATTAGAATGGATCATACGAGTGAATTAGAATGGATCATACAAATGAATTAGAATGGATCGTACGAATGAATTAGAATGGATCATACGAATGAATTAGAATGGATCGTGCGAATGAATTCGAATGGATCGTGCGAATGAATTAGAATGGATACATTCGTACAAATGAATTAGAATGGATCGTGCGAATGAATTTGAAAGGATCGTACGAATGAATTAATGGATCGTACGAATGAATTAGAATGGATCGAACAAATGAATTAGAATGGATACATTTGAGCGAATGAATTAGAATAGGTCGTAGGAATGAATTAGAATGGATCATACGAAAAAATTAGAACGGATCGTACGAATGAATTAGAATGGATTGTACGAATGAATTAGAATGGATACATTCGTGCGAAAGAATTAGAATGGATCGAGGAATGGATATATTTATGCGAATGAATTAGAATGGATCGAACGAATGAATTAGAATGGATACATTTGTGCGAAAGAATTAGAATGGATCGTACGAATGAATTAGAATGGATATATTTGAACGAATAAATTAGAATCGATCATACGAATAAATTAGAATGGATCGTACGAATGAATTAGAATGAATCGTGCAAATGAATTAGAATGGATCGTGTGAATGAATTAGAAAGGTTACATTTGTGAGAATGAATTAGAATGGATCGTACGAATGAATTTGAATGAATCGTACGAATGGATTAGAATGGATCGAAAGAATAGATTAGAATGGATCGTACGAATGGATTAGAATAGATCGTATGAATGAATTAGAATGGATCGTACGAATGGATTAGAATGGATCGTGCAAATGAATTAGAATGGTTACATTCATGCGAATGAATTAGAATGGATCGTATGAACAAATTAGAATGGATCGTATGAATTAGAATGGATACATTCATGCGAATGAATTAGAATGGATCGGACGAATGAATTAGAATAGATCGTACGATCCAATCTAATTCATTCGTACGATCCATTCTTATTCATTCATACGATCTATTCTAATTCATTCGTACGATCCATTCTAATTCATTCGTACGATCCATTATAATTGATTCGTCTGATCCATTCTAACTCATTCGATGGATCCATTCTAATTCATTCGTACGATCCATTCTAATTCATTCGCACGATCCATTCTAATTTATTCGTACGATCCATTCTAATTCATTCCTATGATCCATTCTAATTCATTCGCACGAATGTATCCATTCTAATGCATTCGTACGATTCATTCTAATTAATTCGCACGATCCATTCTAATTCATTCGTTCGATCCATTCTTTTTCATTCATACGATCAATTCTAATTCATTCGCATAATCCATTCTAATTTATTCGTACGATCCATTGTAATTCATTCATACGATCCATTCTAATTGATTCCTATGATCCATTCTAATTCATTCATACGAATGTATCCATTCTAATTCATTTGCACGATCTATTCTAATTCATTCCTATGATCCATTCTAATTCATTCGTACGATCCATTCTAATTCATTCGCTCGAATGTATCCATTCTAATTCATTCGTACGATCCATTCTAATTCGTTCATACGATCCATTCTAATTCGTTCGTACGATCCATTCTAATTCGTTCGTACGATTCATTCTAATTCATTCGTACGATCTACTCGAATGCATTCGTACGATTCATTCTAATTCATTCGCACGATCCATTCTAATTAATTCGTACGATCCATTCTTATTCATTCATATGATCCATTCTAATTCATTCGCACAATCCATTCTAATTCATTCGTATGATCCATTCTAATTCATTCGTATGATCCATTCTAACTCATTCGGTGGATCTATTCTAATTCATTCGTACGATCCATTCTAATTCATTCGCACGATCCATTCAAATTTATTCGTACGATCCATTCTAATTCATTCGTACGATCTATTCTAATTCATTCGCATGAATGTATCCATTCTAATGCATTCGTACGATTCATTCTAATTCATTCGCACGATCCATTCTAATTCATTCGTACGATCCATTCTTATTCATTCATACGATCCATTCTAATTCATTCGCACAATCCATTCTAATTCATTCGTACGATCCAGTCTAATTAATTCATACGATCCATTCTAATTCATTCGTACGATGCATTCAAATCCATTCGTACGATCCATTCTAATACATTCGTACGATCCATTCTAATCCATTCGCATGATCCATTCTAATTCATTTGTACGATCCATTCTAATTCATTCGTACGATCCATTCTAATTCATTCGCACGATCCATTCTAATTTATTCATACGATCCATTCTAATTCATTCGTACGATCCATTCTAATTCATTCGTACGATCCATTCTAATTAGTTCTTACGATCCATTCTAATTCGTCCGTACGATCCATTCTAATTCATTCGTACGATTCATTCTAATTCATTCGTATGATCCATTCTAATTCATTCGCACAAATGTATCCATTCTAATTCATTCGTATGATCCATTCTAATTCATTCGCACGATCCATTCTAATTCATTTGTACGAATGTATCCATTCTAATTCATTCGCACGATCCATTCTAATTCATTCGCACGATCCATTCTAATTCATTCGTATGATCCATTCTAATTTATTCGTATGATCCATTCTAATTCATTTGCATGAATGTATCCATTCTAATTCATTCGTACGATCCATTCCAATTCATTCGTATGATCCATTCTAATTCATTCATGCAATCCATTCTAATTCATTCATACGATCCATTCTAACTCATTCATACGATCCATTCTAATTCATTCGCATGAATGTATGTATCCATTCTAGTTCATTCGCACGAATGTATCAATTCTAATTCATTCGTACGATCTATTCTAATTCAATCGCAAGATCCATTCTAACTCATTTGTACGATCCATTATAATTAATTGGTACGATTCATTCTAATTCATTCGCACGATACATTCTAATTCATTCGTACAAATGTATTCATTCTAATTCATTCGTACGATCCATTCTAATTCATTCGTACGATTCATTCTAATTCATTCGCACAAATGTATCCATTCTAATTCATTCATACGATCCATTCTAATTCATTCGCACGATCCATTCTAATTCATTCGTACGATCCATTTTAATTCATTCGCACGATCCATTCTAATTCATTCGTACGATCCATTCTAATTCATTCGCACGAATGCATCCATTCTAATGCATTCGTACGATTCATTCTAATTCATTCGCACGATCGATTCTAATTCATTCGTACGATCCATTCTAATTCATTCGTCCGATCCATTCTAATTCATTTGCACGAATGTATCCATTCTAATTCATTTGTACGATCCATTCTAATTCATTCGTACGATCCATTCTAATTTATTCGCATGATCCATTCTAATTCATTCGAACGATCCATTCTAATTAATTCGTACGATCTAATTCATTCGTATGATCCATTCTAATTCATTCGTACGATCTAATTCATTCGTACGATCCGTTCTAATCCATTCTTACTATCCATTCTAATCCATTCGTACGATCCATTCTAATCCATTCGTACGATCCATTCTAATTCATTCCTACGATCTATTCTAATTCATTCGCTCGAATGTATCCATTCTAATTCATTCGTAGGATCCATTCTAATTCATTCGTATGATCCATTCAAATTCAGTCGTTCGATCCATTCTAATTCATTTGTACGATCCATTCTAATTCATTCGCACAAATGTATCCATTTTAATTCATTCGTACGATCCATTCTAATTTATTCATACGATCCATTCTAATTCATTCGCACGATCCATTCTACTTCATTCGTACGATCCATTCTAATTCATTGGCACGAATGTATCCATTCTAATTCATTCGTCCGATCCATTCAAATTCATTCGCACAAATGTATCCATTCTAATTCATTCGTACAATCCATTCTAATTCATTCGCACGATCCATTCTAATTCATTCGTATGACCCATTCTAATTCATTCCTACGATCTATTCTAATTCATTCGCTCGAATGTATTTATTCTAATTCATTCGTTCGATCCATTCTAATTCATTCGTACGATCCATTCAAATTCATTCGCATGATCCATTCTAATTCATTCGTACGATCCATTCTAATCCATTCGTACGATCCATTCTAATCTATTCGTATGATCCATTCTAATTCATTCGTATGATCCATTCTAATTCATTCGCACGATCCATTCTAATTCATTCATATGATCCATTCTAATTCATTCCTACGATCTATTCTAATTCATTTGCTCGAATGTATCCATTCTAATTCATTCGTACGATCCATTCTCATTCATTCGTACGATCCATTCAAATTCATTGGTATGATCCATTCTAATTCATTCGTACGATCCATTCTAATTCATTCTCACGAATGTAACCTTTCTAATTCATTTGTATGATCCATTCTAATTCATTAATGGATCGAGCGAATGAATTAGAATGGAGCGTGCGATGAATTAGAATGGATCATACAAATGAATAAGAATGGATTCTACTCCATTTGCACGATCCATTCTAATCTATTCTAATTCATTCACACAAATGTATCCATTCTAATTCATTCTCACAAATTTATCCATTCTAATCAATTCGTACGATCCATTCTAATCCATTCGTATGATCCATTCTAATCCATTCGTACGATCCATTCTAATTCATTCGTATTATCTATTCTAAATCATTCGCTCGAATGTATCCATTCTAATTCATTCGTTCGATCCATTCTAATTCATTCATACGATCCATTCAAATTCATTCGCATGATCCATTCTAATTCATTCGTACGATCCATTCTAATTCATTCGTACGATCCATTCTAATTCATTCGCACGAATGTAACCATTCTAATTCATTCGTACGATCCATTCTAATTCGTTCGTACTATCCATTCTAATTCGTTCGTACGATCCATTCTAATTCATTCGCACGATCCACTCTAATTCATTTGTACGATCCATTTTAATTCATTCGCATGATCCATTCTAATTCATTCGTACAATGCGTTCTAATTCATTCGCTCGAATGTATCCAATCTAATTCATTCGCACGAATGAATTAGAATGGATCGGACAAATGAATTAAAATGGATCGTACGATTCATTCTAATTCATTCGTACGATCCATTCTAATGCATTCGTACGATTCCTTCTAATTTATTCGCACGATCCATTCTAATTCATTCGTACGATCCATTCTTATTCGTACGATTCATTCTAATTCATTCGCACGAATGTATCCATTCTAATTCATTTGCATGATCCATTCTAATTCATTCCTATGATCCATTCTAATTCATTCGTACGATCCATTCTAATTCATTCGCTCGAATGTATCCATTCTAATTCATTCGTACGATCCATTCTAATTCATTCTCACGAATGTAACCTTTTTAATTCATTTGTACAATCCATTCTAATTCATTCGTACGATCCATTCTAATCCATTCGTACGATCCATTCTAATCCATTCGTACGATCCATTCTATTCCATTCATACGATCCATTCTAATTTATTCGCTTGAATGTATCCATTCTAATTCATTCGTACGATCCATTCTAATCCATTCGTACGATCCATTCTAAACCATTTGTACGATCCATTCTAATTCATTCGCACGAATGTAACCATTCTAATTCATTCATACGATCCATTCTAATTCATTCGCACAATCTATTCTAATTCATTCGTACGATCCATTCTGTTCGTATGATCCATTCTAATTCATTCGTACGATCCATTATAATCCATTCGTACGATCCATTCTAATTCATTCGTACAAAAGAATTAGATTGTATCGTACGATCCATTTTAATTCATTCGTACAATCCATTCTAATTCATTCGTACGATTCATTCTAATTCATTAGCACGAATGTATCCATTCTAATTCATTTGCACGAACCATTCTAATTCATTCCTATGATCCATTCTAATTCATTCCTACGATCTATTCTAATTCATTCGCTCGAATGTATCCATTTTAATTCATTCGTACAATCTAATTCATTCGCACGATCCATTCTAATTCATTCGCACGATCCATTCTAATTTATTCGTACGATCCATTCTAATTCATTCGTACGATCCATTCAAATTCATTCGTACGATCCATTCAAATTCATTCGTACGAATGAATTAGAATGGATCATACAAATGAATTAGAAAGGGTACATTCGTGAGAATGAATTAGAATGGATCGTACGAATGAATTAGAATGGATCGTACGAATGAATTAGAATGGATACATTCGAGCGAATGAATTAGAATGGATCGTACGAATGAATTAGAATGGATCATAGGAATGAATTAGAATGGATCGTGCAAATGAATTAGAATGGATCGTATGAATGAATAAGAATGGATCGTACGAATGAATTAGAATGGATACATTTGTGCGAATGAATTAGAATGGATCGTGCAAATGAATTAGAATGGATTGTACGAATGAATTAGAATGGATCGTACGAATGGATTAGAACGCATTGTACGAATGAATTTGAATAGATACATTTGTGCGAATGAATTAGATTGCATCGTACGAATGAATTTGAATGGATCGTACGAATGAATTAGAATGGATCGTACGAATGAATTAGAATGGATCATGCGAATGAATTAGAATAGATCGTATGAATGAATTAGAATGGATCGTACGAATAAATTAGAATGGATCGTGCGAATGAATTAGAATGGATCGTACGAATGAATTAGAATGGATGCACCGAATGAATTAGAATGGATCGTACGAATGAATTAGAATGGATCGTACGAATGAATTAGAATGGATACATTCAAGCGAATGAATTAGAATGGATCGTACGAATGAATTAGAATGGATCATAGGAATGAATTAGAATGGATCGTGCAAATGAATTAGAATGGATACATTCGTGCGAATGAATTAGAATGGATCGTGCGAATGAATTAGAATGGATTGTATGAATGATTTAGAATGGATCGTACGAATGACTTGGAATGGTTACATTCGTGCGAATGAATTAGAATGGATCGTACGAATGAATTAGAATGGATCGTGCGAATGAATTAGAATTGATCATACGATCCATTCTAATTCATTCGTACAATGCGTTCTAATCCATTCGTACGATCCATTCTAATTATAGATCGTATGAATGAATTAGAATGGATCGTACGAATGAATTAGAATGGATCGTGTGAATGAATTTGAATGGATCGTGCAAATGAATTAGAATGGATCATACGAATGAATTAGAATGGATCGTACAAATGAATTAGAATGGATACATTCGTGCGAATGAATTAGAATGGATCGTACGAATGAATTAGACTGGATCGTACGAATAAATTAGAGTGGATACATTCATACAAATGAATTAGAATGGATCGTAGGAATGAATAAGAATGGATCGTACAAATGGATTAGAATGGATCATATGAATGAATTAGAATGGTTACATTCGTGCGAATGAATTAGAACGGATCGCACGAATGGATTAGAATGGATCGTACGAATGGATTAGAATGGATCGTGCAAATGAATTAGAATGGATACATTCGTGCGAATGAATAAGAATGGATCGTACGAATGAATTAGAATGGATCATAGGAATGAATTTGAATGGATCGTGCAAATGAATTAGAATGGATACATTCGTGCGAATGGATTAGAATGGATCGTACGAATAAATTAGAATGGATCATACGAATGAATTAGAATAGATATATTCATGCGAATGAATTAGAATGGATCATACGAATGAATTAGAATGGATCGTGCAAATGAATTAGAATGGATAGTATGACAAAATTAGAATGGATCGTACGAATGAATCAAAATGGATACATTTGTGCAAATTAGAATGGATCGTATGAATGGATTAGAATTAGATCGTACGAATGAATTAGAATGGATCGTACGAATGAATTAGAATGAATCATACGAATGCATTAGAATGGATCGTACGAATGGATTAGAATGGATCGTACGAATGGATTAGAATGGATCATACGAATGGATTAGAATGGATCGTACGAATGGATTAGAATGGATCGTACGAATGAATTAGAATGGATCATACAAATGAATTAGAAAGGTTACATCTGTGAGAATGAATTAGAATGGATCGTACGAATGAATTAGAATGGATCATGCGAATGAATTTGAATGGATCGTACGAATGAATAAGAATGGATCGTACGAATGAATTAGAATGGATACATTCGAGCGAATGAACTAGAATAGATCGTAGGAATGAATTAGAATGGATCATACGAATGAATTAGAATGGATTGTGCGAACGAATTAGAATGGACCGTATGAATGAATTAGAATGGATACATTCGAGCGAATGAATTAGAATGGATTATACGAATGGATTAGAATGGATCGTACGAATGGAGTAGAATGGATCGTACGAATGGATTAGAATGGATCGTACGAATGAATTAGAATGGATCATACAAATGAATTAGAAAGGTTACATTCATGAGAATGAATTAAAATGGATCGTACGAATGAATTAGAATTGATCGTACGAATGAATTAGAATGGATACATTCGAGCGAATGAATTAGAATGGATCGTACGAATGAATTAGAATGGATCATAGGAATGAATTAGAATGGATCGTGCAAATGAATTACAATGGATCATATGAATGAATAAGAATGGATCGTACGAATGAATTAGAATGGATACATTTGTGCGAATGAATTAGAATGAATACATTCGTGCGAATGAATTAGAATGGATCGTACGAATGAATTAGAATGGATCATAGGAATGAATTAGAATGGGTCGTGCAAATGAATTAGAATGGATATATTCGTGCGAATAAATTAGAATGGATCGTAGGAATGAATTAGAATGGATCGTACGTATGAATTATAATGGTTACATTTGTGCGAATGAATTAGAATGGATTGTAGGAATGAATTAGAATGGATCGTACGAATGAATAAGAATGGTTACATTCGTGCGAATGAATTAGAATCGATCGTACGAATGAATTAGAATGAATCATACGAATGAATTAGAATGGATCGTGCGAATAAATTCTAATGGATCGTACGAATGAATTAGAATGGATACATTCGTGCGAATGAATTAGAATGGATCGTATGAATGAATTAGAATGGATCGTAATGAATTAGAATGGATCGTACGAATGAATTAAAATGGATACATTCATACGACTGAATTAGAATGGATCGTGCGAATTAATTAGAATGGATTTTACGAATGAATTTGAATGGATCGTATGAGTGAATTAGAATGGATCGTACGAATAGATTAGAATGGATCGTACGAATAAATTAGAATGGATCGTACGAATGAATTAGAATGGTTACATTCGTGCGAATAAATTAGGATCGTACGAATGAATTAGAATGGATCGTACGAATGAATTAGAATGGATCGTGAGAATGAATTAGAATCGATCGTACGATTGAATTAGAATGGATCGTACGAATAAATTAGATCGTACGAATGAATTAGAATGGATCATACAAATGGATTAGAATGGATCGTACGAATGAATTAGAATGGATCATGCAAATGAATTAGAAAGGTTACATTCGTGAGAATGAATTAGAATAGATCGTACGAATGAACTAGAATGGATCATGCGAATGAATTTAAATGGATCGTACGAATTAATTAGAATGGATCGAACGAATGAATTAGAATGGAATGGATCGTATGAATGAATTAGAATGGATATATTCGAGCGAATGAATTAGAATAGATCGTAGGAATGAATTAGAATGGATCATA
The DNA here is from genome assembly GCA_947650365.1 of Chamaelirium japonicum. NCBI lineage: Eukaryota > Viridiplantae > Streptophyta > Magnoliopsida > Liliales > Melanthiaceae > Chamaelirium > Chamaelirium japonicum. The sequence continues at coordinate 1,041,030 of CANTAL010000050.1, forward strand.
CGAATGAATTAGAATGGATCGTGCGAATGAATTAGAATGGATTGTACGAATGAATTAGAATTGATACATTCGTGCGAACGAATTAGAATGGATCGGACGAATGAATTAGAATGGATCGTACGATTCATTCTAATTCATTCGTACGATCCATTCTAATGCATTCGTACGATTCATTCTAATTCATTTGCACGATCCATTCTAATTCATTCGTACGATCCATTCTTATTCATTCATACGATCCATTCTAATTCATTCGCACAATCTATTCTAATTCATTCGTACGATCCATTCTAATTCATTCGTATGATCCATTCTAACTCATTCGGATCCATTCGTACGATCCATTCTAATCCATTCGTACGATCCATTCTAATTCATTCGTACGATTCATTCTAATCCATTCGTACGATCCATTCTAATTCATTCGCACGAATGTAACCATTCTAATTCATTCGTACGATCCATTCTAATTCATTCATACAATCCATTCTAATTCATTCGCACGAATGTATCCATTCTAATTAATTAGTACGATCCATTCCAATTCATTCGTATGATCCATTCTAATTCATTCGTACGATCCATTCTAATTCATTCGTACGATCCATTCTAATTCATATGCACAAAGGTATCCATTCTAATTCATTCGTACGATCCATTCTAATTCATTCCTATGATCCATTTTAATTCATTCGCACAAATGTAACCATTCTAATTCATTCGTACGATCCATTCTAATTCATTCCTACGAATGAATTAGAATGGATACATTCGAGCGAATTAATTAGAATGGATACATTTATACGAATGAATTAGAATGGATCGTACGAATGAATTAGAATGGATCGTACGAATGAATTAGAATGGATCAAGCGAATGAATTAGATTGGATCATACGAACAAATTAGAATGGATCGTACAAATGATCCATTCTTATTCATTCGGTGGATCCATTCTAATTCGTTCGTATGAATGTAACCATTCTAATTCATTCGCTCGAATGTATCCATTCTAATTCATTCCTACAATCAATTCTAATTCATTCGCACGATCCATTCTAATTCATTCGTATGATCCATTCTAAATCATTCTTACAATCTATTCTAATTCATTCGCTCGAATGTATCCATTCTAATTCATTCATACTATCCATTCCATTCTAATTCATTCGTTCGATCCATTCTAATTCATTCGTACGATTCATTCAAATTCATTCGCATGATCCATTCTAATTCATTCGTACGATCCATTCTAATTCATTCTCACGAATGTAACCTTTCTAATTCATTTGCATGATCCATTCTAATTCATTCGTACGATCCATTCTAATTCATTTGCATGATCCATTCTAATTCATTCGTACGATCTAATTCATTCGTACGATCCATTCTAATTCATTCGTACGATCGATTCTAATTCATTCGCACGATCCATTCTAATTCATTCGCACGATCCATTCTAATTCATTCCTATGATCCATTCTAATTCATTCGTATGATCCATTCTAATTCTTTCGCTCGAATGTATCCATTCTAATTCATTCGTACAATCCATTCTAATTCATTCGTACGATCCATTCTAATTCATTCGCTCGAATGTATCCATTCTAATTCATTCGTACAATCCATTCTAATTCATTCGTACGATCCATTCTAATTCATTCGGTGGATCCATTCTAATTCATTCGTACGATCCATTCTAATTCATTCGCACGATCCATTCTAATTTATTCGTACGATCCATTCTAATTCATTCGTACGATCTATTCTAATTCATTCGCATGATCCATTCTAATTCATTCGTACAATCCATTCTAATTCATTCGTACAATCCATTCAAATTCATTCGTACGAGGCAATCTAATTGATTCGCACAAATGTATCTAATTAGAATGGATCATACAAATGAATTATAAAGGTTACATTTGTGAGAATGAATTAGGATGGATAGTGCGAATGAATTAGAATGGATCGTACGAATGAATTAGAATGGATTGTACGAATGAATTAGAATAGATCATGCGAAAGAATTCGAATGGATCGTACGAAAGAATTAGAATGGATCGTGCACGATCCATTCTAATTCATTTCTATGATCCATTCTAATTCATTCATACGATCCATTCTTATTAATTGTACAAATGAATCCATTCTAATTCATTCTCACAAATGTAACCTTTCTAATTCATTTGTACGAACCATTCTAATTCATTCGTACGATCCATTCTAATCCATTCGTACGATCCATTCTAATCCATTCGTACGATCCATTCTAATTCATTCGCACGAATGTAACCATTCTAATTCATTCGTACGATTCATTCTAATTCATTCGCACGATCCATTCTAATTCATTCGCATAAATATATCCATTCTAATTCATTCGTACGATCCATTCTAATCTATTCGAATGTATCCATTCTAATTCATTCGTACGATCTATTCTAATTCATTCGTATGATCCATTCTAATTCATTCCTACGATCTATTCTAATTCATTCGCTCGAATGTATCCATTCTAATTCATTCTAATTCTAATTAGAATTGATCATACAAATGAATTAGAATGGATTGTACGAATGAATTTGAATGTTTACATTCGTGCGAATGAATTAGAATGGATCGTATGAATGGATTAGAATGGATCGTACGAATGAATTAGAATGGATCATGCGAATGAATTTGAATGGATCGTACGAATAAATTAATATGGATCGTACGAATGAATTAGAAAAGGTTACATTTGTGAGAATGAATTAGAATGGATCGTACGAATGAATTAGAATGGATCGTACGAATGGATTAGAATGGATCGTACGAATGAATTAGAATGGATTGTGCGAATGAATTAGAATGGATCGTATGAATGAATTAGAATGGTTACATTCGTGCGAATGAATTAGAATGGATCGTTCGAATGGTTTAGAATGGATCATACGAATGGATTAGAATGGATCGTACGAATGAATTAGAATGGATACATTCGAGCGAATGAATTAGAATGGATCGTACGAATGGATTAGAATGGATCGTACGAATGGATTAGAATGGATCGTACGAATGAATTAGAATAGATCATACAAATGAATTAGAAAGGTTACATTCGTGAGAATGAATTAGAATGGATCGTGCGAATGAATTAGAATTGATCATACGAATGGATTAGAATGGATCGTACGAATGAATTAGAATAGATCGTGCGAATGAATTAGAATGGATCGTACGAACGAATTAGAATGGATCGTACGAATGAATTAGAATGGATCGTATGAAGGAATTAGAAAGAATCGTACGAATGAATTAGAATGGATACATTCGAGCGAATGAATTAGAATGGATCGTACGAATGAATTAGAATGGATCATAGGAATGAATTAGAATGGATCGTGCAAATGAATTAGAATGGATACATTCGTGCGAATGAATTAGAATGGATCGTAGGAATAAATTAGAATGGATCTTACGAATGAATTAGAATGGTTACATTCGTGTGAATGAATTAGAATGGATCGTAAGAATGATTTAGAATGGATCGTGCGAATGAATTAGAACAGATCGTATGAATAAATTAGAATGGATCGTACGAATGTATTAAAATATTTAGATTCGTGCGAATGAATTAGAATTGATCGTACGAATAAATTAGAATGGTTACATTCGTGCGAATGAATTAGAATGGATCGTACGAATGAATTAGAATTGATCGTGCGAATGAATTAGAATGGATCGTACGAATGGATTAGAATGGATCGTACGAATGAATTAGAACGCATTGTACGAATGAATTAGAATGGATCGTTCGAATGGATTAGAATGGATCGTACGAATGAATTAGAATGGATCGTATGAATGAATTAGAATGGATTCATTCGAGCGAATGAATTAGAATTGATCGTACGAATGAATTAGAATGAATCATAGGAATGAATTAGTATAGATCGTGCAAATGAATTAGAATGGATACATTCGTGCGAATGAATTAGAATGGATCGTAGGAAGGATTTAGAATGGATCGTACGAATGAATTAGAATGGTTACATTCGTGCGAATGAATTAGAATGGATCGTACGAATGGATTAGAATGGATCGTACGAATGAATTAGAATGCATCATACAAATGAATTAGAAAGGTTACATTTGTGAGAATTAATTAGAATGGATCGTACGAATGAATTAGAATGGATCGTACGAATGGATTAGAATGGATCGTGCAAATGAATTAGAATGGATCGTACGAATGCATTAGAATGGATACATTCGTGCGAATGAATTAGAATGGATCGTACGAATGGATTAGAATGGATCGGACGAATGGATTAGAATGTATCGTACGAATGAATTAGAATGGATCGTAAAAATGAATTAGAAAGGTTACATTTGTGAGAATGAATTAGAATGGATCGTATGAATGGATTAGAATGGATCGTACGAATAGATTAGAATGGATCATACGAATGAATTAGAATGGATCATACAAATGAATTAGAAAGGTTACATTCGTGAGAATGAATTAGAATGGATCGTACGAATGAATTAGAATGGATACATTTGTTCGAATGAATTAGAATGGATCGTATATTCGTGCAAATAAATTAGAATGGATCGTACGAATGAATAAGAATGGATCCACCGAATGAGTTAGAATGGATCATACGAATGAATTAGAATGGATCGTGCGAATGAATTAGAATGGATCGTACGAATGAATTAGAATGGATCCATTCTTATTCATTCATACGATCTATTCTAATTCATTCGCATAATACATTCTAATTCATTAGAATGGATCGTACGAATGAATTAGAATGGATATATTCGAGCGAATGAATTACAATGGATCGTACGAATGAATTAGAACGGATCATAGGAATGAATTAGAATGGATCATGCAAATGAATTAGAATGGATACATTCGTGCGAATGAATTAGACTGGATCGTGCGAATGAATTAGAATGGATCGTACGAATGAATTAGAATGGATCGTGCGAATGAATTAGAATGGATCGTACGATGCAATCTAATTCATTCTAATTCATTCGTAAATTCGTACGATCCATTCTAATTCATTCGTACGATCCATTCTAATTCATTCGTACGATCCATTCTAATTCATTCACACAAATGTATCCATTCTAATTCATTCGTATGATCCATTCTAATACATTCGCACGATCCATTCTAATTCATTCGTACGATCCATTCTAATTCATTCGCACGATCTATTCTAATTCATTCGTACGATCCATTCTAATACATTCGCACGATCCATTCTAATTCATTCGTACGATCCATTCTAATTCATTCGCACGATCTATTCTAATTCATTCGTACGATCCATTCTAATCCATTCGTACGAATGTAACCATTCTAATTCATTCGTACGATCATTCTAATTCATTCCTACGATCCATTCTAATTCATTCGCACGAATGTATCCATTCTAATTCATTTGTAGGATCTATTCTAATTCATTCGTACGATCCATTCTAATTCATTCGCACGAATGTATCTATTCTAATTCATTCATACAATGCGTTCTAATCCATTCGTACGATCCATTCTAATCCATTCGTACGATCCATTCTAATTCATTCGTATGATCCATTCTAATTCATTCGTACGATCCATTCTAATTCATTTGCATGAATGTATCCATTCTAATTTATTCGTACGATCCATTCTAATTCATTCGCACAATCCATTCTAACTCATTTGCACAAATGTATCCATTCTAATTCATTTGTACGATCCATTCTAATTCATTCGCATAAATATAACCTTTCTAATTCATTCGTACGATCTATTCTAATTCATTCCTACGATCCATTGTAATTCATTCGCGCGAATGTATCCATTCTAATTCATTTGCACGATCCATTCTAATTCATTCCTATGATCCATTCTAATTCATTCATACGATCCATTCTAATTCATTCGCTCGAATGTATCCATTCTAATTCATTCGTACGATCCATTCTAATTCATTCGTACGATCCATTTTAATTCATTCCTACGATCCATTCTAATTCATTCGCACGAATGTATCCATTCTAATTCATTTGCACGATCCATTCTAATTCATTCCTATGATCCATTCTAATTCATTCGTACGATCCATTCTAATTCATTCTCATAATGCATTCTAATCCATTCTAATTCATTCGTACGATTCATTTGTACGAATGAATTACAATGGATCGTACGAATGAATTAGAATGAATGTATTCGTGCGAATGAAATAGAATGGATTGTGCGAATGAATTAGACTGGATCATACGAATAAATTAGAATGGATACATTCATGCAAATGAATTAAAATGGATCGTACGAATGAATTCTAATTCATTCGTACAATCTATTCTAATTCAGTCGTATGAATGTATCCATTTTAATTCATTCGTACGATCCATTCTAATTCATTCGTACGATCTAATTCATTCATACGATCCATTCTAATTCATTCGTATGATCGATTCTAATTCATTCGCACGATCCATTCTAATTCATTTGTACGATCCATTCTAATTCATTCATATGATCCATTCTAATTTATTCGTTCAAATATATCCATTCTAATTCATTCGTACGATCCATTCTAATTCATTCGCACGATCCATTCTAATTCATTCGTACGATCCATTCTAATTCATTCGTATGATCAATTCTAATTCAATCGCACGATACATTCTAATTCATTTGTACGATCTATTCTAATTCATTCGTACGATCCATTCTAATTCATTCGCACGAATGTATCCATTCTAATTCATTCGTACGATCCATTCTAATTCATTCGCACTATCCATTCTAATTCATTCGTACGATCCATTCTAATTCATTCGTACGATCCATTCTAATTAATTCGCACAAATGTATCCATTCTAATTCATTCGTACGATCCATTCTAATTTGTTCATATGATCCTTTCTAATTCGTTCGTACGATCCATTCTAATTCGTTCGTACGATCCATTCTAATTCATTCGCACGAACCATTCTAATTCATTCCCACGATCCATTCTAATTCTTTCATATGATCCATTCTAATTCATTCGCACGAATGTATCCATTCTAGTTCATTCGTACGCTCCATTCTAATTCATTCGTAAGCTCCATTCTTATTCATCGCACAAATGTATCCATTCTAATTCATTCGTACGATCCATTCTAATTCATTCGCACGATCGATTCTAATTCATTCGTATGATCCATTCTAATTCATTCGTACGATCCATTCTAATTCTTTCGTACGATCCATTCTAATTCATTCGCACGATCTATTCTAATTCATTCGTACGATCCATTCAAATTCATTCGTACGATCCATTCTAATTCATTCGTACGATCCATTCTAATTCATTCGCACGAATGTATCCATTCTAATTCATTCGTACAATCCATTCTAATTCATTCGCACGATCCATTTAAATTCATTCGTATGATCCATTCTAATTCATTCCTACGATCTATTCTAATTCATTCGCTCGAATGTATCCATTCTAATTCATTCGTTCGATCCATTCTAATTCATTCGTACGATCAATTCAAATTCATTCGCATGATCCATTCAAATTCATTCGTACGATCCATTCTAATTCATTCGCACGAATGTATCCATTCTAATTTATTTGCACGATCCATTCTAATTCATTCGTACGATCCATTCTAATTCACTCGCTCGAATGTATCCATTCTAATTCATTCGTACGATCAATTCTAATTTATTCGTACGATCCATTCAAATTCAATCGTATGATCCATTCTAATTCATTCGCACAACTGTATCCATTTTAATTCATTCGTACGATCCATCCTAATTTATTCGCACGATCTATTCTAATTCATTCGTACGATCTATTCTAATTCATTCGTATGATCCATTCTAATTTATTCGTAAGATCTATTCTAATTCGTTCATACGCGTACGATCCATTCTAATTCATTCGTACGATCCATTCTAATTAATTCGCACGATCCATTCTAATTCATTCGTATGATCCATTCTAATTCATTCCTACGATCTATTCTAATTCATTCGCTCGAATGTATCCATTCTAATTCATTAGTTCGATCCATTCTAATTCATTCGTACGATCCATTCAAATTCATTTGCATGATCCATTCAAATTCATTCGTACGATCCATTCTAATTCATTCTCACGAATGTAACCTTTCTAATTCATTGTATGATCCATTCTAATTCTTTCATATGATCCATTCTAATTCGTTCGTACGATCCATTCTAATCCATTCTAGAATGGTTACATTCGTGCGAATGAATTAAAATGGGTCGTACGAATGAATTAGAATGGATCATGCGAATGAATTTGAATGGATCGTACGAATGAATTAGAATGGATCGAATGAATGAATTATAATGGATATATTCGAGCATATGAATTAGAATAGATCGTAGGAATGAATTAGAATGGATCATACGAATGAATTAGAATGGATCGTGGGAATGAATTAGAATGGATCGTACAAATGAATTAGAAAGGTTACATTGTGAGAATGAATTAGAATGGATCGTACGAATGAATTAGAATAGATCATAGGAATGAATTAGAATGGATCGTGCAAATGAATTAGAATGGATACATTCGTGCGAATGAATTAGAATGGATCGTAGGAATGAATTAGAATAGATCGTACGAATGAATTAGAATGGATCGTACGAATAAATTAGAATGGATACATTCGAGCGAATGAATTAGAATGGATCGTACGAATGAATTAGAATGGATCATAGGAATGAATTAGAATGGATCGTGCAAATGAATTAGAATGGATACATTCGTGCGAATGAATTAGAATGGATCGTAGGAATGAATTAGAATGGATCGTACGAATGAATTAGAAAGGTTATATTTATGCGAATGAATTAGAATGGATCTTACGAATGAATTAGAATGGATACATTTGTACAAATGAGTTAGAATGGATTGTGCGAATGAATTAGAATGGATCGTACGAATAAATTAGAATGGATACATTCATGCAAATGAATTAGAATGGATCGTACGAATGAATTAGAATGGATCATACGAATGAATTAGAATGGATCATACGAATGGATTAGAATGGATCGTACGAATGGATTAGAACGCATTGTACGAATGAATTAGAATAGGTACATTCGTGCGAATGAATTAGAATGGATCGTACGAATGAATTAGAATAGATCGTACAAATGAATTAGAATGGATCGTGCGAATGAATTAGAATTGATCATACGAATGAATTAGAATGGATCGTGCGAAAGAATTAGAATGGATCGTATGAATGAATTAGAATGGATATATTTGAACGAATAAATTAGAATGGATCGTACGAATGAATTAGAATGGATCGTGCGAATGAATTAGAATCGATCGTACGAATGAATTAGAATGGATCGTACGACTGAATTAGAATGGATCGTGCGAATGAATTAGAATGGATCGTACAAATGAATTAGAATGGATATATTTGAACGAATAAATTAGAATGGATCATACGAATGAATTAGAATAGATTGTGCGAATGAATTAGAATGGATCGTACGAATGAATTAGAATGGATCGTACGAATGAATTAGAATGGATCGGATGAATGAATTAGAATGGATCGTGCGAATGAATTAGAATGGATCGTACGAATGAATTAGAATGGATCATGCGAATGAATTTGAATGGATTGTACGAATGAATTAGAATGGATCGAACGAATGAATTGGAATGGATATATTCGAGCATATGAATTAGAATAGATCGTAGGAATGAATTAGAATGGATCATACGAATGAATTAGAATGGATCGTGGGAATGAATTAGAATGGATCGTACAAATGAATTAGAAAGGTTACATTGTGAGAATGAATTAGAATGGATCGTACGAATGAATTAGAATAGATCATAGGAATGAATTAGAATGGATCGTGCAAATGAATTAGAATGGATACATTCGTGCGAATGAATTAGAATGGATCGTAGGAATGAATTAGAATAGATCGTACGAATGAATTAGAATGGATCGTACGAATGAATTAGAATGGATACATTCGAGCGAATGAATTAGAATGGATCGTACGAATGAATTAGAATGGATCATAGGAATGAATTAGAATGGATCGTGCAAATGAATTAGAATGGATACATTCGTGCGAATGAATTAGAATGGATCGTAGGAATGAATTAGAATGGATCGTACGAATGAATTAGAAAGGTTATATTTATGCGAATGAATTAGAATGGATCTTACGAATGAATTAGAATGGATACATTTGTGCAAATGAGTTAGAATGGATTGTGCGAATGAATTAGAATGGATCGTACGAATAAATTAGAATGGATATATTCATGCAAATGAATTAGAATGGATCGTACGAATGAATTAGAATGGATCATACGAATGAATTAGAATGGATCATACGAATAGATTAGAATGGATCGTACGAATGGATTAGAACGCATTGTACGAATGAATTAGAATAGGTACATTCGTGCGAATGAATTAGAATGGATCGTACGAATGAATTAGAATAGATCGTACAAATGAATTAGGATGGATCGTGCGAATGAATTAGAATTGATCATACGAATGAATTAGAATGGATCGTACGAATGAATTAGAATGGATCGTGCGAAAGAATTAGAATGGATCGTATGAATGAATTAGAATGGATATATTTGAACGAATAAATTAGAATGGATCGTACGAATGAATTAGAATGGATCGTGCGAATGAATTAGAGTCGATCGTACGAATGAATTAGAATGGATCGTACGAATGAATTAGAATGGATCGTGCGAATGAATTAGAATGGATCGTACGAATGAATTAGAATGGATATATTTGAACGAATAAATTAGAATGGATCATACGAATGAATTAGAATAGATCGTATGAATGAATTAGAATGGATCGTGCGAATGAATTAGAATCGATCATACGAATGAATTAGAATGGATCGTGCAAATGAATTAGAATGGATCGTACGAATGAATGAATTAGAATGGATCGTACGAATGAATTAGAATGGATCATATGAATGAATTAGAATGGTTACATTCGTGCGAATGAATTAGAATGGATCGTACAAATGGATTAGAATGGATCGTACGAATGGATTAGAACACATTGTATGAATGAATTAGAATAGATAAATTTGTGCGAATGAATTAGAATGGATCGTACAAATGAATTAGAATAGATCGTAGGAATGAATTAGAGTGGATCATACGAATGAATTAGAATGGATCGTGCGAATGAATTAGAATGAATCATACGAATGCATTAGAATGGATCGTACGAATGAATTAGAATGAATCGTACGAACAAATTAGAATGGATCATACGAACGAATTAGAATGGATCGTACGAATGAATTAGAATGGATCGTACGAATGAATTACAATGGATACATTCGAGCGAATGAATTAGAATGCATCGTACGAACGAATTAGAATGGATCATAGGAATGAATTAGAATGGATCGTGCAAATGAATTAGAATGGATCGTGTGAATGAATTAGAATGAATCGTACGAATGAATTAGAACGGATTCGTGCGAATGAATTAGAATGGATCGTACGAATGAATTAGAATGGATCATACAAATGAATTAGAAAGGTTACATTCGTGAGAATGAATTAGAATGGATACGAATGAATTAGAATGGATCATGCGAATGAATTTGAATAGATCGTATGAATGAATTAGAATGGATCATACAAATGGATTAGAATGGATCGTACGAATGAATTAGAATGGATCATGCAAATGAATTAGAAAGGTTACATTCGTGAGAATGAATTAGAATAGATCGTACGAATGAACTAGAATGGATCATGCGAATGAATTCAAATGGATCGTACGAATGAATTAGAATGGATCGAACGAATGAATTAAAATGGAATGGATCGTATGAATGAATTAGAATGGATACATTCGAGCGAATGAATTAGAATAGATCGTAGGAATGAATTAGAATGGATCATACGAATGAATTAGAATGGATCGTGCGAATGAATTAGAATGGATCGTGCGAATGAATTAGAATGGATTGTACGAATGAATTAGAATTGATACATTCGTGCGAACGAATTAGAATGGATCGGACGAATGAATTAGAATGGATCGTACGATTCATTCTAATTCATTCGTACGATCCATTCTAATGCATTCGTACGATTCATTCTAATTTATTCGCACGATCCATTCTAATTCATTCGTACGATCCATTCTTATTCATTCATACGATCCATTCAAATTCATTCGCACAATCTATTCTAATTCATTCGTACGATCCATTCTAATTCATTCGTATGATCCATTCTAACTCATTCGGATCCATTCGTACGATCCATTCTAATCTATTCGTACGATCCATTCTAATTCATTCGTACGATTCATTCTAATCCATTCGTATGATCCATTCAAATTCATTCGCACGAATGTAACCATTCTAATTCATTCGTACGATCCATTCTAATTCATTCATACAATCCATTCTAATTCATTCGCACGAATGTATCCATTCTAATTAATTAGTACGATCCATTCCAATTCATTCGTATGATCCATTCTAATTCATTCGTACGATCCATTCTAATTCATTCGTACGATCCATTCTAATTCATATGCACAAAGGTATCCATTCTAATTCATTCGTACGATCCATTCTAATTCATTCCTATGATCCATTTTAATTCATTCGCACGAATGTAACCATTCTAATTCATTAGTACGATCCATTCTAATTCATTCCTTCGAATGAATTAGAATGGATACATTCGAGCAAATGAATTAGAATGGTTACATTCATACGAATGAATTAGAATGGATCGTACGAATGAATTAGAATGGATCGTACGAATGAATTAGAATGGATCATGCGAATGAATTAGATTGGATCATACGAACGAATTAGAATGGATCGTACAAATGATCCATTCTAATTCATTCAGTGGATCCATTCTAATTTGTTCGTATGAATGTAACCATTCTAATTCATTCGCTCGAATGTATCCATTCTAATTCATTCCTACAATCCATTCTAATTCATTCGCACGATCCATTCTAATTCATTCGTATGATCCATTCTAATTCATTCTTACAATCTATTCTAATTCATTCGCTCGAATGTATCCATTCTAATTCGTTCATACGATCCATTCCATTCTAATTCATTCATTCGATCCATTCTAATTCATTCGTACGATTCATTCAAATTCATTCGCATGATCCATTCTAATTCATTCGTACGATCCATTCTAATTCATTCTCACGAATGTAACCTTTCTAATTCATTTGCATGATCCATTCTAATTCATTCGTACGATCCATTCTAATTCATTTGCATGATCCATTCTAATTCATTCGTACGATCTAATTCATTCGTACGATCCATTCTAATTCATTCGTACGATCGTTTCTAATGCATTCGCACGATCAATTCTAATTCATTCGTACGATCCATTCTAACTCATTTGCACAAATGTATCCACTCTAATTCATTCGTACGATCCATTCTAATTCATTCTAATTCATTCGTACAATGCATTCTAATTTATTTGCACGATCCATTCTAATTCATTCCTATGATCCATTCTAATTCATTCGTACGATCCATTCTAATTCTTTCACTCGAATGTATCCATTCTAATTCATTCGTACAATCCATTCTAATTCATTCGTACGATCCATTCTAATTCATTCGCTCGTATGTATCCATTCCAATTCATTCGTACAATCCATTCTAATTCATTCGTACGATCCATTCTAATTCATTCGGTGGATCCATTCTAATTCATTCGTACGATCCATTCTAATTCATTCGCACGATCTATTCTAATTTATTCGTACGATCCATTCTAATTCATTCGTACGATCTATTCTAATTCATTCGCATGATCCATTCTAATTCATTCGTACGATCCATTCTAATTCATTCGTACAATCCATTCAAATTCATTCGTACGAGGCAATCTAATTGATTCGCACAAATGTATCTAATTAGAATGGATCGTACAAATGAATTAGAAAGGTTACATTTGTGAGAATGAATTAGGATGGATAGTGCGAATGAATTAGAATGGATCGTACGAATGAATTAGAATGGATTGTGTTGTGATTTTAAATTGTTATACCGCAAGTGCACGGCGTCTATCTGATAGACAGTGGCAAATACGGGTCGATCCCACAGAGACTTGGATGAAAACTAATTAAAGGAAAGTTAAAGCTAATTAATTTTATATCTTAGTTTAAAAAGGTTGATTTTTTTGTGAAATTGTTTTATAACGGGAAATACGGAACGCAAAACTGAAAGCTAATTAAGATTGAGGGTGTAGTCTATATGGATGGATATTCTAAGCTCTAGAATCCGCACAAGTAGTGATCTAAACTATACTTTTAGATGATTTCCAGGATTCTCACGGAGATACGAAGTCAATCTATCTCCGTGGATGATATTCAATGGAGCACTATTATGATCACGAATGTAGCGATCTTCCTCGCTTTAATGGAATAAGCCAGAAATAATTCTCCGTAAAATTCGGAGTAATAACAGAAGCTAACACTATGTAATGATTCTCCGTAAAACTACTCGTAATGACGAAGAATAAAACTATGAGATAAACCTCTGTAGAACTCTAATAATAACGAAAAATAAAGCTAACTTATTACAGAAATTTTAATCAAGCATGAATGAGCAAAGATCACTTATTTTCATTAAACGCACTAAAATATGGAAATCAAATAAGAGCATGGTTTAGATACAACTACAAGGCTTCATCCAGAACTTAGAACGGTGGTTTAGCCTCGGATGGCCATGTGAGCGTTGATGGCGGATATTCCTTTGCAGATGATGAACCCGGCGATGACGGCGATGTGCGACGATGATGACGCGGCTCGGCTTGGAGACGGTTGCGTGGCGTAGTCGTGGCTTCGAGAACGGTGGACGTGGCTCGGAGGTGATGGTCGATGGCGTGCCGGTGGTGGAAGATGATGGATGGATTCGGTGGTGAAAGTAGATGGCAGCCCCCCTCCTCCGTTCGTCCAAAGCTCGCTCCCCCCCTTATATAGGATATAGAGAGAGAAAAAAGAGAGATCGTCCGTTGGGTGAGATAGAGACGCACGAGAGATAGAGAGAGTAAATCCCGAGGCTTGCACGGTTAGAGAGATAAGGAAAGAGAGAGAAAAAGGAAAGAATAGAGAGAGAAGATCGGGCTCTGATCGGGTAAGGAAGAGATATTTACGCTGGTTTTAGAGAGAGAATCTAGGAGGAAAAGAGAGTCTCGGATGGATAGAGATAATCCCGTAGAGAGAGAAGAACGGGAGGAGAGAGAGACGAGTGCCTGGTTTGTAGGAGGAGAGAGAAGACGTAGAGAACCCGAGAGAGATAGTTTCCGAGAGGGGACGTGCATGGCTCGGGATTGAAGAGGCTAGAGAGAGAGTAGATCGGTTAGAGAGAGGGACGTCCGGAGTTGGGTCTAGATCTAGAGAGAGAAAGAGATAGAGAAAGATAAGGAAAGAGAGAGAAAATCGGGCTCGCATGGTTCCGGTTTTAGAAAGCCTGCATGTGATCTAATCGGACGGCTATGATTGGTTCGGTGGTATGCAGCTGGGCCTGCATGCGTTCACATGCATGCGGTCAGTTTGCATGCATGGGCTGGACCGGACGGCTGTGATTATGGGCTTGGAGAGATGTTCGGCTGGGTGCAATGGTAGGGAGAGAAAACGGAAAGGAACGCCTAGACGTAGAAAAGATGGCTGCATGAATAGGGGCTTGTATGGGTTCATGCATCGGATGGTATAGGTACAGCCGGGTTGTGATGTGGGTATCCGGATAGGTGCATGGGACACGGCCGGCTGTGATCAAATGGGGATGTGTATGGTAAGGGATGGAGAGAGGAGATAGGTTGGGGTGCATGCATGTGATGGACTTGGACAGTTGGGATTTAGAGAAGGATAGAGAGGGGTCTGATGGTGCATGGAGAGGTGGAGCTGACGGTTGAATGCAGGGGCTGCATGCTTTTTAGTCTAAATGGACGACTGTGATTAAGTGGGGAGAAGAGGGGCGGCTTTGATCGAGTGCATGGACGGTAGAAAGAGAGAAAAGTGGAGAGCTGGGCTTCCGGGTACAGTGAGTTCATGCATGGCTTGGTGGATCAGATGGCTGTGTGGGATCAGTTTGGGAGTATTGGACGTCAGGGAAATATGGGTTTTGGGGCGTGGGAAAGTTGGTTACCATCATCCGACTCAACTCCATCATTGCTCATTTGCATGCGTGTAGTCATCTTCTGGTTCAAGTCATGCGGTGCAGCTGCTTGTTGATGTCTCCTCTCGTCCGAATCATTGCAGTTATCCGTTTTCCAACGTTGTTCTTCAGACAGCCTCCAAACTAGCTGTACAGTCTCCATCAGATCGCCGTGAGAATATCCACGGCTTCAGTATGATGCCCTTGAACTGACTGCATCGCGAACCGGGTCAAATCCCTGAAAAACAAACATGAAATGACGTCAATAAGGTTCCAATGCGATTATTGATAAAAGGATAATTTGGACTATCGGGCTCTGTATTTTTCATGCATGCAATGTATAAGAGCGAAACCAATATGCCGTTGGGTTCGTATGAAAGTCTATTATGCAGTGGTGCAAAGATAATTATGCAGTTTACGTGTAGTATGAAAGTTTTACGTAGCAAACTGATGATATATGCTTGAGAATAATAGGATAATTAGCACAAATTGGCCGCTCAACACACCCCCAAACTTGAATCTTTCTCGTCCTCGAGAAAGCAAACAAAATAAACTAAGAAAATAATAAAAGAATAAAACTAGCTAACTCACTTTCGCAGGAATCGCGATTGCACTTAGCATGTGCAACAAGCCGTTAAACCCCTGGGTTACCCCAGTGGACGAGTTTTGTCTCGTGAAGGTTTGCAGAGAATCTACCCACAAAATTCAAGATTTTTTTTTTTTTAGATATATAATACAGAAAGAAATAAGTAAAATCGGTTTCGCAGAATAATTAAAAAGTACTTCGAAAATAGAATTTCTAAGGCACATGACTCGCAAGGTATCTAACCCAAGCTTCGACTTTCAAAGTAAGCACTTTAGGTTCTAACTATTAGTTTCCCGTTAGAAAAGATCAAGGTCAACTATGCTCGAGTGCATGGTGCTGTCTGGACTAAACACAACTGGGGATTTGGTTCTCTACATTCATATCATTCTAACAGTTTTCTAGAACGGTCAAAGTCGACCTTAGAACCTGAGTCAAAACCAGCTAATCTAGACAGGCTAGTGAGAGTTGTGGATATTCACCTTAATACCTTTCGGCTTTATATGTGATATTCCAGTTTCCCCACATTATTTATAGCGACGGCTTTCACACTATTTTCCCTTTTTTTTTTCTTTTTTTTTTTTTTCTTTTTTTTTTCTTTTTTCGGTCTCATTTTTTTTTTTCTTTTTTTTCTTTTTTTTTTTTTTTCTAATTATATATCCCTTCCTAACTTGTACCATGCCAGCTGCACTCTATGCCCATGACACGCTGCCAACGCTCTCATGAGTTAGGTAGCCATCCTCATGTTGCCTTTATATTTGATTCACTCTGCATCCATAGGATCATTCTCATAACCCTATCGACCAGGCTTCACTCATATTAGGGCATACAGGTTAAGACTTTTACATAATTAGGTCCTATACCATGCTAATAGGTAGCCCTTTCCGCTATACCTTAGAATTCACTGGTCGCTTTTCTAATGATATATTTTTTTTTTCAAACCAAGTGAACCAGATCCGCATGGTTCATCAGGACTCCAAGTGACTATTAGGTGATATGAAAGCTTTGAATCTAGACCCTAGAGGTGTAAGCCAGATGTGAAGTGAAAAGTCAAGTCTAGTTTGTTTTGACAATTTCTAAAAGGTTACTAAGGGTCAGAACCATATTAGACATACTTTTCTAGCTGATCCTTGGACTTTATACCTTGATTACCAGGTGCCTTATAGTCCTATTCGAGTACAATCGAATTATATTACAAAACCTGAAATAAAGGTGAAATATATATATAATTTTTTTTTTTTTTTTTTTTTTTTTTTGAAAATAACGAAGCGGAAGGCAAAAGTAATACGATAAGAAACTAAAATATGAAAAAGAAAATAAAAACATGCAAATGCAAATTCCTATATATTTCTATACAAACGCTATAGTTTTGGTAGGGGACTACAGACGAGACACATATACGCCAAGACGTATATGCCGAGCTGTCCCACTATAGCGTAAGTTGATGCAAAATTTTTTTTTTTATAATAAATTTTATTTTTCTTTTTTTTAAAAAAATAAAATAAAATAAAATAAAATATATCAATACGTACTAAATTAAAACGCCCGATGCAAGCAATGAAAATCACCCCCAAACCTAAATTAGACATTGTCCTCAATGTTCGCGATCGGTGGTAGGGATATGATATTATGGAATAACGGGCGTTGAGGCCAGAGTGTGAAATATTTGTGCTGAAAGAGAAAGTTCATAGTGTTAAGTCGCCCGTCGTACAGCACGTGGCGGTCATATAACCAAGGTCGACCGAGAACTATATCATAAGAATCCATGAGTGCTATGTCCAGAGGGATTACATCAGAGTAATCCTGAATTGATATGGCGGGGTAAACCCTATGTGTGACATCTATTGTGGGAGCCTTAAACAGCCATGCTAATGAATATGGTTCTTTGATGGGGATATGTTCTATATCGAGGACATCAGTAAAAGATTTAGAAATTAAATTATTGCAGCTACCGCTATCCACTAAAATAGTAACAGATAGAGCAAAATCCACAAGGCATCCAATGGTTTCGAACAGATTTGATCTTTCAAAATGGTCATCAACATCATCCTCTAATTCTAGGTGTGAAAGTGATGAGACAATATTATCAGATGTAGACATGAATGCAAGTGTTTACTAGCAAACCTCCCTTGATATATAGAATGTCTCGTTGTAGTTAAGACGCAGGGGTGCACTCCTCGTGAGATAGATTCTGAATGAACTAAGTCTTTCCTAAAAATGAAAAGATAATACCAATTTTTGTCATATAGAAATCAGAAACAAAAATGCTAATATAAAAATGAATAAAAAGAAACATGTACACATAAATTTGAATCATACAATCTGGGTTACCTCCCAGTAAGTGCTAAGTTTAGTGTCGTCAGCCCGACATGGTTCTTATGGGATTAGTCAGTGTAAAGAGGATCTTGTAAGAGAATCTCCTCTACAACCTTATCTTTTAGTTCTAAAAATGGCTTTAGCCTTTGCCCATTTACCTTGAAAATATCACCATTCTGGGGGTTCTCAATTTCTATGGCCCCATGATAATGAACTACACGAACTATAAAGGGGCCAGACCAACGAGATCTTAATTTTCCGGGAAATAAATTTAATCTGGAATTGTACAAGAGAACTTTCATACCCGGTTCGAATGATTTTCTTAGGATGGATTTATCATGTGTTGCTTTCATCCGCTCTTTATAGATTTTTGCATTTTCATATGCATCATTTCGTATTTCATCAAGCTCATTCAGTTGTAGCTTGCGAAGGTTACCGGCTGAGGGTAAATCAAAATTGAATGTCTTAATTGCCCAGTAGGCCCTATGTTCTAATTCAACTGGCAAGTGGCAAGCCTTACCATACACAAGCCTATATGGGGACATTCCTAGTGGAGTTTTATAAGCAGTTCGATAGGCCCATAACGCATCTATCAACCGTACCGACCAGTCTTTTCGATTCGGATTGACGGTTTTCTCGAGAATTTGCTTGATCTGCCTATTCGAGACTTCCACTTGGCCACTTGTTTGTGGATGATAGGGTGTAGCAACCTTATGGGTGACCGAATATTTCTTCATTAATCTATCGAAGGTGCTATTACAAAAATGGCTTCCGCCATCACTTATGATCGCCCTAGGTGTACCGAACCGACTAAAAATATAATCTTTTACAAACTTGATCACTACTTGGCTATCATTGGTCTTGGTCGGTATTGCCTCAACCCATTTTGAAACATAATCAACTGCAAGCAAGATATATAAATTTTCGAAAGAGCTTGGAAATGGCCCCATAAAATCTATACCCCAAACGTCAAAAATTTCAACTATCAAAATAGGATTTAGGGGCATCATATTTCGATTGGTTATTTTGCCAAGCTTTTGACATCGTTTACAACTTACACAGAATGCATGACAATCTTTAAACATCGTGGGCCAGTAGAAGCCACATTGCAGAATCTTGGCAGCTGTCTTTTTAGCACTAAAATGGCCGCCACAAGCATAGTCATGGCAAAATGCTATCACACTGTTATGCTCATGATCAGGGACACATCTTCGAATGATTTGGTCGGGACAATATTTAAACAGGTAGGGGTCATCCCAAAAGAGATATTTTACCTCAGATAAAAATTTAGATTTATCTTGTTTCGACCAATGACTAGGCATCTCCTCAGTGACTCGGTAGTTTACTATATCTGCAAACCATGGGAGTTTAGAGATTTGTAGCAACTGCTCATCGGGAAAACTTTCATGTAGAGGAAGTTCCTTACTAAAGGAATCTAAGTTTAACCTAGAGAGATGATCTGCGACTACATTTTCGCTGCCCTTTTTGTCCCGAATTTCTAGATCATATTCTTGTAATAGAAGGATCCATCGAATCAATCGAGCTTTGGTATCTTTTTTTGAGAGAAGGTACCGTAAAGCTGCATGATCTGTATACACGATGACCTTAGATCCTATCAAATAAGGTCTAAATTTTTCTAGGGCAAAGACTACAGCTAACAATTCTTTTTCAGTTGTAGTGTAGTTTAGCTGTGCATCATTTAGAGTACGACTCGTATAATATATTACATGGGGCAGCTTATCTACTCTTTGACCCAAAACGGCTCCAATGGCATGATCTGATGCGTCACACATGATTTCAAATGGGATGGACCAGTTAGGAGGCTGGATGATGGGGGCAGAGGTAAGTTCTTTTTTTAATCGCTCGAAAGCTTCTAGACAGGATTCATCAAAGGTAAAAGGTACATCTTTGGAAAGTAAATTGCATAACGGTCTTGAAATTTTACTAAAATCTTTAATGAATCGCCTATAAAACCCAGCATGGCCTAAGAATGATCTTATATCTTTAACCGATCGTGGGGGTGGAAGGTTAGAGATTAGATCAATCTTTGCTTTGTCTACCTCAATCCCTTTATCAGAGATGACATGCCCTAAGACTATTCCTTTTTTCACCATAAAATGACATTTTTCCCAATTTAGCACTAGATTTTTCTCTTTGCATCTTATAAGCACTAGTTCTAAGTGTTGCAAGCACTCTTGATAATTGGATCCAAAGACTGAAAAGTCATCCATAAATACTTCCAGAAAACGTTCAACCATATCAGAGAAGATACTAGTCATACACCGCTGAAATGTAGCAGGTGCATTGCATAACCCAAAGGGCATGCGTCTATAGGCGAACGTTCCAAATGGACAAGTGAATGTAGTTTTCTCTTGATCCTCTGGTGCTATAGGAATTTGGTTATAACCGGAATAACCATCTAAAAAACAGTAGTAAGCATGTCCGGCTAACCGCTCTAGCATTTGATCTATGAAAGGGAGTGGAAAGTGATCTTTTCGTGTAGCAGAGTTTAACTTCCTATAGTCAATACATACTCTCCATCCAGTTTGCACTCTTGTAGGCACCAACTCATTACCTTCATTTATCACCACTGTGATACCCGATTTCTTTGGAACTACTTGGACAGGGCTCACCCAGGAGCTATCTGAAATCGGGTAAATCACTCCGGTATCCAAAAGTTTTAGTACTTCTGTCCTAACCACTTCCTTCATTGCAGGGTTTAGCCGCCTTTGCGGTTCTCGACTTGTTTTAGTCTCTTCCTCGAGATAGATTCTATGTTGAACCACAGAGGGACTTATGCCCTTTATATCGGCTATTGACCATCCTATAGCTTCTTTATGATCCTTAAGGATTTCAACAAGTTGTTTCTCTTGGTCTTCGTCTAGGTCTGAAGCTATTATGACAGGAAGAGTTTCAGCAGATCCTAAGAACACATATTTAAGATTTTGTGGTAATGGTTTTAGTTCTAACTTCGGGGGCTTTATTATTGAAGGTACAGGTGGTGTCAGAGAAGGTGTGAGGATTTCTGGCTTAGGCTGCCATTTGTCCATTCCGAAAGAAGGGGTAGCTTCTAGTAGTGCATTGATTTCATTGATATGATCATCAATATCAAAATCTTTTCCAAAATGTGCAAGGCAGGCTTCCAGTGGGTCATCGTAGTTTACTTGCGATACTAAACTTTCTTTTTGTTCTTGCAAGTAGTTGACCTCTTCTACTTCATCACTTTCATCTCTCGGTTGTTTGCTCACATTAAATATATTCACTTGTATGGTCATGTTACCGAAAGAAATATTCATAACACCATTCCGACAGTTAATTAGTGCATTCGATGTTGCTAGGAAAGGTCGCCCTAAGATTACCGGTACTCGATTAGTAAATTCAGTTGGTGGTTTTGTATCCAGGACCACAAAGTCAACAGGGAATACAAACTCTCCCACTTTGATAAGGACATCTTCCACTATCCCTTTAGGATATCGAATTGAAGCATCAGCTAGCTGGAGGGTCAATCTAGTGGGTTTTAACTCCCCCAGACCTAGTTCTTCATATATGGAATATGGAAGGAGGTTGACACTCGCACCTAAGTCGAGCAAGGCTTTCTCAATGTGATATTCCCCTATTTCACAGGAAATAGTAGGACAACCAGGGTCCTTATATTTGATAGGGGTTGAGCATGAAATAACCGAACTAGCTTGCTGAGCCAGAAATGCTCTCTTGGGTACATTAGTTGCTCTCTTAAAAGTGCAAAGGTCCTTTAAGAATTTAGCGTATGTAGGTATTTGTTGGATTGCATCTAAGAGTGGAATGTTGATTTTTACTTGTTTGAAAATTTCTAGCATATTATCCATTTGCAATTTTTTCTTTACTGGCTCTAGTCTTTGAGGATATGGGGCTCTAGGGATATAGGTTCTAAGAGGTGGTTCACTAGGTGATACCATACTTTCAGTATCGTGTCTTGTGTTCTCCCTGGTTTCCTCTTGTGATTTTGGCTCCTCTTCAGGTGTTTCTTCAGTTATTATATCATTCTGCCTAGGTTCCTCAGTTTCCTTAGGAGGTTCTATCATGTTATCAACTTGCCGTCCTGACCTAAGTGTAGTGATTGCATTGGCCTGCTCATGGCCTTTTCCTTTGATGTCATGAATTTCAAATTGACCCCTTAGGTTTGATCCTTTAGGGTTAGCCTCAGGTTGACTCGGGAATGTACCCTTATCCCTTGTATTCAAAGAATCAGCTAGTTGACTAACAGTGTATTCTAACTTCGCAATAGATTGCGTGTTAGCACTAATGCTTTGTGCGGTGCTCTGTTGGAATTGGAGGGTATTCTGAGCTAATAGTTTCATCGTTTCCTCTAGAGAATTGATTCTTTGATTATCTGGGTTAGGGGTGGCATTTTGTATAGGTGGCTTTTGAAATCCTGGAGGTGGTACAGATTGAGATGGGCCACCTTGGTACGGACCTTTAGTCCACGAGAAATTTGGATGATTCTTCCATCCTTCATTGTAAGTGTTTGAATATGGATTATACCTTTGTTGATTATCAAAACGATTATTTTGATACAAAGCATTAATTTTTTCCATATTATTTTCTTGTCCCCCTACCATCGGGCATCGATGATCTGCATGGGTAGGCTCACTACAAATTGAACAAATAGGAAAGCTAAGCTCATTATTGCAACTCATAGTTTGATTAAGACTCAGTGCCTCTAAGGTATTCGGAGTGGGAGTCCTATTTCCTTGATTCATTTCTAGAGCCTCTAAGCGTCTCATCACAGTAGATAGTTTAGCTTCTGCTTCGAATTTAGGTTCCACTTTATAGAGCCCACCTTGCGCAATAGGGAGGGGTTTCCTATATTCTTCATTGATTGGTTCCCACTGTAGTGTGTTCTCGGCAATTTCTTCTAAGTAGGTCCAGGCTTGATCTGCTGTCTTTTTGGTGAACTCACCATTACAACATGATTCTACCATGGTCTTAGATGGGTAGTTCAACCCTTCATAAAGGATTTGGACTAGTCTAATTTTTTCAAAGCCATGGTGTGGACAGTGCAGAAGTAGGTCCTTAAATCTTTCTATGTATTTATAGAGAGCTTCACCTTCCAGTTGGTGAAACACATTCAAGGCCTGACGAATCGAGGCCGTCTTTTGTTTAGAATAGAATTTTCTATAAAAGAGCTCGAGTAGGCCTACCCAAGTAGTTATGGATCCAGCTTGTAAGGCATAAAGCCATGCTTTAGCCTTTTCTTTTAGCGAGAAGGGAAATAACCTAAGTTTGAGGTTTTCTTCGGACATATTATCGAATTTCATTGTTCCACATATGTCCTCAAATTCCCTCACATGTTGATATGGATTTTCCTGCTCCATTCCCCGAAAGACGGGAAGCATTTGGATTAAGCCAGATTTTAATTCAAATTTTGCATTAGTATTGGGTAAGGTTATGCAAGAAGGTTGTGTAGCCCTAGTGGGATACATATAATCCCCTAAGGTGATTGCTTGCGGCTGTTCCGCCATTTCTACGATGTTATTATAATCAATTCTAACTAATCGTTTTCCTACACGTGCCCAAACTGCGGACTGTGTGTCCAGATTAATGTGCCAATTAAGTAATAGTAGTTTAACTAATATAATGATATGCTAGTAAAGAAAACAAAGTACGTACTTTATCAGAATACTTATGCAAATAGAGAATCTACTATTATGCAATGCAGCACCCTAGCAAATGGTTTCTATCGATGCAAGGTTGAGTGTACACCTCAGACTGAGACACACATACAACTATAAGAGGTGTATGTGCCGAGCTGGCGACAACCTTACAAAGTTGCAATGCAATTCGATTATTTGATCTACGGTGAAAGTTTGCACATTAGCCGATTACCCTAATTACTACGGTTATTGAATCAGCAGGAATAAGCAATAGGAGTAATCAAACCCACTGACTGGAGAGGCGTGGGTAAGGATTTGAGTACTTACCTTGGCGATGCTTATGCAAGTTTTCCGTTGAGCGTGTAAGTACCTGAAAAGTAAAACACAATAAAAAATAAGTACTAAGAAGATAAAATACGAACGAGAATAACTAAAATTTTAATACTGACTTTTTTTTTTTCTTTTTAAAGCAAATAAAAACTAAACTTTAATAGTTTTCAAACTCAAGTCCCCGGCAACGGCGCCAAAAACTTATTGTGATTTTAAACTAATCCTAAATTAAGGGCTAATTTGATCTAAATTATAACTCGCAAGTGCACGAATCGCTTTGTAGGAGCGGTACGTATTACGAGGTCGATCCCACAGGGATTGCTAATGAGGGAACTATCTAATCTAAGGTTATTAATCTATCTACCTAAGTTACTTAATGAGCAATGTTGTTGATTTGGTTCTATGAGATTATGATGGAAAACTAAGCTAAGCAGGATTAAAGCATTTAGATTAACTAATTAAGGTAATGCGGTGCAGTGTGGAAGTTCAGATATGGATGCGATATTCTAAGCCCTAGAATCCGCACAAGTAGCGATCTAAACTATATTTTTATATGATTTCCAGGATTCTCATGGAGATGCGACGTCAATCGATCCCCGCGGAAGATATTCAATAAGAAGCACAATGAGGGTGAACTAATGTAGCGATCTTTCTCGCTTCATAGGAATAAGATGGAATACTTCTCCGTAAAATTCGTAGTGATAACAAAAGCCAAGACTATGTAATAATTCCCCGTAAAACTTTCCGTAATAACGAAGAATAAAACTATGAAATCGACCTCTGTAAAACCCTGATAATAACGAAGCATAAATCGGACTTAATGCATGCAATTCCTATCAAGCTTTCATGAGATAAATAAGATCACAGTATTTCATTGAACGAACGGAAATATGGAAATAACACATAAAAATAGAGTTTAGATCTGACTACAGGGCTTCATCCAGGTCTTAGAACAGGGTGGTTAGCCTCGCATGGCCATGCGAGCGCTGATGACGGATGCTTCTTCGAAGATGACGAACCCGGCGAGGATGGCGACGTGCGGCTTCTTGATGATGGGCGTCTTCGACGATGGCAGCGTGGCGTAGTCGGAGAAGATGGTACGGGTTGTAGATGAACGATGGTAAGAGCTAGGGTTTAGTCGTAAGTGGAAGGTGGTGGCCGGTGGATGTGGAAGATGGTTGGTGGTCAAGTAGATGGCAGCCCCCTAGGTACGTCCTGACTCCCCTCTTATATAGGATATAGAGAGAGAGAGAAAAGAGAGAGAGAGATATGTGCGGTGGATCAGTTTTAGGAAAGAGAGATAGTTTAGAGAGAGAGAAAACCGGATAGAGAGATAATAAGGAAAGAAAGAGAAAAACGGGATGGGGGAACGTCCGGAGCTAGGCTGGCATGCATGCATGCATGGAGGGCTGGGGATCGGACGGTGCTGCGGTTGTATGGATCGGATCAGGAGGTGCTGGGTTCCGGTTTTAGAAAGAGAAAGAAGAGAAAGAAACGGAAAAGAGAGAGAAGATCGGTTGAGAGAGAGGGACGTCCGGAGTTGGAGAGAGAGAATCCCGTAGAGAGAGAAGAACGGGAGGAGAGAGAGACGAGTGCCTGGTTTGTAGGAGGAGAGAGAAGACGTAGAGAACCCGAGAGAGATAGTTTCCGAGAGGGGACGTGCATGGCTCGGGATTGAAGAGGCTAGAGAGAGAGTAGATCGGTTAGAGAGAGGGACGTCCGGAGTTGGGTCTAGATCTAGAGAGAGAAAGAGATAGAGAAAGATAAGGAAAGAGAGAGAAAATCGGGCTCGCATGGTTCCGGTTTTAGAAAGCCTGCATGTGATCTAATCGGACGGCTATGATTGGTTCGGTGGTATGCAGCTGGGCCTGCATGCGTTCACATGCATGCGGTCAGTTTGCATGCATGGGCTGGACCGGACGGCTGTGATTATGGGCTTGGAGAGATGTTCGGCTGGGTGCAATGGTAGGGAGAGAAAACGGAAAGGAACGCCTAGACGTAGAAAAGATGGCTGCATGAATAGGGGCTTGTATGGGTTCATGCATCGGATGGTATAGGTACAGCCGGGTTGTGATGTGGGTATCCGGATAGGTGCATGGGACACGGCCGGCTGTGATCAAATGGGGATGTGTATGGTAAGGGATGGAGAGAGGAGATAGGTTGGGGTGCATGCATGTGATGGACTTGGACAGTTGGGATTTAGAGAAGGATAGAGAGGGGTCTGATGGTGCATGGAGAGGTGGAGCTGACGGTTGAATGCAGGGGCTGCATGCTTTTTAGTCTAAATGGACGACTGTGATTAAGTGGGGAGAAGAGGGGCGGCTTTGATCGAGTGCATGGACGGTAGAAAGAGAGAAAAGTGGAGAGCTGGGCTTCCGGGTACAGTGAGTTCATGCATGGCTTGGTGGATCAGATGGCTGTGTGGGATCAGTTTGGGAGTATTGGACGTCAGGGAAATATGGGTTTTGGGGCGTGGGAAAGTTGGTTACCATCATCCGACTCAACTCCATCATTGCTCATTTGCATGCGTGTAGTCATCTTCTGGTTCAAGTCATGCGGTGCAGCTGCTTGTTGATGTCTCCTCTCGTCCGAATCATTGCAGTTATCCGTTTTCCAACGTTGTTCTTCAGACAGCCTCCAAACTAGCTGTACAGTCTCCATCAGATCGCCGTGAGAATATCCACGGCTTCAGTATGATGCCCTTGAACTGACTGCATCGCGAACCGGGTCAAATCCCTGAAAAACAAACATGAAATGACGTCAATAAGGTTCCAATGCGATTATTGATAAAAGGATAATTTGGACTATCGGGCTCTGTATTTTTCATGCATGCAATGTATAAGAGCGAAACCAATATGCCGTTGGGTTCGTATGAAAGTCTATTATGCAGTGGTGCAAAGATAATTATGCAGTTTACGTGTAGTATGAAAGTTTTACGTAGCAAACTGATGATATATGCTTGAGAATAATAGGATAATTAGCACAAATTGGCCGCTCAACAGATTGTACGAATGAATTAGAATAGATCGTGCGAAAGAATTAGAATGGATCGTACGAAAGAATTAGAATGGATCGTGCACGATCCATTCTAATTCATTTCTATGATCCATTCTAATTCATTCATACGATCCATTCTAATTCATTTCTATGATCCATTCTAATTCATTCATATGATCCATTCTAATTCATTGTACAAATGAATCCATTCCAATTCATTCTCACAAATGTAACCTTTCTAATTCATTTGTACGAACCATTCTAATTCATTCGTACGATCCATTCTAATCCATTCGTACGATCCATTCTAATCCATTCGTACGATCCATTCTAATTCATTCGCACGAATGTAACCATTCTAATTCATTCGTACGATTCATTCTAATTCATTCGCACGATCCATTCTAATTCATTCGCATAAATATATCCATTCTAATTCATTCGTACGATCCATTCTAATCTATTCGAATGTATCCATTCTAATTCATTCGTACGATCTATTCTAATTCATTCGTATGATCCATTCTAATTCGTTCCTACGATCTATTCTAATTCATTCGCTCGAATGTATCCATTCTAATTCATTCTAATTCTAATTAGAATGGATCATACGAATGAATTAGAATGGATTGTACGAATGAATTTGAATGTTTACATTCGTGCGAATGAATTAGAATGGATCGTACGAATGGATTAGAATGGATCGTACGAATGAATTAGAATGGATCATGCGAATGAATTTGAATGGATCGTACGAATAAATTAATATGGATCGTACGAATGAATTAGAAAAGGTTACATTTGTGAGAATGAATTAGAATGGATCGTACGAATGAATTAGAATGGATCGTACGAATGGATTAGAATGGATCGTACGAATGAATTAGAATGGATTGTGCGAATGAATTAGAATGGATCGTATGAATGAATTAGAATGGTTACATTCGTGCGAATGAATTAGAATGGATCGTTCGAATGGTTTAGAATGGATCGTACGAATGGATTAGAATGGATCGTACGAATGAATTAGAATGGATACATTCGAGCGAATGAATTAGAATGGATCGTACGAATGGATTAGAATGGATCGTACGAATGGATTAGAATGGATCGTACGAATGAATTAGAATGGATCATATAAATGAATTAGAAAGGTTACATTCGTGAGAATGAATTAGAATGGATCGTGCGAATGAATTAGAATTGATCATACGAATGGATTAGAATGGATCGTACGAATGAATTAGAATAGATCGTGCGAATGAATTAGAATGGATCGTACGAACGAATTAGAATGGATCGTACGAATGAATTAGAATGGATCGTATGAACAAATTAGAAAGGATCGTACGAATGAATTAGAATGGATACATTCGAGCGAATGAATTAGAATGGATCGTACGAATGAATTAGAATGGATCATAGGAATGAATTAGAATGGATCGTGCAAATGAATTAGAATGGATACATTCGTGCGAATGAATTAAAATGGATCGTAGGAATAAATTAGAATGGATCTTACGAATGAATTAGAATGGTTACATTCGTGTGAATGAAGTAGAATGGATCGTACGAATGAATTAGAATGGATCGTGCGAATGAATTAGAACAGATCGTATGAATAAATTAGAATGGATCGTACGAATGAATTAAAATGGTTAGATTCGTGCGAATGAATTAGAATTGATCGTACGAATGAATTAGAATGGTTACATTCGTGCGAATGAATTAGAATGGATCGTACGAATGAATTAGAATTGATCGTGCGAATGAATTAGAATGGATCATACGAATGGATCGTACGAATGAATTAGAACGCATTGTACGAATGAATTAGAATGGATCGTTCGAATGGATTAGAATGGATCGTACGAATGAATTAGAATGGATCGTACGAATGAATTAGAATGGATTCATTCAAGCTAATGAATTAGAATGGATCGTACGAATGAATTAGAATGAATCATAGGAATGAATTAGAATAGATCGTGCCAATGAATTAGAATGGATACATTCGTGCGAATGAATTAGAATGGATCGTAGGAATGATTTAGAATGGATCGTATGAATGAATTAGAATGGTTACATTCGTGCGAATGAATTAGAATGGAATGTACGAATGGATTAGAATGGACCGTACGAATGAATTAGAATGGATCGTACAAATGAATTAGAAAGGTTACATTTGTGAGAATGAATTAGAATGGATCGTACGAATGAATTAGAATGGATCGTACGAATGGATTAGAATGGATCGTGCAAATGAATTAGAATGGATCGTACGAATGCATTAGAATGGATACATTCGTACGAATGAATTAGAATGGATCGTATGAATGGATTAGAATGGATCGTACGAATGGATTAGAATGGATCATACGAATGAATTAGAATGGATCATACAAATGAATTAGAAAGGTTACAGTCGTGAGAATGAATTAGAATGGATCGTACGAATGAATTAGAATGGATACATTTGTTCGAATGAATTAGAATGGATCGTATATTCGTGCAAATAAATTAGAATGGATCGTACGAATGAATAAGAATGGATCCACCGAATGAGTTAGAATGGATCATACGAATGAATTAGAATGGATCATACGAATGAATTAGAATGGATTGTGCGAATGAATTAGAATGAATCGTATGAATGAATAAGAATGGATCGTGCGAATGAATTAGAATGGATCATTCTAATTCATTCGTATGATCCATTCTAATTCATTCGTACGATCCATTCTAATTCATTCGCACAAATGTATCTATTCTAATTCATTCGTACGATCCATTCTAATACATTCGCACGATCCATTCTAATTCATTCGTACGATCCATTCTAATTCTTTCGCACGATCTATTCTAATTCATTTGTACGATCCATTCTAATACATTCGCACGATCCATTCTAATTCATTCGTACGATCCATTCTAATTCATTCGCACGATCTATTCTAATTCATTCGTATGATCCATTCTAATCCATTCATACGAATGTAACCATTCTAATTCATTCGCACGATCCATTCTAATTCATTCCTACGATCCATTCTAATTCATTCGCACGAATGTATCCATTCTAATTCATTTGTACGATCTATTCTAATTCATTCGTACGATCCATTCTAATTCATTCGCACGAATGTATCTATTCTAATTCATTCGTACAATGCGTTCTAATCCATTCGTACGATCTATTCTAATCCATTCGTACGATCCATTCTAATTCATTCGTATGATCCATTCTAATTCATTCGTACGATCCATTCTAATTCATTTGCATGAATGTATCCATTCTAATTTATTCGTACGATCCATTCTAATTCATTCGCACAATCCATTCTAACTCATTTGCACAAATGTATCCATTCTAATTCATTTGTACGATCCATTCTAATTCATTCGCATAAATATAACCTTTCTAATTCATTCGTACGATCTATTCTAATTCATTCCTACGATCCATTGTAATTCATTTGCGCGAATGTATCCATTCTAATTCATTTGCACGATCCATTCTAATTCATTCCTATGATCCATTCTAATTCATTCGTACGATCCATTCTAATTCATTCGCTCGAATCTATCCATTCTAATTCATTCGTACGATCCATTCTAATTCATTCGTACGATCCATTTTAATTCATTCCTACGATCCATTCTAATTCATTCGCACGAATGTATCCATTCTAATTCATTTGCACGATCCATTCTAATTCATTCCTATGATCCATTCTAATTCATTCGTACGATCTATTCTAATTCATTCTCATAATGCATTCTAATCCATTCTAATTCATTCGTACGATTCATTTGTACGAATGAATTAGAATGGATCGTACGAATGAATTAGAATGGATATATTCGTGCGAATGAAATAGAATGGATTGTGTGAATGAATTAGACTGGATCATACGAATAAATTAGAATGGATACATTCATGCAAATGAATTAGAATGGATCGTACGAATGAATTCTAATTCATTCATACAATCTATTCTAATTAAGTCGTATGAATGTATCCATTTTAATTCATTCGTACGATCCGTTCTAATTCATTCGTACGATCTAATTCATTCATACGATCCATTCTAATTCATTCGTATGATCGATTCTAATTCATTCGCACGATCCATTCTAATTCATTTGTACGATCCATTCTAATTCATTCATATGATCCATTCTAATTTATTCGTTCAAATATATCCATTCTAATTCATTCGTACGATCCATTCTAATTCATTCGCACGATCCATTCTAATTCTTTCGTACGATCCATTCTAATTCATTCGTATGATCAATTCTAATTCAATCGCACGATACATTCTAATTCATTTGTACGATCTATTCTAATTCATTCGTACGATCCATTTTAATTCATTCGCACGAATGTATCCATTCTATTTCATTCGTACGATCCATTCTAATTCATTCGCACTATCCATTCTAATTCATTCGTACGATCTATTCTAATTCATTCGTACGATCCATTCTAATTCATTCGTACGATCCATTCTAATTAATTCGCACAAATGTATCCATTCTAATTCATTCGTATGATCCATTCTAATTTGTTCATATGATCCATTCTAATTCGTTCGTACGATCCATTCTAATTCGTTCGTACGATCCATTCTAATTCATTCGCACGAACCATTCTAATTCATTCGCACGATCCATTCTAATTCTTTCATATGATCCATTCTAATTCATTCGCACGAATGTATCCATTCTAGTTTATTCGTACGCTCCATTCTAATTCATTCGTAAGCTCATTCTTATTCATCGCACAAATGTATCCATTCTAATTCATTCGTACGATCCATTCTAATTCATTCGCACGATCGATTCTAATTCATTCGTATGATCCATTCTAATTCATTCGAACGATCCATTCTAATTCTTTCGTACGATCCATTCTAATTCATTCGCACGATCTATTCTAATTCATTCGTACTATCCATTCTAATTCATTCGTACGATCCATTCTAATTCATTCGCACGAATGTATCCATTCTAATTCATTCGTACAATCCATTCTAATTCATTCGCACGATCCATTCAAATTCATTCGTATGATCCATTCTAATTCATTCCTATGATCTATTCTAATTCATTCGCTCGAATGTATCCATTCTAATTCATTCGTTCGATCCATTCTAATTCATTCGTACGATCCATTCAAATTCATTCGCATGATCCATTCTAATTCATTCATACAATCCATTATAATTCATTCGCACGAATGTATCCATTCTAATTTATTTGCACGATCCATTCTAATTCATTCCTATGATCCATTCTAATTCATTCGTACGATCCATTCTAAGTCAGTCGCTCGAATGTATCCATTCTAATTCATTCGTATGATCAATTCTAATTTATTCGTACGATCCATTCAAATTCAATCGTATGATCCATTCTAATTCATTCGCACAACTGTATCCATTTTAATTCATTCGTACGATCCATCCTAATTTATTCGCATGATCTATTCTAATTCATTCGTACGATCTATTCTAATTCATTCATATGATCCATTCTAATTTATTCGCAAGATCTATTCTAATTCATTCGCTCGAATGTATCCATTCTATTTCATTGGTACGATCCATTCAAATTCGTTCATACGCGTACGATCCATTCTAAATCATTCATACGATCCATTCTAATTCATTCGCACGATCCATTCTAATTCATTCGTATGATCCATTCTAATTCATTCCTACGATCTATTCTAATTCATTCGCTCGAATGTATCCATTCTAATTCATTAGTTCGATCCATTCTAATTCATTCGTACGATCCATTCAAATTAATTTGCATGATCCATTCTAATTCTTTCGTACGATCCATTCTAATTCATTCTCACGAATGTAACCTTTCTAATTCATTTGTATGATCCATTCTAATTCTTTCATATGATCCATTCTAATTCGTTCGTACGATCCATTCTAATCCATTCTAGAATGGTTACATTCGTGCGAATGAATTAGAATGGATCGTACGAATGAATTAGAATGGATCATGCGAATGAATTTGAATGGATCGTACGAATGAATTAGAATGGATCGAATGAATGAATTAGAATGGATATATTCGAGCATATGAATTAGAATAGATCGTAGGAATGAATTAGAATGGATCATACGAATGAATTAGAATGGATCGTGGGAATGAATTAGAATGGATCGTACAAATGAATTAGAAAGGTTACATTGTGAGAATGAATTAGAATGGATCGTACGAATGAATTAGAATAGATCATAGGAATGAATTAGAATGGATCGTGCAAATGAATTAGAATGGATACATTCGTGCGAATGAATTAGAATGGATCGTAGGAATGAATTAGAATAGATCGTACGAATGAATTAGAATGGATCGTACGAATGAATTAGAATGGATACATTCGAGCGAATGAATTAGAATGGATCGTACGAATGAATTAGAATGGATCATAGGAATGAATTAGAATGGATCGTGCAAATGAATTAGAATGGATACATTCGTGCGAATGAATTAGAATGGATCGTACGAATGAATTAGAAATGTTATATTTATGCGAATGAATTAGAATGGATCGTACGAATGAATTAGAATGGATACATTTGTGCAAATGAGTTAGAATGGATTGTGCGAATGAATTAGAATGGATCGTACGAATAAATTAGAATGGATACATTCATGCAAATGAATTAGAATGGATCGTACGAATGAATTAGAATGGATCATACGAATGAATTAGAATGGATCATACGAATGGATTAGAATGGATCGTACGAATGGATTAGAACGCATTGTACGAATGAATTAGAATAGATACATTCGTGTGAATGAATTAGAATGGATCGTACGAATGAATTAGAATAGATCGTACAAGTGAATTAGAATGGATCGTGCGAATAAATTAGAATTGATCATACGAATGAATTAGAATGGATCGTACGAATGAATTAGAATGGATCGTGCGAAAGAATTAGAATGGATCGTATGAATGAATTAGAATGGATATATTTGAACGAATAAATTAGAATGGATCGTACGAATGAATTAGAATGGATCGTGCGAATGAATTAGAATCGATCGTACGAATGAATTAGAATGGATCGTACGAAAGAATTAGAATGGATATGGCGAATGAATTAGAATGGATCGTACGAATGAATTAGAATGGATATATTTGAACGAATAAATTAGAATGGATCATACGAATGAATTAGAATAGATCGTACGAATGTATTAGAATGGATCGTGCGAATGAATTAGAATCGATCATACGAATGAATTAGAATGGATCGTGCGAATGAATTAGAATGGATGGTATGAATGAATGAATTAGAATGGATCGTACGAATGAATTAGAATGGATCATATGAATGAATTAGAATGGATCGTACGAATGAATTAGAATGGATCATATGAATGAATTAGAATGGTTACATTCGTGGGAATGAATTGGAATGGATCATACAAATGGATTAGAATGGATCGTACGAATGGATTAGAACACATTGTATGAATGAATTAGAATAGATACATTTGTGCGAATGAATTAGAATGGATCGTACAAATGAATTAGAATAGATCGTAGGAATGAATTAGAGTGGATCATACGAATGAATTAGAATGGATCGTGCGAATGAATTAGAATGAATCATACGAATGCATTAGAATGGATCGTACGAATGAATTAGAATGAATCGTACGAACGAAATAGAATGGATCATACGAACGAATTAGAATGGATCGTACGAATGAATTAGAATGGATCGTACGAATGAATTAGAATGGATACATTCGAGCGAATGAATTAGAATGGATCGTACGAACGAATTAGAATGGATCATAGGAATGAATTAGAATGGATCATGCAAATGAATTAGAATGGATCGTGTGAATGAATTAGAATAAATCGTACGAATGAATTAGAACGGATTCGTGCGAATGAATTAGAATGGATCGTATGAATGAATTAGAATGGATCATACAAATGAATTAGAAAGGTTACATTCATGAGAAAGAATTAGAATGGATCGTACGAATGAATTAGAATGGATCATGCGAATGAATTTGAATAGATCGTATGAATGAATTTGAAAGGATCGAACGAATGAATTAGAATGGATACATTCGAGCGAATGAATTAGAATAGATCGTAGGAATGAAATAGAATGGATCGTGCGAATGAATTAGAATGAATCGTACGAATGAAAAAGAATGGATCATACGAATGAATAAGAATGGATACATTCGTGCGAATGAATTAGAATGGATCGTACAAATGAATTAGAATGGATCCACCGAATGAGTTAGAATGGATCATACGAATGAATTAGAATGGATCGTATGAATGAATTAGAATGGATTGTGCGAATGAATTAGAATGGATCGTACGAATGTATTTATTCCAATTCATTCGCACAAATGTATCTATTCTAATGCATTCGTACGATCCATTCTAATTCATTCGTATGATCAATTCTAATTCATTCGCACGATCCATTCTAATTCATTCGTATGATCCATTCTAATTCATTCGCACGAATGTATCCATTCTAATTCATTCGTACGATCCATTCTAATATATTCGTACGATCTATTCTAATTCATTCGCACGAATGTATCCATTCTAATTCATTCGCACAAATGTAACCATTCAAATTCATTCGCATGATCCATTCTATTTCATTCGTATGATCCATTCTAATTCATTCGTATGATCTATTCTAATTCATTCGCACGAATGGTTACAATGTGTTCGTGCAAATGAATCTAATTCATTTGCACGATCCATTCTAATTCATTCGCACAATCCAATCTAATTCAAACGTACGATCCATTCTAATTCATTCGTACGATCCATTCGTACGATCCATTCTAATTCATTCCTATGATCCATTCTAATTCATTCGTACGATCCATTCTAATTCATTCGCTCGAATGTATCCATTCTAATTCATTCGTACGATCCATTCTAATTCATTCACACGATCCATTCTAATTCATTCGTACGATCCATTCTAATTTTTTCGTACGATCCATTCTAATCCATTCGTACGATCCATTCTAATCCATTCGCATGATCCATTCTAATTCATTCGCATGATCCATTCTAATTCATTCGCACGATCCATTCTAATTCATTCGTATGATCCATTCTAATTCATTTGCACGATCCATTCTAATTCATTCGCACGAATGTAACCTTTCTAATTCATTTGCACGATCCATTCTAATTCATTCGTACGATCCATTCTAATTCATTCGCACGATCCATTCTAACTCATTCGTACGATCCATTCTAATTCATTTGTACGATCCATTCTAATTTATTTACACGAATATACGATCCATTCTAATTCATTCGCACGATTCATTCTAATTCTTTCATATGAGAATGAATTAGAATGGTTACATTCGTGCGAATGAATTAGAATGAATCTTACGAATAAATTAGAATGGATCGTGCGAATGAATTAGAATTGATCATATGAATGAATTAGAATGGATCGTACGATCCATTCAAATTCATTCGCACGATCCATTCTAATTCATTCGTACGATCCATTCTAATTTACGAATAAATTAGAATGGATCATACGAATGAATTAGAATGGTTACATTCGTGCGAATGAATTAGAATGGATACATTCATGCAAATGAATTAGAATGGATCGTACGAATGAATTAGAATTGATCATACGAATGAATTAAAATGGATCGTATGAATGAATTAGATTGCATCGTATGAATAAATTAGAATGGATCGTGCGAATGAATTAGTACGATCTATTCTAATTCATTCGTACGATCCATTCTAATTCATTCGTATGATCCATTCTAATTCATTCGTACGATCAATTCTAATTCATTTGCATGAATGTATCCATTTTAATTCATTTGCACGAATGTATCCATTCTAATTCATTCGTACGATCCATTCTAATTCATTCATACGATCTATTCTAATTCATTCTCCCGAATGTAAGCTTTCTAATTCATTTGTATGATCCATTCTAATTCATTCGTACGA
Source organism: Chamaelirium japonicum (assembly GCA_947650365.1). NCBI lineage: Eukaryota > Viridiplantae > Streptophyta > Magnoliopsida > Liliales > Melanthiaceae > Chamaelirium > Chamaelirium japonicum. The sequence goes on from CANTAL010000050.1 coordinate 1,079,164, forward strand.
TCCATTCTAATCCATTCGTATAATCCATTCTAATTCATTCGTACGATCCATTCTAATTCATTCGCTCGAATGTATCCATTCTAATTCATTCGTACTATCCATTCTAATCCATTAGTACGATCCATTCTAATTCATTCGTACGATCCATTCGTCCGATCCATTCTAATTCATTCGCATGAATGTATCCATTCTAATTCATTCGTACGATCCATTCTAATCCATTCGTATTATCCATTCTAATCCATTCGTACGATCTATTCTAATTCATTCGTACGATCCATTCTAATTCATTCGCTCGAATGTATCCATTCTAATTCATTCGTACGATCCATTCTAATCCATTCGTACGATCTATTCTAAACCATTCGTACGATTCATTCGTCCGATCCATTCTAATTCATTTGCATGAATGTATCCATTCTAATTCATTCGTACAATCCATTCTAATTCATTCACACGAACCATTCAAATTCATTCGTATGATCCATTCTAATTCATTCCTACGATCTATTCTAATTCATTCGATCGAATGTATCTATTCTAATTTATTCGTACAATCCATTCTAATTAATTCGTATGATCCATTCTAATCCTTTTGTACGATCCATTCTAATTCATTCCTACGATCTATTCTAATTCATTCGCTCGAATGTATCCATTCTAATTCATTCGTACGATCCATTCTAATTCATTCGTATGATCCATTCAAACTCATTCGGTGGATCCATTCTAATTCATTCGTACGATCCATTCTAATTCATTCGCATGAACCATTCTAATTTATTCGAACGATCCATTCTAATTCATTCGCACGATCTATTCTAATTCATTCGTATGATCCATTCTAATTTATTTGCACGAATATACGATCCATTCTAATTTATTCGCAAGAATGTATCCATTCTAATTCATTCGCACGATCCATTCTAATTCTGTCGTATGAATGTATCCATTTTAATTCATTCGTACGATCCATTCTAATTAATTCGTACGATCTATTTCATTCGAATGATCCATTCTTAATTCATTCGCACGATCCATTCTAATTCATTCGTACGATCCATTCTAATTCATTCGCATGAATATATCTATTCTAATTCATTCGTTTGATCCATTCTAATTTATTCACACGATCTATTCTAATTCATTCGTACGATCCATTCTAATTCATTCGTACGATCCATTCTACTTCATTCGCACGAATGTATCATACGAATGAATTAAAATGGATCATGCGAATGAATTAAAATGGGTCGTACGAATGAATTAGAATGGATCGTACAAATGAATTAGAAAGCTTACATTTGAGAGAATAAATTAGAATGGATCGTACGAATGAATTAGAATGGATTATACGAATGGATTAGAATGGATCGTACGAATGAATTAGAATGGATACATTCGAGCGAATGAATTATAATGGATCATACGAATGAATTAGAATGGATCGTGCGATTGAATTAGAATGGATCGTACGAATAAATTAGAATGGATCGTGCGAATGAATTAGAATGGATCGTACGAATGAAATAGAATGGATCCACCGAATGAGTTAGAATGGATCATACGAATGAATTAGAATGGATCGTACGAATGAATTAGAATGGATACATTCGAGCGAATGAATTAGAATAGATCGTAGGAATGAATTAGAATGGATCATACGAATGAATTAGAATGGATCGTGCGAATGAATTAGAATGGATTGTACGAATGAATTAGAATGGATACATTCTTGCGAATGAATTGGAATGGATCGGACGAATGAATTAGAATGGATCGTATGATTCATTCTAATTCATTCGTACGATTCATTCTAATGCATTCGTACGATTCATTCTAATTCATTTGCACGATCCATTCTAATTCATTCGTACGATCCATTCTAATTCATTCGCACGATCCATTCTAATCCATTCGCACGATCCATTCTAATTCATTCATACGATCCATTCTAATCCATTCGTACGATCCATTCTAATTCATTCCTATGTATCCATTCTAATTCATTCGTACGACCCATTCTAATTCTTTCATACAATCCATTCTAATTAATTCGCACGATCCATTCTAATTCATTCGTATGATCCATTCTAATTCATTCGTACGATCTATTCAAATTCATTCGCTTGAATGTATCCATTCTAATTCATTCGTACGATCCATTCAAATCCATTCGTACGATCTATTCTAATTCATTCGCACGAATGTTACCATTCTAATTCATTCATACGATCCATTCTAATTCATTCGTACGATCCATTCTAATTCATTCCTACGATCCATTCTAATTCATTCGCACGAATATATCCATTCTAATTCATTTGTATGATCCATTCTAATTCATTCGTATGATCCATTCTAATTCATTCGTACAAATGTATCCATTTTAATTCATTCGCACGATCCATTCTAATTCATTCATACGATCCATTCTAATTCATTCTAATTCATTCGTATGATCCATTCTAATTCATTCCTATGATCCATTCTAATTCATTCGCATGATCCATTCGTACGATCCATTCTAATCCATTCGTACGATCCATTCTAATTCATTCGTACGATCCATTCTAATTTATTCGTACGATCCATTCTAATTCATTTGTATGATCAATTCTCATTCATTCGTACAATCCATTCTAATTCAGTCGTATGAATATACCATACGAATGAATTAGAATGGATCATAGGAATGAATTAGAATGGATCGTGCAAATGAATTAGAATGGATACATTCGTGCGAATGAGTTATAATGGATCGTAGGAATGAATTAGAATGGATCGTATGAATGAATTAGAATGGTTACATTTGTGCGAATGAATTAGAATGGATCGTACGAGTGGATTAGAATAAATCGTACGAATGAATTAGAATGGATACATTCGAGCGAATGAATTAGAATAGATCGTAGGCATGAATTAGAATGGATCATATGAATGAATTAGAATGGATCGTGCGAATTAATTAGAATGGATTGTATGAAAGAATTAGAATGGATCGTACGAATGAATTTGAATGGATACATAGGAATGAATTAGAATGGATCGTACGAATGGATTAGAATGCATCGTACGAATGGATTATAATGGATCGTACGAATGGATTAGAATGGATCGAACGAATGGATTAGAATGTATCGTACGAATGGATTAGAATGGATCGTGCGAATGAATTATAATGGACCGTACGAATGAATTAGAATGGATCGTGCGAATGAATTAGAATGAATCGTACGATCCATTCTAATTCATTCGCACGAATGTATCTATTCTAATTCATTCGTACAATCCATTCTAATTCATTCGCACGATCCATTCTAATTCATTCGTATGATCCATTCTAATTCATTCCTACGATCTATTCTAATTCATTCGCTCAAATGTATCCATTCTAATTCATTCGTACAATCCATTCTAATTCATTCGCACGATCCATTCTAATTCATTCGTATGATCCATTCTAATTCATTACTACGATCTATTCTAATTCATTCGCTCGAATGTATCCATTTTAATTCATTTGTACGATCCATTCTAATTCATTCGTATGATCCATTCTAACTCATTCGGTGGATCCATTCTAATTCATTCGTACGATCCATTCTAATTCATTTGCACGATCCATTCTAATTTATTCATACGATCCATTCTAATTCATTCGCACGATCCATTCTAATTCATTCGTACGATCCATTATAATTCATTCGCACGATCCATTTGTGCGAATGAATTAGATTGCATCGTACGAATGAATTTGAATGGATCGGACGAATGAATTAGAATGGATCGTACGAATGAATTAGAATGGATCGTGCAAATGAATTAGAATGGATACATTCGTGCGAATGAATTTGAATGGATCGTGCGAATGAATTAGAATGGATCGTACGAATGAAATAGAATGGATATATTTGAACGAATAAATTAGAATGGATCATACGAATGAATTAGAATGGATCGTACAAATGAATTAGAATGGATCGTGCGAATGAATTAGAATCGATCGTATGAATGAATTAGAATGGATCGTACGAATGGATTAGAATGGATCGTACGAATGAATTAGAATGGATCGTACGAATGAATTAGAATAGCTCATACGAATGAATTAGAATGGATCGTACAAATGAGTTAGAATGGTTACATTCATGCGAATGAATTAGAATGGATCGTACGACTGAATTAGAATGGATCGTGCGAATTAATTAGAATGGATCGTACGAATGAATTTGAATAGATACATTTGTGCGAATGAATCTGAATGGATTGTATGAATGAATTACAATGGATCGTACGAATGGATTAGAATGGATCGTACGATTGAATTAGAATGGATCATACAAATGAAATAGAAAGGTTACACTCGTGAGAATGAATTAGAAAGGATCGTACGATCCATTCTAATTCATTCGTGCAAATGAATTAGAATGGATACATTCGTGCGAATGAATCGTACGATCCATTCTGCGAATGAATTAGAATGGATTCATTTGTACGAATGAATTTGAATGCATACATTCTTGCGAATAAATTAGAATGGATCGTATATTCGTGTAAATAAATTAGAATGGATCATACGAATGAATTAGAATGGATCGTGCGAATGAATTAGAATGAATCGTACGAATGCATTAGAATGGATCATACGAATGAATTAGAATGAATCATACGATCCATTCTAATTCATTTGTACGATCAATTCTAATCTATTCTAATTCATTCGCACAAATGTATCCATTCTAATTCATTCTCACGAATGTAACCTTTCTAATTCATTTGTATGATCCATTCTAATGCATTCGTATGATCCATTCTAATCCATTGGTACGATCCATTCTAATCCATTCATTCGTACGAATGAATTCGAATGGTTTCATTCGTGCAAATGAATTAGAATATATCATACGAATGAATTAGAATGGATCGTACGAATGAATTAGAATGGATACATTCGAGCGAATGAATTAGAATGGATCGTACGAATGAATTAGAATGGATTATAGGAATGAATTAGAATGGATCGTGCAAATGAATTAGAATGGATCGTATGAATGAATAAGAATGGATCGTATGAATGAATTAGAATGAATACATTTGTGCGAATGAATTAGAATGGATCGTACGAAGGAATTAGAATGGATCATAGGAATGAATTAGAATGGATCGTGCAAATGAATTAGAATGGATACATTCGTGCGAATAAATTAGAATGGATCATAGGAATGAATTAGAATGGATCGTACGAATGAATTTGAATGGATCGTACGAATGGATTAGAATGGATTCGTACAATGCATTCTAACTCATTCGTACGATTCATTCTAATTCATTCGTATGAGCTATTCTAATTCATTCGTACGATCCATTCTAATGAATTAGTACGATTCATTCTAATTCATTCATACGATCCATTCTAATTCATTCGTACGATCCATTCTAATTCATTCGCACGAATGTATCCATTCTAATGCATTCGTACGATCCATTCTAATTCATTCGTACGATCCATTCTAATTCATTCGTACGATCCATTCTAATTCATTCGTATGATCCATTCTAATTCATTCGCACAAATGTATCCATTCTAATTCATTCGTACGATCCATTTTAATTCATTCGCACGATCCATTCATTCATTCGCATGATCCATTCTAATTCATTCGTACGATCCATTCTAATTCATTCTCATGAATGTATCCATTCTAATTCATTCGCATGATCCATTCTAATTCATTCGTATGAATGAATTACAATGGATCGTACGAATGAATTAAAATGGATTGTACGAATGAATTAGAATAGCTCATACGAATGAATTAGAATGAATCGTACGAATGAATTTGAATCGATCATAGGAATGAATTAGAATGGATCATGCAAATGAATTAGAATGGATACATTCGTGCGAATGAATTAGAATGGATCGTAGAATCCATTCTAATTCATTTGTACGATCCATTCTAATTCATTCGCATGAATGTATCCATTCTAATTCATTCGTACGATCCATTCTAATTCATTCGCATGATCCATTCTAATTCATTCATACGATCCATTCTAATTCATTCATACGATCCATTCTAATTCATTCGCACGAACCATTCTAATTCATTCCTACGATCCATTCTAATTCATTCGCACGAATAGATTGTACGAATGGATTAGAACGCATTGTACGAATGAATTAGAATAGATACATTTGTGCGAATGAATTAGATTGCATCGTACGAATAAATTAGACTGGATCGTACGAAGGAATTAGAATGGGTCGTATGAACGAATTAGAATGGATCGTACGAATGGATTAGAATGGATCGTACGAATGAATTAGAATGGATCGTACAAATCAATTAGAAAGGTTACATTTGTGAGAATGAATTAGAATGGATCTTACGAATGGATTAGAATGGATCGTACGAATGGATTAGAATGGATCGTATGAATGGATTAGAATAGATACATTTGTGCGAATGAATTAGATTGTATTGTACGAATGAATTTGAATGGATTGTAGGAATGAATTAGAATGGATCATGCGAATGAATTAGAATGGATCATGCGAATGAATTAGAATAGATCGTACGAATGAATTAGAATGGATCGTACGAATAGATTAGAATGGATCGTGCGAATAAATTAGAATGGATTATATGAATGAATTAGAATGGATCGTACGAATGAATTAGAATGGATCATAGGAATGAATTAGAATGGATCATATGATTCATTCTAATTCATTCGTACGATCCATTCTATTTCATTCGTACGATTCATTCTAATTCATTCCTACGATCCATTCTAATTCATTAGCACGAATGTATCCATTCTAATTCATTTGCACGATCCATTCTAATTCATTCCTATGATCCGTTCTAATTCATTCGTACGATGCATTCTAATTCATTCACACGATCCATTCTAATTCATTCGTACGATCCATTCTAATTCAGTCGTATGAATGTATCATACGAATGAATTAGAATAGATTAGAATGGATCGTATGAATGGATTAGAATGGATCGTACGAATGGATTAGAATGGATCATACGAATGAATTAGAATGGATCGTACAAATGAATTAGAATGGATACATTTGTGCGAATGAATTAGAATGGATCGTATGAATGAATAAGAATGGATCGTGCGAATGAATTAGAATGGATCGTGCGAATGAATTAGAATATAGATCGTACGAATGAAATAGAATGGATCGTACGAATGAATTAGAATGGATCATGCGAATGAATTAGAATGGATCGAACGAATGAATTAGAATGGTTCATACGAATGAATTAGAATAGATCATAGGAATGAATTAGAATGGATCATACGAATGAATTAGAACGGATCGTATGAACGAATTAGAATGGATCATATGAACGAATTAGAATGGATCGTATGAACGAATTAGAATGGATCGTACGAATGAATTAGAATGGATATATTCGTGCGAATGAATTAGAAAGGATTGTACGAATAAATTAGAAGGGATCGTGCGAATGAATTAGAATGAATCGTACGAATGAATTAGAATGGATCGTACGAATGAATTAGAATGGATACATTTGTACGAATAAATTAGAAGTGATTGTAGGAATGAATTAGAATGGATACATTCTTGCGAATAAATTAGAATGGATCGTATATTCGTGCAAATAAATTAGAATGGATCATACGAATGAATTAGAATGGATCGTGCGAATGAATTAGAATGAATCGTACGAATGCATTAGAATGGATCGTCCGAATGAATTAGAATGAATCGTACGATCCATTCTAATTTATTTGTACGATCCTTTCTAATCTATTCTAATTCATTCGCTCAAATGTATCCATTCTAATTCATTCTCACGAATGTAACCTTTCTAATTCATTTGTATGATCCATTCTAATGCATTCGTACGATCCATTCTAATCCATTCGTACGATCCATTCTAATCCATTCATTCGTACGAATGAATTAGAATGGTTACACTCGTGCGAATGAATTAGAATGGATCGTAAGAATGAATTAGAATGGATCGTACGAATGAATTAGAATGGATACATTCGAGCGAATGAATTAGAATGGATCGTACGAATGAATTAGAATGGATCATAGGAATGAATTAGAATGGATCGTGCAAATGAATTAGAATGGATCGTATGAATGAATAAGAATGGATCGTACGAATGAATTAGAATGGATACATTTGTGCGAATGAACTAGAATGGATCGTGCGAATGAATTAGAATGGATCGTACGAATGAATTAGAATGGCTAGTGCGAATGAATTAGAATGGATTGTACGAATGAATTAGAATGGATCGTACGAATGAATTAGAATGGATCGAACGAATGGATTAGAATGGATCGTACGAATGGATTTGAACGCATTGTACGAATGAATTAGAATAGATACATTTGTGCGAATGAATTAGGTTTCATCGTACGAATGAATTTGAATGGATCGGACAAATGAATTAGAATGAATCGTATGAATGACTAAGAATGGATCGTACGAATGAATTAGAATGGATATATTTGTGTGAATTAATTAGAATGGATCGTACGAATGAATTAGAATGGATCGTACGAATGAATTAGAATGGATCGCACGAACGAATTATAATGGATCGTACGAATGAATTAGAATGGATACATTCGAGCAAATGAATTAGAATGGATCGTACGAATGAATTAGAATGGATCATAGGAATGAATTAGATTGGATTGTCCAAATGAATTAGAATGGATCGTACGAATGAATTAGAATGGATTGTACGAATGAATTAGAATGGATCATACGAATGAATTAGAATGGATCATACGAATGAATTAGAATGGTTCATACGAATGAATTAGAATAGATCGTACGAATGGATTAGAATGGATCGTGCGAATGAATTAGAATGGATCGTACGAATGAATTAGAATGGATCGTACGAATGGATTAGAATGGATCGTACGAATGGATTAGAATGGATCGTACGAATGAATTTCTAATTCGTTCGTACGATCCATTCTAATTCTTTCATATGATCCATTCTAATTCATTCGTACGATCCATTCTAGTTCATTTGTACGAATGTATCCATTCTAATTCATTCGCACGATCCATTCTAATTCATTCGCACGATCCATTCTAATTCAGTCGTATGAATGTATCCATTCTAATTCATTCCTATGATCCATTCTAATTCATTCGTACGATCCATTCTAATTCATTCGTATGATCCATTCTAATTCATTCGCACGATCCATTCTAATCCATTCGTACGATCTATTCTAATTCATTCGTATGAACCATTCTAATTCATTCGTATGATCCATTCTAATTCATTCGTATGATCCATTCTAATTCATTCGTACAATCCATTCTAATTCATTCGTACGATCCATTCTAATTCATTTGGACAATCCAATCTAATTCATTCCTATGATCCATTCTAATTCATTCGTACGATCCATTCTAATTCATTTGCTCGAATGTATCCATTCTAATTCATTCGTACGATCCATTATAATTCGTTCGTGCGATCCATTCTAATTCGTTCGTACGATCCATTCTAATTCATTCCTACGATCCATTCTAATTTATTCGTACAATCCATTCTAATTCATTCGCACGATCCATTCTAATTCATTCGCATGATCCATTCTAATTTATTCGTCCATATTCTAATTCATTCGCACGATCCATTCTAATTCATTCGTTCGATCCATTCTAATTCATTCGTACGATCCATTCAAATTCATTCGCTCGAATGTATCCATTCTAATTCATTCGTACGATCCATTCTAATTCGTTCGTACGATTCATTCTAATTCATTCGTATGATCCATTCTAATGCATTCGTACGATTCATTCTAATTCATTCACACGATCCATTCTAATTCATTCGTATGATCCATTCTAATTCATTCCTACGATCTATTCTAATTCATTCGCTCGAATGTAACCTTTCTAATTAGAATGGATCGTACAAATGAATCAGAAATGTTACATTCGTAAGAATGAATTAGAATGGATCGTACGAATGAATTAGAATTGATCGTACGAATGAATTAGAATGGATACATTCGAGCGAATGAATTTGAATGGATCATACGAATGAATTAGAATGGATCGAACGAATGAATTAGAATGGATACATTCAAGCGAATGAATTAGAATAGATCGTAGGAATGAATTAGAATGGATCATACGAATGAATAAGAATGGATCGTGCGAATGAATTAGAATGGATTGTACGAATGACTTAGAATGGATACATTCGTGCGAATGAATTAGAATGGATCGTACGAATGAATTGGAATGGATCATACGACTGAATTAGAATGGATCATACGAATGAATTACACTGGATTGTACGAATGAATTAGAATAAATCGTCCGAATGAATTAGAATGGATCGTATGAAAGAATTAGAATGGATCGTACGAATGAATTAGAATGGATCGTACGAATGAATTAGAATCGATCGTGCGAATGAATTAGAATGAATCGTACGAATGAATTAGAATGGATACATTTGTGCAATGAATCAGAATGGAGCGTACGAATGAATTAGAATGGAGCATACGAATGAACTTGAATGGATACATTCGTGCGAATGAATTAGATTGGATCATATGAAAGAATAAGAATGGATCGTGCGAATGAATTAGAATGGATCGTGCGAATGAATTAGAATGGATCGTACGAACGAATTAGAATGGATCATACGTACGAATTAGAATGGATCATATGAACGAATTAGAATGGATCGTACGAATGAATTAGAATGGATACATTTGTGCGAATTAATTAGAATGGATCGTACGAATGAATTTGAATGGATCGTACGAATGAATTAGAATAGATAGTGCGAATGAATTAGAATGGATCATACGAATGAATTAGAATGGATACATTCGTGCGAATGAATTAGAATGGATCGTACGAATGAATTAGAATAGATCGTACAAATGAATTAGAATGGATCGTGCGAATGAATTAGAATTGATCATACGAATGAATTAGAATGGATCGTACGAATGAATTAGAATTGATCGTGCGAATGAATTAGAATGGATCGTATAAATGAATTAGAATGGATATATTTGAACGAATAAATTAGAATGGGTCATACGAATGAATTAGAATGGATCGTACGAATGAATTAGAATGGATCGTGCGAATGAATTAGAATCGATCGTACGAATGAATTAGAATGGATCGTACGAATGAATTAGATCGTACGAATTAATTAAAATGGATCGTCCGAATGAATTAAAATGGATGCATTCATACGACTGAATTAGAATGGATTGTACGAATGAATTAGAATTCATTCGTACGATCCATTCTAATTCATTTGCATGAATGTATCCATTCTAACTTATTCGTACGATCCAGTCTAATTTATTCGCACAATCCATTATAATTCATTCGCATGAATATATCCATTCTAATTCATTCGCACGATCCATTCTAATTCATTCGTACAAATGATCCGTTCTAATTCATTCGCACAATCCATTCTAATTCATTCGCACGAATGTATCCATTCTAATTCATTCGTACGATCCATTCTAATTAATTCGCATGATCCATTCGTACGATCCATTCTAATCAATTCGTACGATCCATTCTAATTCATTCGTACGATCCATTCTAATTCGTTCGCACGATCTATTCTAATTCGTTCGTACGATCCATTCTAATTCATTCGCACGATCCATTCTAATTCATTTATACGATCCAATTTAATTCATTCGCACGATCCATTATAATTCATTCGTACGATCCATTCAAATTCATTCGCACGATCCATTCTAATTTATTTGTACGATCCATTCTAATTCATTCGTACGATCTATTCTAGTTCATTCGCATGATCCATTCTAATTCATTCGTACGATCCATTCTAATTCATTCGTACAATCCATTCAAATTCATTCGTACGATGCAATCTAATTCATTCGCACGGATATATCCATTCTAATTCATTCGTACGATCCTTTCTAATTCATTCGCACGATCCATTCTAATTCATTCGTATGATCCCTTCTAATTCATTCCTACGATCTATTCTAATTCATTCGCTCGAATGTATCCATTCTAATTCATTCGTACAATCCATTCTAATTTATTCGCACGATCCATTCTAATTCAATCGTATGATCCATTCTAATTCATTCCTACGATCTATTCTATTTCATTCGCTCGAATGTATCCATTCTAATTCATTCGTTCGATCCATTCTAATTCATTCGTACGATCAATTCAAATTCATTCACTCGAATGTATCCATTCTAATTTATTCGTACGATCCATTCTAATTCGTTCGTACGATTTATTCTAATTCATTCGTATGATCCATTCTAATGCATTCGTACGATTCATTCTAATTCATTCACACGATCCATTCTAATTCATTCGTATGATCCATTCTAATTCATTCCTACGATCTATTCTAATTCATTCGCTCGAATGTAACCTTTCTAATTAGAATGGATCGTACAAATGAATTAGAAATGTTACATTCGTAAGAATGAATTAGAATGGATCGTACGAATGAATTAGAATGGATCGTACGAATGATTTAGAATGGATACATTCGAGCGAATAAATTTGAATGGATCGTACGAATGAATTATATTGAATCGAACGAATGAATTAGAATGGATACATTCAAGCGAATGAATTAGAATAGATCGTAGGAATGAATTAGAATGGATCATACGAATGAATTAGAATGGATCGTGCGAATGAATTAGAATGGATTGTACGAATGACTTAGAATGGATACATTCGTGCGAATGAATTAGAATGGATCGTACAAATGAATTAGAATGGATCGTACGACTGAATTAGAATGGATCATACGAATGAATTAGACTGGATTGTACGAATGAATTAGAATAGATCGTGCGAATGAATTAGAATGGATCGTACGAAAGAATTAGAATGGATCGTACAAATGAATTAGAATGGATACATTCGTGCGAAAGAATTAGAATGGATCGTATGAATGAATTAGATTGGATCGTACGAATGAATTAGAATGGATCGATTCTAATTCATATGATCCACTCTAATTCATTCGTGCGAATCCATTCTATTTCATTCGTACGATCCATTATAATTCATTCGCACGATCCATTCTAATTCATTCGTACGATCCATTCTAATTCATTCGTACGATCCATTCTAATTCATTCGCACAATCTATTCTAATTCATTCGTACGATCCATTCTAATTCATTCGCACGATCCATTCTAATTCATTCATACGATCCATTCTATTTCATTCGTACGATCCATTCTTACTCATTCGTACGATCCATTCTAATTCATTTGCATGAAGGTATCCATTCTAATTCATTCGTACTATCCATTCTAATTCCTTCGTACGATCCATTCTAATTCCTTCGTACGACCCATTCTAATTCATTCGTACGATCCATTCTAATTCATTCGTACGATCCATTCTAATTCCTTCGTATGATCCATTCTAATTAATTAATACGATCCATTCTAATTCATTCGCACGATCCATTCTAATTCATTCACACTCATATGATGCATTCTAATTCATTCGCACGAATGTATCCTTTCTAATTCATTCGCACGATCCATTCTAATTCAGTCGCACGATCCATTCTAATTCATTCGCACGATCCATTCTAATTCATTCGTACGATCCATTCTAATTCATTCGCATAATCTATTCTAATTCATTCGTACGATCAATTCTAATTCATTCGCACGTATCCATTCTAATTCATTCATACGACCCATTCTATTTCATTCGTACGATCCATTCTTACTCATTCGTACGATCCATTCTAATTCATTCGTACGATTCATTCTAATTCAATCCATTCTAATTCATTCGTACGATCCATTTTAATTCATTCGTACGATCCATTCTAATTCATTCGTACGATCCATTCTAATTCAATCCATTCTAATTCATTCGTACGATCCATTCTTACACATTCGTACGATCCATTCTAATTCATTCGCACGATCCAATCTAATTCATTCGTACGATCTATTCTAATTCATTCGTACGATCCATTCTAATTCCTTCGTACGATCCATGCTAATTCATTCGTAGGATCCATTCTAATTCATTCGCACGATCCATTCTAATTAGAATTGATCGTACGAATGAATTAGAATAGATTGTGCGAATGAATTAGAATGGATCGTACGAATGAATTGGAATGGATACATTCGTGCGAATGAATTAGAATAGATCGTACGAATGAAATATAATGGATCGTGCGAATGAATTAGAATGGATCGTACGAATGAATTAGAATGGATCGTACGAATGAATTAGAATGGATCATACGAATGACTTAGAATGGATCGTTCGAATGAATTAGAATAGATTGTGCGAATGAATTAGAATGGATCGTACGAATGAATTAGAAAGGATACATTCGTGCGAATGAATTAGAATGGATCGTATGAGTGTGAATGAATTAGAATGGATTGTGCGAATGAATTAGAATGGATCGTATGAATGAATTAGAATGGATCGTACGAATGAATTAGAATGGATACATTCGTGCAAAAGAATTAGAATGGATTGTATGAATGAATTAGAATGGATCGTGCGAATGAATTAGAATGGATCGTGCGAATGAATTAGAATGGATCGTACGAATGAATTAGAATGGATCGTACGAATGAATTAGAAAGGATACATTCGAATTCATTCGTACGATCCATTCTAATTCATTCGTACGATCTATATTCTAATTCATTCGCACGATCCATTCTAATTCATTCATACGATCCATTCTAATTTATTCGCACGATCCATTCTAATTCATTCGTACGATCCATTCTAATTCATTTGCACAATCTATTCTAATTCACTCAAACGATCCATTCTAATTCATTCATATAATCTATTCTAATTTATTCGCACGAATGTATCCATTCTAATTCATTCGTACGATCCATTCTAATTCATTTGTACGAATGTATCCACTCTAATTCATTCATACGATCCATTCTTATTCATTCGCACGAATGTATCCATTCCAATTCATTCGTACGATCCATTCTAATTCATTCGCACAATCTATTCTAATTCATTCGTACGATCCATTCTAATTCATTCGTACGATTCATTCTAATTCAATCCATTCTAATTCATTCGTACGATCCATTCTTACTCATTCGTACGCTCCATTCTAATTCATTCGCACGATCCATTCTAATTCATTCGTATGATCCATTCTAATTCATTCGTACAAATGATCCGTTCTAATTCATTCGCACAATCCATTCTAATTCATTCGCACGAATGTATCCATTCTAATTCATTCGTACGATCCATTCTAATTAATTCGCATGATCCATTCGTACGATCCATTCTAATCAATTCCTACGATCCATTCTAATTCATTCGTACGATCCATTCTAATTCGTTCGCACGATCCATTCTAATTCGTTCGTACGATCCATTCTAATTCATTCGCACGATCCATTCTAATTCATTTATACGATCCATTTTAATTCATTCGCACGATCTATTATAATTCATTCGTACGATCCATTCAAATTCATTCGCACGATCCATTCTAATTTATTTGTACGATCCATTCTAATTCATTCGTACGTTCTATTCTAATTCATTCGCATGATCCATTCTAATTCATTCGTACGATCCATTCTAATTCATTCGTACAATCCATTCAAATTCATTCGTACGATGCAATCTAATTCATTCGCACGGATATATCCATTCTAATTCATTCGTACGATCCTTTCTAATTCATTCGCACGATCTATTTTAATTCATTCGTATGATCCATTCTAATTCATTCTTACGATCTATTCTAATTCATTCGCTCGAATGTATCCATTCTAATTCATTCGTACAATCCACTCTAATTCATTCGTTCGATCCATTCTAATTCATTCGTACGATCCATTCTAATTCATTCGTACGATCCATTCTAATTCATTCGTACAAATGCGTCCATTCTAATTCATTCGTACGATCCATTCTAATTCATTCGTACAAATGTATCCATTCTAATTCATTCGTACGATCCATTCTAATTCATTCATATGATCTATTCTAATTCATTCGCACGAATGTATGCATTCTAATTCATTCGTACAATCCAATCTAATTCAAACGTACGATCCATTCTAATTCATTCGCACGAATGTATCCACTCTAATTCATTCGTACGATCCATTCTAATTCATTCGTACGATCCATTCTAATTCATTCGCACAATCATTTCTAATTCATTCGTACGATCCATTCTAATTCATTCGCACGATCCATTCTAATTCATTCATACGATCTATTCTATTTCATTCGTATGATCCATTCTTACTCATTCGTACGATCCATTCTAATTCATTTGCACGAAGGTATCCATTCTAATTCATTCGCACGAATATATCCTTTCTTATTCATTCGTACGATCCATTCTAATTCATTCGCACAATCTATTCTAATTCCTTCGTACGATCCATTCTAATTCATTCCCATGAATGTATCAATTCTAATTGATACGTACGATCCATTCTTTTTCATTCGTATGATCCATTCTTACTCATTCGTACGATCCATTCTACGATCCATTCTATTTCATTCGTACGTTCCATTCTAATTCATTAGCAAGATCAATGCTAATTCATTCGTACGAATGAATTAGAATGGATCTGGATCGTGTTTCCATTCTAATTCATTCGTACGACCCATTCTAATTCATTCGTACGATCCATTCTAATTCATTCGCACGATCCATTCTAATTCATTCACACGATCCATTCTAATTCATTCATACTATCCATTCTAATTCATTCATATGATCCACTCTAATTCATTCATACAATCCATTCTAATTCATTCGTGCGATCCATTCTAATTCATTCGGATCGTGCGAATGATTTAGAATGGATCTTACGAATGAATTAGAATGGAACGTATAAATTGTGTGAATGAATTAGAATGGATCGTACGAATGAATTAGAATGGATCGTACGAATGAATTAGAATGGATCGTACGAATGAGTAAGAATGGATCGTACGAATGAATTAGAATGGATTGAATTAGAATGAATCGTACGAATGAATTAGAATGGATCGTATGAATG
Source organism: Chamaelirium japonicum (assembly GCA_947650365.1). Classification (NCBI taxonomy): domain Eukaryota; kingdom Viridiplantae; phylum Streptophyta; class Magnoliopsida; order Liliales; family Melanthiaceae; genus Chamaelirium; species Chamaelirium japonicum. The sequence goes on from CANTAL010000050.1 coordinate 1,096,278, forward strand.
AATTAGAATGGATCGTACGAATGAATTAGAATGGATTGAATTAGAATGAATCGTACGAAAGAATTAGAATGAATCATACCGTACGAATGAATTAGAATGGATCATAGGAAGGAATTAGAATGGATCGTACGAATGAATTAGAATGGATCATACGAATGAATTAGAATGGATCGTACGAAGGAATTAGAATGGATCGTACGAAGGAATTAGAGTGGATAGTACGAATGAATTAGAATGGATACCTTCGTGCAAATGAATTAGAATGGATCGTACGAATGAGTAAGAATGGATCGTACGAATGAAATAGAATGGATCGTATGAATGAATTAGAATGGATCGTGCGAATGAATTAGAATGGATCGTACGAATGAATTAGAATAGATTGTGCGAATGAATTAGAATGGATCGTACGAATGAATTAGAATGGATCGTATGAATGAATTAGAATGGATCGTGCGAATGAATTAGAATGGATCGTACGAATGAAATAGAATGGATTTGCACGAATGTATCCATTCTAATTCATTCGTACGATCCATTCTAATTCATTCGTACAATCCATTCTACTTCATTCGCACTATCCATTCGAATTAACTCAAACGATCCATTCTAATTCATTCATATGATCCATTCTAATTCATTCGCACGAATATATCCATTCTAATTCATTCGTACGATCCATTCTAATTCATTTGTACGAATGTATACACTCTAATTCATTCATACGATCTATTCTAATTCATTCGCACGAATGTATCCATTCCAATTCATTCATACGATCCATTCTAATTCATTCGCACAATCTATTCTAATTCATTCGTACGATCAATTCTAATTCATTAGCATGATCCATTCTAATTCATTCGTACGATCTATTCTATTTCATTCGTACAATCCATTCTTACTCAATCGTTTGATCCATTCTAATCCATTCGCACAATCTATTCTAATTCATTCGCACGATCCATTCTATTTCATTCGTACGATCCATTCTAATTCATACGATCCATTCTATTTCATTCATATGATCCATTTTAATTCATTCGCACGATCCATTCTAATTCATTCATACGATCCATTCTAATTCATTCGTACGATCCATTCTAATTTCTTCGTATGATCTATTCTAATTCCTTCGTACGATCCATTCTAATTCCTTCGTACGATCCATTCAAATTCATTCGCACGAATCTATCCATTCTAATTCATTCGTACGATCCATTCTAATTCATTCGCACGATCCATTCTAATTCATTAATACGATCCAATCTAATTCATTCATACGATCTATTCTAATTCATTCGCACGAATATATCATTTCTAATTCATTCGTACGATCCATTCTAATTCATTCGTACAATCTATTCTAATTCATTAGTACGATCCATTCTAATTAGAATAGATTGTATGAATTAGAATGGATCGTATGAATGAATTAGAATAGATCGTACGAATGAATTAGAATGGATCTTATGAATGAATTAGATTGTGCGAATGAATTAAAATGGATACATTCGTGCGAATGAATTAGATTGGATCGTATGCATGAATTAGAATGGATCGTGCGAATGAATTAGATTAGATTGTGCGAATGAATTAGACTGGATCGTACGAATGAATTAGAATGGATCGTACGAATGAATTAGAATGGATCGTACGAATGAATTAGAATGGATGCATTCGTGCGAAAGAATTAGAATAGATCGTATGAATGAATTAGAATGGATCGTATGAATGAAATAGAATGGATCGTATGAATGAATTAGAATGGATCGTGCGAATGAATTAGAATAGATCGTACGAATGAATAAGAATGGATCGTACGAAGGAATTAGAATGGATCGTACGAATGAATTAGAATTAGAATGAATCGTACGAATGAATTAGAATGGATCGTACGAATGAATTAGAATGGATCGTACGAATGAATTAGAATGGATTGAATTAGAATGAATCGTACGAATGAATTAGAATGAATCATACCGTACGAATGAATTAGAATGGATCATACGAAGGAATTAGAATGGATCGTACGAATGAATTAGAATGGATCGTACGATTGAATTAGAATGGTTCGTACGAATGAATTAGAATGGATCGTATGAATGAATTAGAATGGATCGTGCGAATGAATTAGAATGGATCGTACGAATGAAATAGAATGGATTCACACGAATGTATCCATTCTAATTCATTCGTACGATCCATTCTAATTCATTCGTACAATCCATTCTAATTCATTCGCACGATCCATTCGCATTCACTCAAACGGCCCATTCTAATTCATAAGTACGATCCATTCTAATTCATTCAAACGATCCATTCTAATTCATTCGTACGATCCATTCTAATTCATTCGCACGAATGTATCCTTTCTAATTCATTCGTACGATCCATTCTAATTCATTTATACGAATGTATCCATTCTAATTCATTCGTACGATCCATTCTAAATCATTTGTACGAATGTATCTTTTCTAATTCATTCGTACGATCCATTCTAATTCATTCGCACAATCTATTCTAATTCATTAGTACGATCCATTCTAATTCATTCGTACGATCCATTCTAATTCATTCATACGATCCATTCTAATTCATTCGTACGATCCATTCTAATTCATTCGTACGATCCATTCTAATTCATTCGCACGATCTATTCTAATACATTCGTACGATCCATTCTAATTCATTCGCACGATCCATTCTAATTCATTCGTATGATCCAATCTAATTCATTCGCACGATCCATTCTAATTCATTTGCACGATCCATTCTAATTCATTCATACAATCCATTCTAATTCTTTTGCACGAATGTATCCATTCTAATTCATTACGAATGAGTAAGAATGGATTGTACGAATGAATTAGAATGGATACATTCGTGCGAATGAATTAGAATGGATCATACGAATGAGTAAGAATGGATCGTACGAATGAAATAGAATGGATTGTACGAATGAATTAGAATGGATCGTACGAATGAATTAGCATTGATCGTGCTAATAAATTAGAATGGAACGTACGAATGAATTAGAATGGATCGTAGAATGAATCGTATGAATGAATTAGATTGGATCGTACGAATGAGTAAGAATGGATCATACGAATGAAATAGAATGGATCGTACGTATCAATTAGAATGGGTACATTCATGGGAAAGAATTAGAATGGATCGTACAAAGGAATTAGAATAGATTGTGCGAATGAATTAGAATGGATCGTACGAATGAATTAGAAAGGTTACATTCGAGCGAATGAATTAGAATGGATACCTTCGTGCAAATGAATTAGAATGGATCGTACGAATGAGTAAGAATGGATCGTACGAATGAAATAGAATGGATCGTATGAATGAATTAGAATGGATCGTGCGAATGAATTAGAATGGATCGTACGAATGAATTAGAATAGATTGTGCGAATGAATTAGAATGGATCGTACGAATGAATTAGAATGGATCGTACGAATGAATTAGAGTGGATACATTCGTATAAATGAATTAGAATGGATCGTACGAATGAATTAGAATGGATACATTCGTACAAATGAATTAGAATGGATCGTACGAATGAATTAGAATGGATACATTCGTGCGAATGAATTAGAATGGATCGTACGAATGAATTAGAATGAATCGTTTGAATGAATTAGAATGGATCGTACTTATGAATTAGAATGGGTCGTTTGAGTGAATGCGAACGGATTGTGCGAATGAATTAGAATGGATTGTACGAATGAATTAGAATGGATCGTACGAATGAATTAGAATGGATACATTCGTGCGAATCCATTCTATTTCATTCGTACGATCCATTCTAATTCATTCGCACGATCCATTCTAATTCATTCATACGATCCATTCTATTTCATTCGTACGATCCATTCTTACTCATTCGTACGATCCATTCTAATTCATTTGCACGAAGGTATCCATTCTAATTCATTCGTACGATCGATTCTAATTCATTCATACGTTCCATTCTAATTCATTCGTATGAATGTATCAACTCTAATTCATTCGTACGATCCATTCTAATTCATTCATACATGTACGAATGAATTAGAATGGATACATTCGTGCGAATGAATTAGAATGGATCGTATGAATGAATTAGATTGGATCGTATGCATGAATTAGAATGGATCGTACGAATGAATTAGAATGGATCGTACGAATGAATTAGAATGGATACATTCGTGCAAATGAATTAGAATGGATCGTATGAATGAATTAGATTGTACGAAGGAATTAGAATGGATCATACGAATGAAATAAAATGGATCATAATCTAATTCATTCATACGATCCATTCTAATTCATTCGCACAATCTATTCTAATTCATTCGTACGATCCATTCTAATTCATTCGCACGATCTATTCTAATTCATTCGTAAGATCCATTCTAATTCATTCGCACGAATGTATCCATTCTAATTCATTCATACAATCTATTCTAATTCATTCGTACGATCCATTCTAATTCATTCGTACAATCCATTCTATTTCATTCGTACGAATGAATTAGAATAGATTGTGCGAATGAATTAGAATGGATCGTACGAATGAATTAGAATGGATCGTATGAATGAATTAGAGTGGATCGTACGAATGAATTAGAATGGATTGAATTAGAATGAATCGTACGAATAAATTAGAATGAATCATACCGTACGAATGAATTAGAATGGATCATATGAATGAATTAGAATGGATCGTATGAATGAATTAGAATGGATCATGCGAGTGAATTAGAATGGATCGTACGAATGAATTAGAATGGATCGTACGAATGAATTAGAATGGATCGTTCGAATGAATTAGAATAGATTGTGCGAATGAATTAGAATGGATACCTTCGTGCAAATGAATTAGAATAGATCGTATGAATGAGTAAGAATGGATCGTACGAATGAAATAGAATGGATCGTATGAATGAATTAGAATGGATCATGCTAATGAATTAGAATTGATCGTACGAATGAATTAGAATAGATTGTGCGAATGAATTAGAATGGATCGTACGAATGAATTGGAATGGACACATTCGTGCGAATGAATTAGAATGGATCGTATGAATGAATTAGAGTGGATACATTCGTACAAATGAATTGGAAAGGATCGTGCGAATAAATTAGAATGGATCGTGCGAATGAATTAGAATGGATCGTACGAATGAAATAGAATGGATCGTACGAATGAATTAGAATGGATCGTAGAATGGATCGTATGAATGAATTAGAATGGAATGAATTAGAATGGATCGTGCGAATGACTTAGAATGGATCGTATGAATGAATTAGAATGGATCGTACGAATGAATTAGAATAGATTGTGCGAATGAATTAGAATGGATCGTACGAATGAATTAGAATGGATCGTACGAATGAATTAGAATGCATCGTATGAATGAATTAGAATGGATCGTGCGAATGAATTAGAATGGATCGTACGAATGAAATAGAATGGATTCGCACGAATGTATCCATTCTAATTCATTCGTACTATCCATTCTAATTCCTTCGTATGATCCATTCTAATTCCTTCGTACGATCCATTCTAATTCATTCGTACGATCCATTCTAATTCATTCGTACGATCCATTCTAATTCCTTCGTATGATCCATTGTAATTCATTCGTACAGTATGATTCATTCTAATTCATTCGTACGATTCATTCTAATTCAATCCATTCTAATTCATTCGTACGATCCATTCTAATTCATTCGTACGATCCATTCTAATTCATTCGTACGATTCATTCTAATTCAATCCATTCTTATTCATTCGTACGATCCATTCTTACTCATTCGTACGATCCATTCTAATTCATTCGCACGAATGAATCCATTCTAATTCATTCGTATGATCCATTCTAATTCATTCGCAACTGGATCGTATGAATGAAATAGAATGGATCGTATGAATTAGAATGGATCGTACGAATGAATTAGAATGAATCATACCGTACGAATGAATTAGAATGGATCTTACGAATGAATTAGAATGGATCGTATGAATGAATTAGAATGGATCGTACGAATGAATTAGAATGGATCGTACGAATGAATTAGAATGGATCGTGCGAATGAATTAGAATGGATCGTACGAATGAAATAGAATGGATTCGCACGAATGTATCCATTCTAATTCATTCGTACGATCCATTCTAATTCATTCGTACAATCCATTCTAATTCATTCGCACGATCCATTCGAATTCACTCAAACGACCCATTCTAATTCATAAGTATGATCCATTCTAATTCATTCAAACTATCCATTCTAATTCATTCGTACGATCCATTCTAATTCATTCGCACGAATGTATCCATTCTAATTCATTCATACGATCCATTCTAATTCATTTGTACGAATGTATCCATTCTAATTCATTCGTACGATCCATTCTAATTCATTTGTACGAATTTATCCTTTCTAATTCATTCGTATGATCCATTCTAATTTATTCGCACAATCTATTCTAATTCATTAGTACGGTCCATTCTAATTCATTCGTACGATCCATTCTAATTCATTCATACGATCCATTCTAATTCATTTGTACGATCCATTCTAATTCATTCGTACGATCCATTCTAATTCATTCGCACAATCTATTCTAATACATTCGTACGATCCATTATAATTCATTCGCACGATCCATTCTAATTCATTCATACGATCCATTCTAATTCATTCGCACGAATGTATCCATTCTAATTCATTCGTACGATCCATTCTAATTCATTCGCACAATCTATTCTAATTCATTCATACGATCCATTCTAATTTATTCGCACGATCCATTCTAATTCATTCATACGATCCATTCTAATTCATTCATACAATCCATTCTAATTCCTTCGTACGATCCATTCTAATTCTTTCATACGATCCATTCTAATTCATTCATATGATCCATTCTAATTCATTCGCACGAATGTATCCATTCTAATTCATTCGTACGATCCATTCTAATTCATTTGTACGAATGTATCCACTCTAATTTATTCATACGATACATTCTAATTCATTTGTACGAATGTATCCACTCTAATTCATTCGTACGAATGAATTAGAATGGATAGTACGAATGAATTAAAATGGATACCTTCGTGCAAATGAATTAGAATGGATCGTACGAATGAATTAGAATGGATCGTACGAAGGAATTAGAATGGATCGTACGAAGGAATTAGAATGGATAGTACGAATGAATTAGAATAGATACCTTCGTGCAAATAAATTGGAATGGATCGTACGAATGACTAAGAATAGATCATACGAATGAAATAGAATAGATCGTACGAATGAATTAGAATGGATCGTATGAATGAATTAGAATGGATCATACGAATGAATTAGAATGGATTGAATTAGAATGAATCGTACGAATGAATTAGAATGAATCATACCGTACGAATGAATTAGAATGGATCATACGAAGGAATTAGAATGGATCGTACGAATGAATTAGAATGGATCGTACGAATGAATTCGAATGGATCATACGAATGAAATAGAATAGATCGTACGAATGAATTACAATGGATCGTACGAATGAATTAGAATGGATACATTCGTGCGAATGAATTAGAATGGATCGTATGAATGAATTAGAATCGATCGTACGAATGAAATAGAATGGATCATGCGAATGAATTAGAATGGATCGTGCGAATGAATTAGAATGGATCGTACGAATGAAATAGAATGGATTGTACGAATGAATTAGAATGGATCGTGCGAATGAATTAGAATGGATCGTATTAATGAATTAGAATGGATCGTGCGAATGAATTTGAATGGATCGTACGAATGAGTAAGAATGGATCGTGCGAATGAATTAGAATGGATCATATGAATGAATTAGAATAGATCGTATGAATGAATTAGAATGGATCGTGCGAATAAATTAGAATGGATCGTATGAATGAATTAGAATAGATTGTGCGAATGAATTAGAATGGATCGTACGAATGAATTAGAATGGATACATTCGTGCGAATGAATTAGAATGGATCGTATGAATGAATTAGAATGGATCGTGCGAATGAATTAGAATAGATCGTACGAATGTATTAGAATAGATTGTGCGAATGAATTAGAATGGATCGTACGAATGAATTAGAATGGATCGTACGAATGAATTAGAATGGATCGTATGAATGAATTAGAATGGATCATACGAATGAATTAGAATGGATCGTACTAATGAATTAGAATAGATTGTGCGAATGAATTAGAATGGATCGTACGAATGAATTAGAAAGGATATATTCGTACAAAAGAATTAGAATGGATCGTATGAATGCATTAGAGTGGATACATTCGTTCAAATGAATTAGAATGGATCGTACGAATGAATTAGAATGGATACATTCGTGCGAATGAATTAGAATGGATCATATGAATGAATTAGAATGGATCGTGCGAATGAATTAGAATGGATCGTACGAATGAAATAGAATGGATTGTACGAATGAATTAGAATGGATCATGCTAATGGATTAGAATAGATCGTACGAATGAATTAGAATAGATTGTTCGAATGAATTAGAATGGATCGAACGAATGAATTGGAATGGATACATTCGTGCGAATGAATTAGAATGGATCGTATGAATGAATTAGAGTGGATACATTCATACAAATGAATTAGAATGGATCGTACGAATGAAATAGAATCGATCGAACGAATGAATTAGAGTGGATACATTCGTACAAATGAATTAGAATGGATCGTACGAATGAATTAGAATGGATACAGTCGTGCGCATGAATTAGAATAGATCATATGAATGAATTAAAATGGATCGTTTGAGTGAATGCGAATGGATCGTGCGAATAAATTAGAATGGATTGTATGAATGAATTAGAATGGATCGTACGAATGAATTAGAATGGATACATTCGTGCGAATCTATTCTATTTCATTCGTACGATCCATTCTAATTCATTCGCACAATCCATTCTAATTCATTCATACGATCCATTCGCATTCACTCAAACGATCCATTCTAATTCATTCATATGATCCATTCTAATTCTTTTGCACGAATGTATCCATTCTAATTCATTCGTTCGATCCATTCTATTTCATTCGTACGATCCATTCTAATTCATTCGCACGATCCATTCTAATTCATGCATACGATGAGTAAGAATGGATCGTACGAATGAATTAGAATGGATTGAATTAGAATGGATCGTACGAATGAATTAGAATGGATCGTACGAATGAATTAGAATGGATCGTACGAATGAATTAGAATGGATCGTACGAATGAATTAGAATGGATTGAATTAGAATGAATTGTACGAATGAATTAGAATGAATCATACCGTACGAATGGATTAGAATGGATCATACGAAGGAATTAGAATGGATCGTACGAATGAATTAGAATGGATCGTACGAAGGAATTAGAATGGATCGTACGAAGGAATTAGAATGGATAGTACGAATGAATTAGAATGGATACCTTCGTGCAAATGAATTAGAATGGATCGTACGAATGAGTAAGAATGGATCGTACGAATGAAATAGAATGGATCGTATGAATGAATTAGAATGGATCGTGCGAATGAATTAGAATGGATCGTACGAATGAATTAGAATAGATTGTGCGAATGAATTAGAATGGATCGTACGAATGAATTAGAATGGATCGTACGAATGAATTAGAATAGATCGTATGAATGAATTAGAATGGATCGTGCGAATGAATTAGAATGGATCGTACGAATGAAATAGAATGGATTCGCACGAATGTATCCATTCTAATTCATTCGTACGATCCATTCTAATTCATTCGTACAATCCATTCTAATTCATTCGTACGATCCATTCGCATTCACTCAAACGATCCATCCTAATTCATTCATATGATCCATTCTAATTCATTCGCACGAACGTATCCATTCTAATTCATTCGTACGATCCATTCTCATTCATTTGTACGAATGTATCCACTCTAATTCATTCATACGATCCATTCTAATTCATTCGCACGAATGTATCCATTCCAATTCATTCGTACGATCCATTCTAATTTATTCGCACAATCTATTCTAATCCATTCGTACGATCAATTCTAATTCATTAGCATGATCCATTCTAATTCATTCGTACGATCTATTCTATTTCATTCGTACAATCCATTCTTAATCAATCGTATGATCCATTCTAATCCATTCGCACAATCTATTCTAATTCATTCGTACGATCCATTCTATTTCATTCGTACGATCCATTCTAATTCATACGATCCATTCTATTTCATTCATACGATCCATTTTAATTCATTCGCACGATCCATTCTAATTCATTCATACGATCCATTCTAATTCATTCGTACGATCCATTCTAATTTCTTCGTATGATCTATTCTAATTCCTTCGTACGATCCATTCTAATTCCTTCGTACGATCCATTCAAATTCATTCGCACGAATCTATCCATTCTAATTCATTCGTACGATCCATTCTAATTCATTCGCACGATCCATTCTAATTCATTAATACGATCCAATCTAATTCATTCATACGATCTATTCTAATTCATTCGCACGAATATATCCTTTCTAATTCATTCATACGATCCATTCTAATTCATTCGCACAATCTATTCTAATTCATTAGTACGATCCATTATAATTAGAATAGATTGTATGAATTAGAATGGATCGTATGAATGAATTAGAATAGATCGTACGAATGAATTAGAATGGATCGTATGAATGAATTAGATTGTGCGAATGAATTAGAATGGATACATTCGTGCGAATGAATTAGATTGGATCGTATGCATGAATTAGAATGGATCGTGCGAATGAATTAGAATAGATTGTGCGAATGAATTAGAATGGATCGTATGAATGAATTAGAATGGATCATACGAATGAATTAGAATGGATACATTCGTGCGAAAGAATGAGAATAGATCGTATGAATGAATTAGAATGGATCGTATGAATGAAATAGAATGGATCGTACGAATGAATTAGAATAGATCGTGCGAATGAATTAGAATGGATCGTACGAATGAATTAGAATGGATCGTACGAAGGAATTAGAATGGATCGTACGAATGAATTAGAATTAGAAGGAATCGTACGAATGAATTAGAATGGATCGTACGAATGAATTAGAATGGATTGAATTAGAATGTATCGTACGAATGAATTAGAATGAATCATACCGTACGAATGAATTAGAATGGATCATACGAAGGAATTAGAATGGATCGTACGAATGAATTAGAATGGATCGTACGAATGAATTAGAATGGATCGTACGAATGAATTAGAATGGATCGTATGAATGAATTAGAATGGATCGTGCGAATGAATTAGAATGGATCGTACGAATGAAATAGAATGGATTCGCACGAATGTATCCATTCTAATTCATTCGTACGATCCATTCTAATTCATTCGTACAATCCATTCTAATTCATTCGCACGATCCATTCGCATTCACTCAAACGACCCATTCTAATTCATAAGTACGATCCATTCTAATTCATTCAAACGATCCATTCTAATTCATTCGTACGATCCATTCTAATTCATTCGCACGAATGTATCCATTCTAATTCATTCGTACGATCCATTCTAATTCATTTGTACGAATGTATCCATTCTAATTCATTCGTACGATCCATTCTAATTGATTTGTACGAATATATCCTTTCTAATTCATTCGTACGATCCATTCTAAATCATTCGCACAATCTATTCTAATTCATTAGTACGATCCATTCTAATTCATTCGTACGATCCATTCTAATTCATTCATACGATCCATTCTAATTCATTCGTACGATCCATTCTACTTCATTCGCACGATCTAATCTATTTCATTCGTACAATCCATTCTATTTCATTCGTACGATCCATTAGAATGGGTCGTACGAATGAATTAGAATGGATCGTACGAATGAATTAGAATGGATACATTAGTGCGAAAGAAGTAGAATGGATTGTATGAATGAATTAGAATGGATCGTACGAATGAATTAGAAGTACGATCCATTCTAATTCATTCGTACAATCTATTCTAATTCATTCGTACGATCCATTCTAATTTATTCGTACAATCCATTCAAATTCATTCGCACGAATGTATCCATTCTAATTCATTCGCACGATCCATTCTACTTCATTCATATGATCCATTCTAATTCATTCGTATTAATGAATTTGAATGGATCGTATGAATGAATTAGATTGGATCGTATGAATGAATTAGAATGGATCGTACGAATGAAATAGAATGGATTGTATGAATGAATTAGAATGGATCGTACGTATGAATTAGAATGGATCGTGCGAATGAATTAGAATGGATCGTATGAATGAATTAGAGTAGATACATTCGTACGAAGGAATTAGAATGGATCGAATGAATGAATTAGAATGGTTCGTACGAATGAATTAGAATGGATCGTACGAATGAATTAGAATGGATCGATGAATGAATTAGAATGGATCGTGCGAATGAATTAGAATGGATCGTACGAATGAATTAGAATAGATACATTCGTGCAAAAGAATTAGAATGGATTATATGAATGAATTAGAATGGATCGAGCGAATGAATTAGAATGGATCGTACGAATGAATTAGAATGGATACATTCGTGCGAATGAATTAGAATGGATCATACCAATGAATTAGAGTTGATACATTCGTGTGAATGAATTAAAATGGATAATACGAATGAGTAAGAATGGATCGTAGAATTAGAATGGATCGTATGAATGAATTATAATGGATCGTACGAATGAATTAGAATGGATACATTCGTGCGAATGAATTAGAATGGATCGTACGAATGAGTAAGAATGGATCGTACGAATGAAATAGAATGGATCGTACGGATGAATTTGAATGGATCGTGCAAATGAATTAGAATGGATCGTACGAATGAGTAAGAATGGATCGTATGAATGAATTAGAATGGATCGTGCGAATGAATTAGAATGGATCGTACGAATGAGTAAGAATGGATCGTATGAATGAATTAGAATGGATCATGCGAATAAATTAGAATGGATCGAACGAATGAATTAGAATGGATCATACGAATGAATTAGAATGGATCATATGAATGAATTAGAATGGATCGTGCGAATGAATTAGAATGGATTATATGAATGAAATAGAATGGATCATACGAATGAAATAGAATGGATCGTACGAAGGAATTAGAATGGATCGTATGAATGAATTAGAGTGGATACATTGAATGAATTAGAGTGGATACATTCGTACAAATGAATTAGAATGGATCGTACGAATGAATTAGAATGGATACATTCGTGCGAATGAATTAGAATGGATCTTATGAATGAAATAGAATGGATTGTACGAATGAGATAGAATGGATCGTACGAATGAATTAGAATGGATACATTCATGCGAATGAATTAGAATGGATCATACGAATGAATTAGAATGGATTCATTCGTGCGAATGAATTAGAATGGATCGTATGAATGAGTAAGAATGGATCGTACGAATGAATTAGAATGGATTGAATTAGAATGAATCGTACGAATGAATTAGAATGGATCGTACGAATGAATTAGAATGGATCGTATTAATGAATTAGAATGGATCGTGCGAATGAATTAGAATGGATCGTACGAATGAGTAAGAATGGATCGTGCGAATGAATTAGAATGGATCATATGAAAGAATTAGAATGGATTGTATGAATGAATTAGAATGGATCGTGCAAATGAATTAGAATGGATACATTCGTGCGAATGAATTAGAATGGATCGTATGAATGAATTAGATTGGATCGTATGAATGAATTAGAATGGATCGTGCGAATGAATTACAATGGATCGTACGAATGAATTAGAATGGATCGTACGAATGAATTAGAATGGATCGTACGAATGAATTAGAATGGATCGTATGAATTAGAATGGATGGTACGAAGGAATTAGAATGGATCGTATGAATGAATTAGATTGGATCGTATTAATGAATTTGAATGGATCGTATGAATGAATTAGATTGGATCGTATGAATGAATTAGAATGGATCTTGCGAATGAATTAGAATGGATCGTACGAATGAAATAGAATGGATTGTATGAATGAATTAGAATAGATCGTGCGAATGAGTTAGAATGGATCGTACGAATGAATTAGAATGGATCATATGAATGAATTAGAATGGATCGTATGTATGAATTAGAATGGATCGTGCGAATGAATTAGAATGGATCGTATGAATGAATTAGAGTAGATACATTCGTACGAAGGAATTAGAATGGATCGTACGAATGAATTAGAATGGATTATATGAATGAATTAGAATGGATCGTACGAATGAATTAGAATGGATACATTCGTGCGAATGAATTAGAATGGATTGTACGAATAAATTAGAATGGATCGTACGAATGAATTAGAATAGATTGTACGAATGAATTAGAATGGATCGTACTTCTAATTCATTCGTACGATCCATTCTAATTCATTCATACAATCCATTCTACTTCTTTCGCACTAATGTATCCATTCTAATTCATTCGTACGATCCATTCTAATTCATTCGTACGACCCATTCTAATTCATTCGCACGATCCATTCTAATTCATTCGTACGATCTATTCTATTTCATTCGTACAATCCATTCTAATTAATTCATAAGATCCAATCTAATTCATTCATACGATCCATTCTAATTCATTCGTACGATCTATTCTATTTCATTCATACGATCCATTATAATTTGTTTGTACGATCCTTTCTAATTCCTTCGTACGATCCATTCTATTTCATTCGTATGACCCATTCTAATTCATAAGTACAATCCATTCTAATTCATTCAAACGATCCATTCTAATTCATTCGTACGATCCATTCTAATTCATTCGCACGATCCATTCTAATTCATTCATACGATCCAATCTAATTCATTCATACGATCCATTCTAATTCATTCGCATGAATGTATCCATTCTAATTCATTCGCACGATCCATTCTAATTCATTCATACGATCCATTCTATTTCATTCGTACGATCCATTCTTACTCATTCGTACGATCCATTCTAATTCATTTGCACGAAGGTATCCATTCTAATTCATTCGTACTATCCATTCTAATTCCTTCGTACGATCCATTCTAATTCCTTCGTACGATCCATTCTAATTCATTCGTACGATCCATTCTAATTCATTCGTACGATCCATTATAATTCCTTCGTATGATCCATTATAATTCATTCGTACGGTATGATTCATTCTAATTCATTCGTACGATTTATTCTAATTCAATCCATTCTAATTCATTCGTACGATCCATTCTAATTTATTCGTACGATCCATTCTAATTCATTCGTACGATTCATTCTAATTCAATCCATTCTAATTCATTCGTACGATCCATTCTTACTCATTTGTACGATCCATTCTAATTCATTCGCACGAATGAATCCATTTTAATTCATTCGTATGATCCATTCTAATTCATTCGCATGAATGTATCCATTCTAATTCATTCGTACGATCCATTCTATCTCATTCGTACAATCCATTCTATTTCATTCGTACGATCCATTCTAATTCATTCGCACGATCCATTCTAATTCATTCGCATGATCCATTCTAATTCATTCGTACGATCGATTCTAATTCATTCATACGATCCATTCTAATTCATTCGCACGAATGTATCCATTCTAATTCATTCGTACGATCCATTCTAATTCATTCGTACGATCCATTCTTACTCATTCGTACGATCCATTCTAGTTCATTCATACGATCCAATCTAATTCATTCATACGATCCATTCTAATTCATTCGCACAATCTATTCTAATTCATTCGTACGATCCATTCTAATTTATTCGCAGGATCCATTCTAATTCATTCATACGATCCATTCTAATTCATTCATATGATCCATTCTAATTCATTCGCACGATCCATTCTTACTCATTCGTACGATCCATTCTAATTCATTCGTACTATCCATTCTAATTCATTCATACGATCCATTCTATTTCATTCGTACGATCCATTCTTACTCATTCGTACGATCCATTCTAATTCATTTGCACGAAGGTATCCATTCTAATTCATTCGTACTATCCATTCTAATTCATTCGCACGATCCATTCTAATTCACTCAAACGATCCATTCTAATTCATTCATATGATCCATTCTAATTCATTCGCACGAATGTATCCATTCTAATTCATTCGTACGATCCATTCTAATTCATTTGTACGAATGTATCCACTCTAATTCATTCATACGATCCATTCTAATTCATTCGCACGAATGTATCCATTCCAATTCATTCATACGATCCATTCTAATTCATTCGCACAATCTATTCTAATTCATTCGTACGATCAATTCTAATTTATTAGCATGATCCATTCTAATTCATTCGTACGATCTATTCTATTTCATTCGTACAATCCATTCTTACTCAATCGTATGATCCATTCTAATCCATTCGCACAATCTATTCTAATTCATTCGTACGATCCATTCTATTTCATTCGTACGATCCATTCTAATTCATACGATCCATTCTATTTCATTCATATGATCCATTTTAATTCATTCGCACGATCCATTCTAATTCATTCATACGATCCATTCTAATTCATTCGTACGATCCATTCTAATTTCTTCGTATGATCTATTCTAATTCGTTCGTACGATCCATTCTAATTCCTTCGTACGATCCATTCAAATTCATTCGCACGAATCTACCCATTCTAATTCATTCGTACGATCTATTCTAATTCATTCGCACGATCCATTCTAATTCATTAATACGATCCAATCTAATTCATTCATACGATCTATTCTAATTCATTCGCACGAATATATCCTTTCTAATTCATTCGTACGATCCATTCTAATTCATTTGCACAATCTATTCTAATTCATTAGTACGATCCATTCTAATTCATTCGTACGATCCATTCTAATTCATTAGCACGATCCAAATTCATTTATCCATATGATCTATTCTATTTCATTCGTACGATCCATTCGTATCGCACAATCCATTCTAATTCATTCGCACGATCCATTCTCCATTCTAATTCCTTCGTACGATACATTCTAATTCCTTCGTATCCATTCTAATTCACTCATACGATCCATTCTAATTCATTCATACGATCCATTCTAATTCATTCGCATGAATGTATCTATTCTAATTCATTTGTACGATCCATTCTAATTCATTCGCACAATCTATTCTAATTCATTCATACGATCCATCCCAATTCATTCGCACTAATGTATCCATTCTAATTCATTCATACAATCCATTCTATTTCATTCGTACGATCTATTCTTACTCATTCGTACGATCCATTCGTATCCATTCTAATTCATTCGTACGATCTATTCTAATTCATTCGTACGATCCATTCTAATTCATTCGCACAATCCATTCTAATTCATTCACACTCATACGATCCATTCTAATTCATTCGCACGAATGTATCCTTTCTAATTCATTCGTACGATCCATTCTAATTCATTCACACAATCTATTCTAATTCATTCGAACGATCCATTCTAAGTCATTCGTACGATCCATTCTAATTCATTCGTACGATCCATTCTAATTCATTCGTACGATCCATATTCTAATTCATTCGCACGAACCATTCTAATTCATTCATACGATCCATTCTAATTTATTCGCACGATCCATTCTAATTCATTCGTACGATCCATTCTAATTCATTCGCACAATCTATTCTAATTCATTCGAACGATCCATTCTAATTCATTCGTACGATCCATTCTAATTCATTCGTACGATCCATTCTAATTCATTCGCACGATCCATTCTAATTCATTCGCACGATCCATTCTCATTCATTAGCACGATCCATTCTAATTCATTCGTACGATCCATTCTAATTCATTTATACGATCCAATCTAATTCATTCATACGATCCATTCTAATTCTTTCGCACGAATGTATCCATTCTAATTCATTCGCACAATCTATTCTAATTCATTCGTACGATCAATTCTAATTCATTAGCATGATCCATTCTAATTCATTCGTACGATCAATTCTATTTCATTCGTACAATCCATTCTAATTGATTCGTACAATCCATTCTAATTCATTCGCACGATCCATTCTAATTCATTCGCACGATCCATTCTAATTCATTCGTATGATCCATTCTAATTCATTCGCACAATCTAGTCTAATTCATTCGTACGATCCATTCTAATTCATTCATACGATCCATTCTAATTCATTCGTACGATCCATTCTAATTCATTCGTACGATCCATTCTAATTCATTCATACGATCCATTCTAATTCATTCGTACGATCCATTCTAATTCATTCGTACGATCCATTCTAATTCATTCGCACAATCTATTCTAATTCATTCGTAGGATCCATTCTAATTCATTACTACGATCCATTCTAATTCATTCGTACGATCCATTCTAATTCATTCGTACGATCCATTCTAATTCATTCACACGATCCATTCTAATTCATTCATACGATCCATTCTAATTCATTCACATGAATGTATCCATTCTAATTCATTCATACGATCCATTCTATCTTATTCATACAATCCATTATATTTCATTCGTACGATCCATTCTAATTCATTCGCACGATCCATTCTAATTCATTCGTATGATCCATTCTAATTCATTTGTACGATCCATTCTAATTAGAATAGATCGTATGAATAAATTAGATTGGATCGTATTAATGAATTTGAATGGATCGTGCGAATGAATTAGAATGGATCGTACGAAGGAATTAGAATGGATCGTACGAAGGAATTAGAATGGATAGTACGAATGAATTAGAATGGATACCTTCGTGCAAATGAATTAGAATGGATCATACGAATGAGTAAGAATGGATCGTACGAATGAAATAGAATGGATCGTATGAATGAATCAGAATGGATCGTGCGAATGAATTAGAATGGATCGTACGAATGAATTAGAATAGATTGTGCGAATGAATTAGAATGGATCGTACGAATGAATTAGAATGGATCGTACGAATGAATTAGAATGGATCGTATGCATGAATTAGAATGGATCGTACGAATGAATTAGAATGGATCGTACGAAGGAATTAGAATGGATCGTACGAATGAATTAGAAAGGATACATTCGAATTCATTCATACGATCCATTCTAATTCCTTCGTACGATCCATATTCTAATTCATTCGCACGATCCATTCTAATTCATTCGCACGATCCAGTCTAATTCATTCATACGATCCATTCTAATTCATTCACACAATCCATTCTAATTCATTCTAATTTATTCGTATGTGAGTGGATCGTGTTTTTTCGTGCTAATGAGTTAGAATGGATTGTACGAATGAATTAGAATGGATACATTCGTGCGAAAAAATTAGAATGGATCGTATGAATAAATTAGATTGGATACATTCGTGCAAATGAATTAGAATGGATACATTCATGGGAATGAATTAGACTGGATCGTACAAAGGAATTAGAATGGATCATACGAATGAAATATAATGGGTCGTACAAAGGAATTAGGATGGATCGTACGAATGAATTAGAATGGATCGTACGAATGAATTAGAATAGATTGAATTAGAATAAATCGTACGATTGAATTAGAATGAATCGTACGAATGAATTAGAATGGATCGTACGAATGAATTAGAATGGATCGTACGAATGAATTAGAATGGATTGAATTAGAATGAATCTTACGAATGAATTAGAATGAATCATACCGTACGAATGAATTAGAACGGATCATACAATCATTCGCACGATCCATTCTAATTCATTCATACAATCCATTCTAATTCTTTTGCACGAATGTATCCATTCTAATTCATTCGTACGATCCATTCTAATTCATTCGTATGATCCATTCTAATTCATTAATACGATCCAATCTAATTCATTCATACGATCTATTCTAATTCATTCGCACGATCTAATCTATTTCATTCGTACAATCCATTCTATTTCATTCGTACGATCCATTATAATTCATTCGCACGATCCATTCTAATTCATCCATACGATCCATTCTAATTCATTCGTACGATCCATTCTAATTCATTCGTACGATCCATTCTAATTCATTCGCACAATCTATTCTAATTCATTCGTACGATCCATTCTAATTAATTCGCACGATCCATTCTAATTCATTTATACGATCCATTCTATTTCATTCGTACGATCCATTCTTACTCATTCGTACGATCAATTCTAATTCATTTGCACGAAGGTATCCATTCTAATTCATTCGTACTATCCATTCTAATTCCTTCGTACGATCCATTCTAATTCCTTCGTACGATCAATTCTAATTCATTCGTACGATCCATTCTAATTCATTCGTACAATCCATTCTAATTCATTCGCACGATCCATTCGCATTCACTCAAACGATCCATTCTAATTCATTAATATGATCCATTCTAATTCATTCGCACGAATGTATCCATTCTAATTCATTCGTACGATCCATTCTAATTCATTTGTACGAATGTATCCACTCTAATTCATTCATACGATCCATTCTAATTCATTCGCACGAATGTATCCATTCCAATTCATTCGTACGATCCATTCTAATTCATTCGCACAATCTATTCTAATTCATTCGTACGATCAATTCTAATTCATTAGCATGAATCGTACGAATGAATTAAAATGGATCGTACGAAGGAATTAGAATGGATCGTACGAATGAATTAGAAAGGATACATTCGAATTCATTCGTACGATCCATTCTAATTCCTTCGTACGATCCATATTCTAATTCATTCGCACGATCCATTCTAATTCATTCGCACGATCCATTCTAATTCATTCATACGATCCATTCTAATTCATTCACACAATCCATTCTAATTCATTCTAATTTATTCGTATGTGAGTGGATCGTGTTTTTTCGTGCTAATGAATTAGAATGGATCGTACGAATGAATTAGAATGGATACATTCGTGCAAAAGAATTAGAATGGATCGTATGAATGAATTAGATTGGATCGTATAAATGAATTAGAATGGATCGTGCGAATGAATTAGAATGGATCGTACGAATGAATTAGAATGGATCATATGAATGAATTAGAATGGATCGTACGTATGAATTAGAATGGATCGTGCGAATGAATTAGAATGGATCGTATGAATGAATTAGAGTAGATACATTCGTACGAATGAATTAGAATGGATCGTACGAATGAATTAGAATGGATTATATGAATGAATTAGAATGGATCGTACGAATGAATTAGAATGGATACATTCGTGCGAATGAATTAGAATGGATTGTACGAATAAATTAGAATGGATCGTACGAATGAATTAGAATAGATTATACGAATGAATTAGAATGGATCGTACGTCTAATTCATTCGTACGATCCATTCTAATTCATTTATACAATCCATTCTACTTCTTTTGCACGAATGTATCCATTCTAATTCATTCGTACGATCCATTCTAATTCCTTCGTACGATCCATTCTAATTCCATCGTACGATCCATTCTAATTCATTCCCATGAATGTATCCATTCTAATTGATACGTACGATCCATTCTTTTTCATTCGTATGATCCATTCTTACTCATTCGTACGATCCATTCTAATTCATTCTAATTCATTCGCACGATCCATTCTAATTCATTCGCACGATCCATTCGTGAGTGGATCGTGTTTTTTCGTGCTAATGAATTAGAATGGATCGTACGAATGAATTAGAATGGATACATTCGTGCGAATGAATTAGAATGGATTGTATGAATGAATTAGAATAGATCGTACGAATGAATTAGAATGGATCGTGCGAATGAATTAGAATAGATCGTGCGAATGAATTAGAATGGATCATATGAATGAATTAGAATTAGAATGGATCGTATGAATAAGTAAGAATGGATCATACGAATGAAATAGAATGGATCGTACGTATCAATTAGAATGGATACATTCATGGGAATGAATTAGAATGGATCGTACGAAGGAATTAGAATGGATCGTACGAAGGAATTAGAATGGATCGTACGAATGAATTAGAATGGATACATTCGTGCAAAAGAAGTAAAATGGATTGTATGAATGAATTAGAATAGATCGTACGAATGAATTAGACGTACGATCCATTCTAATTCATTCGTACAATCTATTCTAATTCATTCGTACGATCCATTCTAATTTATTCGTAAAATCCATTCTAATTCATTCGCACGAATGTATCCATTCTAATTCATTCGTACGATCCATTCTAATTCATTCATATAATCCATTCTAATTCATTCGTACGATCCATTCTAATTCCTTCGTATGAATGTATCTACTCTAATTCATTCATACGATCCATTCTAATTCATTCGCACGATCCATTCGAATTCATACGTATGATCCATTCTAATTCATTCATATGATCCATTCTAATTCATTCGTACGATCTATTCTAATTCATTCGCACGATCTATTCTAAGTCATTCATACAATCCATTCTATTTCATTCGTACGATCCATTCTATATCATTCACAAGATCCATTCTAATTCATTCATACGATCCAATCTAATTCATTCATACGATCGATTCAAATTCATTAATACGATCCAATCTATTTCATTCATACGATCCATTCTAATTCCTTCGTACGATCCATTCTAATTCATACGATCCATTCTAATTCATTCGTACGATCCATTCTAATTCATTCGTACGATCCATTCTAATTCATTCCTACGATCCATTCTAATTCATTCGCACGATCCATTCTAATTCATTAGCATGATCCATTCTAATTCATTCGTACGATCTATTCTATTTCATTCATACAATCTATTCTTACTCAATCGTATGATCCATTCTAATCTATTCGCACAATCTATTCTAATTCATTCGTACGATCCATTCTATTTCATTCGTACGATCCATTCTAATTCATACGATCCATTCTATTTCATTCATACGATCCATTTTAATTCATTCGCACGATCCATTCTAATTCATTCATACGATCCATTCTAATTCATTCGCACGATCTATTCTAATTCCTTCGTACGATCCATTCTAATTCCTTCGTACGATCCATTCAAATTCATTCGCCCGAATCTATCCATTCTAATTCATTCGTACGATTCATTCTAATTCAATCTATTCTAATTCATTCGTACGATCCATTCTTACTCATTCGTACGATCCATTCTAATTCATTCGCACGAATGAATCCATTCTAATTCATTCGTATGATCCATTCTAATTCATTCGCATGAATGTATCCATTCTAATTCATTCGTACGATCCATTCTTTATCATTCGTACAATCCATTCTATTTCATTCGTACGATCCATTCTAATTCATTCGCATGATCCATTCTAATTCATTCGTACGATCGATTCTAATTTATTCATACGATCCATTCTAATTCATTCGCACGGATGTATCCATTCTAATTCATTCGTACGATCCATTCTAATTCATTCGCACAATCTATTCTAATTCATTCATACGAATGAATTAGAATGGATACATTCGTGCGAAATAATTAGAATGGATCGTATGAATGAATTAGATTGGATCTTACGAATAAATTAGAATGGATCGTACGAATGAATTACAATGGATCGTATGAATGAATTAGAATGGATCGTGCGAATGAATTAGAATGGATCGTGCGAATGAATTAGAATGGATCGTACGAATGAATTAGAATGGATCGTGCGAATGAATTAGAATGGATCATATGAATGAATTAGAATGGATCGTATGAATAAATTAGAATGGATCGTGCGAATTTATTAGAATGGATCGTATGAATGAATTAGAATAGATTGTGCGAATGAATTAGAATGGATCGTACGAAGGAATTAGAATGGATTGTACGAAGGAATTAGAATGGATAGTACGAATGAATTAGAATGGATACCTTCGTGCAAATGAATTAGAATGGATCGTACGAATGAATTGGAATGGATTGTACGAATGAATTAGAATGGATTGTTTGAATGAATTAGAATGGATCGTACTTATGAATTAGAATGGGTCATACGAATGAAATAGAATGGATCGTACGAAGGAATTAGAAAGGATCATACAAACAAATTAGAATGGATCGTATGAATGAAATAGAATAGATCAAACGAATGAATTAGAATGGATCGTATGAATGAATTAGATTGGACCGTATGAATGAATTAGAATGGATTGTACGAATAAAATAGAATAGATCGTATGAATGAAATAGAATAGATCGTACGAATGAATTAGAATAGATTGTGCGAATGGATTAGAATGGATAATACGATTGAGTAAGAATGGATTGTACGAATGAAATAGAATAGATCGTATGAATGAATTAGAATGGATCGTATGAATGAATTAGAATGGATCGTGCGAATGAATTAGAATGGATCGTACGAATGAATTAGAATGGATCGTATGAATGAATTAGAATGGATCGTAGTAATGAATTAGAATGGATCCTACGAATGAATTAGAATAGATTGTGCGAATGAATTAGAATGGATCTGGATCGTGTATCCATTCTAATTCATTCGTACGACCCATTCTAATTCATTCGCACGATCCATTCTAATTAATTCGTATGATCTATTCTATTTCATTCTTACAATCCATTCTAATTCATTCATACGATCCAATCTAATTCATTCATACGATCCATTCTAATTCATTCGTACGATCTATTCTATTTCATTCGTACGATCCATTCTAATTCGTTTGTACGATCCTTTCTAATTCGTTCGAACGATCCATTCTATTTCATTCGTTTGACCCATTCTAATTCATAAGTACGATCCATTCTAATTCATTCAAACGATCCATTCTAATTCATTCGTACGATCCATTCTAATTCATTCGCACGATCCATTCTAATTCATTCATACGATCCAATCTAATTCATTCATACGATCCATTCTAATTCATTCGCACGAATGTATCCATTCTAATTCATTCGCACGATCCATTCTAATTCATTCATACAATCCATTCTAATTCTTTTGCACGAATGTATCCTTTCTAATTCATTCGTACGATCCATTCTAATTCATTCGTATGATCTATTCTAATTCATTCGCATGATCCATTATAATTCATTCATACGATCCAATCTAATTCATTCGTACGATCCATTCTAATTCATTCGCACGAATGTATCAACTCTAATTCATTCGTACGATCCATTCTCATTCATTCATACATGTACGAATGAATTAGAATGGATACATTCATGCGAATGAATTAGAATGAATCGTATGAATGAATTAGATTGGATCGTATGCATGAATTAGAATGGATCGTGCGAATGAATTAGAATGGATCGTACGAATGAATTAGAATGGATCGAACGAATGAATTAGAATGGATACATTCGTGCAAAAGAATTAGAATGGATTGTATGAATAAATTAGAATGGATCGTGCGAATGAATTAGAATGGATCGTACGAATGAATTAGAATGGATACATTCGTGCGAAAGAATTAGAATAGATCGTATGAATGAATTAGAATGGATCGTATGAATGAAGTAGAGTGGATCGTACGAATGAATTAGAACGGATCGTGCGAATGAATTAGAATGGATCGTACGAAGGAATTAGAATGGATCGTACGAAGGAATTAGAATGGATCGTACGAATGAATTAGAAAGGATCGTATGAATTAGAATGGATCGTACGAATGAAATAGAATAGATTGTACGAATGAATTAGAATAGATTGTGCGAATGGATTAGAATGGATCATACGATTGAGTAAGAATGGATTGTACGAATGAAATAGAATAGATCATACGAATGAATTAGAATGGATCATGCTAATAAATTAGAATTGATCGTACGAATGAATTAGAATAGATTGTGCGAATGAATTAGAATGGATCGTACGAATGAATTGGAATGGATACATTCGTGCGAATGAATTAGAATGGATCGTATGAATGAATTAGAGTGGATACATTCGTACAAATGAATTAGAATGGATCGTACGAATGAATTAGAATGGATACATTCGTGCGAATGAATTAGAATGGATCATATGAATGAATTAGAATGGATCGTTTGAGTGAATGCGAATGGATCGTGCGAATGAATTAGAATGGATTGTACGAATGAATTAGAATGGATTGTACGAATGAATTAGAATGGATACATTCGTGCGAATCCATTCTATTTCATTCGAACGATCCATTCTAATTCATTCGCACGATCCATTCTAATTCATTCATACGATCCATTCTAATTCATTCGTACGATCCATTCTAATTCATTCGTACGATCCATTCTAATTCATTCCCACAATCTATTCTAATTCATTCATACGATCCATTCTAATTCATTCGCACGATCCATTCTAATTCATTCATATGATCTATTCTATTTCATTCGTACGATCCATTCTTACTCATTCTTACGATCCATTCTAATTCATTTGCACGAAGGTATCCATTCTAATTCATTCGTACTATCCATTCTAATTCCTTCGTACGATCCATTCTAATTCCTTCGTACGATCCATTCTAATTCATTCGTACGATCCATTCTAATTCATTCGTACGATCTATTCTAATTCCTTCGTATGATCCATTCTAATTCATTCGTACGGTATGATTCATTCTAATTCATTCGTACGATTCATTCTAATTCAATCCATTCTAATTCATTCGTACGACCCATTCTAATTCATTCGTACGATCCATTCTAATTCATTCGTACGATTCATTCTAATTCAATCCATTCTAATTCATTCGTACGATCCATTCCTACTCATTCGTACGATCCATTCTAATTCATTCGCACGAATGAATCCATTCTAATTCATTCGTATGATCCATTCTACTTTATTCGCATGAATGTATCCATTCTAATTTATTCGTACGATCCATTCTATCTCATTCGTATAATCCATTCTATTTCATTCGTACGATCCATTCTAATTCATTCGCACGATCCATTCTAATTCATTCGCATGATCCATTCTAATTCATTCGTACGATCGATTCTAATTCATTCATACGATCCATACTAATTCATTCGCACGAATGTATCCATTCTAATTCATTCGTACGATCCATTCTAATTCATTCGCATAATCTATTCTAATTCATTTATACGATCCATTCTAATTTATTCGCACGATCCATTCTAATTCATTCATACGATCCATTCTAATTCATTCATATGATCCATTCTAATTCATTCGCACGATCCATTCTTACTCATTCAGACGATCCATTCTAATTCATTCGCACGATCCATTCTAATTCATTAATACGATCCATTCTAATTCATTCGCACGATCCATTCTAATTCATTCACACTCATACGATCCATTCTAATTCATTCGCACGAATGTATCCTTTCTAATTCATTTGTACGATCCATTCTAAGTCATTCGCACAATCTATTCTAATTCATTCGAACGAACCATTCTAATTCATTCGTACGATCCATTCTAATTCATTCGTACGATCCATTCTAATTCATTCGCACGATCCATTCTAATTCATTCGCACGATCCATTCTAATTCATTAGCACGATCCATTCTAATTCATTCGTACGATCCATTATAATTCATTTATACGATCCAATCTAATTCATTCATACGATCCATTCTAATTCTTTCGCACGAATGTATCCATTCTAATTCATTCGTACGATCCATTCTAATTCATTAGCACGAAAAAACACGATCCACTCACATACGAATAAATTAGAATGAATTAGAATGGATTGTGTGAATGAATTAGAATGGATCGTATGAATGAATTAGAATGGATCGTGCGAATGAATTAGAAAGGATCGTGCGAATGAATTAGAATATGGATGGTACGAAGGAATTAGAATGGATCGTACGAATGAATTCGAATGTATCCTTTCTAATTCATTCGTACGATCCATTCAAATTCCTTCGTACGATCCATTCTAATTCATTCGTACGATCCATTCTAATTCATTCGCACGATCCATTCAATTTCATTCATACGATCCATTCTAATTCATTCATACGATCTATTCTAATTCTTTCGCACGAATGTATCCATTCTAATTCATTCGTACGATCCATTCTAATTCATTCGCACGATCCATTCCAATTCATTCATACAATCCATTCTAATTCTTTTGCACGAATGTATCCATTCTAATTCATTCATTCGATCCATTCTAATTCATTCGTACGATCCATTCTAATTCATTCGCACGATCCATTCTAATTCATGCATACGATCCAATCTAATTCATTCATACGATCCATTCTAATTCATTCGCACGAATGTATCCATTCTAATTCATTCGTACATGTATGAATGAATTAGAATGGATCGTACGAATGAATTAGAGTTGATACATTCGTGCGAATGAATTAGAATGGATCGTACGAATGAATTAGATTGGATCGTATGAATGAATTATAATGGATCATGCGAATGAATTAGAATAGATCATACGAATGAATTAGAATGGATCGTACGAATGAATTAGAATGGATATATTCGTGCAAAAGAATTAGAATGGATTGTATGAATGAATTAGAATGGATCGTGCGAATGAATTAGAATGGATCGTACGAATGAATTAGAAAGGATATATTCGTGCGAATGAATTAGAATAGATCGTATGAATGAATTAGATTGGATCGTATTAATGAATTAGAATGGATCGTGCGAATGATTTAGAATGGATCGTACGAATGAATTAGAATGGATACATTCGTGCGAATGAATTAGAATGGATCATATGAATGAATTAGAATAGATCATTTGAGTGAATGCGAATGGATCGTGCGAATGAATTAGAATGGATTGTACGAATGAATTAGAATGGATCGTACGAATGAATTAGAATGGATACATTCGTGCGAATCCATTGTATTTCATTCGTACGATCCATTCTAATTCATTCGCACGATCCATTCTAATTCATTCATACGATCCATTCTAATTCATTCGTACGATCCATTCTAATTCATTCGCACGATCCATTCTAATTCATGCATACGATCCAATCTAATTCATTCATACGATCCATTCTAATTCATTCGCACGAATGTATCCATTCTAATTCATTCGTACATGTATGAATGAATTAGAATGGATCGTACGAATGAATTAGAGTTGATACATTCGTGCGAATGAATTAGAATGGATCGTATGAATGAATTAGATTGGATCGTATGAATGAATTATAATGGATCATGCGAATGAATAAGAATAGATCATACGAATGAATTAGAATGGATCGTACGAATGAGTTAGAATGGATACATTCGTGCAAATGAATTAGAATGGGTCATATGAATGAATTAGAATGGATCGTATGAATGAATTAGAATGGATCGTGCGAATGAATTAGAATGGATTGTGCGAATGAATTAGAATGGATCGTACGAATGAATTAGAATGGATCGTACGAATGAATTAGAATGGATCGTACGAAGGAATTAGAATGGATTGTATGAATGAATTAGAATAGATCGTATGAATGAATTAGAATGGATCTTACGAATGAATTAGAATGGAACGTACGAATGAATTAGAATGGATCGTACGAATGAATTAGAATGGATACATTCGTGCAAATGAATTAGAATGGATACATTCATGGGAATGAATTAGAATGGATCGTATGAATGAATTCGAATGGATCGTATGAATGAATTAGAATCGATCGTACGAATGAATTAGAATGGATACATTCGTGCGAATGAATTAGAATGGATCGTACGAATGAGTAAGAATGGATCGTATGAATGAAATAGAATGGATCGTACGGATGAATTAGAATGGATCGTGCGAATAAATTAGAATGGATCGTACGAATGAGTAAGAATGGATCGTATGAATGAATTAGAATGGATCGTACGAAGGAATTAGAATAGATCATACGAAGAAATTAGAATGGATCGTATGAATGAATTAGAATGGATCGTATGAATGAATTAGAATGGATCGTGCGAATGAATTAAAATGGATCGTATGAAAGAAATAGAATGGATCGTATGAATTAGAATGGATCGTACGAATGAAATAGAATGGATCGTATGAATGAATTAGAATAGATTGTGCGAATGGATTAGAATGGATCATACGATTGACTAAGAATGGATTGTACGAATGAAATAGAATAGATCGTACGAATGAATTAGAATGGATCATGCTAATGAATTAGAATTAATCGTACGAATGAATTAGAATAGATTGTGCGAATGAATTAAAATGGATCGTATAAATGAATTAGAATGGATCGTATGAATGAATTAGAATGGATCGTGCGAATGAATTAAAATGGATCGTATGAATGAAATAGAATGGATCGTATGAATTAGAATGGATCATACGAATGAAATAGAATGGATCGTACGAATGAATTAGAATAGATTGTGCGAATGGATTAGAATGGATCATACGATTGAGTAAGCATGGATTGTACGAATGAAATAGAATAGATCGTACGAATGAATTAGAATGGATCGTATGAATGAATTAGAATGGATCGTGCGAATGAATTAGAATGGATCGTACGAATGAATTAGAATGGATCGTATGATTGAATTAGAATGGATCGTAGTAATGAATTAGAATGGATCCTACGAATGAATTAGAATAGATTGTGCGAATGAATTTGAATGGATCTGGATCGTGTAACCATTCTAATTCATTCGTACGACCCATTCTAATTCATTCGCACGATCCATTCTAATTCATTCGTACGATCTATTCTTTTTCATTCGTACAATCCATTCTAATTCATTCATACGATCCAATCTAATTCATTCATACGATCCATTCTAATTCATTCGTACGATCTATTCTATTTCATTCATACGATCCATTCTAATTCATACGAATGAATTAGAATGGATACATTCGTGCAAAAGAATTAAAATGGATTGTATGAATGAATTAGAATTGATCGTGCGAATGAATCAGAATGGATCGTACGAATGAATTAGAATGGATACATTCGTGCGAAAGAATTAGAATAGATCGTATGAATGAATTAGAATGGATCGTATGAATGAAATAGAATGGATCGTACGAATGAATTAGAATTGATCGTGCGAATGAATTAGAATGGATCGTACGAATGAATTAGAATGGATCGTACGAAGGAATTAGAATGGATCGTACGAATGAATTAGAAAGGATACATTTGAATTCATTCGTACGATCCATTCTAATTCCTTCGTACGATCCATATTCTAATTCATTCGCACGATCCATTCTAATTCATTCGCACGATCCATTCTAATTCATTCATACGATCCATTCTAATTCATTCACACAATCCATTCTAATTCGTTCTAATTTATTCGTATGTGAGTGGATCGTGTTTTTTCGTGCTAATGAATTTGAATGGATCGTACGAATGAATTAGAATGGATACATTCGTGCGAAAGAATTAGAATGGATCGTATGAATGAATTAGATTGGATCGTATAAATGAATTAGAATGGATCGTACGAATGAATTAGAATGAATCGTGCTAATGAATAAGAATGGATCGTGCGAATGAATTAGAATGGATCGTGCGAATGAATTAGAATGGATCGTACGAATGAATTAGAATGGATCGTACGAATGAATTAGAATGGATCGTTCGAATGAATTAGAATAGATTGTGCGAATGAATTAGAATGGATCGTACGAATGAATTAGAAAGGATACATTCGTGCGAATGAATTAGAATGGATCGTATGAGTGTGAATGAATTAGAATGGATCGTGCGAATGAATTAGAATGGATCGTATTAATGAATTAGAATGGATCGTGCGAATGAATTAGAATGGATCGTACGAATGAGTAAGAATGGATCGTGCGAATGAATTAGAATGGATCATATGAATGAATTAGAATGGATCATATGAATGAATTAGAATGGATCGTGCGAATAAATTAGAATGGATCGTATGAATGAATTAGAATAGATTGTGCGAATGAATTAGAATGGATCGTACGAATGAATTAGAATGGATACATTCGTGCGAATGAATTAGAATGGATCGTATGAATGAATTAGAATCGATCGTATGAATGAATTAGAATGGATCATGCGAATGAATTAGAATGGATCGTGCGAATGAATTAGAATGGATCGTACGAATGAAATAGAATGGCTTGTACGAATGAGATAGAATGGATCGTACGAATGAATTAGAATGGATCGTACGAAATAATTAGAATGGATAGTACGAATGAATTAGAATGGATACCTTCGTGCAAATTAATTAGAATGGATCGTACGAATGAGTAAGAATGGATCGTACGAATGAAATAGAATGGATCGTATGAATGAATTAGAATAGATCGTGCGAATGAATTAGAATGGATCGTACGAATGAAATAAAATAGATTGTGCGAATGAATTAGAATGGATCGTACGAATGAATTAGAATGGATCGTACGAATGAATTAGAATGGATCGTATGAATGAATTAGAATGGATCGTGCGAATGAATTAAAATGGATCGTATGAATTAGAATGGATCGTACGAATGAATTAGAATGGATCATATGAATGAATTAGAATGGATCGTTTGAGTGAATGCGAATGGATCGTACGAATGAATTAGAATGGATTGTACGAATGAATTAGAATGGATCGTACGAATGAATTAGAATGGATACATTCGTGCGAATCCATTCTATTTCATTTGTACGATCCATTCTAATTCATTCGCACGATCCATTCTAATTCATTCATACGATCCATTCTAATTCATTCGTACGATCCATTCTAATTCATTCGTACGATCCATTCTAATTCATTCGCACAATCTATTCTAATTCATTCGTACGATCCATTCTAATTCATTCGCACGATCCATTCTAATTCATTCATACGATCCATTCTATTTCATTCTTACGATCCATTCTTACTCATTCGTACGATCCATTCTAATTCATTTGCACGAAGGTATCCATTCTAATTCATTCGTACTATCCATTCTAATTCCTTCGTACGATCCATTCTAATTCCATCGTACGATCCATTCTAATTCATTCGTACGATCCATTATAATTCATTCATACGATCCATTCTAATTTCTTCGTATGATCCATTCTAATTCATTCGTACGGTATGATTCATTCTAATTCATTCGTACGATTCATTCTAATTCAATCCATTCTAATTCATTCGTACGATCCATTCTAATTCATTCGTACGATCCATTCTAATTCATTCGTACGATCCATTCTAATTCCTTCGTACGATCCAATCTAATACGATACATTCGTGCGAATGAATTAGAATGGATCGTATGAACGAATTAGATTGCATCGTATGAATGAATTAGAATGGATCGTGCGAAGGAATTAGAATGGATCGTATGAATGAATTAGAATGGATCGTACGAATGAATTAGAATGGATCGTATGAATTAGAATGTATCGTACGAAGGAATTAGAATGGATCGTATGAATGAATTAGATTGGATCGTACTAATGAATTTGAATGGATCGTATGAATGAATTAGATTGGATCGTATGAATGAATTAGAATGGATCTTGCGAATGAATTAGAATGGATCGTACGAATGAAATAGAATGGATTGTATGAATGAATTAGAATAGATCGTGCGAATGAATTAGAATGGATTGTATGAATGAATTAGAATGGATCATATGAATGAATTACAATGGATCGTACGTATGAATTAGAATGGATCGTGCGAATGAATTAGAATGGATCGTATGAATGAATTAGAGTAGATACATTCGTACGAAGGAATTAGAATGGATCGTACGAATGAATTAGAATGGATTATATGAATGAATTAGAATGGATCGTACGAATGAATTAGAATGGATACATTCGTGCGAATGAATTAGAATGGATTGTACGAATAAATTAGAATGGATCGTACGTCTAATTCATTCGTACGATCCATTCTAATTCATTCATACAATCCATTCTACTTCTTTTGCACGAATGTATCCATTCTAATTCATTCGTACGATCCATTCTAATTCCTTCGTACGATCCATTCTAATTCCTTCGTACGATCCATTCTAATTCATTCCCATGAATGTATCCATTCTAATTGATACGTACGATCCATTCTATTTCATTCGTATGATCCATTCTTACTCATTCGTACGATCCAATCAAATTCATTCATAAGATCCATTCTACGATCCATTCTAATTCATTCGTACGTTCCATTCTAATTCATTAGCACGATCAATGCTAATTCATTCGCACGAATCCATTCTAATTCATTCATACGATCCATTCTAATTCATTCGCACGAATGAATCCATTCTAATTCATTCGTACAATCCATTCTATTTCATTCGTACGATCCATTCTTACACATTCGTAATATCCATTCTAATTCATTGGCACGAATATATCCATTCTAATTCATTCGTACGATCCACTCTAATTCATTCATACGATCCATTCCAATTCATTCTAATTCTAATTCATTCGCACGAATGTATCCATTCTAATTCATTCGTACGATCCATTCTAATTCATTCGCACAATCTATTCTAATTCATTCGTACGATCGATTCTAATTCATTTATACGATCCATTCTAATTCATTCGCACGAATGTATCCATTCTAATTCATTCGTACGATCCATTCTAATTCATTCGCACGATCCATTCTATCTCATTCGTACAATCCATTCTATTTCATTCGTACGATCCATTCGAATTCATTCGTACGATTCATTCTAATTCAATCCATTCTAGTTCATTCGTACGAATGAGTAAGAATGGATCGTACGCATGAATTAGAATGGATTGAATTAGAATGAATCGTACGAATGAATTAGACTGGATCGTACGAATGAATTAGAATGGATCGTACGAATGAATTAGAATGGATTGAATTAGAATGAATCATACGAATGAATTAGAATGAATCATACCGTACGAATGAATTAGAATGGGAATGGATCGTACGAATGAATTACAATGGATCGTTCGAATGAATTAGAATAGATTGTGCGAATGAATTAGAATGGATCGTATGAATGAATTAGAAAGGATACATTCGTTCGAATGAATTAGAATGGATCGTATGAGTGTGAATGAATTAGAATGGATCGTGCGAACGAATTAGAATGGATCGTATTAATGAATTAGAATGGATCGTGCGAATGAATTAGAATGAATCGTACAAATGAGTAAGAATGGATCGTGCGAATGAATTAGAATGGATCATATGAATGAATTGGAATGGATAGTATGAATGAATTAGAATGGATCGTGCGAATAAATTAGAATGGATCGTATGAATGAATTAGAATAGATTGTGCGAATAAATTAGAATGGATCGTACGAATGAATTAGAATGGATACATTCGTGCGAATGAATTAGAATGGATTGTATGAATGAATTAGAATCGATCGTACGAATGGATTAGAATGGATCATGCGAATGAATTAGAATGGATCGTGCGAATGAATTAGAATGGATCGTACGAATGAAATAGAATGGATTGTACGAATAAGATAGAATGGATCATACGAATAAATTAGAATGGATACATTCATGCGAATAGAATGGATCATACGAATGAATTAGAATGGATTTATTCGTGCGAATGAATTAGAATGGATCGTACGAATGAGTAAGAATGGATCGTACAAATGAATTAGAATGGATTGAATTAGAATGAATCGTACGAATAAATTAGAATGGATCGTACGAATGAATAAGAATGGATCGTACGAATGAATTAGAATGGATTGAATTAGAATGAATCGTACGAATGAATTAGAATGAATCATACCGTACGAATGAATTAGAATTGATCATACGAAGGAATTAGAATGGATCGTACAAATGAATTAGAATGGATCATACGAATGAATTAGAATGGATCGTACGAAAGAATTAGAATGGATCGTACGAAGGAATTAGAATGGATAGTACGAATGAATTAGAATGGATACCTTCGTGCAAATGAATTAGAATGGATCGTACGAATGAGTAAGAATGGATCGTACGAATGAAATAGAATGGATCGTATGAATGAATTAGAATGGATCGTGCGAATGAATAAGAATGGATCGTACGAATGAATTAGAATAGATATGAATTAGAATGGATCGTATGAATGAATTAGAATGGATCGTGCGAATGAATTAGAATGGATCGTGTGAATGAATTAGAATGGATCGTACGAATGAATTAGAATGGATCGTATTAATGAATTAGAATGGATCGTACGAATGAATTAGAATAGATCGTACGAATGAATTAGAATGGATACGAAGGGATCGTATGAATGAGTAAGAATGGATCGTACGAATGAAATAGAATGGATTGTACGAATGAATTTGAATGGATACATTCGTGCGAATGAATTAGGATGGATCGTATGAATGAATTAGAATAGATTGTGCGAATGAATTAGAATAGATCGTACGAATGAATTAGAATGGATACATTCATGCGAATGAATTAGAATGGATCGTATAAATTAATTAGAATGGATCGTATGAGTGAATTAGAATGGATACGAAGGAATTAGAATGGATCGTACGAAGGAATTAGAATGGAGAATGGATCGTGCGAATGAATTAGAATGGATCGTGCGATAAGAATGGATCGTACGAATGAAATAGAATAGATTGTACGGATAAATGAATTTGGATCGTGCTAATGAATTAGAAAGGATTGTACGAATGAATTAGAATGGATCGTACTAATGAATTAGAATAGATTGTGTGAATGAATTAGAATGGATCGTACGAATGAATTAGAAAGGATATATTCGTGCGAATGAATTAGAATAGATCGTATGAATGAATTAGATTGGATCGTATTAATGAATTAGAATGGATCGTGCGAATGAATTAGAATGGATCGTACGAATGAATTAGAATGGATAGATTCGTGCGAATGAATTTGAATGGATCGTACGAAGGAATTAGAATGGATCGTACGAAGGAATTAGAATAGATCATACGAAGAAATTAGAATGGATCGTACGAATGAATTAGAATGTATCGTATGAATGAATTAGAATGGATCGTGCGAATGAATTAAAATGGATCGTTTGAATGAAATAGAATGGATCGTATGAATTAGAATGGATCGTACGAATGAAATAGAATGGTTCGTACGAATGAATTAGAATAGATTGTGCGAATGGATTAGAATGGATCATACGATTGAGTAAGAATAGATTGTACGAATGAAATAGAATAGATCATACGAATGAATTAGAATGGATCATGCTAATGAATTAGAATTGATCGTACGAATGAATTAGAATAGATTGTGCGAATGAATTAGAATGGATCGTACGAATGAATTGGAATGGATATATTCGTGCGAATGAATTAGAATGGATCGTATGAATGAATTAGAGTGGATACATTCGTACAAATGAATTAGAATGGATCGTACGAATGAATTAGAATGGATACATTCGTGCGAATGAATTAGAATGTATCATATGAATGAATTAGAATGGATCGTTTGAGTGAATGCGAATGGATCGTGCGAATGAATTAGAAAGGATTGTACGAATGAATTAGAATGGATCGTACGAATGAATTAGATTGGATACATTCGTGCGAATCCATTCTATTTCATTCGTACGATCCATTCTAATTCATTCGCACGATCCATTCTAATTCATGCATACGATGAGTAAGAATGGATCGTACGAATGAATTAGAATGGATTGAATTAGAATGGATCGTACGAATGAATTAGAATGGATCGTACGAATGAATTAGAATGGATCGTACGAATGAATTAGAATGGATCGTACGAATGAATTAGAATGGATTGAATTAGAATGAATTGTACGAATGAATTAGAATGAATCATACCGTACGAATGGATTAGAATGGATCATACGAAGGAATTAGAATGGATCGTACGAATGAATTAGAATGGATCGTACGAAGGAATTAGAATGGATCGTACGAAGGAATTAGAATGGATAGTACGAATGAATTAGAATGGATACCTTCGTGCAAATGAATTAGAATGGATCGTACGAATGAGTAAGAATGGATCGTACGAATGAAATAGAATGGATCGTATGAATGAATTAGAATGGATCGTGCGAATGAATTAGAATGGATCGTACGAATGATTTAGAATAGATTGTGCGAATGAATTAGAATGGATCGTACGAATGAATTAGAATGGATCGTACGAATGAATTAGAATAGATCGTATGAATGAATTAGAATGGATCGTGCGAATGAATTAGAATGGATCGTACGAATGAAATAGAATGGATTCGCACGAATGTATCCATTCTAATTCATTCGTACGATCCATTCTAATTCATTCGTACAATCCATTCTAATTCATTCGTACGATCCATTCGCATTCACTCAAACGATCCATCCTAATTCATTCATATGATCCATTCTAATTCATTCGCACGAACGTATCCATTCTAATTCATTCGTACGATCCATTCTCATTCATTTGTACGAATGTATCCACTCTAATTCATTCATACGATCCATTCTAATTCATTCGCACGAATGTATCCATTCCAATTCATTCGTACGATCCATTCTAATTTATTCGCACAATCTATTCTAATCCATTCGTACGATCAATTCTAATTCATTAGCATGATCCATTCTAATTCATTCGTACGATCTATTCTATTTCATTCGTACAATCCATTCTTAATCAATCGTATGATCCATTCTAATCCATTCGCACAATCTATTCTAATTCATTCGTACGATCCATTCTATTTCATTCGTACGATCCATTCTAATTCATACGATCCATTCTATTTCATTCATACGATCCATTTTAATTCATTCGCACGATCCATTCTAATTCATTCATACGATCCATTCTAATTCATTCGTACGATCCATTCTAATTTCTTTGTATGATCTATTCTAATTCCTTCGTACGATCCATTCTAATTCCTTCGTACGATCCATTCAAATTCATTCGCACGAATCTATCCATTCTAATTCATTCGTACGATCCATTCTAATTCATTCGCACGATCCATTCTAATTCATTAATACGATCCAATCTAATTCATTCATACGATCTATTCTAATTCATTCGCACGAATATATCCTTTCTAATTCATTCGTACGATCCATTCTAATTCATTCGCACAATCTATTCTAATTCATTAGTACGATCCATTATAATTAGAATAGATTGTATGAATTAGAATGGATCGTATGAATGAATTAGAATAGATCGTACGAATGAATTAGAATGGATCGTATGAATGAATTAGATTGTGCGAATGAATTAGAATGGATACATTCGTGCCAATGAATTAGATTGGATCGTATGCATGAATTAGAATGGATCGTGCGAATGAATTAGAATAGATTGTGCGAATGAATTAGAATGGATCGTACGAATGAATTAGAATGGATCATACGAATGAATTAGAATGGATACATTCGTGCGAAAGAATGAGAATAGATCGTATGAATGAATTAGAATGGATCGTATGAATGAAATAGAACGGATCGTACGAATGAATTAGAATAGATCGTGCGAATGAATTAGAATGGATCGTACGAATGAATTAGAATGGATCGTACGAAGGAATTAGAATGGATCGTACGAATGAATTAGAATTAGAAGGAATCGTACGAATGAATTAGAATGGATCGTACGAATGAATTAGAATGGATCGTACGAATGAATTAGAATGGATCGTACGAATGAATTAGAATGGATTGAATTAGAATGTATCGTACGAATGAATTAGAATGAATCATACCGTACGAATGAATTAGAATGGATCATACGAAGGAATTAGAATGGATCGTACGAATGAATTAGAATGGATCGTACGAATGAATTAGAATGGATCGTACGAATGAATTAGAATGGATCGTATGAATGAATTAGAATGGATCGTGCGAATGAATTAGAATGGATCGTACGAATGAAATAGAATGGATTCGCACGAATGTATCCATTCTAATTCATTCGTACGATCCATTCTAATTCATTCGTACAATCCATTCTAATTCATTCGCACGATCCATTCGCATTCACTCAAACGACCCATTCTAATTCATAAGTACGATCCATTCTAATTCATTCAAACGATCCATTCTAATTCATTCGTACGATCCATTCTAATTCATTCGCACGAATGTATCCATTCTAATTCATTCGTACGATCCATTCTAATTCATTTGTACGAATGTATCCATTCTAATTCATTCGTACGATCCATTCTAATTGATTTGTACGAATATATCCTTTCTAATTCATTCGTACGATCCATTCTAAATCATTCGCACAATCTATTCTAATTCATTAGTACGATCCATTCTAATTCATTCGTACGATCCATTCTAATTCATTCATACGATCCATTCTAATTCATTCGTACGATCCATTCTACTTCATTCGCACGATCTAATCTATTTCATTCGTACAATCCATTCTATTTCATTCGTACGATCCATTAGAATGGGTCGTACGAATGAATTAGAATGGATCGTACGAATGAATTAGAATGGATACATTAGTGCGAAAGAAGTAGAATGGATTGTATGAATGAATTAGAATGGATCGTACGAATGAATTAGAAGTACGATCCATTCTAATTCATTCGTACAATCTATTCTAATTCATTCGTACGATCCATTCTAATTTATTCGTACAATCCATTCAAATTCATTCGCACGAATGTATCCATTCTAATTCATTCGCACGATCCATTCTACTTCATTCATATGATCCATTCTAATTCATTCGTATTAATGAATTTGAATGGATCGTATGAATGAATTAGATTGGATCGTATGAATGAATTAGAATGGATCGTACGAATGAAATAGAATGGATTGTATGAATGAATTAGAATGGATCGTACGTATGAATTAGAATGGATCGTGCGAATGAATTAGAATGGATCGTATGAATGAATTAGAGTAGATACATTCGTACGAAGGAATTAGAATGGATCGAATGAATGAATTAGAATGGTTCGTACGAATGAATTAGAATGGATCGTACGAATGAATTAGAATGGATCGATGAATGAATTAGAATGGATCGTGCGAATGAATTAGAATGGATCGTACGAATGAATTAGAATAGATACATTCGTGCAAAATAATTAGAATGGATTATATGAATGAATTAGAATGGATCGAGCGAATGAATTAGAATGGATCGTACGAATGAATTAGAATGGATACATTCGTGCGAATGAATTAGAATGGATCATACCAATGAATTAGAGTTGATACATTCGTGTGAATGAATTAAAATGGATAATACGAATGAGTAAGAATGGATCGTAGAATTAGAATGGATCGTATGAATGAATTATAATGGATCGTACGAATGAATTAGAATGGATACATTCGTGCGAATGAATTAGAATGGATCGTACGAATGAGTAAGAATGGATCGTACGAATGAAATAGAATGGATCGTACGGATGAATTTGAATGGATCGTGCAAATGAATTAGAATGGATCGTACGAATGAGTAAGAATGGATCGTATGAATGAATTAGAATGGATCGTGCGAATGAATTAGAATGGATCGTACGAATGAGTAAGAATGGATCGTATGAATGAATTAGAATGGATCATGCGAATAAATTAGAATGGATCGAACGAATGAATTAGAATGGATCATACGAATGAATTAGAATGGATCATATGAATGAATTAGAATGGATCGTGCGAATGAATTAGAATGGATTATATGAATGAAATAGAATGGATCATACGAATGAAATAGAATGGATCGTACGAAGGAATTAGAATGGATCGTATGAATGAATTAGAGTGGATACATTGAATGAATTAGAGTGGATACATTCGTACAAATGAATTAGAATGGATCGTACGAATGAATTAGAATGGATACATTCGTGCGAATGAATTAGAATGGATCTTATGAATGAAATAGAATGGATTGTACGAATGAGATAGAATGGATCGTACGAATGAATTAGAATGGATACATTCATGCGAATGAATTAGAATGGATCATACGAATGAATTAGAATGGATTCATTCGTGCGAATGAATTAGAATGGATCGTATGAATGAGTAAGAATGGATCGTACGAATGAATTAGAATGGATTGAATTAGAATGAATCGTACGAATGAATTAGAATGGATCGTACGAATGAATTAGAATGGATCGTATTAATGAATTAGAATGGATCGTGCGAATGAATTAGAATGGATCGTACGAATGAGTAAGAATGGATCGTGCGAATGAATTAGAATGGATCATATGAAAGAATTAGAATGGATTGTATGAATGAATTAGAATGGATCGTGCAAATGAATTAGAATGGATACATTCGTGCGAATGAATTAGAATGGATCGTATGAATGAATTAGATTGGATCGTATGAATGAATTAGAATGGATCGTGCGAATGAATTAGAATGGATCGTACGAATGAATTAGAATGGATCGTACGAATGAATTAGAATGGATCGTACGAATGAATTAGAATGGATCGTATGAATTAGAATGGATGGTACGAAGGAATTAGAATGGATCGTATGAATGAATTAGATTGGATCGTATTAATGAATTTGAATGGATCGTATGAATGAATTAGATTGGATCGTATGAATGAATTAGAATGGATCTTGCGAATGAATTAGAATGGATCGTACGAATGAAATAGAATGGATTGTATGAATGAATTAGAATAGATCGTGCGAATGAATTAGAATGGATCGTACGAATGAATTAGAATGGATCATATGAATGAATTAGAATGGATCGTATGTATGAATTAGAATGGATCGTGCGAATGAATTAGAATGGATCGTATGAATGAATTAGAGTAGATACATTCGTACGAAGGAATTAGAATGGATCGTACGAATGAATTAGAATGGATTATATGAATGAATTAGAATGGATCGTACGAATGAATTAGAATGGATACATTCGTGCGAATGAATTAGAATGGATTGTACGAATAAATTAGAATGGATCGTACGAATGAATTAGAATAGATTGTACGAATGAATTAGAATGGATCGTACTTCTAATTCATTCGTACGATCCATTCTAATTCATTCATACAATCCATTCTACTTCTTTCGCACTAATGTATCCATTCTAATTCATTCGTACGATCCATTCTAATTCATTCGTACGACCCATTCTAATTCATTCGCACGATCCATTCTAATTCATTCGTACGATCTATTCTATTTCATTCGTACAATCCATTCTAATTAATTCATAAGATCCAATCTAATTCATTCATACGATCCATTCTAATTCATTCGTACGATCTATTCTATTTCATTCATACGATCCATTATAATTTGTTTGTACGATCCTTT
Organism: Chamaelirium japonicum; assembly: GCA_947650365.1. Classification (NCBI taxonomy): domain Eukaryota; kingdom Viridiplantae; phylum Streptophyta; class Magnoliopsida; order Liliales; family Melanthiaceae; genus Chamaelirium; species Chamaelirium japonicum. Next base: position 1,139,626 of record CANTAL010000050.1, read on the forward strand.
CTAATTCCTTCGTACGATCCATTCTATTTCATTCGTATGACCCATTCTAATTCATAAGTACAATCCATTCTAATTCATTCAAACGATCCATTCTAATTCATTCGTACGATCCATTCTAATTCATTCGCACGATCCATTCTAATTCATTCATACGATCCAATCTAATTCATTCATACGATCCATTCTAATTCATTCGCATGAATGTATCCATTCTAATTCATTCGCACGATCCATTCTAATTCATTCATACGATCCATTCTATTTCATTCGTACGATCCATTCTTACTCATTCGTACGATCCATTCTAATTCATTTGCACGAAGGTATCCATTCTAATTCATTCGTACTATCCATTCTAATTCCTTCGTACGATCCATTCTAATTCCTTCGTACGATCCATTCTAATTCATTCGTACGATCCATTCTAATTCATTCGTACGATCCATTATAATTCCTTCGTATGATCCATTATAATTCATTCGTACGGTATGATTCATTCTAATTCATTCGTACGATTTATTCTAATTCAATCCATTCTAATTCATTCGTACGATCCATTCTAATTTATTCGTACGATCCATTCTAATTCATTCGTACGATTCATTCTAATTCAATCCATTCTAATTCATTCGTACGATCCATTCTTACTCATTTGTACGATCCATTCTAATTCATTCGCACGAATGAATCCATTCTAATTCATTCGTATGATCCATTCTAATTCATTCGCATGAATGTATCCATTCTAATTCATTCGTACGATCCATTCTATCTCATTCGTACAATCCATTCTATTTTATTCGTACGATCCATTCTAATTCATTCGCACGATCCATTCTAATTCATTCGCATGATCCATTCTAATTCATTCGTACGATCGATTCTAATTCATTCATACGATCCATTCTAATTCATTCGCACGAATGTATCCATTCTAATTCATTCGTACGATCCATTCTAATTCATTCGTACGATCCATTCTTACTCATTCGTACGATCCATTCTAGTTCATTCATACGATCCAATCTAATTCATTCATACGATCCATTCTAATTCATTCGCACAATCTATTCTAATTCATTCGTACGATCCATTCTAATTTATTCGCAGGATCCATTCTAATTCATTCATACGATCCATTCTAATTCATTCATATGATCCATTCTAATTCATTCGCACGATCCATTCTTACTCATTCGTACGATCCATTCTAATTCATTCGTACTATCCATTCTAATTCATTCATACGATCCATTCTATTTCATTCGTACGATCCATTCTTACTCATTCGTACGATCCATTCTAATTCATTTGCACGAAGGTATCCATTCTAATTCATTCGTACTATCCATTCTAATTCATTCGCACGATCCATTCTAATTCACTCAAACGATCCATTCTAATTCATTCATATGATCCATTCTAATTCATTCGCACGAATGTATCCATTCTAATTCATTCGTACGATCCATTCTAATTCATTTGTACGAATGTATCCACTCTAATTCATTCATACGATACATTCTAATTCATTCGCACGAATGTATCCATTCCAATTCATTCATACGATCCATTCTAATTCATTCGCACAATCTATTCTAATTCATTCGTACGATCAATTCTAATTTATTAGCATGATCCATTCTAATTCATTCGTACGATCTATTCGATTTCATTCGTACAATCCATTCTTACTCAATCGTATGATCCATTCTAATCCATTCGCACAATCTATTCTAATTCATTCGTACGATCCATTCTATTTCATTCGTACGATCCATTCTAATTCATACGATCCATTCTATTTCATTCATATGATCCATTTTAATTCATTCGCACGATCCATTCTAATTCATTCATACGATCCATTCTAATTCATTCGTACGATCCATTCTAATTTCTTCGTATGATCTATTCTAATTCGTTCGTACGATCCATTCTAATTCCTTCGTACGATCCATTCAAATTCATTCGCACGAATCTACCCATTCTAATTCATTCGTACGATCTATTCTAATTCATTCGCACGATCCATTCTAATTCATTAATACGATCCAATCTAATTCATTCATACGATCTATTCTAATTCATTCGCACGAATATATCCTTTCTAATTCATTCGTACGATCCATTCTAATTCATTTGCACAATCTATTCTAATTCATTAGTACGATCCATTCTAATTCATTCGTACGATCCATTCTAATTCATTAGCACGATCCAAATTCATTTATCCATATGATCTATTCTATTTCATTCGTACGATCCATTCGTATCGCACAATCCATTCTAATTCATTCGCACGATCCATTCTCCATTCTAATTCCTTCGTACGATACATTCTAATTCCTTCGTATCCATTCTAATTCACTCATACGATCCATTCTAATTCATTCATACGATCCATTCTAATTCATTCGCATGAATGTATCTATTCTAATTCATTTGTACGATCCATTCTAATTCATTCGCACAATCTATTCTAATTCATTCATACGATCCATCCCAATTCATTCGCACTAATGTATCCATTCTAATTCATTCATACAATCCATTCTATTTTATTCGTACGATCTATTCTTACTCATTCGTACGATCCATTCGTATCCATTCTAATTCATTCGTACGATCTATTCTAATTCATTCGTACGATCCATTCTAATTCATTCGCACAATCCATTCTAATTCATTCACACTCATACGATCCATTCTAATTCATTCGCACGAATGTATCCTTTCTAATTCATTCGTACGATCCATTCTAATTCATTCACACAATCTATTCTAATTCATTCGAACGATCCATTCTAAGTCATTCGTACGATCCATTCTAATTCATTCGTACGATCCATTCTAATTCATTCGTACGATCCATATTCTAATTCATTCGCACGAACCATTCTAATTCATTCATACGATCCATTCTAATTTATTCGCACGATCCATTCTAATTCATTCGTACGATCCATTCTAATTCATTCGCACAATCTATTCTAATTCATTCGAACGATCCATTCTAATTCATTCGTACGATCCATTCTAATTCATTCGTACGATCCATTCTAATTCATTCGCACGATCCATTCTAATTCATTCGCACGATCCATTCTCATTCATTAGCACGATCCATTCTAATTCATTCGTACGATCCATTCTAATTCATTTATACGATCCAATCTAATTCATTCATACGATCCATTCTAATTCTTTCGCACGAATGTATCCATTCTAATTCATTCGCACAATCTATTCTAATTCATTCGTACGATCAATTCTAATTCATTAGCATGATCCATTCTAATTCATTCGTACGATCAATTCTATTTCATTCGTACAATCCATTCTAATTGATTCGTACGATCCATTCTAATTCATTCGCACGATCCATTCTAATTCATTCGCACGATCCATTCTAATTCATTCGTATGATCCATTCTAATTCATTCGCACAATCTAGTCTAATTCATTCGTACGATCCATTCTAATTCATTCATACGATCCATTCTAATTCATTCGCACGATCCATTCTAATTCATTCGTACGATCCATTCTAATTCATTCATACGATCCATTCTAATTCATTCGTACGATCCATTCTAATTCATTCGTACGATCCATTCTAATTCATTCGCACAATCTATTCTAATTCATTCGTAGGATCCATTCTAATTCATTACTACGATCCATTCTAATTCATTCGTACGATCCATTCTAATTCATTCGTACGATCCATTCTAATTCATTCGCACGATCCATTCTAATTCATTCATACGATCCATTCTAATTCATTCACATGAATGTATCCATTCTAATTCATTCATACGATCCATTCTATCTTATTCGTACAATCCATTATATTTCATTCGTACGATCCATTCTAATTCATTCGCACGATCCATTCTAATTCATTCGTATGATCCATTCTAATTCATTTGTACGATCCATTCTAATTAGAATAGATCGTATGAATAAATTAGATTGGATCGTATTAATGAATTTGAATGGATCGTGCGAATGAATTAGAATGGATCGTACGAAGGAATTAGAATGGATCGTACGAAGGAATTAGAATGGATAGTACGAATGAATTAGAATGGATACCTTCGTGCAAATGAATTAGAATGGATCATACGAATGAGTAAGAATGGATCGTACGAATGAAATAGAATGGATCGTATGAATGAATTAGAATGGATCGTGCGAATGAATTAGAATGGATCGTACGAATGAATTAGAATAGATTGTGCGAATGAATTAGAATGGATCGTACGAATGAATTAGAATGGATCGTACGAATGAATTAGAATGGATCGTATGCATGAATTAGAATGGATCGTACGAATGAATTAGAATGGATCGTACGAAGGAATTAGAATGGATCGTACGAATGAATTAGAAAGGATACATTCGAATTCATTCATACGATCCATTCTAATTCCTTCGTACGATCCATATTCTAATTCATTCGCACGATCCATTCTAATTCATTCGCACGATCCAGTCTAATTCATTCATACGATCCATTCTAATTCATTCACACAATCCATTCTAATTCATTCTAATTTATTCGTATGTGAGTGGATCGTGTTTTTTCGTGCTAATGAGTTAGAATGGATTATACGAATGAATTAGAATGGATACATTCGTGCGAAAAAATTAGAATGGATCGTATGAATAAATTAGATTGGATACATTCGTGCAAATGAATTAGAATGGATACATTCATGGGAATGAATTAGACTGGATCGTACAAAGGAATTAGAATGGATCATATGAATGAAATATAATGGGTCGTACAAAGGAATTAGGATGGATCGTACGAATGAATTAGAATGGATCGTACGAATGAATTAGAATAGATTGAATTAGAATAAATCGTACGATTGAATTAGAATGAATCGTACGAATGAATTAGAATGGATCGTACGAATGAATTAGAATGGATCGTACGAATGAATTAGAATGGATTGAATTAGAATGAATCTTACGAATGAATTAGAATGAATCATACCGTACGAATGAATTAGAACGGATCATACGAAGGAATTAGAATGGATCGTGCGAATGAATTTGAATGTATCCATTCTAATTCATTCGCACGATCCATTCTAATTCATTCATACAATCCATTCTAATTCTTTTGCACGAATGTATCCATTCTAATTCATTCGTACGATCCATTCTAATTCATTCGTATGATCCATTCTAATTCATTAATACGATCCAATCTAATTCATTCATACGATCTATTCTAATTCATTCGCACGATCTAATCTATTTCATTCGTACAATCCATTCTATTTCATTCGTACGATCCATTATAATTCATTCGCACGATCCATTCTAATTCATCCATACGATCCATTCTAATTCATTCGTACGATCCATTCTAATTCATTCGTACGATCCATTCTAATTCATTCGCACAATCTATTCTAATTCATTCGTACGATCCATTCTAATTAATTCGCACGATCCATTCTAATTCATTTATACGATCCATTCTATTTCATTCGTACGATCCATTCTTACTCATTCGTACGATCAATTCTAATTCATTTGCACGAAGGTATCCATTCTAATTCATTCGTACTATCCATTCTAATTCCTTCGTACGATCCATTCTAATTCCTTCGTACGATCCATTCTAATTCATTCGTACGATCCATTCTAATTCATTCGTACAATCCATTCTAATTCATTCGCACGATCCATTCGCATTCACTCAAACGATCCATTCTAATTCATTAATATGATCCATTCTAATTCATTCGCACGAATGTATCCATTCTAATTCATTCGTACGATCCATTCTAATTCATTTGTACGAATGTATCCACTCTAATTCATTCATACGATCCATTCTAATTCATTCGCACGAATGTATCCATTCCAATTCATTCGTACGATCCATTCTAATTCATTCGCACAATCTATTCTAATTCATTCGTACGATCAATTCTAATTCATTAGCATGAATCGTACGAATGAATTAAAATGGATCGTACGAAGGAATTAGAATGGATCGTACGAATGAATTAGAAAGGATACATTCGAATTCATTCGTACGATCCATTCTAATTCCTTCGTACGATCCATATTCTAATTCATTCGCACGATCCATTCTAATTCATTCGCACGATCCATTCTAATTCATTCATACGATCCATTCTAATTCATTCACACAATCCATTCTAATTCATTCTAATTTATTCGTATGTGAGTGGATCGTGTTTTTTCGTGCTAATGAATTAGAATGGATCGTACGAATGAATTAGAATGGATACATTCGTGCAAAAGAATTAGAATGGATCGTATGAATGAATTAGATTGGATCGTATAAATGAATTAGAATGGATCGTGCGAATGAATTAGAATGGATCGTACGAATGAATTAGAATGGATCATATGAATGAATTAGAATGGATCGTACGTATGAATTAGAATGGATCGTGCGAATGAATTAGAATGGATCGTATGAATGAATTAGAGTAGATACATTCGTACGAATGAATTAGAATGGATCGTACGAATGAATTAGAATGGATTATATGAATGAATTAGAATGGATCGTACGAATGAATTAGAATGGATACATTCGTGCGAATGAATTAGAATGGATTGTACGAATAAATTAGAATGGATCGTACGAATGAATTAGAATAGATTATACGAATGAATTAGAATGGATCGTACGTCTAATTCATTCGTACGATCCATTCTAATTCATTGATACAATCCATTCTACTTCTTTTGCACGAATGTATCCATTCTAATTCATTCGTACGATCCATTCTAATTCCTTCGTACGATCCATTCTAATTCCTTCGTACGATCCATTCTAATTCATTCCCATGAATGTATCCATTCTAATTGATACGTACGATCCATTCTTTTTCATTCGTATGATCCATTCTTACTCATTCGTACGATCCATTCTAATTCATTCTAATTCATTCGCACGATCCATTCTAATTCATTCGCACGATCCATTCGTGAGTGGATCGTGTTTTTTCGTGCTAATGAATTAGAATGGATCGTACGAATGAATTAGAATGGATACATTCGTGCGAATGAATTAGAATGGATTGTATGAATGAATTAGAATAGATCGTACGAATGAATTAGAATGGATCGTGCGAATGAATTAGAATAGATCGTGCGAATGAATTAGAATGGATCATATGAATGAATTAGAATTAGAATGGATCGTACGAATAAGTAAGAATGGATCATACGAATGAAATAGAATGGATCGTACGTATCAATTAGAATGGATACATTCATGGGAATGAATTAGAATGGATCGTACGAAGGAATTAGAATGGATCGTACGAAGGAATTAGAATGGCTCGTACGAATGAATTAGAATGGATACATTCGTGCAAAAGAAGTAAAATGGATTGTATGAATGAATTAGAATAGATCGTACGAATGAATTAGACGTACGATCCATTCTAATTCATTCGTACAATCTATTCTAATTCATTCGTACGATCCATTCTAATTTATTCGTAAAATCCATTCTAATTCATTCGCACGAATGTATCCATTCTAATTCATTCGTACGATCCATTCTAATTCATTCATATAATCCATTCTAATTCATTCGTACGATCCATTCTAATTCCTTCGTACGAATGTATCTACTCTAATTCATTCATACGATCCATTCTAATTCATTCGCACGATCCATTCGAATTCATACGTATGATCCATTCTAATTCATTCATATGATCCATTCTAATTCATTCGTACGATCTATTCTAATTCATTCGCACGATCTATTCTAATTCATTCATACAATCCATTCTATTTCATTCGTACGATCCATTCTATATCATTCACAAGATCCATTCTAATTCATTCATACGATCCAATCTAATTCATTCATACGATCGATTCAAATTCATTAATACGATCCAATCTATTTCATTCATACGATCCATTCTAATTCCTTCGTACGATCCATTCTAATTCATACGATCCATTCTAATTCATTCGTACGATCCATTCTAATTCATTCGTACGATCCATTCTAATTCATTCCTACGATCCATTCTAATTCATTCGCACGATCCATTCTAATTCATTAGCATGATCCATTCTAATTCATTCGTACGATCTATTCTATTTCATTCATACAATCTATTCTTACTCAATCGTATGATCCATTCTAATCTATTCGCACAATCTATTCTAATTCATTCGTACGATCCATTCTATTTCATTCGTACGATCCATTCTAATTCATACGATCCATTCTATTTCATTCATACGATCCATTTTAATTCATTCGCACGATCCATTCTAATTCATTCATACGATCCATTCTAATTCATTCGCACGATCTATTCTAATTCCTTCGTACGATCCATTCTAATTCCTTCGTACGATCCATTCAAATTCATTCGCCCGAATCTATCCATTCTAATTCATTCGTACGATTCATTCTAATTCAATCTATTCTAATTCATTCGTACGATCCATTCTTACTCATTCGTACGATCCATTCTAATTCATTCGCACGAATGAATCCATTCTAATTCATTCGTATGATCCATTCTAATTCATTCGCATGAATGTATCCATTCTAATTCATTCGTACGATCCATTCTTTATCATTCGTACAATCCATTCTATTTCATTCGTACGATCCATTCTAATTCATTCGCATGATCCATTCTAATTCATTCGTACGATCGATTCTAATTTATTCATACGATCCATTCTAATTCATTCGCACGGATGTATCCATTCTAATTCATTCGTACGATCCATTCTAATTCATTCGCACAATCTATTCTAATTCATTCATACGAATGAATTAGAATGGATACATTCGTGCGAAATAATTAGAATGGATCGTATGAATGAATTAGATTGGATCTTACGAATAAATTAGAATGGATCGTACGAATGAATTAGAATGGATCGTATGAATGAATTAGAATGGATCGTGCGAATGAATTAGAATGGATCGTGCGAATGAATTAGAATGGATCGTACGAATGAATTAGAATGGATCGTGCGAATGAATTAGAATGGATCATATGAATGAATTAGAATGGATCGTATGAATAAATTAGAATGGATCGTGCGAATTTATTAGAATGGATCGTATGAATGAATTAGAATAGATTGTGCGAATGAATTAGAATGGATCGTACGAAGGAATTAGAATGGATTGTCCGAAGGAATTAGAATGGATAGTACGAATGAATTAGAATGGATACCTTCGTGCAAATGAATTAGAATGGATCGTACGAATGAATTGGAATGGATTGTACGAATGAATTAGAATGGATTGTTTGAATGAATTAGAATGGATCGTACTTATGAATTAGAATGGGTCATACGAATGAAATAGAATGGATCGTACGAAGGAATTAGAAAGGATCATACAAACAAATTAGAATGGATCGTATGAATGAAATAGAATAGATCAAACGAATGAATTAGAATGGATCGTATGAATGAATTAGATTGGACCGTATGAATGAATTAGAATGGATTGTACGAATAAAATAGAATAGATCATATGAATGAAATAGAATAGATCGTACGAATGAATTAGAATAGATTGTGCGAATGGATTAGAATGGATAATACGATTGAGTAAGAATGGATTGTACGAATGAAATAGAATAGATCGTATGAATGAATTAGAATGGATCGTATGAATGAATTAGAATGGATCGTGCGAATGAATTAGAATGGATCGTACGAATGAATTAGAATGGATCGTATGAATGAATTAGAATGGATCGTAGTAATGAATTAGAATGGATCCTACGAATGAATTAGAATAGATTGTGCGAATGAATTAGAATGGATCTGGATCGTGTATCCATTCTAATTCATTCGTACGACCCATTCTAATTCATTCGCACGATCCATTCTAATTAATTCGTATGATCTATTCTATTTCATTCTTACAATCCATTCTAATTCATTCATACGATCCAATCTAATTCATTCATACGATCCATTCTAATTCATTCGTACGATCTATTCTATTTCATTCGTACGATCCATTCTAATTCGTTTGTACGATCCTTTCTAATTCGTTCGTACGATCCATTCTATTTCATTCGTATGACCCATTCTAATTCATAAGTACGATCCATTCTAATTCATTCAAACGATCCATTCTAATTCATTCGTACGATCCATTCTAATTCATTCGCACGATCCATTCTAATTCATTCATACGATCCAATCTAATTCATTCATACGATCCATTCTAATTCATTCGCACGAATGTATCCATTCTAATTCATTCGCACGATCCATTCTAATTCATTCATACAATCCATTCTAATTCTTTTGCACGAATGTATCCTTTCTAATTCATTCGTACGATCCATTCTAATTCATTCGTATGATCTATTCTAATTCATTCGCATGATCCATTATAATTCATTCATACGATCCAATCTAATTCATTCGTACGATCCATTCTAATTCATTCGCACGAATGTATCAACTCTAATTCATTCGTACGATCCATTCTCATTCATTCATACATGTACGAATGAATTAGAATGGATACATTCATGCGAATGAATTAGAATGAATCGTATGAATGAATTAGATTGGATCGTATGCATGAATTAGAATGGATCGTGCGAATGAATTAGAATGGATCGTACGAATGAATTAGAATGGATCGAACGAATGAATTAGAATGGATACATTCGTGCAAAAGAATTAGAATGGATTGTATGAATAAATTAGAATGGATCGTGCGAATGAATTAGAATGGATCGTACGAATGAATTAGAATGGATACATTCGTGCGAAAGAATTAGAATAGATCGTATGAATGAATTAGAATGGATCGTATGAATGAAGTAGAGTGGATCGTACGAATGAATTAGAACGGATCGTGCGAATGAATTAGAATGGATCGTACGAAGGAATTAGAATGGATCGTACGAAGGAATTAGAATGGATCGTACGAATGAATTAGAAAGGATCGTATGAATTAGAATGGATCGTACGAATGAAATAGAATAGATTGTACGAATGAATTAGAATAGATTGTGCGAATGGATTAGAATGGATCATACGATTGAGTAAGAATGGATTGTACGAATGAAATAGAATAGATCATACGAATGAATTAGAATGGATCATGCTAATAAATTAGAATTGATCGTACGAATGAATTAGAATAGATTGTGCGAATGAATTAGAATGGATCGTACGAATGAATTGGAATGGATACATTCGTGCGAATGAATTAGAATGGATCGTATGAATGAATTAGAGTGGATACATTCGTACAAATGAATTAGAATGGATCGTACGAATGAATTAGAATGGATACATTCGTGCGAATGAATTAGAATGGATCATATGAATGAATTAGAATGGATCGTTTGAGTGAATGCGAATGGATCGTGCGAATGAATTAGAATGGATTGTACGAATGAATTAGAATGGATACATTCGTGCGAATCCATTCTATTTCATTCGAACGATCCATTCTAATTCATTCGCACGATCCATTCTAATTCATTCATACGATCCATTCTAATTCATTCGTACGATCCATTCTAATTCATTCGTACGATCCATTCTAATTCATTCCCACAATCTATTCTAATTCATTCATACGATCCATTCTAATTCATTCGCACGATCCATTCTAATTCATTCATATGATCTATTCTATTTCATTCGTACGATCCATTCTTACTCATTCGTACGATCCATTCTAATTCATTTGCACGAAGGTATCCATTCTAATTCATTCGTACTATCCATTCTAATTCCTTCGTACGATCCATTCTAATTCCTTCGTACGATCCATTCTAATTCATTCGTACGATCTATTCTAATTCCTTCGTATGATCCATTCTAATTCATTCGTACGGTATGATTCATTCTAATTCATTCGTACGATTCATTCTAATTCAATCCATTCTAATTCATTCGTACGACCCATTCTAATTCATTCGTACGATCCATTCTAATTCATTCGTACGATTCATTCTAATTCAATCCATTCTAATTCATTCGTACGATCCATTCCTACTCATTCGTACGATCCATTCTAATTCATTCGCACGAATGAATCCATTCTAATTCATTCGTATGATCCATTCTACTTTATTCGCATGAATGTATCCATTCTAATTTATTCGTACGATCCATTCTATCTCATTCGTATAATCCATTCTATTTCATTCGTACGATCCATTCTAATTCATTCGCACGATCCATTCTAATTCATTCGCATGATCCATTCTAATTCATTCGTACGATCGATTCTAATTCATTCATACGATCCATACTAATTCATTCGCACGAATGTATCCATTCTAATTCATTCGTACGATCCATTCTAATTCATTCGCATAATCTATTCTAATTCATTTATACGATCCATTCTAATTTATTCGCACGATCCATTCTAATTCATTCATACGATCCATTCTAATTCATTCATATGATCCATTCTAATTCATTCGCACGATCCATTCTTACTCATTCAGACGATCCATTCTAATTCATTCGCACGATCCATTCTAATTCATTAATACGATCCATTCTAATTCATTCGCACGATCCATTCTAATTCATTCACACTCATACGATCCATTCTAATTCATTCGCACGAATGTATCCTTTCTAATTCATTCGTACGATCCATTCTAAGTCATTCGCACAATCTATTCTAATTCATTCGAACGAACCATTCTAATTCATTCGTACGATCCATTCTAATTCATTCGTACGATCCATTCTAATTCATTCGCACGATCCATTCTAATTCATTCGCACGATCCATTCTAATTCATTAGCACGATCCATTCTAATTCATTCGTACGATCCATTATAATTCATTTATACGATCCAATCTAATTCATTCATACGATCCATTCTAATTCTTTCGCACGAATGTATCCATTCTAATTCATTCGTACGATCCATTCTAATTCATTAGCACGAAAAAACACGATCCACTCACATACGAATAAATTAGAATGAATTAGAATGGATTGTGTGAATGAATTAGAATGGATCGTATGAATGAATTAGAATGGATCGTGCGAATGAATTAGAAAGGATCGTGCGAATGAATTAGAATATGGATGGTACGAAGGAATTAGAATGGATCGTACGAATGAATTCGAATGTATCCTTTCTAATTCATTCGTACGATCCATTCTAATTCCTTCGTACGATCCATTCTAATTCATTCGTACGATCCATTCTAATTCATTCGCACGATCCATTCAATTTCATTCATACGATCCATTCTAATTCATTCATACGATCTATTCTAATTCTTTCGCACGAATGTATCCATTCTAATTCATTCGTACGATCCATTCTAATTCATTCGCACGATCCATTCCAATTCATTCATACAATCCATTCTAATTCTTTTGCACGAATGTATCCATTCTAATTCATTCATTCGATCCATTCTAATTCATTCGTACGATCCATTCTAATTCATTCGCACGATCCATTCTAATTCATGCATACGATCCAATCTAATTCATTCATACGATCCATTCTAATTCATTCGCACGAATGTATCCATTCTAATTCATTCGTACATGTATGAATGAATTAGAATGGATCGTACGAATGAATTAGAGTTGATACATTCGTGCGAATGAATTAGAATGGATCGTACGAATGAATTAGATTGGATCGTATGAATGAATTATAATGGATCATGCGAATGAATTAGAATAGATCATACGAATGAATTAGAATGGATCGTACGAATGAATTAGAATGGATATATTCGTGCAAAAGAATTAGAATGGATTGTATGAATGAATTAGAATGGATCGTGCGAATGAATTAGAATGGATCGTACGAATGAATTAGAAAGGATATATTCGTGCGAATGAATTAGAATAGATCGTATGAATGAATTAGATTGGATCGTATTAATGAATTAGAATGGATCGTGCGAATGATTTAGAATGGATCGTACGAATGAATTAGAATGGATACATTCGTGCGAATGAATTAGAATGGATCATATGAATGAATTAGAATAGATCATTTGAGTGAATGCGAATGGATCGTGCGAATGAATTAGAATGGATTGTACGAATGAATTAGAATGGATCGTACGAATAAATTAGAATGGATACATTCGTGCGAATCCATTCTATTTCATTCGTACGATCCATTCTAATTCATTCGCACGATCCATTCTAATTCATTCATACGATCCATTCTAATTCATTCGTACGATCCATTCTAATTCATTCGCACGATCCATTCTAATTCATGCATACGATCCAATCTAATTCATTCATACGATCCATTCTAATTCATTCGCACGAATGTATCCATTCTAATTCATTCGTACATGTATGAATGAATTAGAATGGATCGTACGAATGAATTAGAGTTGATACATTCGTGCGAATGAATTAGAATGGATCGTATGAATGAATTAGATTGGATCGTATGAATGAATTATAATGGATCATGCGAATGAATAAGAATAGATCATACGAATGAATTAGAATGGATCGTACGAATGAGTTAGAATGGATACATTCGTGCAAATGAATTAGAATGGGTCATATGAATGAATTAGAATGGATCGTATGAATGAATTAGAATGGATCGTGCGAATGAATTAGAATGGATTGTGCGAATGAATTAGAATGGATCGTACGAATGAATTAGAATGGATCGTACGAATGAATTAGAATGGATCGTACGAAGGAATTAGAATGGATTGTATGAATGAATTAGAATAGATCGTATGAATGAATTAGAATGGATCTTACGAATGAATTAGAATGGAACGTACGAATGAATTAGAATGGATCGTACGAATGAATTAGAATGGATACATTCGTGCAAATGAATTAGAATGGATACATTCATGGGAATGAATTAGAATGGATCGTATGAATGAATTCGAATGGATCGTATGAATGAATTAGAATCGATCGTACGAATGAATTAGAATGGATACATTCGTGCGAATGAATTAGAATGGATCGTACGAATGAGTAAGAATGGATCGTATGAATGAAATAGAATGGATCGTACGGATGAATTAGAATGGATCGTGCGAATAAATTAGAATGGATCGTACGAATGAGTAAGAATGGATCGTATGAATGAATTAGAATGGATCGTACGAAGGAATTAGAATAGATCATACGAAGAAATTAGAATGGATCGTACGAATGAATTAGAATGGATCGTATGAATGAATTAGAATGGATCGTGCGAATGAATTAAAATGGATCGTATGAAAGAAATAGAATGGATCGTATGAATTAGAATGGATCGTACGAATGAAATAGAATGGATCGTACGAATGAATTAGAATAGATTGTGCGAATGGATTAGAATGGATCATACGATTGACTAAGAATGGATTGTACGAATGAAATAGAATAGATCGTACGAATGAATTAGAATGGATCATGCTAATGAATTAGAATTAATCGTACGAATGAATTAGAATAGATTGTGCGAATGAATTAAAATGGATCGTATAAATGAATTAGAATGGATCGTATGAATGAATTAGAATGGATCGTGCGAATGAATTAAAATGGATCGTATGAATGAAATAGAATGGATCATATGAATTAGAATGGATCATACGAATGAAATAGAATGGATCGTACGAATGAATTAGAATAGATTGTGCGAATGGATTAGAATGGATCATACGATTGAGTAAGCATGGATTGTACGAATGAAATAGAATAGATCGTACGAATGAATTAGAATGGATCGTATGAATGAATTAGAATGGATCGTGCGAATGAATTAGAATGGATCGTACGAATGAATTAGAATGGATCGTATGATTGAATTAGAATGGATCGTAGTAATGAATTAGAATGGATCCTACAAATGAATTAGAATAGATTGTGCGAATGAATTTGAATGGATCTGGATCGTGTAACCATTCTAATTCATTCGTACGACCCATTCTAATTCATTCGCACGATCCATTCTAATTCATTCGTACGATCTATTCTTTTTCATTCGTACAATCCATTCTAATTCATTCATACGATCCAATCTAATTCATTCATACGATCCATTCTAATTCATTCGTACGATCTATTCTATTTCATTCATACGATCCATTCTAATTCATACGAATGAATTAGAATGGATACATTCGTGCAAAAGAATTAAAATGGATTGTATGAATGAATTAGAATTGATCGTGCGAATGAATTAGAATGGATCGTACGAATGAATTAGAATGGATACATTCGTGCGAAAGAATTAGAATAGATCGTATGAATGAATTAGAATGGATCGTATGAATGAAATAGAATGGATCGTACGAATGAATTAGAATTGATCGTGCGAATGAATTAGAATGGATCGTACGAATGAATTAGAATGGATCGTACGAAGGAATTAGAATGGATCGTACGAATGAATTAGAAAGGATACATTTGAATTCATTCGTACGATCCATTCTAATTCCTTCGTACGATCCATATTCTAATTCATTCGCACGATCCATTCTAATTCATTCACACGATCCATTCTAATTCATTCATACGATCCATTCTAATTCATTCACACAATCCATTCTAATTCGTTCTAATTTATTCGTATGTGAGTGGATCGTGTTTTTTCGTGCTAATGAATTTGAATGGATCGTACGAATGAATTAGAATGGATACATTCGTGCGAAAGAATTAGAATGGATCGTATGAATGAATTAGATTGGATCGTATAAATGAATTAGAATGGATCGTACGAATGAATTAGAATGAATCGTGCTAATGAATAAGAATGGATCGTGCGAATGAATTAGAATGGATCGTGCGAATGAATTAGAATGGATCGTACGAATGAATTAGAATGGATCGTACGAATGAATTAGAATGGATCGTTCGAATGAATTAGAATAGATTGTGCGAATGAATTAGAATGGATCGTACGAATGAATTAGAAAGGATACATTCGTGCGAATGAATTAGAATGGATCGTATGAGTGTGAATGAATTAGAATGGATCGTGCGAATGAATTAGAATGGATCGTGTTAATGAATTAGAATGGATCGTGCGAATGAATTAGAATGGATCGTACGAATGAGTAAGAATGGATCGTGCGAATGAATTAGAATGGATCATATGAATGAATTAGAATGGATCATATGAATGAATTAGAATGGATAGTGCGAATAAATTAGAATGGATCGTATGAATGAATTAGAATAGATTGTGCGAATGAATTAGAATGGATCGTACGAATGAATTAGAATGGATACATTCGTGCGAATGAATTAGAATGGATCGTATGAATGAATTAGAATCGATCGTATGAATGAATTAGAATGGATCATGCGAATGAATTAGAATGGATCGTGCGAATGAATTAGAATGGATCGTACGAATGAAATAGAATGGCTTGTACGAATGAGATAGAATGGATCGTACGAATGAATTAGAATGGATCGTACGAAATAATTAGAATGGATAGTACGAATGAATTAGAATGGATACCTTCGTGCAAATTAATTAGAATGGATCGTACGAATGAGTAAGAATGGATCGTACGAATGAAATAGAATGGATCGTATGAATGAATTAGAATAGATCGTGCGAATGAATTAGAATGGATCGTACGAATGAATTAAAATAGATTGTGCGAATGAATTAGAATGGATCGTACGAATGAATTAGAATGGATCGTACGAATGAATTAGAATGGATCGTATGAATGAATTAGAATGGATCGTGCGAATGAATTAAAATGGATCGTATGAATTAGAATGGATCGTACGAATGAATTAGAATGGATCATATGAATGAATTAGAATGGATCGTTTGAGTGAATGCGAATGGATCGTACGAATGAATTAGAATGGATTGTACGAATGAATTAGAATGGATCGTACGAATGAATTAGAATGGATACATTCGTGCGAATCCATTCTATTTCATTTGTACGATCCATTCTAATTCATTCGCACGATCCATTCTAATTCATTCATACGATCCATTCTAATTCATTCGTACGATCCATTCTAATTCATTCGTACGATCCATTCTAATTCATTCGCACAATCTATTCTAATTCATTCGTACGATCCATTCTAATTCATTCGCACGATCCATTCTAATTCATTCATCGATCCATTCTATTTCATTCTTACGATCCATTCTTACTCATTCGTACGATCCATTCTAATTCATTTGCACGAAGGTATCCATTCTAATCCATTCGTACTATCCATTCTAATTCCTTCGTACGATCCATTCTAATTCCATCGTACGATCCATTCTAATTCATTCGTACGATCCATTGTAATTCATTCATACGATCCATTCTAATTTCTTCGTATGATCCATTCTAATTCATTCGTACGGTATGATTCATTCTAATTCATTCGTACGATTCATTCTAATTCAATCCATTCTAATTCATTTGTACGATCCATTCTAATTCATTCGTACGATCCATTCTAATTCATTCGTACGATCCATTCTAATTCCTTCGTACGATCCAATCTAATACGATACATTCGTGCGAATGAATTAGAATGGATCGTATGAACGAATTAGATTGCATCGTATGAATGAATTAGAATGGATCGTGCGAAGGAATTAGAATGGATCGTATGAATGAATTAGAATGGATCGTACGAATGAATTAGAATGGATCGAATGAATTAGAATGTATCGTACGAAGGAATTAGAATGGATCGTATGAATGAATTAGATTGGATCGTACTAATGAATTTGAATGGATCGTATGAATGAATTAGATTGGATCGTATGAATGAATTAGAATGGATCTTGCGAATGAATTAGAATGGATCGTACGAATGAAATAGAATGGATTGTATGAATGAATTAGAATAGATCGTGCGAATGAATTAGAATGGATTGTATGAATGAATTAGAATGGATCATATGAATGAATTACAATGGATCGTACGTATGAATTAGAATGGATCGTGCGAATGAATTAGAATGGATCGTATGAATGAATTAGAGTAGATACATTCGTACGAAGGAATTAGAATGGATCGTACGAATGAATTAGAATGGATTATATGAATGAATTAGAATGGATCGTACGAATGAATTAGAATGGATACATTCGTGCGAATGAATTAGAATGGATTGTACGAATAAATTAGAATGGATCGTACGAATGAATTAGAATAGATTGTACGAATGAATTAGAATGGATCGTACGTCTAATTCATTCGTACGATCCATTCTAATTCATTCATACAATCCATTCTACTTCTTTTGCACGAATGTATCCATTCTAATTCATTCGTACGATCCATTCTAATTCCTTCGTACGATCCATTCTAATTCCTTCGTACGATCCATTCTAATTCATTCCCATGAATGTATCCATTCTAATTGATACGTACGATCCATTCTATTTCATTCGTATGATCCATTCTTACTCATTCGTACGATCCAATCAAATTCATTCATAAGATCCATTCTACGATCCATTCTAATTCATTCGTACGTTCCATTCTAATTCATTAGCACGATCAATGCTAATTCATTCGCACGAATCCATTCTAATTCATTCATACGATCCATTCTAATTCATTCGCACGAATGAATCCATTCTAATTCATTCGTACAATCCATTCTATTTCATTCGTACGATCCATTCTTACACATTCGTAATATCCATTCTAATTCATTGGCACGAATATATCCATTCTAATTCATTCGTACGATCCACTCTAATTCATTCATACGATCCATTCCAATTCATTCTAATTCTAATTCATTCGCACGAATGTATCCATTCTAATTCATTCGTACGATCCATTCTAATTCATTCGCACAATCTATTCTAATTCATTCGTACGATCGATTCTAATTCATTTATACGATCCATTCTAATTCATTCGCACGAATGTATCCATTCTAATTCATTCGTACGATCCATTCTAATTCATTCGCACGATCCATTCTATCTCATTCGTACAATCCATTCTATTTCATTCGTACGATCCATTCGAATTCATTCGTACGATTCATTCTAATTCAATCCATTCTAGTTCATTCGTACGAATGAGTAAGAATGGATCGTACGCATGAATTAGAATGGATTGAATTAGAATGAATCGTACGAATGAATTAGACTGGATCGTACGAATGAATTAGAATGGATCGTACGAATGAATTAGAATGGATTGAATTAGAATGAATCATACGAATGAATTAGAATGAATCATACCGTACGAATGAATTAGAATGGGAATGGATCGTACGAATGAATTACAATGGATCGTTCGAATGAATTAGAATAGATTGTGCGAATGAATTAGAATGGATCGTATGAATGAATTAGAAAGGATACATTCGTTCGAATGAATTATAATGGATCGTATGAGTGTGAATGAATTAGAATGGATCGTGCGAACGAATTAGAATGGATCGTATTAATGAATTAGAATGGATCGTGCGAATGAATTAGAATGAATCGTACAAATGAGTAAGAATGGATCGTGCGAATGAATTAGAATGGATCATATGAATGAATTGGAATGGATAGTATGAATGAATTAGAATGGATCGTGCGAATAAATTAGAATGGATCGTATGAATGAATTAGAATAGATTGTGCGAATGAATTAGAATGGATCGTACGAATGAATTAGAATGGATACATTCGTGCGAATGAATTAGAATGGATTGTATGAATGAATTAGAATCGATCGTACGAATGGATTAGAATGGATCATGCGAATGAATTAGAATGGATCGTGCGAATGAATTAGAATGGATCGTACGAATGAAATAGAATGGATTGTACGAATAAGATAGAATGGATCGTACGAATAAATTAGAATGGATACATTCATGCGAATAGAATGGATCATACGAATGAATTAGAATGGATTTATTCGTGCGAATGAATTAGAATGGATCGTACGAATGAGTAAGAATGGATCGTACAAATGAATTAGAATGGATTGAATTAGAATGAATCGTACGAATAAATTAGAATGGATCGTACGAATGAATAAGAATGGATCGTACGAATGAATTAGAATGGATTGAATTAGAATGAATCGAACGAATGAATTAGAATGAATCATACCGTACGAATGAATTAGAATTGATCATACGAAGGAATTAGAATGGATCGTACAAATGAATTAGAATGGATCATACGAATGAATTAGAATGGATCGTACGAAAGAATTAGAATGGATCGTACGAAGGAATTAGAATGGATAGTACGAATGAATTAGAATGGATACCTTCGTGCAAATGAATTAGAATGGATCGTACGAATGAGTAAGAATGGATCGTACGAATGAAATAGAATGGATCGTATATATGAATTAGAATGGATCGTGCGAATGAATAAGAATGGATCGTACGAATGAATTAGAATAGATATGAATTAGAATGGATCGTATGAATGAATTAGAATGGATCGTGCGAATGAATTAGAATGGATCGTGCGAATGAATTAGAATGGATCGTACGAATGAATTAGAATGGATCGTATTAATGAATTAGAATGGATCGTACGAATGAATTAGAATAGATCGTACGAATGAATTAGAATGGATACGAAGGGATCGTATGAATGAGTAAGAATGGATCGTACGAATGAAATAGAATGGATTGTACGAATGAATTTGAATGGATACATTCGTGCGAATGAATTAGGATGGATCGTATGAATGAATTAGAATAGATTGTGCGAATGAATTAGAATAGATCGTACGAATGAATTAGAATGGATACATTCATGCGAATGAATTAGAATGGATCGTATAAATTAATTAGAATGGATCGTATGAGTGAATTAGAATGGATACGAAGGAATTAGAATGGATCGTACGAAGGAATTAGAATGGAGAATGGATCGTGCGAATGAATTAGAATGGATCGTGCGATAAGAATGGATCGTACGAATGAAATAGAATAGATTGTACGGATAAATGAATTTGGATCGTGCTAATGAATTAGAAAGAATTGTACGAATGAATTAGAATGGATCGTACTAATGAATTAGAATAGATTGTGTGAATGAATTAGAATGGATCGTACGAATGAATTAGAAAGGATATATTCGTGCGAATGAATTAGAATAGTTCGTATGAATGAATTAGATTGGATCGTATTAATGAATTAGAATGGATCGTGCGAATGAATTAGAATGGATCGTACGAATGAATTAGAATGGATAGATTCGTGCGAATGAATTTGAATGGATCGTACGAAGGAATTAGAATGGATCGTACGAAGGAATTAGAATAGATCATACGAAGAAATTAGAATGGATCGTACGAATGAATTAGAATGTATCGTATGAATGAATTAGAATGGATCGTGCGAATGAATTAAAATGGATCGTTTGAATGAAATAGAATGGATCGTATGAATTAGAATGGATCGTACGAATGAAATAGAATGGTTCGTACGAATGAATTAGAATAGATTGTGCGAATGGATTAGAATGGATCATACGATTGAGTAAGAATGGATTGTACGAATGAAATAGAATAGATCATACGAATGAATTAGAATGGATCATGCTAATGAATTAGAATTGATCGTACGAATGAATTAGAATAGATTGTGCGAATGAATTAGAATGGATCGTACGAATGAATTGGAATGGATATATTCGTGCGAATGAATTAGAATGGATCGTATGAATGAATTAGAGTGGATACATTCGTACAAATGAATTAGAATGGATCGTACGAATGAATTAGAATGGATACATTCGTGCGAATGAATTAGAATGTATCATATGAATGAATTAGAATGGATCGTTTGAGTGAATGCGAATGGATCGTGCGAATGAATTAGAAAGGATTGTACGAATGAATTAGAATGGATCGTACGAATGAATTAGATTGGATACATTCGTGCGAATCCATTCTATTTCATTCGTACGATCCATTCTAATTCATTCGCACGATCCATTCTAATTCATTCATACGATCCATTCTAATTCATTCGTACGATCCATTCTAATTCATTCGTATGATCCATTCTAATTCATTCGCACAATCTATTCTAATTCATTCGTACGATCCATTCTAATTCATTCGCACGATCCATTCTAATTCATTCATACGATCCATTCTATTTCATTCGTACGATCCATTCTTACTCATTCGTACGATCCATTCTAATTCATTTGCACGAAGGTATCCATTCTAGTTCATTCGTACTATCCATTCTAATTCCTTCGTACGATCCATTCTAATTCCTTCGTACGATCCATTCTAATTCATTCGTACGATCCATTCTAATTCATTCGTACGATCCATTCTAATTCCTTCGTATGATCCATTCTAATTCATTCGTACGGTATGATTCATTCTAAGTCATTCGTACGATTCATTCTAATTCAATCCATTCTGATTCATTCGTACGATCCATTCTAATTCATTCGTACGATCCATTCTAATTCATTCGTACGATTCATTTTAATTCAATCTATTCTAATTCATTCGTACGATCCATTCTTACTTATTCGTACGATCCATTCTAATTCATTCGCACGAATGAGTAAGAATGGATTAGAATGGATCGTATGAGTGTGAATGAATTAGAATGGATCGTACGAATGAAATAGAATGGATCGTACGGATGAATTAGAATGGATCGTGCGAATGAATTAGAATGGATCGTACGAATGAGTAAGAATGGATCGTTCGAATGAATTAGAATGTATCATATGAATGAATTAGAATGGATCCTATGAATGAATTAGAATGGATCGTGCGAATAAATTAGAATGGATCGTATGAATGAATTAGAATAGATTGTGCGAATGAATTAGAATGGATCGTACGAATGAATTCGAATGGATACATTCGTGCGAATGAATTAGAATGGATGTATGAATGAATTAGAATCGATCGTACGAATGAATTAGAATGGATCATGCGAATAAATTAGAATGGATCGTGCGAATGAATTAGAATGGATCGTACGAATGAAATAGAATGGATTGTACGAATGAGATAGAATGGATTGTACGAATGAATTAGAATGTATACATTCATGAGAATGAATTAGAATGGATCATACGAATGAATTAGAATGGATTCATTCGTGCGAATGAATTAGAATGGATCGTACGAATGAGTAAGAATGGATCGTACGAATGAATTAGAATGGATTGAATTAGAATGAATCGTACGAACGAATTAGAATGGATCGTACGAATGAATTAGAATGGATCGTACGAATGAATTAGAATGGATTGAATTAGAATAAATCATACGAATGAATTAGAATGAATCATACCGTACGAATGAATTAGAATGGATCATACGAAGGAATTATAATGGATCGTACGAATGAATTAGAATGGATCGTACGAATGAATTAGAATGGATCCTACGAAGGAATTAGAATGGATCGTACGAATGAATTAGAATGGATAGTACGAATGAATTAGAATGGATACCTTCGTGCAAATGAATTAGAATGGATCGTACGAATGAGTAAGAATGGATCGTACGAATGAAATAGAATGGATTGTATGAATGAATTAGAATGGATCGTGCGAATGAATTAGAATGGATCGTACGAATGAATTAGAATAGATTGTGCGAATGAATTAGAATGGATCGTACGAATGAATTAGAATGGATCGTACGAATGAATTAGAATGGATCGTATGAATGAATTAGAATGGATCGTGCGAATGAATTAGAATGGATCGTACGAATGAAATAGAATGGATTCGCACGAATGTATCCATTCTAATTCATTCGTACGATCCATTCTAATTCACTCGTACAATCCATTCTAATTCATTCATACAATCCATTAGAATATGGATCGTATGAAGGAATTAGAATGGATCGTACGAATGAATTAGAATGGGTCGTTTGAGTGAATGCGAATGGATCGTGCGAATGAATTAGAATGGATTGTATGAATGAATTAGAATGGATCGTTCGAATGAATTAGAATAGATTGTGCGAATGAATTAGAATGGATCGTACGAATGAATTAGAAAGGATACATTCGTGCGAATGAATTAGAATGGATCGTATGAGTGTGAATGAATTAGAATGGATCGTGCGAATGAATTAGAATGGATCGTATTAATGAATTAGAATGGATCGTGCGAATGAATTAGAATGGATCGTACGAATGAGTAAGAATGGATCGTGCGAATGAATTAGAATGGATCATATGAGTGAATTAGAATGGATCGTATGAATGAATTAGAATGGATCGTGCGAATAAATTAGACTGGATCGTATGAATCAATTAGAATAGATTGTGCGAATGAATTAGAATGGATCGTATGAATGAATTAGAATGGATCATGCGAATGAATTAGAATGGATCGTGCGAATGAATTAGAATGGATCGTACGAATGAAATAGAATGGATTGTACGAATGAGCTAGAATGGATCGTACGAATGAAATAGAATGGATACATTCGTGCGAATGAATTAGAATGGATCATACGAATGAATTAGAGTGGATACATTCGTACAAATGAATTAGAATGGATCGTACGAATGAATTAGAATGGATACATTCGTGCGAATGAATTAGAATGGATCGTACGAATGAATTAGAATGGATCGTATGAATGAATTAGAATGGATCGTATGAATGAATTAGAATGGATCAAACGAATGAATTAGAGTGGATACATTCGTACAAATCAATTAGAATGGATCGTACGAATGAATTAGAATGGATCGTATGAATGAATTAGAATGGATCGTGCGAATGAATTAGAATGGATCATATGAAGGAATTAGAATGGATCGTACGAAGGAATTAGAATGGATCGTACGAATGAATTGGAATGGATCGTACGAATGAATTAGAATGGATCGTACGAATGAATTAGAATGGATCGTATGAATGAATTAGAATGGATCGTGCGAATGAATTAGAATGGATCGTACGAATGAAATAGAATTGATTCGCACGAATGTATCCATTCTAATTCATTCGTACGATCCATTCTAATTCATTCGCACGATCCAATCTAATTCATTCATACGATCCATTCTAATTCATTCGTACGATCCATTCTAATTCATTCGCACGAATGTATCCATTCTAATTCATTCGTACGATCCATTCTAATTCATTTGTACGAATGTATCCACTCTAATTCATTCGTATGATCCATTCTAATTCATTCGCACGAATGTATCCATTCTAATTCATTCGTACGATCCATTCTAATTCATTCGTACGATCCATTCTAATTCATTCGGACGATCCATTCTAATTCCTTCGTATGATCCATTCTAATTCATTCGTACGAATGTATCCATTCTTATTCATTCGTACGATCCATTCTAATTCATTCGTACAATCCATTCTAATTCCTTCGTATGATCTATTCTAATTCATTCGCACGAATGTATCCATTCTAATTCATTCGTACGATCCATTCTAATTCATTCGTACGATCCATTCTAAATCCTTCGTAGGATCCATTCTAATTCATTCGTACGATCAATTCTAATTCATACGATCCATTCTAATTCATTCGCACAATCTATTCAAATTCATTCGTACGATCCATTCTAATTCATTTGTACGATCCATTCTAATTCATTCGTACGATCCATTCTATTTCATTCATACGATCCATTTTAATTCATTCGCACGAACCATTCTAATTCATTCATACGATCCATTCTAATTCATTCGTACGATCCATTCTAATTTCTTCGTATGATCTATTCTAATTCCTTCGTACGATCCATTCTAATTCCTTCGTACGATCCATTCAAATTCATTCGCACGAATCTATCCATTCTAATTCATTTAGAATGGATTGTACGAATGAGATAGAATGGATCGTACGAATGAATTAGAATGGATACATTCATGCGAATGAATTAGATTGGATCATACGAATGAATTAGAATGGATTCATTCGTGCCTATGAATTAGAATGGATCGTACGAATGAGTAAGAATTGATCGTATGAATGAATTAGAATGGATTGAATTAGAATGAATCGTACGAATGAATTAGAATGGATCGTACGAATGAATTGGAATGGATACATTCATGCGAATGAATTAGAATGGGTCGTATGAATGAATTAGAGTGGATACATTCGTACAAATGAATTAGAATGGATCGTACGAATGAATTAGAATGGATACATTCGTGCGAGTGAATTATAATGGATCTTATGAATGAATTAGAATGGATCGTTTGAGTGAATGCGAATGGATCGTGCGAATAAATTAGAATGGATTGTACGAATGAATTAGAATGGATCATACGAATGAATTAGAATGGATACATTCGTGCGAATGAATTAGAATGGATCGTATGAATGAATTAGAATGAATCGTACGAATGATTTAGAATGGATCGTACGAATGAATTAGAATGGATTGAATTAGAATGAATCGTATGAATGAATTAGAATGAATCATACCGTACGAATGAATTAGAATGGATCATACGAATGAATTAGAATGGACCGTACGAATGAATTAGAACGGATTGTGCGAATGAATTAGAATGGATCGTATGAATGAATTAGAATGGATCGTATGAATGAATTAGAATGGATCGTGCGAATGAATTAGAATGGATCGTACGAATGAAATAGAATGGATTCGCAAGAATGTTTCCATTCTAATTCATTTGTACGATCCATTCTAATTCATTCGTACAATCCATTCTAATTCATTCGCACGATCCATTCGCATTCATTCAAACGATCCATTCTAATTCATTCATATGATCCATTCTAATTCATTCGCACGAATGTATCGATTCTAATTCATTCGTACGATCCAGTCTAATTCATTTGTACGAATGTATCCACTCTTATTCATTCATACGATCCATTCTAATTCATTCGCACGAATGTATCCATTCCAATTCATTCGTACGATCCATTCTAATTCATTCGCACAATCTATTCTTATTCATTCGTACGATCTATTCTAATTCATTAGCATGATCCATTCTAATTCATTCGTACGATCTATTCTATTTCATTCGTACAATCCATTCTTACTCAATCGTATGATCCATTCTAATCTATTCGCACAATCTATTCTAATTCATTCGTACGATCCATTCTATTTCATTCGTATGATCCATTCTAATTCATACGATCCATTCTATTTCATTCATACGATCCATTTTAATTCATTCGCACGACCCATTCTAATTCATTCATACGATCCATTCTAATTCATTCGTACGATCCATTCTAATTTCTTCGTATGATCTATTCTAATTCCTTCGTACGATTCATTCTAATTCCTTCGTACGATCCATTCAAATTCATTCGCACGAATCTATCCATTCTAATTCATTCGTACGATCCATTCTAATTCATTCGCACGATCCATTCTAATTCATTAATATGATCCAATCTAATTCATTCATACGATCTATTCTAATTCATTCGCACGAATATATCCTTTCTAATTCATTCGTACGATCCAAATTCATTTATCCGTACGATCTATTCTATTTCATTCGTACGATCCATTCTTATCGTACGATACATTCTAATTCAATCCATTCTAATTCATTCGTACGATCCATTCTAATTCATTCGTACGATCCATTCTAATTCATTCGTACGATTCATTCTAATTCAATCCATTCTAATTCTTTCGTACGATTCATTCTATTTCATTCGTACGATCCATTCTTACTCATTCGTACGATCCATTCGTATCCATTCTAATTCATTCGTACGATCTATTCTAATTCATTCGTACGATCCATTCTAATTCCTTCTTACGATCCATTCTAATTCATTCGTACGATCCATTCTAATTCATTCGCACGATCCATTCTAATTCATTCGTTCGATCCATTCTATTTCATTCATACGATCCATTCTAATTCTTTCGCACGAATGTATCCATTCTAATTCATTCGTACGATCCATTCTAATTCATTCGCACGATCCATTCTAATTCATTCATACAATCCATTCTAATTCATTCGTTCGATCCATTCTAATTCATTCATACGATCCATTCTAATTCATTCGCACGATCCATTCTAATTCATGCATACGATCCAATCTAATTCATTCATACGATCCATTCTAATTCATTCGCAAGAATGTATCAATTCTAATTCATTCGTACGATCCATTCTAATTCATTCGTACGATCCATTAAATTCATTCATACGATCCGTTCTAATTCATTCGTACAATCCATTCTAATTCTTTCACACGATTCATTCTAATTCATTCATACGATCCATTCTAATTCATACGAATGAATTAGAATGGATTCATTCGTGCGAATGAATTAGAATGGATCATACGAATGAGTAAGAATGGATCATGCGAATGAATTAGAATGGATTGAATTAGAATGAATCGTACGAATGAATTAGAATGGATCGTACGAATGAATTAGAATGGATCGTACGAATGAATTAGAATGGTTCGAATTACAATGGATCGTGCAAATGAATTAGAATATGGATCGTACGAATGAATTAGAATGGATCGTGCGAATGAATTAGAATGGATCGTACGAATGAATTAGAATAGATTGTGCGAATGAATTAGAATGGATCGTACGAATGAATTAGAATGGATCATATGAATGAATTAGAATGGATCGTTTGAGTGAATGCGAATGGATCGTGCGAATGAATTAGAATGGATTGTACGAATGAATTAGAATGGATCGTACGAATGAATTAGAATGGATACATTCGTGCAAATCCATTCTATTTCATTCGTACGATCCACTCTAATTCATTCGCACGATCCATTAAAATTCATTCATACGATCCATTCTAATTCATTCGTACGATCCATTCTAATTCATTCGTACGATCCATTCTAATTCATTCGCACAATCTATTTTAATTCATTCGTACGATCCATTCTAATTCATTCGCACGATCCATTCTAATTCATTCGCACAATCTATTCTAATTCATTCGTACGATCCATTCTAATTCATTCGCACGATCCATTCTAATTCATTCATACGATCCATTCTATTTCATTCGTACGATCCATTCTAATTCATTCGTACGATCCATTCTAATTCATTCGTACGATTCATTCTAATTCAATCTATTCTAATTCATTCGTACGATCCATTCTTACTCATTCGTACGATCCATTCTAATTCATTCGCACGAATGAATCCATTCTAATTCATTCGTATGATCCATTCTAATTCATTCGCATGAATGTATCCATTCTAATTCATTCCTACGATCCATTCTAATTCATTCATATGATCCATTCTAATTCATTCGTATGATCCATTCTAATTCATTCGCAAGAATGTATCCATTCTAATTCATTCGTACAATCCTTCTAATTCATTCGCACAATCTATTCTAATTCATTCATACGATCCATTCTAATTTATTCGCACGATCCATTCTAATTCATTCATACGATCCATTCTAATTCGTAGAATGGATCGTACGAATGAATTAGAATGGATACATTCGTGCGAATAAATTAGAATGGATCGTACGAATGAATTAGAATATGGATCGTACGAAGGAATTAGAATGGATCGTACGAATGAATTAGAATGGATACATTCGTGCGAAAGAATTAGAATAGATCGTATGAATGAATTAGAATGGATCGTACGAAGGAATTAGAATAGATCATACGAAGAAATTAGAATGGATCGTACGAATGAATTAGAATGGATCGTATAAATGAATTAGAATGGATCGTGCGAATGAATTAAAATGGATCGTACGAAAGAATTAGAATGGATCATGCGAATGAATTAGAATAGATCATACGAATGAATTAGAATGGATCGTATGAATGAATTAGAATGGATACATTCGTGCAAAAGAATTAGAATGGATTGTATGAATGAATTAGAATGGATCGTTTGAGTGAATGTGAATGGATCGTGCGAATGAATTAGAATGGATTGTACGAATGAATTAGAATAGATTGTACGAATGAATTAGAATGGATCGTACGAATGAAATAGAATGGATCGTACGGATGAATTAGAATGGATTGTGCGAATGGATTAGAATGGATCATACGATTGAGTAAGAATGGATTGTACGAATGAAATAGAATGGATTGTACGAATGAATTAGAATGGATCGTACGAATTTCATTAGAATGGATACATTCGTGCGAATCCATTCTATTTCATTCGTACGATCCATTCTAATTCATTTGCACGATCCATTCTAATTCATTCATACGATCCATTCTAATTCATTCGTACGATCCATTCTAATTCATTCGTACGATCCATTCTAATTCATTCGTACGATCCATTCTAATTCATTCGCACGAATGTATCCATTCAAATTCATTCGTACGATCCATTCTAATTCATTCGCACGATCCATTCTAATTCATTCGTACGATCTATTCTAATTCATTTATACGATCCAATCTAATTCATTCATACAATCCATTCTAATTCATTTGCATGAATTTATCCATTCTAATTCATTCGTACCATCCATTCTAATTCATTCGCATAATCTATTTTAATTCATTCGCACAATCTATTCTAATTCATTCGTACGATCCATTCGAATTCATTCGTACGATCTATTCTAATTCTTTCGTATGATTCATTCTAATTCAATCCATTCTAATTCATTCGTACGATCCATTCTTACTCATTCGTACGATCCATTCTAATTCATTCGCACAATCCATTCTAATTCATTAATACGATCCATTCTAATTCATTCGCATGATCCATTCTAATTCATTCACACAATCCATTCTATTTCATTCGTACGATCCATTCTAATTCATTCGCACGATCCATTCTAATTCATTCATACGATCCATTCTAATTCATTCATACGATCCATTCTAATTCATTCGCACAATCCATTCTAATTCATTCGCATGATCCATTCTAATTCATTCGCATGATACATTCTAATTTATTCGTACGATCGATTCTAATTCATTCATACGATCCATTCTAATTCATTCCCACGAATGTATCCATTCTAATTCATTCGTACGATCCATTCTAATTCATTCGCACAATCTATTCTAATTCATCCATACGATCCATTCTAATGGATCGTACGTAAGAATTAGAATGGATTGTATGAATGAATTAGAATGGATCGTGCGAATGAATTAGAATGGATCGTACGAATGAATTAGAATGGATACATTCGTGCGAAAGAATTAGAATAGATCGTATGAATGAATTAGAATGGATCGTATGAATGAAATAGAATGGATCGTGCGAATGAATTAGAATGGATCGTACGAATGAATTAGAACGGATCGTACGAATGAATTAGAATGGATACATTCGTGCGAATGAATTAGAATGGATCGTATGAATGAATTAGATTGGATCGTATAAATGAATTAGAATGGATCGTACGAATGAATTAGAATGGATCGTGCTAATGAATTAGAATGGATCGTACGAATGAATTAGAATGGATAAATTCATGCAAATGAATTAGAATGGATTGTATGAATGAATTAGTTTGGATCGTATAAATGAATTAGAATGGATCGTACGGATGAATTAGAATGGATCGTGCGAATGAATTAGAATGGATCGTACGAATGAATTTGAATGGATATATTCGTGCGAATGAATTAGAATGGATCGTATGAATGAATTAGATTGTACGAAGGAATTGAATGGATCATACGAATGAAATAAAATGGATCATAATCTTATTCATTCATACGATCCATTCTAATTCATTCGCACAATCTATTCTAATTCATTCGTACGATCCATTCTAATTCATTCGCACGATCTATTCTAATTCATACGTACGATCCATTCTAATTCATTCGCACGAATGTATCCATTCTAATTCATTCATACAATCTATTCTAATTCATTCGTACGATCCATTCTAATTCATTCGTACAATCAATTCTAATTCATTCGCACGATCCATTCTAATTCGAACCACTCTAATTCATTCATATGATCCATTCTAATTCATTCGCACGAATGTATCCATTCAAATTCATTAGAATGGATCATACGAATGAGTAAGAATGGATCGTACGAATGAAATAGAATGGATTGTACGAATGAATTAGAATGGATCGTACGAATGAATTAGAATAGATTGTATGAATGAATTAGAATGGATACATTCGTGCGAATGAATTAGAATGGATCGTACGAATGAATTAGAATACATCGTGCGAATGAATTAGAATGGATCGTACGAATGAATTAGAATAGATTGTGCAAATGAGTTAGAATGGATCGTATGAATGAATTAGATTATGATCCATTTTATTTCATTCGTATGATCCATTCTAATTCCTTCGTACAATCTAAGTCATTCATACGATCCATTCGAATTCATTCGCACGAAGGTATCCATTCAAATTCATTCGTACGATCCATTCTAATTCATTCGCACGATCCATTCTAATTCATTCGTACGATCCATTCTAATTCATTTATACGATCCAATCTAATTCATTCATACAATCCATTCTAATTCATTTGCACGAATTTATCCATTCTAATTCATTCGTACGATCCATTCTAATTCATTCGCACAATCTATTCTAATTCATTCGCACAATCTATTCTAATTCATTCGTACGATCCATTCGAATTCATTCGTACGATCCATTCTAATTCATTCGTACGATTCATTCTAATTCAATCCATTCTAATTCATTCGTACGATCCATTCTTACTCATTCGTACGATCCATTCTAATTCATTCGCACGAATGAATCCATCCTAATTCATTCGTATGATCCATTCTAATTCATTCGCATGAATGTATCCATTCTAATTCATTCGTACGATTCATTCTATCTCATTCGTACAATCCATTCTATTTCATTCGTACGATCCATTCAAATTCATTCGCACGATCCATTCTAATTCATTCGCATGATCCATTCTAATTCATTCGTACGATTGATTCTAATTCATTCATACGATCCATTCTAATTCATTCGCACGAATGTATCTATTCTAATTCATTCGTACGATCCATTCTAATTCATTCGCACAATCTATTCTAATTCATTCATACGATCCATTCTAATTTATTCGCACGATCCATTCTAATTCCTTCGTATGATCCATTCTAATTCATTCGTACGGTATGATTCATTCTAATTCATTCGTATGATTCATTCTAATTCATTCGTACGATCCATTCTAATTCATTCGTACGATCCATTCTAATTCATTCGTACGATTCATTCTAATTCAATCCATTCTAATTCATTCGTACGATCCATTCTTACTCATTCGTACGATCCATTCTAATTCATTTGCACGAATGAATCCATTCTAATTCATTCGTATGATCCATTCTAATTCATTCGCATGAATTATCCATTCTAATTCATTCGTACGATCCATTCTATCTCATTCGGACAATCCATTCTATTTCATTCGTACGATCCATTCTAATTCATTCGCACGATCCATTCTAATTCATTCGCATGATCCATTCTAATTCATTCGTACGATCGATTCTAATTCATTCATACGATCCATTCTAATTCATTGGCACGAATGTATCCATTCTAATTCATTCGTACGATCCATTCTAATTCATTCGCACAATCTATTCTAATTCATTCATATTGTGCGAAAGGATTAGAATGGATCATACAATTGAGTAAGAATGGATTGTACGAATGAATTAGAATGGATCGTACTAATGAATTAGAATAGATTGTGCGAATGAATTAGAATGGATCGTACGAATGAATTAGAAAGGATATATTCGTGCGAATGAATTAGAATAGATCGTATGAATGAATTAGATTAGATCGTATGAATGAATTAGAATGGATTATATGACTGAATTAGAATGGATCGTGCGAATGAATTAGAATGGATCGTGCGAATGAATTAGAATGGATCGTACGAATGAATTAGAATGGATCGTATGAATGAATTAGATTGGATCCTACGAATGAATTAGAATGGATCGTACGAATGAATTAGAATGAATCGTACGAATGAATTAGAATGAATCATACCGTACGAATGAATTAGAATGGATCGTACGAATGAATTAGAATGGATCGTGCGAATGAATTAGAATGGATCGTACGAATGAATTAGAATGGATCGTATGAATGAATTAGAATGGATCATGCGAATGAATTAGAATGGATCGTACGAATGAAATAGAATGGATTCGCACGAATGTATCCATTTTAATTCATTCGTACGATCCATTCTAATTCATTCGTACAATCCATTCTAATTCATTCGCACGATCCATTCTTACTCATTCGTACGATCCATTCTAATTCATTCGCACGATCCATTCTAATTCATTATTACGATCTATTCTAATTCATTCACACGATCCATTCTAATTCATTCACACTCATACGATCCATTCTAATTCATTCGCACGAATGTATCCTTTCTAATTCATTCGTACGATCCATTCTAATTCATTCGCACAATCTTTCCTAATTCATTCGAACGGTCCATTCTAAGTCATTCGTACGATCCATTCTAATTCATTCGTACGATCCATTCTAATTCATTCGCATGATCCATTCTAATTCATTAATATGATCCAATCTAATTCATTCATACGATCCATTCTAATTCATTCGTACGATCCATTAGAATGGATCGTATGAATGAACTAGAATAGATTGTGCGAATGAATTAGAATGGATCGTACGAATGAATTAGAATGGATACATTCGTGCGAATGAATTAGAATGGATCGATCGTACGAATGAATTAGAATGGATCATGCGAATGAATTAGAATGGATCGTGCGAATGAATTAGAATGGATCGTACGTATGAATGAATTAGAATCGATCGTACGAATGAATTAGAATGGATAATGCGAATGAATTAGAATGGATCGTGCGAATGAATTAGAATGGATCGTACGAATGAAATAGAATGGATTGTACGAGTGAATTAGAATGGATACATTCATGCTGATGAATTAGAATGGATCATACGAAAGAATTAGAATGGATTCATTTGTGCGAATGAATTAGAATGGATCGTACGAATGAGTAAGAATGGATCGTACGAATGAATTAGAATGGATTGAATTAGAATGAATCGTACGAATGAATTAGTATGAATCGTACAAAGGAATTAGAATGGATCGTACGAAAGAATTAGAATGGATAGTACGAATGAATTAGAATGGATACCTTCGTGCAAATGAATTAGAATGGATCGTACGAATGAGTAAGAATGGATCGTACGAATGAAATAGAATGGATCGTATGAATGAATTAGAATGGATCGTGCGAATGAATTAGAATGGATCGTACGAATGAATTAGAATAGATTGTGCGAATGAATTAGAATGGATCGTACGAATGCATTAGAATGGATCATACGAATGAATTAGAATGGATCATATGAATGAATTAGAATAGATCGTGCGAATGAATTAGAATGGATTTTACGAATGAAATAGAATGGATTCGCACGAATGTATCCATTCTAATTCATTCGTACGATCCATTCTAATTCATTCGTACAATCCATTCTAATTCATTCGCACGATCCATTCGCATTCACTCAAACGATCCATTCTAATTCATTCATATGATCAATTCTAATTCATTCGCACGAATGTATCCATTCTAATTCATTCGTACGATCCATTCTAATTCATTTGTACGAATGTATCCACTCTAATTCATTCATACGATCCATTCTATTTCATTCGCACGAATGTATCCATTCCAATTCATTCGTACGATCCATTCTAATTCATTCGCACAATCTATTCTAATTCATTCGTACGATCTATTCTATTTCATTCGTACAATCCATTCTTACTCAATCGTATGATCCATTCTAATCCATTCGCACAATCTATTCTAATTCATTCGTACGATCCATTCTATTTCATGCGTACGATCCATTCTAATTCATACGATCCATTCTATTTCATTCATACGATCCATTTTAATTCATTCGCACGATCCATTCTAATTCATTCATACGATCCATTCTAATTCATTCGTACGATCCATTCTAATTTCTTCGTATGATCTATTCTAATTCCTTCGTACGATCCATTCTAATTCCTTCGTACGATCCATTCAAATTCATTCGCACGAATCTATCCATTCTAATTCATTCGTACGATCCATTCTAATTCATTCGCACGATCCATTCTAATTCATTAATACGATCCAATCTAATTCATTCATGCGATCTATTCTAATTCATTCGCACGAATATATCCTTTCTAATTCATTCGTACGATCCAAATTCATTTATCCGTACGATCTATTCTATTTCATTCGTACGATCCATTCTAATTCAATCCATTCTAATTCATTCGTACGATCCATTCTAATTCCTTCGTACGATCCATTCTAATTCATTTGTACGATTCATTCTAATTCAATCCATTCTAATTCATTCGTACGATCCATTCTATGTCATTCGTACGATCTATTCTAATTCATTCGTACGATCTATTCTAATCCATTCTGATTCATTCGTACGATCTATTCTAATTCATTCGTACGATCCATTCTAATTCCTTCGTACGATCCATGCTAATTCATTCGTACGATCTATTCTAATTCATTCGCACGATCCATTCTAATTCATTCGTATGATCCATTCTATTTCATTCATACGATCCATTCTTATTCATTCATACGATCAATTCTAATTCTTTCGTACGTTTCATTCTAATTCTAATTCATTCGTACGATCCATTCTAATTCCTTCGTACGATCCACTCTTACTCATTCGTACGATTCATTCTAATTCATTCGCACGAATGAATCCATTCTAATTCATTCGTATGATCCATTCTAATTCATTCGCATGAATGTATCCATTCTAATTCATTCGTACGATCCATTCTATCTCATTCGTACAATCCATTCTATTTCATTCGTAGGATCCATTCTAATTCATTCGCACGATCCATTCTAATTCATTTGCATGATCCATTCTAATTCATTCGTATGATCGATTCTAATTCATTAATACGATCCATTCTAATTCATTCGCACGAATGTATCCATTCTAATTCATTCGTACGATCCATTCTAATTCATTCCTACGATCCATTCTTACTCATTCGTACGATCCATTCTAATTCATTCATACGATCCAATCTAATTCATTCATACGATCCATTCTAATTCATTCGCAAAATCTATTCTAATTCATTCATACGATCCATTCTAATTCATTCATACGATCCATTCTAATTCATTCATATGATCCATTCTAATTCTTTCGCACGATCCATTCTTACTCATTCGTACGATCCATTCTAATTCATTCATACTATCCATTCTAATTCATTCATACGATCCATTCTATTTCATTCGTACGATCCATTCTTACTCATTCGTACGATCCATTCTAATTCATTTGCACGAAGGTATCCATTCTAATTCATTCGTACTATCCATTCTAATTCCTTCGTAGGATCCATTCTAATTCATTCGTACGATCTATTCTAATTCATTTGTACGATATTCATTCGTACGATCCATTCTAATTCATTCGCACGATCCATTCTAATTCATTCGTACGATCCATTCTATTTAATTCATAGGATCCATTCTAATTCATTCATACGATCTATTCTAATTCTTTCGCACGAATGTATCCATTCTAATTCATTCGTACGATCCATTCTAATTCATTTGTAGGAATGTATCCACTCTAATTCATTCATACGATCCATTCTAATTCATTCGCACGAATGTATCCATTCCAATTCATTCGTACGATCCATTCTAATTCATTCGCACAATCTATTCTAATTCATTCGTATGATCAATTCTAATTCATTAGCATGATCCATTCTAATTCATTCGTACGATCTATTCTATTTCATTCGTACAATCCATTCTTACTCAAACGTATGATCCATTCTAATCCATTCGCACAATCTATTCTAATTCATTCGTAGGATCCATTCTATTTCTTTCGTACGATCCATTCTAATTCATACGATCCATTATATTTCATTCATACGATCCATTTTAATCATTCGCACGATCCATTCTAATTCATTCATACGATCCATTCTAATTCATTCGTACGATCCATTCTAATTTCTTCGTATGATCTATTCTAATTCCTTCGTACGATCCATTCTAATTCCTTCGTACGATCCATTCAAATTCATTCGCACGAATCTATCCATT
This sequence comes from Chamaelirium japonicum, assembly GCA_947650365.1. Taxonomy (NCBI): domain Eukaryota; kingdom Viridiplantae; phylum Streptophyta; class Magnoliopsida; order Liliales; family Melanthiaceae; genus Chamaelirium; species Chamaelirium japonicum. The sequence goes on from CANTAL010000050.1 coordinate 1,178,726, forward strand.
CTAATTCATTCGTACGATCCATTCTAATTCATTCGCACGATCCATTCTAATTCATTAATACGATCCAATCTAATTCATTCATACGATCTATTCTAATTCATTCGCACGAATATATCCTTTCTAATTCATTCGTATGATCCATTCTAATTCATTCGCACAATCTATTCAAATTCATTAGTACGATCCATTCTAATTTGAATAGATTGTATGAATTAGAATTGATCGTATGAATGAATTAGAATAGATCGTACGAATGAATTAGAATGGATCATATGAATGAATTAGATTGTGCGAATGAATTAGAATGGATACATTCGTGCGAATGAATTACATTGGATCGTATGCATGAATTAGAATGGATCGTGCGAATGAATTAGAATAGATTGTGCGAATGAATTAGAATGGATCGTACGAATGAATTAGAATGGATCGTACGAATGAATTAGAATGGATCGTACGAATGAATTAGAATGGATACATTCGTGCGAAAGAATTAGAATAGATTGTATGAATGAATTAGAATGGATCGTATGAATGAAATAGAATGGATCGTACGAATGAATTAGAATGGATCGTACGAATGTATTAGAATAGATTGTGCGAATGAATTAGAATGGATCGTGCGAATGAATTAGAATGGATCGTACGAATGAATTAGAATGGATCATATGAATGAATTAGATTGGATCGTATTAATGAATTAGAATGGATCGTGCGAATGAATTAGAATGGATCGTACGAATGAATTAGAATGGATAGATTCGTGCGAATGAATTTGAATGGATCGTACGAAGGAATTAGAATGGATCGTACGAAGGAATTAGAATAGATCATACGAAGAAATTAGAATGGATCGTACGAATGAATTAGAATGGATCGTATGAATGAATTAGAATAGATCGTGCGAATGATGTAAAATGGATCGTATGAATAAAATATAATGGATCGTATGAATTAGAATGAATCGTACGAATGAAATAGAATGGATCGTACGAATGAATTAGAATAGATTGTGCGAATGGATTAGAATGGATCATACGTTTGAGTAAGAATGGATTGTACGAATTGAATGGATAGATTCGTACGAATGAATTCTACGATCCATTCTAATTCATTCATACGATCCATTCTAATTCCTTCGTACGATCCATATTCTAATTCATTCGCACGATCCATTCTAATGAATTAGAATGGATCGTATGAATGAATTAGAATGGATCGTGCGAATGAATTAGAATGGATCATATGAATGAATTAGAATGGATCGTTTGAGTGAATGCGAATGGATCGTGCGAATGAATTAGAATGGATTGTACGAATGAATTAGAATGGATCGTACGAATGAATTAGAATGGATACATTCGTGCGAATCCATTCTATTTCATTCGTACGATCCATTCTAATTCATTCGCACGATCCATTCTAATTCATTCATACGATCCATTCTAATTCATTCGTACGATCCATTCTAATTCATTCGTACGATCCATTCTAATTCATTCGCACGAATGTATCCATTCCAATTCATTCGTACGATCCATTCTAATTCATTCGCACAATCTATCCTTTCAAATTCATTCGTACGATCCATTCTAATTCATTCGCACAATCTATTCTAATTCATTCGAACGATCCATTCTAATTCATTAGCATGATCCATTCTAATTCATTCGTACAATCTATTCTATTTTATTCGTACGATCCATTCTAATTCATTCATAATTCATTCGTACGATCCATTCTAATTTATTCGTACGATCCATTCTAATTCATTCGCACAATCTATTCTAATTCATTCGTACGATCCATTCTAATTCATTCGCACGATCCATTCTAATTCATTCATACGATCCATTCTTTTTCATTCGTACGATCCATTCTTACTCATTCGTACGATCCATTCTAATTCATTTGCACGAAGGTATCCATTCTAATTCATTCGTACTATCCATTCTAATTCCTTCGTACGATCCATTCTAATTCCTTCGTACAATCCATTCTAATTCATTTGTACGAATGTATCCACTCTAATTCATTCATACGATCCATTCTAATTCATTCGCACGAATGTATCCATTCTAATTCATTCATACGATCCATTCTAATTCATTCGCACAATCTATTCTAATTCATTCATACGATCAATTCTAATTCATTAGCATGATCCATTCTAATTCATTCGTACGATCTATTATATTTCATTCGTACAATCCATTCTTACTCAATCATATGATCCATTCTAATCCATTCGCACAATCTATTCTAATTCATTCGTACGATCCATTCTATTTCATTCGTACGATCCATTCTAATTCATACGATCCATTCCATTTCATTCATACGATCCATTTTAATTCATTCGCACGATCCATTCTAATTCATTCATACGATCCATTCTAATTCATTCGTACGATCCATTCTAATTTCTTCGTATGATCTATTCTAATTCCTTCGTACGATCCATTCTAATTCCTTCGTACGATCCATTCAAATTCATTCGCACGAATCTATCCATTCTAACCATTCTAATTCATTCGTACGGTATGATTCATTCTAATTCATTCGTACGATTCATTTTAATTCAATCCATTCTAATTCATTCGTACGATCCATTCTAATTCATTCGTACGATCCATTCTAATTCATTCGTACGATTCATTCTAATTCAATCCATTCTAATTCATTCGTACGATCCATTCTTACTCATTCGTACGATCCATTCTAATTCATTCGCACGAATGAATCCATTCTAATTCATTCCTATGATCCATTCTAATTCATTCGCATGAATGTATCCATTCTAATTCATTCGTACGATCCATTCTATCTCATTCGTATAATCCATTCTATTTAATTCGTACGATCCATTCTAATTTATTCGTACGGTCCATTCTAATTCCTTCGTATGATCCATTCTAATTCATTCGTACGGTATGATTCATTCTAATTCATTCGTACGATCCAATCTAATTCATTCGCACAATCTATTCTAATCCATTCTAATCCATTCTATTTCATTCGTGGATCGTATGAATGAATTATAATGGATCATGCGAATGAATTAAAATAGATCATACGAATGAATTAGAATGGATCGTACGAATGAATTAGAATGGATACATTCGTGCAAAAGAATTAGAATGGATTGTATGAATGAATTAGAATGGATTGTCCGAATGAATTAGAATGGATACATTCGTGCGAATGAATTAGAATAGATCGTATGAATGAATTAGAATGGATCGTGCGAATGAATTAGAATGGATCGTACGAATGAATTAGAATGGATTGAATTAGAATGAATCGTACGAATGAATTAGAATGAATCATACGTACGAATGAATTAGAATGGATCATACGAAGGAATTAGAATGGATCGTACGAATGAATTAGAATGGATCATACGAATGAATTAGAATGGATCGTACGAAGGAATTAGAATGGATCGTACGAAGGAATTAGAATGGATAGTACGAATGAATTAGAATGGATACCTTCGTGCAAATGAATTAGAATGGATCGTACGAATGAGTAAGAATGTATCGTACGAATGAAATAGAATGGATCGTATGAATGAATTAGAATGGATCGTGCGAATGAATTAGAATGGATCATACGAATGAATTAGAATAGATTGTGCGAATGAATTAGAATGGATCGTACGAATGAATTAGAATGGATTGTACGAATGAATTAGAATGGATCGTATGAATGAATTAGAATGGATCGTGCGAATGAATTAGAATGGATCGTACGAATGAAATAGAATGAATTCGCACGAATGTATCCATTCTAATTCATTCGTACGATCCATTCTAATTCATTCGTACAATCCATTCTAATTCATTCGCACGATCCATTCGCATTCACTCAAACGATCCATTCTAATTCATTCATATGATCCATTCTAATTATTCGCACGAATGTATCCATTCTAATTCATTCGTACGATCGATTCTAATTCATTTGTACGAATGTATCCACTCTAATACATTCATACGATCCATTCTAATTCATTCGCACGAATGTATCCATTCCAATTCATTCGTAAGATCCATTCTAATTCATTCGCACAATCTATTCTAATTCATTCGTACGATCAATTCTAATTCATTAGCATGATCCATTCTAATTCATTCGTACGATCTATTCTATTTCATTCGTACAATTCATTCTTACTCAATCGTATGATCCATTCTAATCCATTCGCACAATCTATTCTAATTCATTCGTACGATCCATTCTATTTCATTCATACGATCCATTCTAATTCATACGATCCATTCTATTTCATTCATTTGATCCATTTTAATTCATTCGCACGATCCATTCTAATTCATTCATACGATCCATTCTAATTCATTCGTACGATCCATTCTAATTTCTTCGTATGATCTTTTCTAATTCCTTCGTACGATCCATTCTAATTCCTTCGTACGATCCATTCAAATTCATTCGCACGAATCTATCCATGCTAATTCATTCGTACGATCCATTCTAATTCATTTGCACGATCCATTCAAATTCATTAATACGATCCAATCTAATTCATTCATACGATCTATTCTAATTCATTCGCACGAATATATCCTTTCTAATTCATTCGTACGATCCATTCTAATTCATTCGCACAATCTATTCTAATTCATTAGTACGATCCATTCTAATTCATTCGTACGAACCATTCTAATTCATTAGCACGATCCAAATTCATTTATCCGTACGATCTATTCTATTTCATTCGTACGATCCATTCTTATCGCACGATCCATTCTAATTCATTCGCATGATCCATTCTCCATTCTAATTCCTTCGTACGATCCATTCTAATTCCTTCGTATCCATTCTAATTCACTCATACGATCCATTCTAATTCATTCATACGATCCATTCTAATTCATTTGCATGATTGTATCCATTCTAATTCATTCGTACAATCCATTCTAATTCATTCGCACAATCTATTCTAATTCATTCATACGATCCATCCTAATTCATTCGCACGAATGTATCCATTCTAATTCATTCGTACAATCTATTCTATTTCATTCGTACGATCCATTCTTACTCTTTCGTACGATCCATTCGTATCCATTCTAATTCATTCGTACGATCTATTCTAATTCATTCGTACGATCCATTCTAATTCATTAATACGATCCAATCTAATTCATTCATACGATCCATTCTAATTCATTCGTACGATCCATTCTAATTCATTCGCACGATCCATTCTAATTCATTCGCACGATCCATTCTAATTCATTCATACGATCCATTCTAATTCATTCGTAGGATCCATTCTAATTCATTCGTACGATCCATTCTAAGTCATTCGCACGATCCATTCTAATTCATTCGCACGAATGTATCCATTCTAATTCATTCGTATGATCCATTCTAATTCATTCACACGATCCATTCTAATTCATTCATACAATCCATTCTATTTCTTTTGCACGAATGTATCCATTCTAATTGATTCGTACGATCCATTCTATTTCATTCGTACGATCCATTCTAATTAATTCGTACAATCAATTCTAATACATTCGCACGATCTATTCGAATTCATTCGCACGAATGTATCCACTCTAATTCATTCATACGATCCATTCTAATTCCTTCGTACGATCCATTCTATTTCATTCGTATGATCCATTCTATTTCATTCATATAATCCATTCTAATTCATTCGCACGATCCATTCTAATTCATTCATACGTACAATTGAGTAAGAATGGATCGTACGAATGAATTAGAATGGATCTTACGAAGGAATTAGAATGGATCGTATGAATGAATTAGAATGGATCGTATGAATGAAATAGAATGGATCGTACGAATGAATTAGAATGGATCGTGCGAATGAATTAGAATGGACCGTACGAATGAATTAGAATGGATCGTACGAAGGAATTAGAATGGATCGTACGAATGAATTAGAAAGGATACATTCGAATTCATTCGTACGATCCATTCTAATTCCTTCGTACGATCCATATTCTAATTCATTCGCACGATCCATTCTAATTCATTCGCACGATCCATTCTAATTCATTCATACGATCCATTCTAATTCATTCACACAATCTATTCTAATTCATTCTAATTTATTCGTATGTGAGTGGATCGTGTTTTTTCGTGCTAATGAATTAGAATGGATCGTACGAATGAATTAGAATGGATCATATAAATGAATTAGAATGGATCGTATGAATGAATTAGAATGGATCGTGCGAATAAATTAGAATGGATCATGCGAATGAATTAGAATGGATCATGCGAATGAATTAGAATGGATCGTACGAATGAAATAGAATGGATTGTACGAATGAGATAGAATGGATCGTACGAATGAATTAGAATGGATACATTCATGCGAATGAATTAGAATGGATCATACGAATGAATTAGAATGGATTCATTCGTGCGAATGAATTAGAATGGATCGTACGAATGAGTAAGAATGGATCGTACGAAGGAATTAGAATGGATTGAATTAGAATGAATCGTACGAATGAATTAGAATGGATCGTACGAATGAATTAGAATGGATTGAATTAGAATGAATCGTACGAATGAATTAGAATGAATCATACCGTACGAATAAATTAGAATGGATCATACGAAGGAATTAGAATGGATCGTACGAATGAATTAGAATGGATCGTACGAATGAATTAGAATGGATCGTACGAAGGAATTAGAATGTATCGTACGAAGGAATTAGAATGGATAGTACGAATGAATTAGAATGGATACCTTCGTGCAAATGAATTAGAATGGATCGTACGAATGAGTAAGAATGGATCGTACGAATGAAATAGAATGGATCATATGAATGAATTAGAATGGATCGTGCGAATAAATTAGAATGGATCGTGCGAATGAATTAGAATAGATTGTGCGAATGAATTAGAATGGATCGTACGAATGAATTAGAATGGATCGTACGAATGAATTAGAATGGATCGTATGAATGAATTAGAATGGATCGTGCGAGTGAATTAGAATGGACCGTACGAATGAAATAGAATGGATTCGCACGAATGTATCCATTCTAATTCATTCGTACGATCCATTCTAATTCATTCGTACAATCCATTCTAATTCACTCGCACGATCCATTCGCATTCACTTAAACGATCCATTCTAATTTATTCATATGATCCATTCTAATTCATTCGCACGAATGTATCCATTCTAATTCAATCGTACGATCCATTCTAATTCATTTGTACGAATGTATCCACTCTAATTCATTCATACGATCCATTCTAATTCATTCGCACGAATGTATCCATTCCAATTCATTCGTACGATCCATTCTAATTCATTCGCACAATCTATTCTAATTCATTCGTACGATCAATTCTAATTCATTAGCATGATCCATTCTAATTCATTCGTACGATCTATTCTATTTCATTCGTACAATCCATTCTTACTCAATCGTATGATCCATTCTAATCCATTCGCACAATCTATTCTAATTCATTCGTACGATCCATTCTATTTCATTCGTACGATCCATTCTAATTCATACGATCCATTTTATTTCATTCATACGATCCATTTTAATTCATTCGTACGATCCATTCTAATTCATTCATACGATCCATTCTAGTTCATTCGTACGATCCATTCTATTTTCTTCGTATGATCTATTCTAATTCCTTCGTACGATCCATTCTAATTCCTTCATACGATCCATTCAAATTCATTCGCACGAATCTATCCATTCTAATTCATTCGTACGATCCATTCTAATTCATTCGCACGATCCATCCTAATTCATTAATACGATCCAATCTAATTCACTCATACGATCTATTCTAATTCATTCGCACGAATATATCCTTTCTAATTCATTCATAAGATCCATTCTAATTCATTCGCACAATCTATTCTAATTCATTAGTATGATCCATTCTAATTCATTCATACGATCCATTCTAATTCATTAGTTCGATCCAAATTCATTTATCCGTACGATCTATTCTATTTCATTCGTACGATCCATTCTAATTCATTCGCACGATCCATTCTCCATTCTAATTCCTTCGTACGATCCATTCTAATTCCTTCGTATCCATTCTAATTCACACATACGATCCATTCTAATTCATTCATACGATCCATTCTAATTCATTCGCATGAATGTATCCATTCTAATTCATTCGTACGATCCATTCTAATTCATTCGTATGATCCATTCCAATTCATTCGTACGATCCATTCTAATTCATTCGCACAATCTATTCTAATTCATTCGTACGATCAATTTCATTCACACAATCCATTCTAATTCATTCTAATTTATTCGTATGTGAGTGGATCGTGTTTTTTCGTGCTAATGAATTAGAATGGATCGTACGAATGAATTAGAATGGATACATTCATGCGAAAGAATTAGAATGGATTGTATGAATGAATTAGATTGGATCTTACGAATGAATTAGAATGGATCGTACAAATTAATTAGAATGGATCGTATGAATGAATTAGAATGGATCGTGCGAATGAATTAGAATGGATCGTGCGAATGAATTAGAATGGATCGTACGAATGAATTAGAAAGGATACATTCGTGCGAAAGAATTAGAATGGATCGTTTGAATGAATTAGATTGGATCTTACGAATGAATTAGAATGGATCGTACGAATGAATTAGAATGGATTGTGCGAATGAATTAGAATGGATCGTGCGAATGAATTAGAATGGATCGTACGAATGAATTAGAATGGATCGTATGAATGAATTAGATTGGATCGTATTAATGAATTAGAATGGATCGTACGAATGAATTAGAATAGATCGTACGAATGAATTAGAATGGATACGAATGGATCGTACGAATGAGTAAGAATGGATCGTACGAATGAAATAGAATGGATTGTATGAATGAATTAGAATGGATACATTCGTGCGAATGAATTAGGATGGATCGTATGAATGAATTAGAATAGATTGTGTGAATGAATTAGAATGGATCGTACGAATGAATTAGAATGGATACATTCATGCGAATGAATTAGAATGGATCGTATGAATGAATTAGAATGGATCGTATGAGTGAATTAGAATGGATACGAAGGAATTAGAATGGATCGTGCGAAGGAATTAGAATGGAGAATGGATCGTGCGAATGAATTAGAATGGATCGTGCGATAAGAATGGATCGTACGAATGAAATAGAATAGATCGTACGGATAAATGAATTTGGATCGTGCTTATGAATTAGAATGGATCGTACGAATGAATTAGAATGGATCGTACTAATGAATTAGAATAGATTGTGCGAATGAATTAGAATGGATCGTACGAATGAATTAGAAAGTATATATTCGTGCGAATGAATTAGAATAGATCGTATGAATGAATTAGATTGGATCGTATAAATGAATTACAATGGATCGTGGGAATGAATTGGAATGGATCGTACGAATAAATTAGAATGGATAGATTCATGCGAATGAATTTGAATGGATCGTACGAATGAATTAGAATGGATCTACGAAGAAATTAGAATGATCGTACGAATGAATTAGAATGGATCGTATGAATGAATTAGAATGGATCGTGCGAATGAATTAAAATGGATCGTATGAATGAAATAGAATGGATCATAGGAATTAGAATGGATCGTACGAATGAAATAGAATGGATCGTACGAGTGAATTAGAATAGATTGTGCGAATGGATTAGAATGGATCATACGATTGAGTAAGAATGGATTGTACGAATGAAATAGAATAGATCGTACGAATGAATTAGAATGGATCATGCTAATGAATTAGAATTGATCGTACGAATGAATTAGAATAGATTGTGCGAATGAATTAGAATGGATTGTATGAATGAATTGGAATGGATACATTCGTGCGAATGAATTAGAATGGATCGTATGAATGAATTAGAGTGGATACATTCGTACAAATGAATTAGAATGGATCGTACGAATGAATTAGAATGGATACATTCGTGCGAATGAATTAGAATGGATCATATGAATGAATTAGAATGGATCGTTTGAGTGAATGTGAATGGATCGTGCGAATGAATTAGAATGGATTGTACGAAGAATTAGAATGGATCATACGAATGAATTAGAATGGATACATTCGTGCGAATCCATTCTATTTCATTCGTACAATCCATTCTAATTCATTCGCACGATCCATTCTAATTCATTCGTACGATCCATTCTAATTCATTCGTACGATCCAATCTAATTCATTCGCACATTCTATTCTAATTCATTCGTACGATCCATTCTACTTCATTCGCACGATCCATTCTAATTCATTGATACGATCCATTCTATTTCATTCATACGATCTATTCTTACTCATTCGTACGATCCATTCTAATTCATTTGCATGAAGGTATCCATTCTAATTCATTCGTACTATCCATTCTAATTCCTTCGTACGATCCATTCTAATTCCTTCGTACGATCCGTTCTAATTTATTCGTACGATCCATTCTAATTCAATCCATTCTAATTCATTCGTACGATCCATTCTTACTCATTTGTACGATCCATTCTAATTCATTCGTACGATTCATTCTAATTCATTTGTACGAATGTATCCACTCTAATTCATTCATACAATCCATTCTAATTCATTCGCAAGAATGTATCCATTCCAATTCATTCGTACGATCCATTCTAATTCATTCGCACAATCTATTCTAATTCATTCGTACGATCAATTCTAATTCATTAGCATGATCCATTCTAATTCATTCATACCTATGAATGGATCGTACGAATGAATTAGAATGGATACATTCGTGCAAAAGAAATAGAATGGATTGTATGAATGAATTAGAATGGATCGTGTGAATGAATTAGAATGGATCATACGAATGAATTAGAATGGATACATTCGTGCGAATGAATTAGAATGGATCGTGCGAATGAATTAGAATGGATCGTACGAATGAATTAGAATGGATTGTACGAATGAAATAGAATGGATCGTACCAATGAATTAGAATAGATTGTACGACTGGATTAGAATGGATCATACGATTGAGTAAGAATGGATTGTACGAATGAAATAGAATAGATCGTACGAATGAATTAGAATGGATCATGCTAATGAATTAGAATTGATCGTACGAATGAATTAGAATAGATTGTGCGAATGAATTAGAATGGATCGTACGAATGAATTGGAATGGATACATTCGTGCGAATGAATTAGAATGGATCGTATGAATGAATTAGAGTGGATACATTCGTACAAATGAATTAGAATGGATCGTACGAATGAATTAGAATGGATACATTCGTGCGAATAAATTAGAATGGATCATATGAATGAATTAGAATGGATCGTTTGAGTGAATGCGAATGGATCGTGCGAATGAATTAGAATGGATTGTACGAATGAATTAGAATGGATCGTACGAATGAATTAGAATGGATACATTCGTGCGAATCCATTCTATTTCATTCGTACGATCCATTCTAATTCATTCATACGATCCATTCTAATTCATTCGTACGATCCATTCTAATTCATTCGTACGATCCTTTCTAATTCATTCGCACAATCTATTCTAATTCATTCGTACTATCCATTCTAATTCATTCTCACGATCCATTCTAATTCATTCATACGATCCATTCTATTTCATTCGTACGATCCATTCTTACTCATTCGTACGATCCATTCTAATTCATTTGCACGAAGGTATCCATTCTAATTCATTCATACTATCCATTCTAATTCCTTCGTACGATCCATTCTAATTCATTCATACGATCCATTCTAATTCATTCGTACGATTCATTCTAATTCATTAATACAATCCATTCTAATTCATTCGCACGATCCATTCTAATTCATTCACACTCATACGATCCATTCTAATTCATTCGCACGAATGTATCCTTTCTAATTCATTCGTACGATCCATTCTAATTCATTCGCATAATCTATTCTAATTCATTCGAACGATCCATTCTAATTCATTAGCATGATCCATTCTAATTCATTCGTACGATCTATTCTATTTCATTCCTACAATCTATTCTTACTCAATCGTATGATCCATTCTAATCCATTCGCACAATCTATTCTAATTCATTCGTACGATCCATTCTATTTCATTCGTACGATCCATTCTAATTCATACGATCCATTCTATTTCATTCATACGATCCATTTTAATTTATTCGCACGATCCATTCTAATTCATTCATACGATCCATTCTAATTCATTCGCACGTATGAATCCATTCTAATTCATTCGTATGATCCATTCTAATTCATTCGCATGAATGTATCCATTCTAATTCATTCGTACGATCCATTCTATCTCATTCGTCGTGAGAATGAATTAGAATGGATTATATGAATGAAATAGAATGGATCGTACGAAGGAATTAGAATGGATCGTATGAATGAATTAGAGTGGATACATTCGTGCGAATGAATTCGAATAGATCGTGCGAATGAATTAGAATGGATTGTACGAATGAATTAGAATGGATCGTACGAATGAAATAGAATGGATCGTACGAATGAATTAGAATGGATACATTCGTGCAAAAGAAGTAGAATGGATTGTATGAATGAATTAGAATGGATCGTGTGAATGAATTAGAATGGATCATACGAATGTATTAGAATGGATACATTCGTGCGAATGAATTAGAATGGATCGTGCGAATGAATTAGAATGGATCGGACGACTGAATTAGAATGGATCGTATGAATGAATTAGAATGGATCGTGCGAATGAATTAGAATGGATCGTGCGAATGAATTAGAATGGATCGTACGAATGAATTAGAATGGATCGTATGAATGAATTAGATTGGATCGTATTAATGAATTAGAATGAATCATATCGTACGAATGAATTAGAATGGATCATACGAAGCAATTAGAATGGATCGTACGAATGAATTAGAATGGATACATTCGTGCGAATCCATTCTATTTCATTCGTACGATCCATTCTAATTCATTCGCACGATCCATTCTAATTCATTCATACGATCCATTCTAATTCATTCATACGATCCATTCTAATTCATTCGTACGATCCATTCTATTTCATTCGTACGATCCATTCTTACTCATTCGTACGATCCATTCTAATTCATTTGCACGAAGGTATCCATTCTAATTCATTCGTACTATCCATTCTAATTCCTTCGTACGATCCATTCTAATTCCTTCGTACGATTCATTCTAATTCATTCGTACGATCCATTCTAATTCATTCGCACAAATGTATCCATTCTAATTTATTCGTATGATCCATTCTAATTCATTCACACAATCCATTCTAATTCATTCATACGATCCATTCTAATTCATTCGTACGATCCATTCTAATTCATTCGTACGATCCATTCTAATTCATTCGTACAATCTATTCTAATTCATTCGTACGATCCATTCTAATTCATTCGTACGATCCATTCTTACTCATTCGTACGAATGAATTAGAATGGATCATGCTAATGAATTAGAATTGATCATACGAATGAATTAGAATAGATTGTGCGAATGAATTAGAATGGATCGTACGAATGAATTGGAATGGATACATTCGTGCGAATGAATTAGAATGGATCGTATGAATGAATTAGAATGGATACCTTCGTGCAAATGAATTAGAATGGATCGTACGAATGAGTAAGAATGGATCGTACGAATGAAATAGAATGGATCGTATGAATGAATTAGAATGGATCGTGCGAATGAATTAGAATGGATCGTACGAATGAATTAGAATAGATTGTGCGAATGAATTAGAATGGATCGTACGAATGAAATAGAATGGATCGTACGAATGAATTAGAATGGGTACATTCGTGCAAAAGAAATAGAATGGATTGTATGAATGAATTAGAATGGATCGTGTGAATAAATTAGAATGGATCATACGAATGAATTAGAATGGATACATTCGTGCGAATGAATTATAATGGATCGTGCGAATGAATTAGAATGGATCGTACGAATGAATTAGAATGGATCGTTTGAATGAATTAGAATCGATCGTGCGAATGAATTAGAATGGATCGTGCGAATGAATTTGAATGGATCGTACAAATGAATTAGAATGGATCGTATGAATGAATTAGATTGGATCGTATTAATGAATTAGAATGGATCGTATGAATGAATTAGAATAGATCGTACGAATGAATTAGAATGGATACGAATGGATCGTACGAATGAGTAAGAATGGATCGTACGAATGAAATAGAATGGATTGTACGAATGAATTAGAATGGATACATTCGTGCGAATGAATTAGGATGGATCGTATGAATGAATTAGAATAGATTGTGCGAATGAATTAGAATGGATCGTACGAATGAATTCGAATGGATACATTCATGCGAATGAATTAGAATGGATCGTATGAATGAATTAGAATGGATCGTATGAGTGAATTAGAATGGATACGAAGGAATTAGAATGGATCGTACGAAGGAATTAGAATGGAGAATGGATCGTGCGAATGAATTAGAATGGATCGTGCGATAAGAATGGATCGTACGAATGAAATAGAATAGATCGTACGGATAAATGAATTTGGATCGTGCTAATGAATTAGAATTGATCGTACGAATGAATTAGAATGGATCGTACTAATGAAGTAGAATAGATTGTGTGAATGAATTAGAATGGATCGTACGAATGAATTAGAAAGGATATATTCGTGCGAATGAATTAGAATAGATCGTATTAATGAATTAGATTGGATCGTATTAATGAATTAGATTGGTTCGTGCGAATGAATTAGAATGGATCGTACGAATGAATTAGAATGGATAGATTCGTGCGAATGAATTTGAATGGATCGTACGAAGGAATTGGAATGGATCGTACGAAGGAATTAGAATAGATCATACGAAGAAATTAGAATGGATCGTACGAATGAATTAGAATGGATCGTACGAATGAATTAGAATGGATACATTCGTGCAAAAGAAATAGAATGGATTGTATGAATGAATTAGAATGGATCGTGTGAATGAATTAGAATGGATCATACGAATGAATTAGAATAGATACATTCGTGCGAATGAATTAGAATGGATCGTGCGAATGAATTAGAATGGATCGTACGAATGAATTAGAATGGATGGTATGAATGAATTAGAATGGATTGTGCGAATGAATTAGAATGGATCGTGCGAATAAATTAGAATGGATCGTACGAATGAATTAGAATGGATCGTATGAATGAATTAGATTGGATCGTATTAATGAATTAGAATGGATCGTACGAATGAATTAGAATAGATCATACGAATGAATTAGAATGGATACGAATGGATCGTACGAATGAGTAAGAATGGATTGTACGAATGAATTAGAATGGATACATTCGTGCGAATGAATTAGGATGGATCGTGTGAATGAATTAGAATAGATTGTGCGAATGATCTAGAATGGATCGTACGAATGAATTAGAATGGATACATTCATGCGAATGAATTAGATTGGATCGTATGAATGAATTAGAATGGATTGTATAAGTGAATTAGAATGGATACGAAGGAATTAGAATAGATCGTACGAAGGAATTAGAATGGAGAATGGATCGTGCGAATGAATTAGAATGGATAGTGCGATAAGAATGGATCGTACGAATGAAATAGTATAGATCGTACGGATAAATGAATTTGGATCGTGCTAATGAATTAGAATGGATCGTACGAATGAATTAGAATGGATCGTACTAATGAATTAGAATAGATTGTGCAAATATTAGAATGGATCGTACGAATGAATTAGAAAGGATATATTCGTGCGAATGAATTAGAATAGATCGTATGAATGAATTAGATTGGATCGTATTAATGAATTAGAATTGATCGTGCGAATGAATTAGAATGGATCGTACGAATGAATTAGAATGGATAGATTCGTGCGAATGAATTTGAATGGATCGTACGAAGGAATTAGAATGGATCGTACGAAGAAATTAGAATAGATGATACGAAGAAATTAGAATAGATCGTACGAATGAATTAGAATGGATCGTATGAATGAATTAGAATGGATCGTGCGAATGAATTAAAATGGATCATATGAATGAAATAAAATGGATCGTATGAATTAGAATGGATCGTACGAATGAAATAGAATGGATCGTACGAATGAATTAGAATAGATTGTGCGAATGGATTAGAATGGATCATACGATTGAGTAAGAATGGATTGTACGAATGAAATAGAATAGATCGTACGAATGAATTAGAATGGATCATGCAAATGAATTAGAAATGATCGTACGAATGAATTAGAATAGATTGTGCGAATGAATTAGAATGGATCGTACGAATGAATTGGAATGGATACATTCGTGCGAATGAATTAGAATGGATCGTATGAATGAATTAGAGTGGATACATTCGTACAAATAAATTAGAATGGATCGTACGAATGAATTAGAATGGATACATTCGTGCGAATGAATTAGAATGGATCATATGAATGAATTAGAATGGATCGTTTGAGTGAATGCGAATGGATCGTGCGAATGAATTATAATGGATGTTACGAATGAATTAGAATGGATCGTACGAATGAATTAGAATGGATACATTCGTGCGAATCCATTCTATTTCATTCGTACGATCCATTCTAATTCATTCGCACGATCCATTCTAATTCATTCATACGATCCATTCTAATTCATTCGTACGATCCATTCTAATTCATTCGTACGATCCATTCTAATTCATTCACCCAATCTATTCTAATTCATTCGTACGATCCATTCTACTTCATTCGCACGATTCATTCTAATTCATTCATACGATCCATTCTATTTTATTCGTACGATCCATTCTTACTCATTCGTACGATCCATTCTAATTTATTTGCACGATGGTATCCATTCTAATTCATTCGTACTATCCATTCTAATTCCTTCGTACGATCCATTCTAATTCCTTCGTACGATCCATTCTAATTCATTCGTACGATCCATTCTAATTCATTCGTACGATCCATTCTAATTCCT
Source organism: Chamaelirium japonicum (assembly GCA_947650365.1). Lineage (NCBI taxonomy): Eukaryota > Viridiplantae > Streptophyta > Magnoliopsida > Liliales > Melanthiaceae > Chamaelirium > Chamaelirium japonicum. The sequence continues at coordinate 1,195,749 of CANTAL010000050.1, forward strand.
TCGTATGATCCATTCTAATTCATTCGTACGGTATGATTCATTCTAATTCATTCGTATGATTCATTCTAATTCAATCCATTCTAATTCATTCGTATGATCCATTCTAATTCATTCGTACGATCCATTCTAATTCATTCGTACGATTCATTCTAATTCAATCCATTCTAATTCATTCATACGATCCATTCTTACTCATTCGTACGATCCATTCTAATTCATTCGCACGAATGAAGCCATTCTAATTCATTCGTATGATCCATTCTAATTCATTCGCATGAATGTATCCATTCTAATTCATTTGTACGATCCATTCTATCTCATTCGTACAATCCATTCTATTTCATTCGTACGATCCATTCTAATTTATTCGCACGATCCATTCTAATTCATTAGCATGATCCATTCTAATTCATTCGTACGATCGATTCTAATTTATTCATACGATCCATTCTAATTCATTCGCACGAATGTATCCATTCTAATTCATTCGTATGATCCATTCTAATTCATTCGCACAATCTATTCTAATTCATTCATACGATCCATTCTAATTTATTCGCACGATCCATTCTAATTCATTCATACGATCCATTCTAATTCATTCATGTGATCCATTCTTATTCATTCGCTCGATCCATTCGTACTCATTCGTACGATCCATTCTAATTCATTCGCACGATCCATTCTAATTTATTAATACGATCCATTCTAATTCATTCGCACGATCCATTCTAATTCATTCACACTCATACGATCCATTCTAATTCATTCGCACGAATGTATCCTTTCTAATTCATTCGTACGATCCATTCTAATTCATTCGCACAATCTATTCTAATTCATTCGAACGATCCATTCTAATTCATTCGTACGATCCATTCTAATTCATTCGTACGATCCATTCTAATTCATTCGCCCGATCCATTCTAATTTATTCGTACGATCAATTCTAATTCATTCGTACGATCCATTCTAATTCATTCGCACAATCTATTCTAATTCATTCGTATGATCCATTCTAATTCATTCGCACGATCCATTCTAATTCATTCATACGATCCATTATATTTCATTCGTACGATCCATTCTTACTCATTCGTACGATCCATTCTAATTCATTTATACGATCCATTTTAATTCATTCGTACGATCTATTCTAATTCATTCATACGATCCATTCTAATTCATTCGTACGATCTATTCTATTTCATTCGTACAATCCATTCTTACTCAACCGTATGATCCATTCTAATCCATTCGCACAATCTATTCTAATTCATTCGTACGATCCATTCTATTTCATTCATACGATCCATTCTAATTCATACGATCCATTCTATTTCATTTATACGATCCATTTTAATTCATTCGCACGATCCATTCTAATTCATTCATACGATCCATTCTAATTCATTAATATGATCCATTCTAATTCATTCGTACGACGCATGATCCATTCTAATTCATTCGTACAATCTATTCTAATTCATACGATCCATTCTATTTCATTCATACGATCCATTCTAATTCATTCGCACGATCCATTCTAATTCATTAATACAATCCATTCTAATTCGTTCGTACGATCCATTCTAACTCATTCGCACAATCTATTCTAATTCATTCATACGATCCATCCTAATTCATTATCACGAATGTATCCATTCTAATTCATTCGTACAATCCATTCTATTTCATTCGTACGATCCATTCTTACTCATTCGTACGATCCATTCGTATCCATTCTAATTCATTCGTACGATCTATTCTAATTCATTCGTATGATCCATTCTAATTCATTAATACGATCCAATCTAATTCATTCATACGATCCATTCTAATTCATTCGTACGATCCATTCTAATTCATTCGCACGATCCATTCTAATTCATTCGCACGATCCATTCTAATTCATGCATACGATCCAATCTAATTCATTCATACGATCCATTCTAATTCATTCGCACGAATGTATCAACTCTAATTCATTCGTACGATCCATTCTAATTCATTCATACATGTACGAATGAATTAGAATGGATACATTCGTGCGAATGAATTAGAATGGATCGTATGAATGAATTAGATTGGATCGTATGCATGAATTAGAATGGATCGTGCGAATGAATTAGAATGGATCGTACGAATGAATTAGAATGGATCGAACGAATGAATTAGAATGGATACATTCGTGCAAAAGAATTAGAATGGATTGTATGAATGAATTAGAATGGATCATACGAAGGAATTAGAATGGATCGTACGAATGAATTAGAATGGATCGTACGAATGAATTCGAATGGATCGTACGAAGGAATTAGAATGGATCGTACGAAGGAATTAGAATGGATAGTACGAATGAATTAGAATGGATACCTTCGTGCAAATGAATTAGAATGGTTCGTACGAATGAGTAAGAATGGATCGTACGAATGAAATAGAATGGATCGTATGAATGAATTAGAATGGATCGTGCGAATGAATTAGAATGGATCGTACGAATGAATTAGAATAGATTGTGCGAATGAATTAGAATAGATCGTACAAACGAATTAGAATGGATCGTGCGAATGAATTAGAATATGGATCGTACGAAGGAATTAGAATGGATCGTACGAATGAATTCGAATGTATCCATTCTAATTCATTCGTACGATCCATTCTAATTCATTCGCACGATCCATTCTAATTCATTCATACAATCCATTCTAATTCTTTTGCACGAATGTATCTATTCTAATTCATTCGTTCGATCCATTCTAATTCATTCGTACGATCCATTCTAATTCATTCGCACGATCCATTCTAATTCATGCATAAGATCCAATCTAATTCATTCATACGATCCATTCTAATTCATTCGCACGAATGTATCCATTCTAATTCATTCGTACAGGTATGAATGAATTAGAATGGATCGTACGAATGAATTAGAATTGATACATTCGTGCGAATGAATTAGAATGGATCGTACGAATGAATTAGATTGGATCGTATGAATGAATTATAATGGATCATGCGAATGAATTAGAATAGATCATACGAATGAATTAGAATGGATCGTACGAATGAATTAGAATGGATACATTCGTGCAAAAGAATTAGAATGGATTGTATGAATGAATTAGAATGGATCGTATAAATAAATTAGAATGGATCGTGCGAATAAATTAGAATGGATCGTGCGAATGAATTAGAATGGATCGTACGAATGAATTAGAATGGATCGTATGAATGAATTAGATTGGATCGTATTAATGAATTAGAATGGATCGTACGAATGAATTAGAATAGATCGTACGAATGAATTAGAATGGATACGAATGGATCGTACGAATGAGTAAGAATGGATCGTACGAATGAAATAGAATGGATTGTACGAATGAATTAGAATGGATACATTCCTGCGAATGAATTAGGATGGATCGTATAAATGAATTAGAATAGATTGTGCGAATGAATTAGAATGGATCGTACGAATGAATTAGAATGGATACATTCATGCGAATGAATTAGAATGGATCGTATGAATGAATTAGAATGGATCGTATGAGTGAATTAGAATGGATACGAAGGAATTAGAATGGATCGTACGAAGGAATTAGAATGGAGAATGGATCGTGCGAATGAATTAGAATGGATCGTGCGATAAGAATGGATCGTACGAATGAAATAGAATAGATCGTACGGATAAATGAATTTGGATCGTGCTAATGAACTAGAATGGATCGTACGAATGAATTAGAATGGATCGTACTAATGAATTAGAATAGATTGTGCGAATGAATTAGAATGGATCGTACGAATGAATTAGAAAGGATATATTCGTGCGAATGAATTAGAATAGATCGTATGAATGAATTAGATTGGATCGTATTAATGAATTAGAATGGATCGTGCGAATGAATTAGAATGGCTCGTACGAATGAATTAGAATGGATAGATTCGTGCGAATGAATTTGAATGGATCGTACGAAAGAATTAGAATGGATCGTACGAAGGAATTAGAATAGATCATACGAAGAAATTAGAATGGATCGTACGAATGAATTAGAATGGATCGTATGAATGAATTAGAATGGATTGTGCGAATGAATTAAAATGGATCGTTTGAATGAAATAGAATGGATCGTATGAATTAGAATGGATCGTACGAATGAAATAGAATGGATCGTACGGATGAATTAGAATAGATTGTGCGAATGGATTAGAATGGATCATACGATTGAGTTAGAATGGATTGTACGAATGA